>CM055116.1:696924871-698124871 GCA_029206835.1 Rana muscosa
AAAATGTTTTTCCTTTTAACGTTTCAGTTCAGCAGTGTTTCTTTAAAATAAACAGGAGAAAAGCTGGAACCTGTAATAGTGGTTTTCACCTGCTTGCAGATACACACATTTTGTTATATCTGCTTCTGAAAAAGCTGTGCAAAACAGGTATTAAACGCTCAAGGAAAAATTGCAGGCATTGGCAATCTCAAAATGTTCCCTTTTTGATGAATGATTATGATAATAAGACTTGCTATACCATGTTATGCATGCAGTATGCAGTTCTGTAGCTTGATAATGAAATAAGACCTATGCATATGTATTCCATATATTGTTAAAGGTATACTGTAGTGAAACTTGAAAGCTTACAAAATATGTAAGTGTAGATCAGGCTGGACTTTTATTTGGCATCCTGATACTGCTACGAGTACAACAGACCAGCTTGTGGTGCACAAAGACACACACAGAATTTACTGCTTAACCAGCTCTTGTACCTTTATACTCCTTATGGACCAGAGCAATTTTTTATTTGGTGATAATGGTCATTACCTAATTAATACTATGAAAGTGCTAGGCCCTGCCATGGTGTGAGTTTAGGGAAAATACACAAAGGACTCCCAATAAGACTGGCTAGTCAGTGTTCTCTGGGTTTTGTAAACCCAGATGAGGAGCTTGGAGACTTCAAAGAGATTTGGGTGGGATGGTCTTATTGGAGACCTACAGGCCGTGTGAGTGCACAGGTATGCAAGTTAGTTATAAGCCAGGCCTGATCATAGCTCAGTAAGAGGATATTGTAGGTGCACTGGGGAGAAATAACAGCGTGAACAACAATTTCGGGCAGTTATGGGGAATTGTCCTTGTAAAGTCCAAAAAAATGAAAGGTCCACTTTGGGCAAGCTCATCCAGAAAAGGAAGACAACTCTGTGTAATGACAAATGACAAAAGAAAGAAGGTGCATGTATCACTACTGTGTCCTGTATTGATGTAGTGGGTAGTGGCAGGCAGCTCTGTCTCTGGAATAAAGCACAGATTGGTGGCATGGTAAGCAGGAAAGTTAAGTATGAACTCTCTGCTTTGCAGGCACATTTTATTTTTTCAAAAAGGAGGTGGAATTTGCGCTAACCTAGGTGAACAAAGTGACTGTGTGCAGCAGCTCCAATTAGCCTAAATACTGAAAGCTCAAAATGAATGAATAAAAAAAAAAAGCATGCATCACAAAAAAATTTGTATATATGTAGCGATACCTTCAGCTAAGAGGGCCGCAGATTTAGTTTGGGCCCTGAAGACAGCTCCGCCAACCCCTGGCAATTTACTCAACCCCCTTCTGGCACAGTTAGTCTAGGGTAATATATATATATCTTATGCTCTATGGTAAAATTCAGACACCAATGCAGTGATAGTAGAATAACGAGTTTACTTTCTATTGGCAATAAAATCAACAGTTATAACAAATCACAGGAATATCTCTGCAGAGCCCTGCAGCAATAGGCACACTACAACTAGTACGCGCCACGTGTAACAGTACTTCACTATGCGCCCTATGGCGCAGCAACTAAATAATCTATCTAGATGGCCAGGCCTGACCATATAACTCAGTCTCTAAGGGGGGTAAAGTTCTTTGCATGCAGTCTTTAAACGGTGGTGCACATTTCAGGAACACATTTGTAATCCAAGGGAAAGAAAATGCCAACACAGTACACTCCTCTAGAGATCCGTTTGACTCAGTTCAGCTATGGATCTCCAGGGGAGGGGAAACTGAAATAGGAACTGGTGGGCAACGGCAGTCTGTAGGCCTAACAATGGTATACAGTATTTGTGGATTGAGCATGTGCTCGCTCACCCCTCCGGACGCGATCCCAGTCCGGGAACTTCCACCTGCTGTGTCTCCGGCTCAGCAGCGGTTGAGGAAACCGAGTCAGATGCCACCCAGGCTCACGATGGGGTGGAAGGCTCTCTTGGGTAGCAGCGCAAGGCCCCAGGCTTCAGGCCTTGCACCACAGCGGATCCGCACAGGAAGATCTCTACACTGAAGTCTCGTGTCCCAAAGAGGCCGAACGCAGCCTCGCCTCCTCCTTATATAACCCCACCCATGAGTCTCTGGGGTGGAAACATTGCATCCTGGGTACTGAATGGGTTTCTGGGTAAGGTAGTTCTGAGAGTCTTAAAGGAGACCCCGCTACACACTCCCCGCACTTAAACTCTTTGGTCCCCAAAGATAATCCTAACATACTCTGCGTACAACCCCAGACAACGTTGCGTATGAGGTTGGCATAGGGAATTCCCACCAAAACCGAGGGGTTGAATTCCCTTGCCCACAGGTCACACTATCATGAGTGGCCTGCCTAACTGTGCCAGAGAGTGAGTGGGGGTTGCCCTCCACCAAATGAACAGTGGAGAGATCCGGATTCTCTGCACTCCTCCTGGCAGTGACCACAGAATCTTCTGAGCTCTTCCCCATTTGTGGGTAGGTCAACTTTTTGGGAGGCCTTATGACTCTTTGAGCCCTTTGCTCTCTTGGGGTTTCTGGCTCTGGCAACACAGGCTCTTCTTCCGTAGCAGGCTCGGGCAACACGGCGGGCTCTGGAATGTCTGCTTCAGGAGCCGAGGGATACATAGAGTCTCTAGAGTCCTTCTCAGAGTAAGTATCACAGGCATCTTCCCAGTAATCTGATGAAGGACTAGATGGGATGAACTCAGTAGCTTCTGCATTCAGTTGTCCATCTTTGGTGTCTTCAATGGTTGGAAGATCTATAGCAGAAGTTCCTGGAGTTAGGGAAGGCCACAGCCAGTCAAGTTCTCTCCCTTCATCTCCACTAAGTTCGGAGGCCTCTCCATCTTCACCCCGAGAGGTCTGGGGCCGAGTGTTTGGCCTGGGAGTATCCAGAATAGAGACTGGTTCAGGGGAGTCCCTCACTGGAGGTATCCTGACTGCTTCAGCAAGTGGGAGCAGGTGGTTTCGATGCCACGTCTTCAGTGGTCCTACCTTCCCTTCTGGCTTCAACTTGTAGACAGGTAGGCCTGGCAGCTTCCTACAGATGACATAGGGTTCAGATCTCCATCTGTCTGCAAGTTTGTGTTTTCCAGGGACCCCCAGATTGCGTAACAGTACTCGGTCCCCGGGCTGAAGGTCTTGCACCCGGACCTTCAAGTCGAAGTTTCTTTTGTTTCGAGCTCCCCTTTGATCTGAAGCCGCTTGAGCTTATTCATAGGCTACTTTCAGGCTGTGTCTGAGCCTGTCCACATATCCTTTGTGGGATGTGGCTGAGGAATGGTCTAAAGAGGTGCCAAAGGCCAGGTCCACAGGTAACCTTGCTTCTCTCCCAAACATAAGTCGATATGGGAAGTAGCCTGTAGCATCACTGGTGGGGCAGTTGTAAGCGTGTACTATAGCTGCTATGTGTTTGCTCCAATGTTGCTTCTTCTCACTATCCAGAGTTCCCAACATGTTAAGCAGGGTTCGGTTAAACCTCTCCGGCTGAGCATCTCCCTGTGGGTGGTAAGGTGTGGTTCAGGTTTTCTTGATACCCAAAGAGTCTAACAGTTTCTTAATCAATCGACTCTCAAAGTCCCTTCCTTGGTCTGAATGGAGTCGCTGTGGTAGCCCATAATGGACAAAATACTTCTCCATAAGTACCTTGGCCACTGTGGAAGCCTTCTGGTCTTTGGTTGGGAAAGATTGGGCATACCGGGTGAAATGATCGGTGTGAGGGGGTTAACTCGGTAGCGGGTGTGTGTGACCCCCTGGTTGGGCTCCCCACACAAAAACAGGGCCAGCAGACGGAGGTTGTGGTTTTCAAAATCAAAAGGTGCGGTTTATTTCTCTATGTACAGTGACAAAAACACAGCAAAGCCAAAAAGAAACATAAACAAAATAAATCCTGGTCAGCTTGACCTCTGACTAAACATGCAGGTTTCCTAAACTAACAACTGGGATCAGCCTGGTGCTGTCCTAGTCCCTAAGTCCCTGGTTTAGTAAAAGTCCAAACAAATAGCCACACAGGCTTTGCCTCACCGCACAGGGGTTCACTCTCCCTAGACAGTCCACACAGGTCTGGGTCCAGGCATGAGCAAACACCTAATGAAGCTGGGAGTTTTTATAGAGGCCTTAAACGAGCTGACAAGCTTCAGCTGGTCTCATCAACTCCCTGCCTGCACGACGCCCAGCACTCTCCCTAGAGGTATGAGTCATCCATGAGCCCACTAGCCTCAGCTGGGCTTCATCAACTCCCTCCCTAGATGTATAAGTCGGCATAAAGCCTGAATCTGGGAGAAATATATCTACCCCCCTGGATGCAACCAGGTGACTTTACCTTCCTGCTGTCACATACCCCCCCCTCTTGTTTTAACCTTGGGGTTGGAACACCAGCAATCAGGCATTCATGTACTCGAGACAAAGCATCCACATTCCCCATTTGAACGCCAGGGCGATGCTTTACTGTGAAGTTGAATTCCTGTAGGGCCAGGAACCACCTATTCACTCTTCTATTTGTCTCCTTGTTTTGAGCCATCCACTTTAACGGAGCGTGATCCGTAACCATGTCAAAGTGCCTACCTAGCAGATAGTACCGAAGGGAATCTAGAGCCCACTTCACCGCTAAACACTCCTTTTCAACCGTGGCGTAATTTACCTCATGGGACTTCAACTTCCTGCTGAGGTAAATGACTGGGTGCTCTTCCCCGTTCCAGACCTGGGACAATACTGCTCCTAACCCCACATCTGACGCATCACTTTGTACGACAAAGTCTTTAGAGAAGTCGGGTGAGTACAACACTGGCTGGCTACATAAGGCTTGTTTCAAGAATTGGAATGCTGCCTCAGCCTCGGGGGTCCATTTAATCATGACCGACCCTTTCCCTTTCGTCAGGTTGGTTAGGGGCACAGCCTTAGAAGCAAAGTGGGGAATGAAGCGCCGATAATAACCCGCGATTCCCAGAAAGGCCCGTACCTGCTTCTTGCTGTTGGGACGTGGCCAACTCTGGATGGCCTCGACTTTGTTGAGTTGGGGTTTTATCACTCCCCTGCCAATGGTGTACCCAAGATATTTGGCCTCCTCCTGCCCAATGGTACACTTCTTGGGGTTAGCCGTAAACCCCGCTTCCCGGATAGAGTCTAGGACTGCTTGCACTTTTGGCAGATGTGAGGCCCAATCTGTGCTATGGACAATTACGTCATCCAGGTAAGCCGCAGCATACTTCCGATGGGGCCTCAGTATCTGGTCCATTTTCCGCTGGAATGTGGCCGGCGCATTCTGTAACCCGAACGGCATTCTCTTATATTGGAACGCCCCGTCTGGGGTTACAAATGCGGTTTTCTCTTTGGCCGACTTGGCCAGGGGAATTTGCCAATACCCTTTTGTGAGGTCAAGAGTCGTCATGTATCGGGCTGTTCCCAGCCGGTCGATCAACTCATCTATACGTGGCATGGGGTAGGTGTCAAATTTTGTAACTTTGTTCAACTGACGTAAATCGTTACAAAATCGCCAGCTCCCATCCGGTTTAGGCACCAACACAATGGGACTAGACCAATCACTTTGGGACTCCTCTATCACCCCTAAGTTCAGCATTTTCTGTACTTCCTCCCGTATTGCCTCCCGTCGGGCCTCTGGGATCCGATAGGGTTTTAACTTCACCCTTTCACCGGGCGGGGTAATAATATCATGCTCTACCCCAGATGTTTGTCCCGGCAGCTCAGAGAACACCTCCTTGTTGCGAAGCACAAACTCCTTAACCTCCTGTTGTTGGGGTTGTGACAAGGTGGCTGCTATTCCAACCTCCGGAATCACGCAACCAGTTTGAGCTGGTGACCAAGTTTCTGCGACTAGGGACTCTCTATCCCTCCAGGCTTTCAACAGATTAACGTGATATATCTGTTCGGGCTTTCGCCTTCCTGGTTGTCTGACCTTGTAATTCACTTCGCTCACTTTTTCCATTATCTCGTAGGGGCCTTGCCATTTGGCAAGGAATTTACTTTCAACCGTAGGGACAAGTACCAATATCCTATCCCCCGGGGAAAAGGTACGGGTCTTGGCTCCACGGTTGTACACTCTCTGCTGTGCCAACTGCGCTTGGGCCAAATGTTCCTTCACGATGGGCATTACCTGTGCAATTCGATCTTGCATCAGGGCGACATGCTCAATCACACTCCTGTGGGGAGAACTCTCACTTTCCCAAGTTTCCTTGGCAATATCCAACAGCCCTCTTGGGTGTCTCCCATACAGTAACTCAAAGGGGGAGAATCCCGTAGAGGATTGGGGCACCTCCCTAATAGCAAACATCAAATAAGGAAGTAGACAGTCCCAATCCTTTCCATCTCTATCCACCACTTTCTTCAACATTTGTTTTAGGGTTTTGTTGAATCTTTCAACCAGCCCATCGGTTTGGGGGTGATACACAGATGTACGCAATTGCGTCACTTTGAACAATTTACACAGCTCTTTCATAACCCGGGACATAAAGGGTGTACCTTGGTCCGTAAGCAGTTCTTTACAAATACCCACCCGGCTAAAAACAAGAGATAGCTCTTTGGCTATGGTTTTGGCCGAGGTATTTCTGAGAGGGATCGCTTCTGGATAACGGGTGGCATAGTCCATTATAACCAATATGTACTGGTGCCCCCTAGCGGACTTGATTATAGGACCTACCAAATCCATTGCGATTCTCTCAAACGGGACCTCAATGATGGGTAGAGGGACCAGCGGGCTACGGAAATGTGGCATCGGGGCCGACCTCTGACACACAGGGCAGGAGGAACAATAATTTTCTATGTCCTTCATCACCCCAGGCCAATAGAATCTCTGTAATACCCTCTCTCGGGTTTTCTCTGTCCCCAGATGACCTCCAAGAATGTGCCCATGGGCCAACTCCAACACCAACTTCCTGTAAGGTTTGGGCACCACAAGCTGCTCAACGGTTTCTTCTGCCCTTTTTGCCACCCGATACAGTAGGTCCTTCTCTACGCTGAAGTATGGGTAAGTGCAGGTATTATCTGGGTTCACTAACTCGCCATCTATTTCCACTACGTTTTCCCGTGCCTTTATTAGGGCGGGGTCTTTTAACTGTTCTGTGGCAAAATTTTCCCTGTGAACCTCCAGATCAGAAAACTCCACAGACGGTAGGTTTTCGTCTGAGGAGGTGGGCTCCTCTCCAGTTTCTTGAGTCTCCCCTGCCAATACTGACAAGGGAAATTCTGGAGAGTCCTCACCACTCTCAGAGGAGTTCTGGCTATCACATTCCTGGTACATAGGGGCACCAGTGGGGGGCTCAGGATCATCCCACAGTTCCCAGAACTTCGGAAAATCCCTTCCCACAATGGCATCATGCGGTAATTGAGATACTAACCCCACTGGATGAGAGAGGGTACCTTTGGGGGTCTCGAAACACACTGTAGTCACTGGATACTCTCGGGTGTCCCCATGCACACAAATAACAGCTACCTTGCTATTCCCAGAGACCTCTGTTTTAACTAATTCAGCCTTTATCAGGGTCACAAGGCTACCTGAATCCAGTAATACCACAACATTTCTACCATTAATACACATTTTGCATAAATGTTTCTCAGTTCCCCGAATGGCAGTGCATGCGACTGTCGCACACAGCGACTGACGTCTGTCCGTCAGAAAGTCACATTGCATGGGTTCCTCCACAACCGGGCAATTTGCTGCAATATGTCCCGCTTGCCGGCAGCGGTAGCAAACAATCCATTTGGCTGCCTCTTGAGCCCCTGACTTCCCAGGCTGTTCTCGCCAAACTTTGGGTAGAGCTCCCACCCTCTCACTCTCTCCACCCTCACCCCTTGGAATCCTCTTATCCGCCCCTGGGGATGGTCTGGTCTTAGGGTGGAAAGTCCGAGAGTCTCTGGAAGAGGCCGTCAGGTTCTCTGTAGCCAAGTATTTCTCTACATGATCCACAAGACCACCGGCCGTCTCTGGGTCTCCATGGCTTACCCACTTTTGGATGGCAGTAGGAAGAGCTCTCAAAAACCGATCCATTACAACACGTTCCACAATCTCTGGTGCGGACAAAGTCGCTGGCTGTAGCCACTTCCTGCTCAGGTGAATGAGATCATACATTTGAGACCTGGGGGGTTTTCCAAGCTGGAAAGTCCAGTTATGCACACGCTGAGCCCGGACAGCCAGGGTGACACCCAGCCTTGCCAATATTTCAGCTTTTAGCATCACATAGTCTTTTGCTTGGTCAGGCTCTAGGTCATAGTAAGCCTTCTGCGATTCACCAGTTAACAGAGGAGCCACCAGTCCAGCCCACTGCTCCTCAGGCCACTTTTCTCTTTCAGCAGTCCTTTCAAATGTGGTCAAAAATACCTCTGGATCATCCTCTCCAGTCATTTTTGTCAATAAACGACTCACCCCAAAGGACGCGGTATTAGTGGGACGGCTTTCCTCACTGGTCTGCGGACGTTGCTGCATTACTGCTTCCATTTGTTGTAGTCTCTGCTCTTGCTTCTGTAACAGGTCTATGAAGCGGGCCTCAGATTGCTGCTGGGCTTGTTGATGAGCTTGCTGCTGGGCTGCAAGGCTCCTTTGCAAACCTGCATTTGTCTGCTGTTGATTGGCATTTGCTAGAGCCAGCTGTTTCAGTATCTCCTCCATGCTGGCTTAAAAAAAACTGCCACTGGTTCTCCACCAACTGTGAGGGGGTTAACTCGGTAGCGGGTGTGTGTGACCCCCTGGTTGGGCTCCCCACACAAAAACAGGGCCAGCAGACGGAGGTTGTGGTTTTCAAAATCAAAAGGTGTGGTTTATTTCTCTATGTACAGTGACAAAAACACAGCAAAGCCAAAAAGAAACATAAACAAAATAAATCCTGGTCAGCTTGACCTCTGACTAAACATGCAGGTTTCCTAAACTAACAACTGGGATCAGCCTGGTGCTGTCCTAGTCCCTAAGTCCCTGGTTTAGTAAAAGTCCAAACAAATAGCCACACAGGCTTTGCCTCACCGCACAGGGGTTCACTCTCCCTAGACAGTCCACACAGGTCTGGGTCCAGGCATGAGCAAACACCTAATGAAGCTGGGAGTTTTTATAGAGGCCTTAAACGAGCTGACAAGCTTCAGCTGGTCTCATCAACTCCCTGCCTGCACGACGCCCAGCACTCTCCCTAGAGGTATGAGTCATCCATGAGCCCACTAGCCTCAGCTGGGCTTCATCAACTCCCTCCCTAGTTGTATAAGTCGGCATAAAGCCTGAATCTGGGAGAAATATATCTACCCCCCTGGATGCAACCAGGTGACTTTACCTTCCTGCTGTCACATCGGTTATCACCAGAACATTTCCTAGTCCACTCAGGTCGAGTTCGAGGCAGAGAAAATCAATGCATACCAGATCCATTGGACCTTGACTTTGTAGATGGCCCATTGGGGCAGCTTGATGGGGTAAAGTCTTCCTCTGAATGCAGCGTGCACATGAATGGCAGTACTCTTCTACTTCTGCCCTCATGCAGGGCCAATAGAACCGACTTCTGACGAGTTGAAAGGTCCTTTCCGCCCCTAGGTGGCCGTGATTGTCATGCAGGGCAATCAGAACAGTCTCTCGATGTTTTTCCGGAAGGAACAATTGCCATTTATCTTCCAGGTCATCAGAGGGGCCCCTTCGTTAGACCACTCCCTGATGCACCTGCAACCTGTCCCACTCTTTCCTCAACAGGCAAGCTTCCTTTGAGGAGTGGCGCAGGAGTCTGTTTGGACCCTGATTCTCCAGGACTTCCAGAACCAATTTCCCCATGGGGTCTTCCAATTGGTCACATCTCAGCTCCTTCTTGGACAGTTTCGGCAGATTGTCTTCCTCCAGTTGGGTTACTCCACAGTATTGTTTGGGGACTCCTACCATGGTAACTCCTATCTCTTCTGCCCTCGAGCCTCCTCTGGCTTGTAATTCAGCACCTTGACAAGGGGCCCGCACCCCGTCAGGTGCCACTTGAGTCCAGTCTTCTGTGTCACTGGTGAGGGCATGAGATCTCCTGGACAGAGCGTCTGCATCCCGATTTCCAGCCCCTGGCCTGTACTTTAGGCTGAAATTGAATCCGGACAGTGCGGCCAGCCACCTGTGTCCAGTGGCGTCCAGCTTTGCTGTGGTGAAAAGGTAGGTAAGGGGGTTGTTGTCGGTCTTCACAGTGAATTCCGCCCCATACAGGTAGTCTTTGAGCTTGTCTACTACCGCCCACTTAAGGGCCAGGAACTCCAGCTTGTGAGTGGGGTAGTTCTTCTCAGAGGGGGTCAGACTCCTGCTCACGTAGGCAACAGGCCGCAGTTGTCCTTCGTGTTCTTGGTAAAGTACTCCTCCCAGACCGTCATGACTAGCATCTACATGTAGTTCATAGGGTTTGGTTGGGTCTGCGTAGGCCAAGACTGGGGCAGTGGTTAGGCTCCTCTTCAACGCCTGGAAGGCCTTTTCACACTTCTGGCTCCACTGATCTCTGACTGACTCTCCCGGCTTCCTGGGCCCTGAGTCGTCCTCTTCCCCCTCAGTCTTGAGTAGTTCATTCAATGGTCTGGCAATTCGGGCGAATCCTTCCACAAACCTCCTGTAATAGGAGCAGAACCCCAAGAAGGATCTGAGTTCTGTTACTGTGGTGGGACGTGGCCAGAAGGTAACTGCCTCCAATTTTTCAGGGTCTGTGGCCACCCCTTCTTCAGACACTATGTGCCCCAGATAGTTCACAGAAGACTGGTAGAACCGACACTTCTCAGGCGAAAGCTTGAGTCCCTCCTCACTGAGTCTTCTCAACACTTTTTCCAGCCTTTCTTCGTGTTCTTCCAGGGTTCTCCCAAAGACAATGACATCGTCCAGGTATACAAGGACTTCAGTAAGGTTCATGTCTCCTACAGTCTTCTCCATGAGACGTTGGAAGGTAGCAGGAGCTCCAGACAGTCCCTGAGGCATTCAATCAAACTCAAAGAACCCCACTAGGGTTATGAAGGCTGTCTTCTCCTTGTCTTCTGGATGCATAGGGATCTGGTAGTATCCACTCTTGAGATCCATAACGCTAAACCACTTGGCTCCAGACAAACTCTGTAAATCGTCCTCTATCCTTGGAGTGGTGTACTGGTCGGGTATGGTTCTCCTGTTGAGAGTCCTGTAGTCTATTCATAGCCTCAACGACCCATTCTTCTTCCTGACCACCACTATCGGGGAGGCATAGGGGCTTCTAGACTCCCGGATCACACCAGTCCTCTTGAGTTCTGCGAGTTATTCCCTTAGATCCTCCAGATCTGCTAGTGGGACCCGCCTGACCCTCTCTCTGAAGGGCTTGTCTTCTTGAAGGCGGATTCGATGGGTGGCACTCCTTGCACACCCCACATCGAACTCATCTTTGGATAAGATCTTCTCCCATCTGGTCAACTGGGCCTTGGCTCTCTCTTTCCAAGCCCTGGGCAGATTCGGGTTTTCCATGGACAGCTTCTCCCAAACATCTCCTCCTCCACCCGTCCCCTTGACTTCTGACAGGGTAACTGGGGCAGCAGGGCTCACCTGGCCCAGCAGGATTCTGGCGGGGATCTCCATGGGGTCACCTGTAGTGTTACTAACACTCACCGGAACTCTACAATGGGCCTTCTTCAGGGCCTTCAGCGGAATCACTTCTGGTATCACCTCCAGACCTGAGAACTCTTCCCTTGGGTCGGACTCCAGCACGACAAAGGGTCCAGGCTGCTCCCAAGTAAGCTTCACAGTGGCTCTGAGACAGGTTACTTCGCCGGGCTGCAACACTACCCCTTCTCTTCCCAGTCTCCACACCTTCCCTATCCCCTCTCCAGGGGTCTTCTGCTCTAGGACCAGCCGTTGGTAGGCCGTCTTCAGCATGGGGTGAATCTTGGTGGCCGCTTACCCCTTCTCTTTCACTAGAGGGGTCAGGAGTCTTCGGACCAGGTCCGTGTTTGTCCCTATTTTAAGGGAACTCTTGTTGGCTCCTGGCGGCCGAGGGCACACAACTACCAGGGTGTCAAACACTTCGGCCTTCCCAGCCACAGATGGGTCAAAGGTCATCTTGATGGGCAGATAGCCATCGTAGGGGAAGCTCTGGGTTCCAATCCCCCATATTTCCAGTTCCTCTATCTTCTGGATGGGCAGATGACTCAAGTGCTTATCGTAGAAATCCCGGTATAATAGGGTCACTTGTGCCCCAGTATCCAAGATGGCTCTGGTGTAGACTCGCTCCACTTGAATGGGCACTATAAGAGATGGGCCTACCAGCTTCTCTGGATATGGCCTGGCAGGGGTCGCCTTCTTCTGGTCCTTTCCCTTCGGACTCTCTCTCGTCCAACTCCCTTTGGACTTTAGTCTTTCTTGAGCCTGGTATGCATTGATTTCCCTCCTTTCAATGGGTGTACAGACCCGCTGAGGGATATTATTGTTTTTCTTAGGTGTGCATCCCCTCTGGGGAGTGCTGTGCCTCTTCTGATGGGTCTTGCCCCCTTTCTCTGGGGTGTATCTCTGTTGAGGAATGTTGTGTTTCCTCTGAGGTGTTTTATCTCCTCTTTCCTTCTGCTTCGCATTCAGCTTGGAGCTCACTGAAGATGATGGGCACCCGGTTGACTCCTTCACCGGGGCCCTCTGCAGTTTCCCACCGGCTTGCGGTTATCTGTTTTCTTCTTCTTGGGACTGGAACATGTAGCTGCAATGTGGCCAACTCCCCCACAATTAAAACAGATTATGTCCCCCCAGTCCTGCAGAGAAGCGGGTGCCGAAACAGCTGGGAACAGTTCCTTTCTCGCTACCTCTTTCTCTGGACCCTTTGTGTCTTTCGCCATCAGAGAGGTTAGCATCTCTAACACCTGAGACATTTGTGATTTCAAAGTGTCCACTTCTGAGTCCCTTTCTGGAGTTATGAGAGAGTTGACCATCACTGGTGTAGGGGCATGACTTGTCTTTATCATTGCCTGATCCTTCTGCAGTGCCTCCTCATCTCTGATGATTTTTATCAAATCAGAGTAAGTCAGTGACGTTCCTCCTCCTGAGGTTTTCAGGTGCAACCACACTGGATCCGAGCGCAAAGCTCCCTTTAAGACTTGCTTCATTCTTGCCGCATCTGTATCTTGGGGCATCATTCCCTTCTTCAAGACAATCTTACACAGCAACCTGTTCAGTCTTCTGACATACTCTAAAAGCTTTTCATTCGGCTGTTGGAAAGTATGTTCAAATTGGTAGACCATCTCTGTCACCTTTTCTAGCTGACCAAACTCTTCCGGGAGCATGGCTAGACAGTCTTGAGCCGTGCAGTCTGTATTTCCAAACCGGAAACTTTTCACCGCTTCTGCTGCTGCGCCTTTAAGGCTTTCTATCACTCGTTGCCTCTTCTGCGCTTCAGGCACCTCCCATGCCTCCACTGCCTGCAATGCCTCTTCCACCCAAGTATCGAAGTCTTCCTCCCCTGCAGGGACAGGGAGCTTCCCTGAGAATGTCTTTAGTCTCCGGTAGCTAGTCTCTACATGCACCGTGCTTGTCTTCTGACATTTGGTTAGCAGATCCCCTATTGCCTTTATCAATTCTGGTGATATGGCAGTGGCAGGTGCCACCGGGAGCGTCACCCCGTCTCCTCTTTCTGGTGAGGTACGGGCCGCAGCCTGCGATGATCCTGTCGGTGATGGTTCCTTCTTTACAGTTACTGCATGCGCCAACCTATAGGTTCTGTTGTCTGGCGTCCGCACACACTTGCGCTTGCAAGCCTCTGGCATCCCGTCCCCGTACTCCACTAGTGCATACTGATATGAGGTGTCTGGGTCTGACTTTATCTCCGTCACCCACGGTGTGTGATCTGGGGACACTGACTTCATTAACTCCTCTACCATCTCAGTCGACCATTCCTTCCCCGGGAGGCTGATGACTATCGAGTGGTTTGGCTCTGCCCTAGAGGCTTTGCACCACTCTTCTACTGCTTGTGGGTCCATGCCGGCACTTCTGGCGTTCACCTGCTGTATCAGGATCCCGGACGAGAACCCCCACATGTAGCGATACCTTCAGCTAAGAGGGCCGCAGATTTAGTTTGGGCCCTGAAGACAGCTCCGCCAACCCTCGGCAATTTACTCGACCCCCTTCTGGCACAGTTAGTCTAGGGTAATATATATATATATCTTATGCTCTATGGTTAAATTCACACACCAATGCAGTGATAGAAGAATAACGAGTTTACTTTCTATTGGCAATAAAATCAACAGTTATAACAAATCACAGGAATATCTCTGCAGAGCCCTGCAGCAATAGGCACACTACAACTAGTAAGATATGGCGCACACGCGCCACGTGTAACAGTACTTCACTATGCGCCCTATGGCGCAGCAACTAAATAATCTATCTAGATGGCCAGGCCTGACCATATAACTCAGTCTCTAAGGGGGGTAAAATTCTTCGCATGCAGTCTTTAAACGGTGGTGCACATTTCAGGAACACATTTGTAATCCAAGGGAAAGAAAATGCCAACACAGTACACTCCCCTAGAGATCCGTTTGACTCAGTTCAGCTATGGATCTCCAGGGGAGGGGGAAACTGAAATAGGAACTGGTGGGCCACGGCAGTCTGTAAGCCTAACAATTGTATACAGTATTTGTGGATTGAGCATGTGCTCGCTCACCCCTCCGGACGCGATCCCAGTCCGGGAACTTCCACCTGCTGTGTCTCCACACACAGCGTCTGCAGCGGTCTGGTCTCCGGCTCAGCAGCAGTTGAGGAAACCGAGTCAGATGCCACCCAGGCTCGCGATGGGGTGGAAGGCTCTCTTGGGTAGCAGCGCAAGGCCCCAGGCTTCAGGCCTTGCACCACAGCGGATCCGCACAGGAAGATCTCTCCACTGAAGTCTCGTGTCCCAAAGAGGCCGAGCGCAGCCTCGCCTCCTCCTTATATAACCCCACCCATGAGTCTCTGGGGTGGAAACATTGCATCCTGGGTACCGAATGGGTTTCTGGGTAAGGTAGTTCTGAGAGTCTTAACCACTTGACCACTGGGCACTTAAACCCCCTTAATAACCAGACCAATTTTCAGCTTTCGGTGCTCTCACATTTTGAATGACAATTACTCAGTCACACAACACTGTACCCATATGAAATTTTTGTCCTTTTTTTCACACAAATAGAGCTTTCTTTTGGTGGTATTTAATCACTGTTGGGTTTTTTATTTTTTGCGCTATAAGAGAAAAAAGACTGAAAATTTTGTAAAAAAATGATTTTTTTTTCGTTTCTGTTATAAAATTTTGCAAATTACTATTTTTTCTTCATAAATTTTGGCCAAAATTTATACTGCTACATATCTTTGGTAAAAATAAGTACAAATCGGTGTATATTATTTGGTCTTTGTGAAAGTTAGAGTCCACAAGCTATGGTGCCAATATCTGAAAATTGATCACACCTGAAGTACTGACGGCCTATCTCAATTCTTGAGACCCTAACATGCCAGAAAAGTACAAATACCCCCCAAATGACCCCTTTTTGGAAAGAAGACATTCCAAGGTATTCAGAAAGAGGCATTGTGAGTTTTTTGAAGTTGTCATTTTTTCCCACAATTCTTTGCAAAATCAAGATTTTTTTTTTCTCTTTTTTTTTTTCACAAAATTGTCATATTAGCAGGTTATTTCTCACACACAGCATATGCATTCCACAAATTACACCCCAAAACACATTCTGCTATTACTCCCGAGTATGGCGATACCACATGTGTGAGACTTTTACACAGTGTGGCCACATACAGAGGCCCAACATGCAGGGAGCACCTTCAGGCGTTCTGGAGCACCCAGGCCAATTCTGACATTTCTCTCCTACATGTAAAAATCATCATTTGTTTGCTAGAAAATTACATAGAACCCCAAAACATTATATATGTTTTTTTAGCAAAGACCTTAGAGAATATAATGGTGGTTGTTGCAACTTTTTATCTCGCACGATATTTGCGCAGCAATTTTTTTAACGCGTTTTTTACGGAAAAAAAAATGTTTTGTGCTTAAAAAAAAAAAAAACAGTAAAGTTAGCCCAATGTTTTTGCATAATGTGAAAGATGAAGTTACGCCGAGTAAATAGATACCTAACATGTCGCCCTTAAAAATTGCACACACTCGTGGAATGGCGCCAAACTTCGCTACTTAAAAAATCCCCATAGGCGACGCTTTAAATATTTTTACTGGTTACATGTTTTGAGTTACAGAGGAGGTCTAGGGCCAAAATGATTGCTCTCGCTCTAACGTTCGCAGAGATACCTCACATGTGTGGTTTGAAAACCGTTTTCATATGTGGGCGGGACTTACGTATGCGTTCGCTTCTGTATGCGAGCTCACGGGGACAGGGGCGCTTTAAAAAAAAAAAAAAAAATTTATTCTTCATTTTACTTTATTTATTTTAGTTTGACATGTTTTTCCGCCCTAACATTTTTTTGATCACTTTTATACCTATTACAAGGACCGTAAACATCCCTTGTAATAGGAATATGGCATGACAGGTCCTCTTTACAGTGAGATATTGGGGGGGGGTGTCAATAAGACCCCACATCTCACCTCTAGGCTGGGAAGCCTGAAAAAATACAAAAAAAAAACAACAATCCTGGCTTTGATCGTAGCGGTGAGTCGGTAGAAGCACCGGAGGGCAGCGGGGGGGGGGGACATCCCCTCTCGCCTCCCGTAAGAATGATCAAGCGGCGGAACAGCCGCTATGATTGTTCTTATGGTGTAGGGAATCGCCGGCTGAAAAAGCTAATATCTGAATGATGCCTGTAGCTGCTCCCATCATTCAGATATCCCCGCACAAAGTCAAGGACGTCATATGACGGCCGGAGGGCGGGAAGTGGTTATTGCAGAGTATTGCCGGGCATTGCGGAGTATTGCCGGGCATTGCGGAGTATTGCCGGGCATTGCGGAGTATTGCCGGGCATTGCGGAGTATTGCAGGGCATTGCGGAGTATTGCGGACTATGGCAGGGTATTGCGGTGTATGGCAGGGTATTGCGGTGTATGGCAGGGTATTGCACGGGTATTGCACAGGGTATTGTGGAGGGTATTGCACAGGGTATTGTGGAGGGTATTGCAGAGTATTGTGGAGGGTATTGCAGAGTATTGTGGAGGGTATTGCAGAGTATTGTGGCGGGTATTGCAGAGTATTGTGGCGGGTATTGCAGAGTATTGTGCAGGGTATTGCAGAGTATTGTGCAGGGTATTGCAGAGTATTGTGCAGGGTATTGCAGAGTATTGTGCAGAGTATTTTGCAGAGTATTGCGCAGGGTATTGCAGAGTATTTTGCAGGGTATTGCAGAGTATTTTGCAGGGTATTGCAGAGTATTGTGCAGGGTATTGCAGAGTATTGTGCAGGGTATTGCAGAGTATTGCACCAGGGTATTGCAGAGTATTGCACCAGGGTATTGCAGAGTATTTCGCAGGGTATTGCAGAGTATTTCGCAGGGTATTGCAGAGTATTTCGCAGGGTATTGCAGAGTATTTCGCAGGGTATTGCAGAGTATTGCACCAGGGTATTGCAGAGTATTGCACCAGGGTATTGCAGAGTATTGCACCAGGGTATTGGCAGGGTATTTTGCAGAGTATTGGCAGGGTGTATTGCAGAGTATTGGCAGGGTATAGCACAGGGATGGCTGAGCAGGGATGGATGGATGGCTGGATCTGTGACTGCAATTGTCACAGATCCAGCCCACAGTGCTGCTGCTGCCATCCGCTCCCTCCCCCTCCCCTCTCACACTGTACCGATCGGTACAGAGAGGGGAGGGAGGAACCGGCGTCATCAAATGACGCCGGTCTGTTTACAAGTGATTGCTCCGTCATTTGACGGAGCGATCACGTGGTAAACGGCCGCTATCAGCGGCGATTTACCGCGATTCGTGATCCGGAGTTTCCCGTGTGCGCGCCCCAGGGGGCGCGCGGGAGTGCGATTCTGGGAGGACGTTATATAACGTCCTCCCAGAGTTAAGCAACCACCTTGTCGACGTTATTTGTCGGCAGGTGGTTGTTAAGTGGTTAAAGGAGACCCCGCTACACATATAAATATATATGTGCATAAACAATTATAAATAAGGAGATATTAAAAAATCCATAGTGCATTTAGAAGATGAATATATAAAAATAACTCTCCGGGTGACAAAATTCTTCCAAGTGAGATGTGAAAATATATAAATATATATATTGGACCCTAAATCAATAAAAGTCCATATGGAGATCTTTAAATAACCGTATTCCAAAGAAGCATAAAATCTTTCATATTTTCTGATATTCCAACACTCTGATCTGGGATATGATATCAAAGCCGCTTACCAGATTTGTAGGATCTCAAACGATAGAGATCAGTGCTTGTGTATCAACCTGCCGGCAAAGATAAGATCCACCTGTGGTCTCCTCTTGTGAAGGGATATTTCGCCAGCCACAACCAGACCATCAGTATCCAAGGAAATCTCACTCCCAGGATCGTTCCAGGCTTCAGGGTTTCCCCATAGAAGGCATCAACTGGGAATGGAGATCATGCCCGGACGTCAGCACACTACGCTTAAATACTTGTCAGACAGGAAAAAGACACCGGAGGTGAATATTATAGCTCTTCCGGTCAGTGTCATCCATTTAATCACATTTAAAGTGGCTTAAAAAATATAAAAATTATTAATTTAATTAATAAAAAGTACAATATTATGTTACAGTATATTAAAAAGTCCCAATTAAAAACAAAAATACACATCAAGAGAAAAAGTATATATATATAAAGGAAATACATATGTAAATATACTGTATATATATATTTGACCATAATCCGTCAACCAGATGACATTGAATAATATTTGAACCTAGGGGCTACTTCATTCAAGGTCCACCCCTAACGGACAGATTCAGAACATATAATTTATACCAAGGAAAACACAATTGATTCAATCCATATCCGAAAAAGAAAAAGCACATAAAATAGAATAAATAAATATATAAAATGTATCTAATTTTGGGATTTATTTATTATCAATAAAACCATTGATATCCCACTCAATGTTAAGCCCCTGAGGATTATAACATTGGAGGTCATATATCCAACTCGTTTCACGAGAGGTATGCCTTTTAAGGTTGCTACCCCTCCACTGTGGGGTGTATTTTTCAATCGCTATTACCTAAGTAATGAAGTGTCTCTGTTGTGATATAAAATGGAAATGTTTAGACACACTGTGGCCTATGAATCCCCTCCTGATGTTGCCCAGATGTTCCCCTATCCTAATGTTTAGTGCTCTTGTGGTCCTTCCAACGTACTGTAACCCACATGGGCAAATCAGTAGATATATAACCCCTATGGTTCTACAGGTAATAATATCTTTAATGCTGTATGTCTTAGCTGTAACCTGGGACGAAAAGGAGGAAGTCCTAATAGTTTGAGATGTCTTACACACCTTACAACTTTTGCAGGGAAAAACCCCTTTTTCTTGTTAAATTTGTTTATTACATTTTCAAAATTACAAGCATATATTGTCAATTAACATAGTCACTATAAATAGTAGCAGTTAAGGAGAACACAAATTAGATATTTATATCAAGCTCCAGTGATTTTTGAAGGCAACAACAACAGAAGAGGAGAAAAAAAACAGTAATTTAAGTTTAACATATGTTGACCATTATCTGTAGACTTGCTAAAATATATGCTTAGTGTTGAATTTAGTAATTACAAACCAGATTTAGTAATAATATATAACATGTAAGGTAATATAAGGATTTATAAAGAAAAAATGAAGGGTCGTAACTTCTAGACCTCATATAATGTTGTTGTAATATATAAGGTTTGTATTGTTTCAAAGGAGCTCTAAAGCTGAAATATACTGATAAATAAAAAACATAAAAAAAAAAAAAAATGTTGCTACCATTTTTGCATATAATAACAATATATGCTAAGAAAGAAAAAACAACAAAAAAAGAGCTAAAGAGCAAAGATAGAAGAGAGGGAAGGGTAAGAAGAAGAAGAGAAAAAAATAAAGATAGTAGGTAGAAAAGATAGAAAAGGTCCCCGGGGTATCTTATTATGTTGGTCTGATAATATTAGTATATTAAATAGCTATTAGTAGCTATATTACCAAGGTCTTAATAATGTGATGTCAAAGTTGGGAGGGAAAAAATTAGTCACCCAAGGATTCCAGATTTTTTCAAATTTTCCAATATTATCATTGGTAATGGCTTCTGTTTTTGAGTGGGTCATGGCTTGGTTTATTCTGGTTTTGGTTGAAAAACTCCTTTTAAGCCTCGAAAAATACTGATTTTGGGGGGTAAATCTACCGCACTAGGAGCTAATTTGTCTTTAAGGGTCTGATTTCTTCTGTACCCTACATTAGGTTTATTAGGTAGCACCGGGCCCAATACCCTGTCACCCTTTAGAACTTTCCAATGTTTCTTCATTATTCTATTCACCCACCAATGTTGTGATGAAAAAGTGGTAATGAACGCCCACTCAAAATCTACACCATCCTGTCTCCCTGCCTTCTTATTCTTTGGAATTAAAAGTTGTTCCCTTTCTGTGGTAGTAATATTATGCAAATCTTCTTCTAGGGACTTCGGATCATACCCCTTGTCAATGAAGCGATTTTTCAGGATATTTGCTTGGGTTTCAAAATCCTCCAGCCGTGAGCAATTCCTTCTGACCCGTTGGAATGGGCCTTTGGGGATAGCTTTAAGCCAATTAGGATGATGGCAACTATCTGTGGGTATATACCCATTTCTGTCGGTGGGTTTAAAAAAAGTTTTGGTAAGTAGTCATCCTTGGTCTTTAAAGACTTTAAAGACTACTAAATCTAAAAGGTTTACAGAAGTCATACTAAAATCGTAGGTAAAATTAATTCCCCACTGATTGTTATTAATCATACTCATGAACGAATGGAGGGATTGTGTATCCCCCTTCCATAAGAAAAAGGCGTCATCTATGTACGGATGCCAAAAAAGGAGGCGTTTGCCCATAAGGCCATAAAAAGGTTGGCGAGGCTGGGGGCAAAGTTAGCCCCCATCGCCACGCCTGTGCACTGCAAAAAATATTTTTTGTCATAAAAATAATTATGTTCCATAGCGAACTTTAGCAACCTAAGAATAAAATCTACAGTAGGCTTGTCAATCGACCGATCCTTAATTAAAAAGTATCTGGCCCGGGAAATACTCGTATACAAAGAAGATATTTCTGCTGTAACAAGCAGTACGTCATCATCTATTGTCAACTGTGAGAGTTCATTAATTATTTGCATGGAATCTTTAACCCCTTCCTTATCGGGCCATAGTCATATGACGCCGGCAGGAACCCTCCCTCCCTCCGGGTGGACGTCATATGATGTCTTTTCTTCCTGGCCGTCTAGGGGGCACCTGCGCCGCTGGCGGGGCGCACACACCCGCGGAACCGCTCGTGACCCGGTGGTCGTGCCCGGCGGTCGCGATGTCCGCCGGGCACCCGCGATTGCCCGAGATCATGGCAGGAGTGTGGATCTGTGTGTGCAAACACACAGATCCACCTCCTGTCAGAGGTGAGGAGACCGATGTGTGTTCTCAGTACAGAGGAACACACATCGGTCTCCTCCCCTTGTGAGTCCCCTCCCCCTACAGTTAGAATCACTCAATAGGGAACATATTAACCCCTTCAGCGCCCCCTAGTGTTAACCCCTTCCCTGCCAGTCACATTTACACAGTAATCAGTGCAGTTTTATAGCACTAATTGCTGTATAAATGTGAATGGTCCCAAAAACGTGTCAAAAGTGTCCGATATGTCCGCCACAATGTCACGGTCACAATAAAAATCGCAGATCGCCGCCATTACTAGTAAAAAAAATAAAAAAAATAAAAATGCCATAAATCTATCCCCTATTTTGTAGACACTATACTTTTGCGCAAACCAATCAATATACGCTTATTGCGATTTTTTTTTTTACCAAAAATATGTAGAAGAATACATATATCGGTCTAAACTGAGGAAAAAAAATGTTTTTTTTTAAAAAAAATTGTGATGTTTATTAAATCAAAAAGTAAAAAATATTGTGTTTTTTTCAAAATTGTCGCTCTACTTTTGTTTAAAGCGCAAAAAAATAAAAACCGCAGAGATGATCATATACCACCAAACGAAAGCTCTATTTATGGGGGAAAAAAAACCCAAAGATTTAATTTGGGTACGGTGTTGCATGACCGCGCAATTGTCATTCAAAGTGCAACAGCGCTGAAAACTAAAAATTGGTCTGGGCAGGAAGGGGGTGAAAATGCCCTGCATGGAAGTGGTTAAGGAAAGCTGGAGTTTTAGTCACTAGTGGTTGTAAAAAGAAATCCACAAATTTTCCTACTCTTGAGGTTAGGGAATCAATCCCACTTACAATGGGTCTCCCTGGAGGTTGTAGTGGGTTCTTGTGTATCTTCGGTAGATAATAAATTATTGGCATTTTGGGTGCCAATGGGATCAGAAATTCAATTTCTTTTTTATTTATAATACCTTTTCTCAAACAATCCTGCACCAACACCATTAATTGTTTTTTGGATCCAAAAGTGGGATCTCTATTCAGAATGGTGTAAGTGTCTCTATCCGACAAAAGACGATTCATTTCTTTCAAAAAATCTTGTTCATTAAGGAGTACAATTCCTCCCCCTTTGTCAGTGGGACGAATAATAAGCCCCTTCTTTTCACACAAAGATTCCACTCCTATCTGTATCTCTTTTTGGTTCTCTTTTTTAAAATGTGCTTTCTGTAAATCTCGTAAAACTAATGCCGCGTACACACGACCATTTTTCTCGTCGGGAAAAATTAATTTTTTTCTCTTTGACGAGAAAAACGACCGTGTGTGGGCATTTGGTCATTTTTCCAGATGAGAAAAACGGCATTAATCACGACGAGAAAAATTAGAACATGCTCTAATTTTTCTCGTCGTGATTGACGGCATTTTTTTCCGCGGCAGTTTTCCCATAGGGAAACACTGCCGGGGAGCCTACACACGGTCGTTTTTCTCGACCAAGAGAAAAAATTACGGGAAAAACGGCCGTGTGTAGGGAAACAAGCCGTTCCTCATTTTTCCCGTCGATTTTCTCGACGGTGTTTTCACCGTTGAGAAAATCGATCGTGTGTACGCGGCATTAGTCTTTAAATACTTTAATACTAAGGGCAAGTTTACCTGGAGGGTTAAAAAGGGATGCATTTCTTAGACCGGTTCCATTACTTCTATTATTACCATTATTTCCAATATTCTGATTATTGGTCCCAATTATGGGGTTAGATAAAAAATGCAGTTTAATACTAAACTTTCTCATATACTAATTTGTTTAGTCCTTGTTTAGGTGCATATTTCAAACCTTGACTCAGGGTAAATTTCTCTGGTTCAGTAAGTGCACTCCAGTCAGATTGAATATACCTTCATTATTTACCTATCTCTTTCTTTTTTTGGGGGTTGCTCCGCTTACCTCCCCTACATCCTCTCTTATGCCGTGTACACACGATCAGTTTTACCGATGAAAACAGTCCGATGGACTTTTGTCATCGGACAAACCGATCGTTTATGGGCCCCATCGGTCTATTTTCCATCGGTGTGAAAAAATAGAACCGGCTTTAAATTTATCCGATGGAAAAAAAACGATAGCAAACCGATAGCAAATTCCGATCGTTTGTGGGGAACTCCATCGGATAAAAAACTCACGCATGCTCAGACTGAATTATGAGACAGGAGCGATTGTTCTGGTAAAACTAGCGTTCGTAATGGAGATAGCACATTCGTCATGCTGTAATGGACTGAAAAGCAAGGAGACTGAAAAGCGCAAATCGGCTCTCACCAAACTTTTACTAACACGCGGTAACACGAAATCAGCAAAAGCAGCCCAAAGGGTGGCGCCATTGGATTTGAACTTCCCCTTTATAGTGCCGTCGTACGTCACGGCGTTTGGGACGATCGGTTTTTTGACTGATGGTGTGTAGGCAAGACTGATGGAAGTCAGCTTCATCGGATTTCCGATGGAAAAATCCATCGGATTAGAATCCATAGGAAAACCGATCGTGTGTACAGGACTTTAGTATTCCTATTTTGTTCTGTCCTTTTCCTAAAAAAATTGTCCGTCTTATTTCTAAGAGCTGCTCCGGGTGGGCCCTCATGAGATCGCACAAAATAATCCCGAGAGGGTCCAAGAGGGTCCATATCCCGCAGCTGAATAATCCCCCTCAAATTCAATGTCATCAGAAAAATCTTCCTGTAAGGGACCAAAGCGGTTATCTAGCGGAATGTCATATTTCCAAGGAGCAGCTGGGGAGTTTTGAGGTCCCTCATACTGTTCACTCCATACCGGTGTCCTTTGGGATGGATCATCATATCTTCCTGTATGATCCATATAAGTCGGTCTCCCTGATGGGTAGGGATAATGATTTCCATAATCATTATAGGGAGTATGAGGAGGTTTGTTCCCCTTGTTCGGACCTGGGTGTTGTGACCTGCCAGGATTTCTAAAATAGTTATTAGCCGGAGGGCATTGATACTGGTTCCTAGGAGGATATGAATTATTCTTACTTTTATTTTGAATATTAGTTACTTTTTTCTTTTGTTGTTGTGGTGTGCGTCCCCATCCTCCCCTTGGAGGTCCCAAGTCTCTCTGAAAAAGAACTTGTGAAACTGACTCTGATCTATTATTTTCAGGAGGGGGGAGGATTCGGCAGAACACCAGTATTAAAATCAATATTCTCACCCTCTATGGCTTCAACTGTAGGTGTGTGAATGTCTTTGTACAATTCCTGCCATTTGAAGACATTGTTGGATTTATAGCCCTCCATGTCTCTCAAGTATTTTTTCAGTTTCTTAATCCGTTCCTCTTCCTCCTCCACCATTATTTCTCTCAGTTCTTTAATGTAAACCTGGTATAAACTTTCCTTATTATAGGGAATGAGTTTATCCCTGATTTCACTGATTTCCTGTTGTAGTTTAAGCGCTTTACTTCTCTTTTTGGACACTAAAAAGTCTAGAAAAGCAAGCCCTACATCATTGAAATATTGAAACCATTCTTTAACCACTTCAGCCCCGGACCATTTTGCTGCCAAATGACCGGGCCACTTTTTGCGTTTCGGCACTGCGTCGCTTTAACTTACAATTGCACGATCGTGCGACGTGGCTCCCAAACAATTTTTTGATTTTTTTTTTTAAAAATGACATATTTTTTACTTTTTGCTATAATAAATATCCCCCAAAAATATATAAAACATTTTTTTTCCTCAGTTTAGGCCGATATGTATTCTTCAACATATTTTTGGTAAAAAAAAATCGCAATAAGCGTTTATTGATTGGTTTGAGCAAAAGTTATAGCGTCTACAAAATAGGAGATAGTTTTATGGCATTTTTATTAATATTTTTTTTTACTAGTAATGGTGGCGATCAGAGATTTTTATCATGACACATCTGACACTTTTCAGTGCTATAAAAATGTACTGATTACTGTAAAAATGCCACTGGCAGTGAAGGGGTTAACCACTAGGTGGCGCTGTAGGGGTTAAGTGTGACCTAGGGAGTGCTTCTAACTGTAGGGGGGATGGGCTGTGTATGACACTACAGTGATCACCGCTTCCAATTACAGGACGCTGTGATCACTGTCCTTGTCACTAGGAAGACTGGGGAAATGCTTGTTTACAATAGCATTTCCCCATTCTTCCTCACCGTGACACGATCGCGGGTATGCCCGCGGACATCGAGTCCGTGGGACCCGCGGTCGGAGTCACGGAGCTCGCGGCGGCGCGCTTGGCGGCAGGCGGCGCACGTCCACAATGCCGCTCTCTTAAAGGGGACATATATATACGTCCTTCTGCCTGTCCATGCCATGCTGTCGATGTATATCGTCGTGCACTGGTCGGCAAGCAGTTAAGTTCTTTATCTCCCTATTTGTTTTTTTTATTGCTATTTTAGACACAGGGTTGCTTTAACCACTTATCGACCAGGCTTTTTCTGGCACTTTTTGTTTACAAGTTTAACCCTCAAACATTATACATTTTTTTAGCAGAGACCCTAGGGAATAAAATGGCAATCATTGAAATTTTGTATGTCTAACGGTATTTGCGCAGCAGTTTTACAAACACAATTTTTTGGTAAAAAATACAATTTAATCACTTTATGACTAGGCCTATAAGTTAAAATCATTTTTTTTGCTAGAAAATTACTGTAACGGCACCCCAAGTATGAAAGGGGTTAACACCGTTAGGATATTCCCTTTCCAACCACACGACGGCCACCAGACACTCCAACCAGCCGAATAAGACCCCATACGAATGATTCTCCCCCCAGATACGAGACAACACTCTGTATTCAAGTTCCAAAACAGGGAATGACTTTATTTTCAAAACACATGGTAACACATTTCTCTTCAAAACCCTCCCCTCCCATCCTTTGGGGAACAGGGCAGGTTAAACTGTCCAATGACAATGGTGATACAGGTCAGGTGTGTTCAAACTTCTCCTTTGATAAACAGTCTTACGCAGGAGGGTTGATTCCCCCCCCCCTCCTCACAGAAGACACTTCCACATCCCATAATATGGAGCCAGATGGTTTACCAAGCTCCAATCCACATCGTCACAGTAGCAGACTTAATTCATAATAGACAATAGAATGCAAATCACCTTAACTCCTCACAGCAATGATTACACAACCCCCCCCCTCACAGTACACATCCAATCTAGATACAATGTATGTGCAGCATTGAATATGGCTATCATAGACCATATTGGGGTTTTCATTCACCCTGTGCCCCTAATAGAGACACAGGGTGGTTGACACATAAGAGGCATTGGGGGAGCTGAAGCAAGGGTATCTCATACTTTCGAAGCGATTCTGAGTTCCCCGGGCCTTCCCGTTACAATTACCTAGAACCCCCAAACATTATATATTTTCTTCAGACACCCTAGAGCATAGGTGTCAAACACAAGGCCCTCCAGGCCATTTCATGTGGCCCTCGCACCTCTCCTGCAGCCTCTGGTCCTACTCCGGACCCTTACTTTCTGCTTTCAAGCAAAGCATCCAGCTTTTTCCCAGCAGCAGCATAAGGAAAGGGGGGTGCACTGTGATGTAAGGGAGAGTGGGGGACTCAACTTCTGATGGTGGGGTGGCGCTTGACATTTAATGTAAGGGGAGGGGATGCACTGGACATCTAATCTTACAGATACAACCTGCCCTTTTGAGGGCAATCATAATGCTGATGCGGCCCACAATGAAATTGAGTTTGACACCCCTGCCCTAGAGAATAAATTGACGGTCGTTGCAATACTTTATGTCACACCGTATTTGTGCAGCGGTCTTACAAACGCAATTATTTTGGAATAAATACACTTTTTTTAATAAAAAAATAAGAAAACCGTAAAGTTAGCCCAATTTTTTATATTGTGAAAGATAATGTTGCGCCAAGTAAATTGATACCCAACATGTCATGTTTCAAAATTACACCCGCTCGTGGAATGGAGACAAACTTTGACATGTAAAAATCTCCATAGGTGACGTTTAAAAATGTCTACAGGCTACCAGTTTTGAGTTACAGATGACAGGACCTCTTTAATGTGAGATCTGGGGTAAAGAAAGACCTCAGATCTCACATTTACACTTAAAGGCAATAAAATAAAAAAAATAAAAAAAATGTTTTATTAAAAAAATGTCCCTTTAAGGCCGTTGGGCGGAAGTGACATTTAAAGTTGCCTCCGTCATCCAAAGGCATTGAGTCCAGTGGGGGCCATCATTCCCTTACTCGACTTAGTGCCTCACAGGGGAAAGGACCGGACCGACTTCACCGCTACCGACGGCTCCGGTAAGCGGCGGAGATGACTGGAACGCGGCGGGAGGGGGGTGGGCACCTCTCCAGCCACCGATAAAAGTGATCTCGGGGCGAATCAGCTGCAGAGAGCACTTTTATCTTAAAGCGGAACCGCCCACCGTTTTAAGAAAATACCGGGGTTATGACAGCTATCTGTGCTGTCCCTTTAACTTTTTTTTTTAATCACTTTTATTCCTATTACTAGGAACCTAAACATCCCTTGTAATAGATGGGGAGATCTGGGGTCAAAAAGACCCCAAATCTCTTCTTTAAAAGCAAAAGATCCCAAAAAAACATATTTTTTTTTGCTTTAAAAAAAAAAAAGAACTTCCAGCCTGGATAGGAATTGGCATCATGACGTCGCTCTGGTCCTCCAAGGCCATAGCGTCGATCAAAGAGTATCTACTCTCTGATCACCTATGGGAGCAGCCGGTTGGATCATTTCTCCGGCGAAACAATAACGTAGTCCCAGTAAACCACTGGCAAACTGCAACATATATATACGCATTAAGGAGCTAAAGCAGTGGTCATCAACCCTGTCCTCAGGGCCCACTAACAGGCCAGGTTTGCAAGATAACTGAAATACATCACATGTGATATCATTTGCTGCTCAGTGATTGCATTGTATTCTAGTCTGCATCTCCCCAAGGTAATACATAAAATCTGGCCTGTTAGTGGGCCCTGAGAACAGGGTTGATGACCACTGAGCTAAAGGATGAAACAAACAATCTGGTTGATACAGGTGTATCTATGTACAGCTAACTTACTTGTCCAAGACAAGTTCACTCTATATTCATCTCACTTATGCAAGTAATATAATCCAACCATAGAGTTTAGAACATTTCATTTGTGACTTAAATTTTCTGTGTATTTCACAGTAGAAGCTTAAAGTATCTAGGGTATTCTAAGCAATCCTATTATTATACAGACTAGAACATCCTGATTCTGATCTACCTAACACATTGGAGACAAAAATCCAATGCCTTGATCTTTGTAAAATATTTAAAACATTGAATAATAAAACACCTACAAATGTAAAATTTGTAGGTGCTGTAAAAGGAGCTAATAGGTGCTACGGATGATATATTTTACAGTGTATGAAATGTCATCTTTGGCTGTGTCAAGCAGGCAAAATTCCATGCAACGTGATTGTATTATTAAAGTCAATCCTTTTTCTGTCAGAAATGCAAATGTCATACCGATGTTACAGCTGAACAATGTGTATTGGAGCTGACATCACTTTTTTATTTTGTTTAATAATGTTAGAAAGATATTGAGGCATAAAACATTATGAGTTTGACATTATGTTGAGACAATTAAATTTCCATTTTTAATGATTTAGATATGAAAGGCTTAAGTCTTATTTTTCATTTAGATAGAATTAGTAGATTAGAATTATAGTTCAACCTTTTGCTAGCTTCAGCAGTTCTGGTGCAGACTAAACAACCCCCCTTCCTCGGACAACCATTGTCAGTCTTACCTCATAGGGGAAAAATATTCTTGCAAGGCCATTGGATCTATTCCCTAGGACAAAATATTACCATACTATCCTTAATAATGTAGAACAATAGGAAAGCATTTGATCCTTTATTTTATGTAGCTATTGGGCATTACTATCTCATGGGGTAGGAGGGCATTTCACAGTTCAACCACCCTTACCCTGTTATAATTGTATATATTTTTTCCTCTGCATAGAACAGATATTCTTGGTTTTTGTATTGCACTTGGAATAAATTGACAATTAGATATAAAAAGTAAAATATACCAGCGCAAAAAGATAATATAAAACAGATCAAAACAGCTGCTGAACACTCCAGGCAAATTTACAAAAAAATCCCAGATAATAAATGTAAAATAATATAGTGCAACGCTAAAGTAACATTATCAATTAAGTAAGAAAAATGTATTGAAAATGTTCATAAGCAGTCATGAGAATATGCAAATCCATTTCCCAATTAAAGCGGAGGTTCACCCAAAAGTGAACCTCCACTTTTCGGAACCCCCCCTCTGTCACATTTGGCACCTTTCAGGAGGGAGGGGGTGCAGATACCTGTATAAAACAGGTATTTGCACCACTTCTGGGTATAGACTCTCGTGGGAGTCCCGCCCCTTCGTGTCACACTCCCGTTGTGTTCTGGGAAACACACGGCTCCCAGAGCACAGCGGGGACCAGTAAACACGGCACAGCGCGACTCGCGCATGCGCAGTAGGGAACCGATATAATAAAAAAAAAACGCGCCAAATATTAATAAATTATGCTGCTCCTCAAATAATCAGTGATCGCTGAAAACAAAAGTGAAAAATTGGTAAAATGTGAGGGCGCTAATTAAGAGTCCCAAAGTAATTATATAAGGACCCCTATATATGTGAAATAAGATAAATAACACCCACCTATCTCAATAGTGTTAATAAATGTGCCAAAAAAAGGAAAATGGAAAATAAATTCATAAAGTGATAGACGCAGTCCTACCCAACAGATAGGAACAAGCAATCAAGTAACCACACTCAAATATGAATTGTGCAATAGATAATGTGCAGAAAAACGTCCAAAAATAAACACAAAAGTCCTCCCAGCAGTAGTACACAGTCTTAATCAAAAAACTCTCTGCATGTGTTAGGAATCTTCCAAGTGCTCAATGTTCAAAGTGATGATCAAATAAATCTTGTGACTTTAAAATCCACCTTCACCGTAATCAATATCACCCGATAGTGCTATGATAAAGATGTAGGGAACCGGGCAGTGAAGCCGCAGCGCTTCACTTCCCGATTCCCTCACCGAGGATGGCGGCGGGGGAAGCCGAGAGCCGAGCGTTAGCTCGGCTTCGGCTACCGACGTCGCGGGCAACCTGGACAGGTAAGTGTCCATTTTTTAAAAGTCAGCAGCTGCAGTATTTGTAGCTGCTGGCTTTTAAAAAAAAAATTCCGGTGAACCTCCGCTTTAAGTGACAATGTGCTTTCATGAGAATTAGAAATTCCGTGACAAAAAGTATGACCTCCACCATAAGACACTCTGTGCTGCTAACCTCCCCACGGGAACTCTGAATCAACAAAGGGTCATAAAATCTTTCCCCGAAGGGCAAAATCCTGGAGTATATCGATACACCTCTTCTGAATGCAGATCACACGGATCACCACACAGGCTCAAAGGTAAGGGATCTCAGCATCAAATCATCAGTGTCCTTGAATTTGTTATAATGTACGTTGTAATCCAAAATTAATTTAAAATGATCCTTTCCTAAAGTATTATCCCTAATTTTATCACGGACCAATGTGCTTCTATCCGTAAGTCTAATTTTCTCTATTTTCTGGTTAAGGGAATTCATTTCATATCCTTTTTTTTGGAACCTAGATGCCAATTCTTGCGACTGCTTAAGAAAAAGACATGCAATTACGCCTCAATCTTACGCACTGGCCCCTAGGGATATTAAATAGCCAAACTTTATGGTGACAACTTCCCAATGGGATATATGAATTTCGGTCGGTGGGCTTCAAATAATTACATATAGGAAACGGATCACCCTCCTTAGAGATCTCTAAGTCTAGAAAAACCATCCGGTCTAAACTGACATTCCATGATAAAATTTTATTTTTATTATTTCCATTAAGCTTCTGCATAAATACATTCAAGTTTGCCCTCCCAGACCATAACCAGGTCATCAATGTACCTGTGGTAACAGACCAATTGAGGGGGGCGATCTCCAAGCACCACTTCCTCCTCCCAGTGGGCCATAAACAAATTGGTCACACTGGGAGCAAAACGCCCCTCTGGTCTGTAAAAATAATTCCCTATTCCGCCAAAAATAATTTTTGGTCAAACAAAAGTCAAGGCTCAAGTAGGAACTTTTGAAATTTTAGAGGAAGATCAGAGGAGCCAAGTGCCCACTTAACTGATGCAAGGGAAATACTGATGCAAGGCCAATACTTCAGGAAATTATCATTTTAAATTCATTTTGAATTACAACACACATTATAAGAAATTCAAAAGGATAGTTCGTAAAAACGGGTCAATTTTGAAACAGGATAAAATCTTGGGTCCAGTGTTGCCGGTTGTTCCACAATTTATATACAAAAAAGCCCCCTCTTTGCGTGACTTTGTAGCGCCAGGAGTTATTGATTCACCATTACAGACTAAGGCCTCGTACACACAACCGTTTTTCTCGTCCAAAACAGTCAAGAAAAGTGCCGCGAGAGTTTTTTTGTCTAGAAAAACGTTTGTGTGTATGGTTTTACGACGAGAAAATTGCTGAGAATCTCGACGAGAAAATAGAGAACCTACTCTCTATTTTCTCGTCAGGATTCCAGATTTCCTCGTCGTGTTTCTCGTCGGCCTCTTTTGTGACGAGAAAATGGTTCGTGTGTATGCTTTTACGACTCTTCCAAAAGCGCGCATGCTCACAAGCAACTATGAGACGGGAGCGCATCTTCTGGTAAAACAAGCCTTCGTAATGGAGAGAGCATATTCGTCACGCTCAAAAATATTTCATCGTTTAAATGTTCTGCATTGAAATCTTCGTTAGAATGTTACATTAATCAAAACGAGTGACCTTCTTTTACTGCTGATATTCACACAGAGTTATGCCTTATTTTTAACCTTTTTCATGCTGCTCTTTATAAGATTTATGTGTATTATATCGTGCAAGTTTTTAGGAATAATTTAAATGGTTAGATTTTTCAAAATGATGTTAATTATAATTTCACAATGTTTTGATAGCGATCTCCCATTTAATTTTGGAATCTATATTATTTAAATTTCCCACCATGTTTTTGTGCTAATCAGATTTAGTTATTCTTTTGGGGGGGTGATATCTGTGCCTTTTATTGTCAGTCAAATGTATCTGCTTACTCCAAAACTTGATTTTGTTTATTTAAAAATACACATAGTCAAGTATGAACTTAAACAAAAAACACATTTATTCATGTTTATAAATTAAATAAAGAGAAGGCAGCGCTGGAGAAGCTGCTGCCATTTGTGCATCCCAGGGACCCCAGAGCACACAGCAACCCTGTGTGGACACTAAAATTGGGAGCTTGAGAAGGCCAACATTTCTGAACACAATCTGATGCTGGCCTCCCAGAGGTCAGGAACAGCAGCAGGTGAGATATATGTCCCAAGTGTGTGGTACTACAACAGGCTGCCTTCTGTCCAACCACAATGAAGCAAGGCCATCACTTCCTCTTCTTCCTGGCAACCTTCCCTGCAGCCTTTCCTGAAGCCTTTCCTGCAGCCTTTCCTGAAGCCTTCCCTGCAGCCTTCCTTCTTCATTTGGCTGGAGGCTGGCCCACTGGAGGGGTACTCCTGTCAGGAGGAGGAGGTGGAGGTGTAGCAGAAGGGGGTGGGGCAGAAGAAGAAGGTGGAGGTGTAGCAGAAGGGGGTGGGGCAGAAGATGAAGGTGGAGGTGTAGCAGAAGGGGGTGGGGCAGAAGGTGGAGGTGTAGCAGAAGGGGGTGGGGCAGAAGGTGGAGGTGTAGCAGAAGGGGGTGGGGCAGAAGGTGGAGGTGAAGCAGAAGGGGGTGGGGCAGAAGGTGGAGGTGTAGCAGAAGGGGGTGGGGCAGAAGGTGGAGGTGTAGCAGAAGGGGGTGGGGCAGAAGGTGGAGGTGTAGCAGAAGGGGGTGGGGCAGAAGGTGGAGGTGTAGCAGAAGGGGGTGGGGTAGAAGAAGAAGGTGGAGGTGGAGGTTGAGGTTGGGTCAGTTGGGCCACCTCACATATGGCGGTATTGGGTGTAATTTTCTCCATCACCCCCTTGTTGAGCAAGGTGATGAGCAGGGGCTCGCATAGGAGGCGTTGCTCCATGCTCATCACCTTGAACTTAGCCTCCACTAGGCCGGCAATGGCCTCTTCAGGGGATGTGGGCTCCTTGAGGGTGGCATGGGCCTCTTTAATAAGGGCCATTGCTGCCTCACTGGTGGTCCTGTCCCTCCTGCCTCTTTTGTGAAGCCGGATGGGAGGCACCTGGGATCTGGTGCTTCTCCTTTGCCCTGCCACCTCCTGTCTGCCACTGGGCCCTGCCACCTCCTGGCTGCCACTGGGCCCTGCCACCTCCTGGCTGCCACTGGGCCCTGCCACCTCCTGGCTGCCACTGGGCCCTTCCTCCTCCTGCCTGACAGTTTCCAGACCCTCCTCCTGGCTGATTTCATCCTGTGTATGAAAAAGGAACATAGTTTAATATGTTGGTTTAATCTTTGCATCAAACTTTGTAATCCTGATTGAAGCAATTAGAATGTAAATGCATAAATCCTTGCTTTAAATTTACCACTACATCAGATTGACTATTTAGCACCCAATTAAGTGCAGAATAATGTCTACAGATCTTGATTTCACTTGTGGAATCCAAAATAATGTATGTTTCTCATCCTGACATATTTGTCAAACATTAATTTTATCCCAATACATTTTCAGTTAATACTATACCTGGCTCCAGATGGCCAAATCTGGATCATCCAGGATGGCTGCCTCCTCTTGCTCCAGAGAAGGCTCAGGTTGGCTGCAGGGAAGTCTGGGGGGAAGAGTGGAGAGTGATGGCCTTGTGTCAATGTGGTCATCCAGGAAGGACATCCTGTTGTAGTACCACAAAATCGGGACATAAACATCATCTGCTGCTGCTCCTGACCTCTGAGAAGCCAGCACCTTAGAGCGTTCAGTCCTGTAGGTACCTCTCAAGCTCCCAATTTTAGTGTCCACTTGTTTTGCTGTGGCTGTGGGCACCTTGGTATGCACAAATGGGAGCAGCTTCTCCAGCGCTGCTATTCTCACCCCTTTTTTTTTATGGATGGGGTTTTTCGTCTCCCACAGAGCCGGCAGCTCCCTTACCCGGTCAATAAATTCCGCCAGGAACTCTTTGTCGCTAATAAATACATTCATATTGTATCTGCAAGTTAAATAAATTATATTTAAATAATGTGAGGCAAACAGTCTAACCTCCTTAACATCCTAGTCACCATATATATCCTCCAACAATCTCAAGACAGTATAGGCCAACAATTTTTACAAGTCACAAAATCACATACCTTCGTTCGCACGTCCGTCACTTGAACTCCTCTCTCCGCACACCGAACGTACTATAGTCACATGTGTGTTTGCTATATACACACACCACGCATGCGTCAAAATTCGAACACGTCGCTCCGCACACGTCTCCCGCCCATGACGTTCTAACTAACATCTTTTCCCCGCCCCTTCTCTTTCGGCGCGCAGACAGATATGGTGGAGTTACAGCAGGTGTCTGATAATTCCGCAACTAGCGAGGAGACAAGCCCGGAGACCGAGGACACGTCACGATCAAGGAGGAGATTCAAGACATCGAATATGTCTTTGGCGGAGATGGCGGAGATGGTGGACATCTTGGTCAAGGCTGATTATGATGCCAAGCATGGGCTGTATAGCAAACCAAATAGAAGGAAGGCCAAAATCCTCACTAAAGTTGTGAAGAGTCTGAGGGCGAAGTTCGGGGTGAAACGCTCAAATGAGCAGCTCAGAAAGAGGTGGTCAGACCTCAAACTGAGGGAGCCAGACCAGTTGAGGAGCATAAAGAGGATGCTCGCTAAAAGTAAGTAAAATGTCGACGTTTCTGCTATTAATCTTTTTATAAACTGACATGTTTTTTTTTTGTAATCATATTGGACTCCCTTCCAAAATGTAATATTTTGAACTTGGTTGGGCACAGTAATCGTTCGTTACGTTACCGACACTTCGTTCGGCCACTATCCGCGGTTTTGGCTTATTTAAGAGCCACAAAAGTAATTAGACATCTGCCATTTTTGATCAACTATTGCGGATAATTTTTTAGTCTAGATGATGTGTTTGTAAAGAGAATGAAATGCAAACTTTTATCAGTGTAAAGGAGAGGACACTCAGCAGCTGCTTCCACATCTGTACTTTGGAGCACTATAGTGTGGGCCACCAGACCCGCCTTTTTTGGGTGTCCCACACAGGTGCATCAGAGAATTTTTGTGGTGCCTCCATGTCAAAAAAATTACATCCAAATGTGAATACTAAACATATTTGGGGTCATAAATAATGCATTCATCTTTAAATTCCGCACAAACACACACTTGTACCCCACTTCCAAGCAATTTAGCCTGTTTTTATTTTAACAATGAGATTTACAGTGTGATAAATAGACCTTTGGTTTTATTCTCATAGGGGAGAGAAGACTGGGAGGAGGACACTCCAGGGAGCACATGCACCCCACAACTTCCAAGCAACCCCAAACTCCCAAAGACCCACAACCGAAAGATGTGCAGGAAGTTGAGGTGGAGGAAGGAGAAGTGCAGGAAGGAGAGGTGGATGACGTTGTGGATCTGGTCACCACAACAGGTCAGTATCTGACACCACAGCTTCAGGTAAGCGAGGTAGGCCTGCAGAGTTATAAATTTTTTTTGGTTTTTAGGGGATGTAAATGTTGTGAAGGATAGTACACGGTTCTCTGCTGACAGTGCCCTCCGCCTCATCCAGCAAGTGATGGAATGTAGCACGGAACTGGACCTAATTAAACAAAGAATCCATGTGATGGAACAAACATTTAAAGACATTCTCGATGTTTTGGGGAGAATTCAATAAGCCATCCAAACACATTTGTTTTTACATGTTTGTTTTTATAATTTTTTCTAATTTTTTGACTATCAAACCAGCCAAAAATTGAATATGCACACAGTGTGTCAACATGTGCTATCTGCCATCAGGGGATATCCATGTACGTCTTTTGTGGGTGCAACCCCTTCCTCGTATCAAAAGTCGGTGAACTGAGGAAGGAGATGCACCCCCAAAACACGTCCATTGATCACCCCTGATGGCAGATAGCACATGTTGACAATAGGGATCAGGATTGTAAACTTCCTATATGAAAAAAAAACAAATGTGTGCATATTCAATTTTTGGCTGGGCAAGGGGTGGCAGGACCCCATATTAGGACGGGCACATAGAGACATAGTTTGTGTAAGTGAATGTCTCCGATTGCTCAGAGGTATCCAATGTTGTAATTTTTGAAATGCAACTGTTATTTTTGTATTTTCATAAGCCAAAAATTGCCGGGTTGGGGCCAGGCCAACCCCAAAGTAAAAAAAAAATTAAAAATGAAGAGAATGTGCACAGAGTAAAATATTTGACCACAAACAACGTGTAGCTTCTTTTTATAATACCCTCTAAGCTTACTTGGTTCTTTTGTAAGGTTACATAGTGAAATGGTTGTTATTTACTAAAGTAAAATACACTTGCCACTACAAATGCACAAAGACAAACTAGGAGACAGGAAAGAACAAATAATTAAAGGTTTAAACAAGATTTTTATTGGGATACTTAGACATAGGCTGGCACAGGAATTGCCCCCCTACCCGTGAAATACTCCATGTATTTGTCCCGAACCACACGGGCATTTTGGGGGGGCAAGCCAAGACGGGCAGATTCCAGGCCCGGAAGGGGATTTGCAGGGGAAAGTCCAGCCTCTGGCAAAACTGAGGCCATATATGAATTAGATTTGCGGCAAAGAAAATTGTGTAGCACACAGCAGCATAACACTACATAGTTTATTTTGTAGTCCGCCAAGTGGATGGAAGTCATAAAAAGGCGGAACCGGCTGGCCATTATGCCGAAGGCATTTTCAACGACTCTTCGGCCCCTGGCCAGCCGGTAATTGAACACCCTCTTCTCTGGGGTCAGGGTCCTCTGTGGAAATGGCCTCATAAGATGCCGTCCGAGTCCGAAGGCTTCATCAGCCAAGAAAACAAAGGGGAGTCCTTCAATATTCCCTGCATCCGGTGGCAATGCAAGGTCGTCACTCTGGAGACGGAGGGCAAACTCCGTCTGGATGAAGGATCCCCCATCGGACATCCGGCCATTCTTCCCTACATCAACATAGAGGAATTCATACCGTGCTGACACCACCGCCATCAGCACAATGCTATGAAACCCCTTGTAGTTGTAGTAGTAGGACCCAGAACGGGGTGGCGGCACGATGCGGACGTGCTTTCCGTCTATGGCACCACCGCAGTTGGGGAAGTCCCACCGCGTGGCAAACTCCGATGCCACAGTCTGCCATTCCTGTGGCGTGGAAGGAAGCTGGGGAGTGAAACAAGATGAAATAATATTAGAAAAACAAAGTCATACATTACAAGGAAATTCTATCCCAAAAAATTAGAGGCCAACATCAATCTAATTATACGTTTATTAAGGTGTGTAAAAAAAGGATAATGGAAGGCTCATTTATCATATTCATCACCCCCTCTGATGGGCCATTACTAAATTATTTTGGGGGGGGGGAGATGTGTTTGGCCACAGGATAGCATTGCAGTGGCGGTGCGTCCAGAGTGGGCGCTGGAGCACTGCCCCCTCTCTCCTGTGCCCATCACTCAGAACAATACATAGGTTCATGCGTTGCATGAACCTATGTATTGTCTATGCCACACACTATTCAGGTGGATGGCCTCTTGTAAAGCGACCGACATATGAATCATTGCGGCATTTAGGGGGTTAAAATTGCATAGCAGAAACAGGTAGTAAAATAGTCTTGCAAATTACAACCTGAGGGATGTAATTGGCTTCCTAAAAGAAAAATCGGGGACGCAGGGAGGGGGGCATTCCTTGGGTAAACACTGACAGGCTGCTCTGCCAATCATGTTCACCAAGTCTGTTTAATGGTAACATGATTGGCTGATGCAACATGAAGGGAAGGAGAAGACATCAAGGACAGAAGAAGGATGGCGCTGACCACAAGAAGGTAAGTGCAGGGCTGGGGGGAAACTGGCTGCATTAGAGGGGACTAAATGGCTGCATTTGAGGGAACAAAATGGCTGCATTGGAGGGGACAACTGGGGGTGTTTAATAGGCAACAGAGCAAAAAAGGAGGACGTTTATTTCCTAAATTGGGGTTTGAACCCCCCAACATTTGGAGCAACAGGCGCCCCTGCTGGAAAAGTTAGTGAAGGGAAATATTTAGGGAGGAGAAAAAAGGGGCAATCTAAAGCTTCCAACATGCATGGGGACAAAGGGGACATTCTCAGCATATTACAATCATGGTAATTAGGGAAGGATGAAAGAAATACAATACATTAGCATACATGTAATACCTAAAATGTGATGTTAAGGGAGCAAACTTACCCTAATATAGTCCTCCTGCAGGACTTGGATGATGGCAGAACAGGTGTCTGGGATTATGAGGCCCAGAGCCTGGGGGGAGATGCCTGTGGTGAACTTCAAGTCCTGAAGACTTCTCCCTGTCGCCAGGTAACGCAACGTGGCGATGAGCCTCTGCTCAGCACTGATGGCTTCCCACATAACGGTGTCCTTCCTGGTAATATAGGGGGACACCAAAGCCAACAGTTCCTGAAAAACGGGGTCAGACATCCTCAGAAAATTCCTGTAGTCCTCAGGATTATACTCGACGATCTCCCGCAGCAGAGGCATGTGGCAGAATTGGTCCCGCTGGAGCAACCAATTCTTGGTCCATGAACTCCTCCTCACACCATTCATGGACTGGTCTTGGTCCAAAACAAGCAGACCAACACCAAGCGCACGCACAGCACGAACTCGACGACGAGAACGTCCAGGCGACATGGCTAGGAAACGGTCGTCTAATCAGAACGTACAGAACAGAACGCACTTTAGAACAGCAAGGCCTATGAATAACGAAATGAAAATCAGAAACGAACAGGCAAGAACGCACTGTAAAACAGATTCGACCTGCCTAGACGCCCTGAAAGTCAAGATACGAACCCACAAGCACAAACTGAACGGCAGAAAACGATCTGAAAAGTACGAAGACTGAAAAGCGCGAATCGTCTCTTCCCAAACTTTTACTTCACACGTGGTAACACGAGATCAGCAAAAGCAGCCCAAGGGGTGGCGCCAAGAAAAAAGATCTTCCCCTTTATAGTGCCGTCATACGTGCTGGACGTGAGCGCGGAGAACAACGAGGAAATTGGGAAATGACAGTGTGTACGCATAGAAAGCTTGACGAGAAAATCGACAAGCTTAACAAGAATCTCGTCGAAAAAAACGACGTGTTTTTTACGACGAGAAACTCGGTCGTGTGTACGAGGCCTGAGCGTAGGTTGTTTTCCCTTCTTAAGGGGTTTTATGCCTGTGGCCGTTGCTCAGCCTGTAGACATTCTAGGGTTAACGACAAAAAGCGGAAAGAATTTGTATCTTCTGTCACTCATGCGCGTACACATGATCACTTTTCTCGTCGGGAAAAATGAATTTTTTTCTCTTGGACGAGAAAAACGGCCGTGTGTAGGCTTTCCAGCATTTTTCCCGATGAGAAAAATGACAAGAATCACGACGAGAAAAATTAGAACATGCTCTAATTTTTCTCGTCGCGAATCGCAGCATTTTTTTCTGCGGCAGCTTTCCCATAGGGAAACACTGCTAGGGAGCCTACACACGGCCGGTTTTCTCGACCGAGAGAAAACCTGTCATGAAAACCGGCCGTGTGTAGGGGACCAAGCTGGTCCTCGTTTTTCCCGTCGGGCTTCACGGCGGTGTTTTCACCGCCGTAAAACTCGATCGGGTGTACACGGCATAAGAAACAATACAAGAACAATGATTTGATCACGTGCTCTACGACGGGAGTTGTGTATATGCTGGAGTGCAGTTGTGGCCTCCAGTATGTGGGCAAAACCTCTAAAGCAGGGGTCTCAAACTGGCAGCCCTCCAGCTGTTGCAGAACTACAAGTCCCATGGGGCATTGCAAGACTGACAGTTTAAAACATGACTTTCACAGGCAGAGGCATGATGGGAAATACAGTTCCGCAACAGCTGGAGGGCCGCCAGTTTGAGACCTCTGCTCTAGAGAGTTCCGGGTTAGGTTGAGGGAGCACATTAATAATATTAAAAAAGGACTTAAGACCCATAACATCTCTAGACACTTCAGACTTCACCATAACCGTGATCTCAGGGGTTTGCAGTTCTGGGGTATAGAGAGGGTTAAAGGGCATTGGAGGGGTGGTAATTGTGTTAGAAAGTTGAGCTGCAGAGAATCCTATTGGATATATGAGACCAAGGTAGGGACCACTGCTGGCTTAAATGTTGAATTGGATTTAAATTGTTTAATTTCCGATTATTAATTTGTATATATATTCACTCAATATTTGCTGTATATTTTTTATTTTATATGTGATTAATTGGTTTGAATATTTGACGTTTTAGTTTATCATGATAGTATTTTTTAAGTAGCATAAATTATTAGCTACTTTTTAATAGATTTTATTTAGTTGTTTTTCAGTATGTGTGGTCACGATTGACTTCCTGAGGCTGATATTCTCTGCAAGGGGACAGCCTTTTAAATGAATCATCAGCAATGCTATGTTGCCTGCCCTCTTTCCCTCCTGTGGTCAGAATGTGAAGTACTTACAATAAAACTATGGGTGTGGAATCCCCCTCCTGTTGAATATGCATTACTATTTAAGACGGGTGTATGACATGGTTCCCTATACGCTGATGAAGTCCTGCGCCTTATGGGATGATACGCGTGTAAAAAGGGAGCTACGTCACCGCGGCTGTCACCTATGTTGATTCCATGTGATTTCATGTAACAGAGTGCTTGTTGGCTGGCACCTAGTGCCTTTTATGTAAGTGTGACTCTTTTATTTTATTTATTATATATGCTAGCAGAGAGCACTAGATGTTTCCTGTTTTATTTGCATATATCGGGACACTGATGATTTGATGCTGCGATCCCTTACCTTTGAGCCTGTGTGGTGATCTGTGTGATCTGCATTCAGAAGAGGTGTATCGATATCCTCCAGGATTTTGACCATCGGGGAAAGCTTTTATGACACTTTGTTGATTCAGGGGGTCCCAGTCTGAAGGTGAGCAGCACAGAGTGTCTTATGGTGGAGGTTATACTTTTTGGCAAGGAGTTTCTAATCTTCATGAATGCACATTGACACTTTATTGGGAAATGAATTTGCATATTCTCATGACTACTTATGAACTTTTTTATGAACTATTTCAATACATTTTTCTTACTTATTTGGTGATGTTACTTTAGTGCTGCACTATATTATTTTACCTGGAATAAATTGTCAATAAATATATTTTTTTACTGTTCTGTATATATTTAAATAGAAAGCGATGGACTAGCACATCAGTAACACTTACATTTTTGTAATGCTATTATACCCAAAGGCTACAAATGTGTATATACTGTATTTATCTATCTATCTATCTATCTATATAGATAGATATATCTATCTATCTATATATATATATATATATATATCTCTATATATATCTCTCTCTCTCTCTATATATATAGTATATACATATATTTGTATACAGAATAAATTGCATCTGAAAGTGGCCACAGAAACCATATACAATGCTATACATAGCGAACAAATATACACATCAGATGCAGCAAAAAGCACATTAGCACATAGGAATGCAAAATATTAAGCAGTAGCACCACAAATAACATGTCACGCCAACCCCTAGCGTTAATGATCTGGCACTATAGCTGGCTCCGTGTTCTTCACCTATTGCAGTTTCCCATAAGGCAAACAGGCCTACTGGTACCCAGTTTGCCCCAGTTCTTATACACAATGCTATAGTGCCTGGCTACCACGCCGGGGCAGGCGCAAGCTAAGCAAAGCAAATAGGTACTTGCCGTTGGCAGACAGGCAGATTAGTCCAATGGCAGTCTGAGATCAAGGCAGGCAACATTCATTCATTTGTATAGTCAGGGTCAAATCTGTGGTAAAAAGGCAGGCAGAGTTCAGAGACTAGTCCAAGTTCAATCTAAAGTCAACAGGAGAATCCAAACAAGCAGGCAGGGTGAGGATCAGGCGAAGGCAAAGGTCAAGGTACAGGAACAAGGCAGGCAAACAGTGAGCTTGAAGTACACATGGTCCGAATATCGTACGAAAACTGTCGTCCGAGGAAGAATCGCACGATAATCAGATCATTAGTACAGAGCTTATGAGAGCCGATCACGACAATTCATCTGATATTATTCAATCGAACAAGCACAAAATTTTTCCTCGTACGATACCAGATCGTACGATTTTCGTTTAGTCAGCCCAGTTGTCATCCGAAAATACAATACAAATACACTACAACACATGACATCACTTCCGATTTTTTTTTCTGTCGTACGAGAATTTTCGTGACTTTAGTAACCTATTCAATTTCTACTCGACCATTTAGCGAAAAAAGTAGGATGATCTGTCGTCCGATTTTCGTATTGTGTGTGTGGGGCATAAGGGCTTAAAACAGGTTTGCTCTTCACCCAGAGGCTGTGTCTACATCAATCACCCTCCAGGTGGATGGTCAAACAGGGAGAGTGCAGCTCAGTCAAAACCAGGATGCTGGAATGAAACAGGAGTGTTACACTCTTCTGATATAACAGCACGGGGGTAAGTGAGGACTTAAAAAAATACATGTTTTGGGATGCAAGACCCCATCTTCAGCAGCTCTTAATTTGGCTGTAGGCAATTCGTTTAGTTCCAAATTCGTGTTTTAATGAATTTAGACAAATTCATTATTCAGGAATATCCGAATTTTCACATTTCTGAATTTCTCCAAATATTCAACATTTTGGAAATAAAAAATGTCAGAAATTCATAAATTCGAAATTCGTGAATTCGAAATTCGGAAATCCAAAAATTAAAAATTTAGTAAATTTGTAAATTCAAAGATTCAAAATTTTGTAAATTCCAAATGCGAAAATTCGGAAATTAGAAATTCGAAAATCCGAAAATTCTAAATTTAGGAAATTGGAAAGTTCAGAAGTTCGAAAATTTGAAGTTTTGGAAATTCGGAAACTTGGAAATTCGGAAAAATCTAAAATCCGGAAATTAAAAAATTCGGAAATTTGGAAATAAGAATAAAAATCCGAAAAATCGAAAGAACGAAAATTCAAAAACCCGAAAACTCAAAAATCAGAAATAATAACTAATTATAGGTATTGAAATTTCCTTTAAAATTTGGCTGTTAGTGAACGTAACGAATACAAATCTATCTGAAGTTACAGATTATCCATAATAACGAATACCATATCTAAACGAATGGAACGTAGCAAATTAATAATAGGGATGAGCCGAACATCCCCCGTTCGGTTCGCACCAGAACCTGCAAACAGACCTAAAGTTTGCGCAAACTTTATAACCCTATTAAATACAATGGACTCGAACGTTCTAAATAAAAGTGCTAATTATCAAGGCTAATATGCAAGTTATTGTCCTAAAAAGGGTTTGGGGACCCGGGTCCTGCCCCAGGGGACATGTATCAATGCAAAAAAAAAAGTTTTAAAAAGGGCAGGTTTTTCAGGAGCAGTGATTTTAATAATGCTTAGAGTGAAACAATAAAAGTGAAATATTCCTTTAAATTTCGTACCTGGGGGGGTGTATAGTATGCCTGTAAAGCAGCGCTTGTTTCCCGTGCTTAGAACTGTCCCTGCACAAAGTGTCATTTCTGAAGGAAAAAAAGTCATTTAAAAGGCTCTAATGAATTGTCGGCTCCCGGCAATACAGAGAAAAGTAATTGATGAAAAAAAAAAAAAAGCGTGGGGGTCCCCCCAAATTCCATTTCCAGGCCCTTCAGGTCTGGTATGGATAATAAGGGGAACCCTGCGTCAAATTAAAAAAAAATGATGTGAGGTTCCCCCCAAATATCCATACCAGACCCTTCAGGTCTGGTATGGATTTTAAGGGGAACTCCACGCCAAATTTAAAAAAAAGCCCCGGCTTTCCCCGCTTGCGGGGAATAGCCAATGACGCAGGTGGGATCCCGCCTACTTCATTGGCTATTGTCAGACTTATATGTACCAGACTGGTGAGCCCAAAGGAGCAGAGGAAGGTCTCCCTTACGTATCCGACTCACGGCCCCTGATAGTATGAACAGGAGGCACGGGAGTGCGGAGTGGTATGAGAGCCTGGCGGGTAGTTGCAGGGGATGCGGTTCTGGATCCAGGTGCAGAGGAGTAGGTGTCCGGCCGGACAGGCAACAGAAAACAGGAACACAGGCAGAGGATGCTGAGCAGGAGCAGAGCGGGATGGTCGGGTCACAGGCAGGATCGGCAACAGGCAGGCAGCGCGAAGTACAGAGGAACAGGCAGGTTCAAGGTCAAGTCTAGCCAAGGTCAGGTGCAGGCAGGAGACAAGGGTAATCCGATGGGCAGGCCGGGTAATCAAGAGACAAGTGTTCAGAGAGGTATCAGGAGCAAAAGGTCACAGGTAACTGCAGATCAGACAGCACCGGTCTGAAGTATTCCAGGGGTTTAAATGGACTGTTTGGCGCGCATCGGCGCACGCAATGGCTTGCATCGGCACGCACGCACATGCACCAGCGCACACGGGCGCACCATCGCGCACAGGCGCGCGCACCCGCAGTCCAGGACGTGAACCAGCGCGCACAGGAGTATGCACAACACGTCCAGCAAGGTGAGTTCTCTAACAGTGCCCCCCCCTTAAGGGCAGCCTCCGGATGCCCAATTGGGCAATTTTCGTGGCATGGGACCTTTTGAAGGCCTGCATAAGTTCTTCAGCATGTATGCTGCTTCCGGGTTCCCAGGAATTATCCTCTGGTCCATAGCCCTTCCATTTTATCAAATATTGCATCTGATTGTATCTTCTCCTACAATCCAAGATAGCCTCCACCTCAAATTCTTCCTCATTGTTGACTATTATGGGTTCTGGTGGACCGGTACTTCGGCCAGAAAAGGGGTTAGGAACAACAGGCTTCAGCAGCGTCACATGGAAGACTGGGTGGACCTTCAGAGAGTCAGGTAAGTCAAGTTCATAGGTCACGTCATTAATCTTTCTCTTAACAGAAAAAGGCCCCATAAATCTGGGACCCAGTTTCCTGGAGGGGCAGGCCATCTTTAGGTTAACTGTAGACAACCATACTTGGTTGCCAGGTTCCAGAATAAGCTCTCCTCGCTTCTTCCTGTCGAACATCTTTTTATTATATTCCTGAGTCTTGGACATGGTTTCCTGTAAAAGTTTATTGTTAGTGAGGAAGAAGTCCATTGTTTCGGAAACTGCAGGAATAGCACATTCAGGTATAGTACTGGGCAGGAAGGATGGGTGGAAGCCGTAGTTAGCAAAAAATGGCGTCTGCTTGATAGCAGAATGCAGAGAATTATTATACGCAAACTCTGCAATAGGCAGTAGGGAGGCCCAGTCATCCTGTGAGAAAGAGGAGAAGCAACGGAGGTACTGCTCTAAAGTCTGGTTGGTCCTTTCCGTTTGCCCGTTTGACTGGGGGTGATAAGCAGAAGAAAAAGCCAACTCGATCTCCAAAGAACCACAAAGAGCCTTACAGAACCTGGAGGTGAACTGAACACCTCGATCGGACACAATGCTGGCTGGAACTCCGTGCAACCTCACTATCTCTTTGATAAAGATCTTTGCTATTTCCATAGCCAAAGGTGTGCCTTTCATAGGCAGAAAGTGGGCCATTTTGGACAATCTGTCCACTACAAAAAAATTGTAGAAAACCCCTCAGCCAGGGGAAGTTCCACGATGAAATCCATCGAGATCATCTGCCAAGGTCTTTCTGGGACAGGTAGAGGCTTTAATAGACCCCAGGCTCTTGCCCGGCTACTCTTGCTTCGGGAACAGGTATTACATGACTCCACATAGCTTTTACAGTCGCTCATAAGTTGAGGCCACCAAAACGTGCGCTGTATCAATTCAGCTGTCTTCAGCGCACCAAAGTGTCCAGCCAATTTATGGTCGTGGCAAAGTTCTAGCACTGCTACCCTTAACCACTTAACGACCGCCCACCGCCGATTTACGTCGGCAGAATGGCACGGACAGGCAGAATCACGTAGATCTACGTGATCGCCTTTGTGCAGTTGGGGGGTCCATGCAGTGAGCGGCCGTTAAGTGTTCGGGAGCGATCAGGCATGAGGGGGCGGCCGCTCGATTCCGCCCCCCCTCGCGATCGCTCCCGGCCAATGAAAATGCTTCCTCCGCCATGTGATGTAAACACAGGCTGGAGGAAGTGATGTCATCTCCCTCGCCGCGGTCTTTTCGTTCCCGGCGCCGAGGAGAGAAGACAGAGGTTAGTGCTCCAACAGTCCACTGACACGTAGGTACACATAGGCACACAAATCACCCCCAGTCACCCCCAGATCACCCCCCAGGTCACCCCAAAGCCCCCAATCACAGTGTCACTGATTGCAGTGATCATTTATTTTACTGATCACTGCATTTAGTGTCATCTGTGATTGTAAAAAGTTGCAGGGCAGTTAGGATTAGGCCCCTTTAGGTCCAGGGTAGCCCCCTAACCCCCCCCTAATAAAGGTTTAACCCCTTGATCACCCCCCAGGTAACCCTTTCACCCCCTAACTTCAGCGTCACTAAGCGATTGTTTTTCCGATCGCTGTATTTGTGTCGCTGGTGTTTTAGATAGGCAGTTATTTTTTTTTTAGGTTCGCCGCCGTTTTTATTAGTGTCAGGTACCCCCATATATTATTTTAACCCCCTGATTGCCCCTAGAGTTAACCCTTTCACCAGTGATCGCCGTATAAGCGTCACTGGTGTCACTGGTTAGCCAGTAAGTTATCTAGTTATTTAGGTAACCCGTCAGGTTTTTATATAGCGTCGGGTACCCCCATATTTAACCTAATAAAGGTTTTAACCCCCTGATTGCCCCTAGTTAGCCCTTTCACCAGTGATCACCATATAAAGGTTACGGGTGACGCTGGTTGATTAGTTTGCTTTTTATAGCATCAGGGCACCCGCCGTATATAACCCAATAAAGGTTTAACCCCCCTGATCGCCCGGCGGGTGAGATCAATTAGGTTTTAGCGCCAGAGAGGGTCTGCGTCGCCCCAGGCAGTGTTAGGTTAGTGCCAGTAACGCTAACACCCACGCGCAAAGCATACACCCCCCTTAGTGGTATAGTATCTGATCAGATCTATACTAGCATCCCCAGCGGTTTAGGGTTCCCAAAAACGCAGTGTTAGCGGGATCAGCCCAGATACCTGCTAGCGCCTGCGTTTAGCCCCTCCGCCCAGCCCAGCCCAGCCCAGCCCACCCAAGTGCAGTATCGATCGATCACTGTCACTTACCAAACACAACACACATAACTGCAGCGTTCGCAGAGACAGGCCTGATCCCTGCGATCGCTAACAGTTTTTTTGTAGCGTTTGATATATTTGCTGACGACAGTCAGGTGCTTTTTTTCCTGTGAATCTTACTAGTGTACCCCTAAATTTAGAGCCCAAAATGGCAAGACGAAGGTACACTAGTAAAGAGGCCTACGAGATTCTGAGCATGACAGATAGTGAAGAGGAGGTCACGTATCTGTCAGATTCAGGCTCAGAATATCTTCCCGTAGAAGACAGTGACGTCAGCGGCCCCACGTCAGATAGCTCTGATGACGAAGTTGAGGTCCCTGCTAAGGTCAGGTGTACCCGATCCCGATCTTCTGAGGTTGTTGAGGAGCAATAACCGCAGGTCTCTCGTATCATGGAGCAGAGTAGTACTAGCGCCGCTATTCCTTCTGGTGAACTGGCAAGCACCAGAGGCCTAGTACAGCCTGGACGTACATCCAGCACTGCAGTAACACTTGGTGACGTGGCGAGTCCCATAAGTGCAGTTCAAGCTGGCGAGGTGGCAAGCACAAGTAGTGTCCCGCTGCCACCAAGAAGACAAAGGCAGGCCCGTCGTGCCCATACTGCCCTTCCTGCAGAATTCGCCTATCCTGATTGGGTCCCCACCACTTCTGCAGAACCCGTACTTCCCCCATTCACTGCCCAACCCGGTATTCAGGTGGAAACAGCTGATTTTATTCCAATTGATTTTTATTCGCTGTTTTTCACGGAAGATCTCTATAGATCTATTGTGGACCAGAGTAATTTATATGCTGGTCAATTTATCGCCGCTAACCCCCAGTTGCCTAAAATTGCCAGAAATTGGAAACCAATTACGGTTTCCGAATTTAAGACCTTTCTGGGCCTTTCCCTCAACATGGGCACACATAAATTTCCGTCATTGCGTGCTTATTGGTCCACGCACCCAATTGACCACATGCCCGTGTTCTCTGCCTCCATGTCCAGGGCACGATACGAGCAGATTTTGCGGTTCATGCACTTCAACGACAATGAACTTTGTCGTCCACGTGGGGACCCTGAATACGACAGGCTCTATAAAATTCGGCCCCTCATAAACCACTTCAACGAACGTTTTGCAGCCTTGTTTACTCCCGATCAAGTTGTCTGCGTTGATGAGTCCCTGATTAAATTTTCTGGCCGCTTGTCTTTCAAGCAGTACCTTCCCAGCAAGCGTGCCAGATACGGGGTCAAGCTCTACAAGTTCTGTGACAGGGCAACAGGCTATGTAGTGAACTTTACGGTTTATGAGGGAAAAGATAGTCAGATTGAGTCGGTCAACTGCCCGGATTACATAGGGAGCGCTGGCAAGATAGTGTGGAACTTGGTGTCACCCTTATTCGGAAAGGGGTACCACTTGTATGTGGACAATTATTACACGAGCGTGCCACTGTTTAGTCACTTGTTTGATCATCAGATTGGAGCATGTGGCACCGTGCGACCTAATCGCCGGGGCTTTCCCCAGCGGCTTGTAGATGCCCGTCTTAGGCTGGGGGAGAGAGCCTGCTTGAAGTGTAATACTTGCTCGCTATGAAGTGGAGGGACAATAAGAATGTTTTCCTTCTTACCTCCCTTCATGCAGACACAACAGTCCAAATTCGTACGGCGACTGGTGTTGTGGAGAAACCCCTCTGTGTCCACGAATATAACCAAAATATGGGAGGGGTGGACCTCAACGACCAGTTGATGGCGCCGTATCTAATTGACCGTAAGGCGAGACGCTGGTACAAAAAAGTGTCTCTATCATTATTCCAATTGGCTTTGCTGAACGCTCATGTGCTATACAGAGCTTCAGGCAGGACGTTATCTCTTCTAAAATTCCAGAATGAGATAGTCACAGAACTCCTGTATCCAGGCGGTTCTGCACCTCACCATCCCCAACCAAATGCAGTAAGCCGGCTGCATGAGAGGCATTATTCGTATGTCCTCCCGAGTACCCCTACCCAAAGCCACCCCCAAAAAAGATGTCGTGTCTGTAGCAAGCGCGGATTTAGGCGTGACACCCGTAGTTTTTGTCCACTCTGTCCTGACAAGCCTGGTCTTTGCCAAGGTGAATGTTTTGAACGCTACCACTCAAAAGTGAAGTTTTAGCGTAGGGTACAGCATTTCACAGACAAGGACACACTTACACAGGGTCTCCCAAGATGCCATTACATTTTGAGAGACCCGAACCATTACAGTTGTAAAGTTACAAAAAAAAGTGTAAAAAATAAATAAAAAAAACGTAAAAAACAAAACACAAAAAAATATAAAATAAAAAAACCAAAAATAGTTGTCGTTTTATTGTTCTCTCTCTCTCTATTTTCTCTCTATTGTTCTGCTCTTTTTTACTGTATTCTATTCTGCAATGTTTTATCATGCTTGCTTTTCAGGTATGTAATTTTTTGTTTTCAGGTGCGCCATTCAACTGCAGCGCGGAATTATTTATCTTGACAGCAACAGCGTTTGCTCCCACGATACATAAAGCCGTGACTCCAGTGCTGTAGGAGGTGATTTCACCACCACAGTTAAAAAAAAGAGCATATATGCCGAAGCATGGGGGCAGCAGAGGCGGAGGAGCGATTTTGCTCCTAATGCCGCGTACATACGGTCGAAATTCCGACGGAGGCCTGCCCGTGGAAAATTCCGACCGTGTGTACGCGGCATAACTTTTTTGCGGGAGGATGCCCCCATGCTTCGGCATATATATATTTTAGGCACAGGTTGCGTTAAAACATTTTTTTATTTTTTACTAGGTTTTGTTTTGGTATTTGCTTTGCAGGTATGGTATGGTAAGGTCTTACTGCTGTACTGTAATGTTACTTTGTTTTAATGTTAACCACCATTTGCTTAGCAGGTACGCCATTCAGTTGCAGCGCGGATCTATTTATCTTGACAGCAACAGCGTTTGCTCCCACGATACATAAAGCCGTGACTCCAACGCTGTAGGAGGTGATTTCACCACCACAGTTAAAAAAAAGAGCATATATGCCGAAGCATGGGGGCAGCAGGGGCGGAGGAGCGATTTTGCTCCTAATGCCGCATACATACGGTCGAAATTCCGACGGAGGCCTGCCCGTGGAAAATTCCGACCGTGTGTATGCGGCATAACTTTTTTGCGGGAGGATGCCCCCATGCTTCGGCATATATATATTTTAGGCACAGGTTGCGTTAAAACATTTTTTTATTTTTTACTAGGTTTTGTTTTGGTATTTGCTTTGCAGGTATGGCATGGTAAGGTCTTACTGTTGTACTGTAATGTTACTTTGTTTTAATGTTAACCACCATTTGCTTAGCAGGTACGCCATTCAGTTGCAGCGCGGATCTATTTATCTTGACAGCAACAGCGTTTTCTCCCACGATACATAAAGCCGTGACTCCAACGCTGTAGGAGGTGATTTCACCACCACAGTTAAAAAAAAGAGCATATATGCCGAAGCATGGGGGCAGCAGGGGCGGAGGAGCGATTTTGCTCCTAATGCCGCGTATATACGGTCGAAATTCCAACGGAGGCTTGCCCGTGGAAAAGTCCGACCGTGTGTACGCGGCATAACCTTTTATGCCGCGTACATACGGTCGAAATTCCGACGAAGGCTTGACCGTGTGTACGCGGCATAACTTTTTTGCGGGAGGATGCCCCCATGCTTCGGCATATATGCCCATCATTAGAAGTGGGTGGATGAAGGGAGGTATTCTAATGGTGGGCATACCCACCAATCAATCTCTTTTTTTCGTTCAGCCAGTAGGCTGTATGAAAAAAAAGATTACAATACATGTCCAACAAGGACCAGCAACGTACTGGTATGTTGCTGGACTTTGAATGTTTATACCAGAATGATGCCTGCGGGTTTAGGTATCATCTTGGTATCATTCTTTTCAGCCAGCAGCCGGCTTTCATGTAAAAGCAATTCTAGCAGATAATTAGCCTCTAGACTGCTTTTACAAGCAGTGGGATGGAATGTCCCCCCCCCCGGATATAAAAAGCGCCATTGGGAAATTGGGAAAGCATTTTATCACACCGATCTTGGTGTGGTCAGATGCTTTGAGGGCAGAGGAAAGATCTAGGGTCTAACCCCCCAATTTTTTTCAAAAAAAGAGTACCTGTCACTACCTATTGCTATCATAGGGGATATTTACATTCCCTGAGATAACGATAAAAATGGTAAAAAAATAAAATATGGAAGGCACAGTTTAAAAATAAAATAAAAAAGCCAAATAAATAATAAAAAAAAAAAAAAAAAAAAGCACCGCTGTCCCCCCCTGCTCTTGCGCAAAGGCGAACGCAAGCGTCGGTCTAGCGTCATATGTAAACAGCAATTGCATCATGCATGTGAGGTATCACCGCGAAGGTCAGATCGAGGGCAGTCATTTTAGCAGTAGACCTCCTCTGTAAATCTAACGTGGTAACCTGTAAAGGCTTTTAAATGCTTTTAAAAATGAATGTAGTTTGTCGCCGCTGCGCGTTTGTGCGCAATTTTAAAGCATGTCGTGTTTGGTATCCATGTACTCGGCCTATGATCATCTTTTTTATTTCATCAAACATTTGGGCAATATAGTGTTTTTTAGTGCATTAAAAATAAAAAAAGTGTGTTTTTCCCCCAAAAAATGCGTTTGAAAAATCGCTGCGCAAATACTGTGTGGAAAAAAAAAATGCAACACCCACTATTTTAATCTGTAGGGCCTTTGCTTTAAAAAAATATATAATGTTTGGGGGTTCAACATAATTTTCTTGCAAAAAAAAATTTTTTTTCATGTAAACAAAAACTGTCAGAAAGGGCTTTGTCTTCAAGTGGTTAGAAGAGTGGATGATGTGTGACATAAGCTTCCTAATGTTGTGCATAAAATGCCAGGACAGTTCAAAACCCCCCCAAATGACCCCATTTTGTAAAGTAGACACCTCAAGCTATTTGCTGAGAGGCATGTTGAGCCCATTGAATATTTTTTTTTTTTGTCCCAAGTCATTGAATAATGACCAAAAAAAAAAATGTACAAAAAGTTGTCACTAAATTATATATTGCTCAAACATGCCATGGGCATATGTGGAATTACACCCCAAAATACATTCTGTTGCTTCTCCTGAGTACGGGGATACCACATGTGTGGGACTTTTTGGGAGCCTAGTCGCGTACGGGACCCCAAAAACCAAGCACCGCCTTCAGGATTTCTATGGGTGTAAATTTTTGATTTCACTCCTCACTGCCTATCACAGTTTCGGAGGCCATGGAATGCCCAGATGGCACAAAACCCCCCAAATGACCCAATTTTGGAAAGTAGACACCCCAAGCTATTTGCTGAGAGGTATGTTGAGTATTTTGCAGATCTCGCTTTTTGTCACAAAGTTTTGAAAATGTAAAAAAAGAAAAAAAAAAGAAAAAAAATGTCTTTCTTAATTTTCAAAAACAAATGAGAGCTGTAAAATACTCACCATGCCTCTCAGCAAATAGCTTGGGGTGTCTACTTTCCAAAATGGGGTCATTTGTGGGGGTTTTGGGCTATTTTGACATTTTATGGCCTTCAAAACTGTGATAGGTAGTGAGGAGTGAAATCAAAAATGCATGCCCTTAGAAACCTTGAAGGCGGTGCTTGGTTTTTGGGGTCCCGTACGCGGCTAGGCTCCCAAAAAGTCCCACACATGTGGTATCCCCGTACTCAGGAGAAGCAGCAGAATGTATTTTGGGGTGTAATTTCACATATAACCATGGCATGTGTGAGCAATATATCATTTAGTGACAACTTTTTGTACATTTTTTTTTTTTGTCATTATTCAATCATTTGGGACAAAAAAAAAATATTCAATGGGCTCAACATGCCTCTCAGCAAATAGCTTGGGGTGTCTACTTTCCAAAATGGGGTCATTTGGGGGGGTTTTGTGCCATCTTGGCATTTTATGGCCTTCAAAACTGTGATAGGTAGTGAGGAGTGAAATCAAAAATATATGCCCTTAGAAACCTTGAAGGCGGTGCTTGGTTTTTGGGGTCCCGTACGCGGCTAGGCTCCCAAAAAGTCCCACACATGTGGTATCCCCGTACTCAGGAGAAGCAGCAGAATGTATTTTGGGGTGTAATTTCACATATGCCCATGGCATGTGTGAGCAATATATAATTTAGTGACAACTTTGTGCAAAAAAAAAAAAGTTTGTCATATTCCCGCAACTTGTGGCAAAATATAAAATATTCCATGGACTGAACATGCCTCTCAGTAAATAGCTTGGGGTGTCTACTTTCCAAAATGGGGTCATTTGGGGGGGTTTTGTGCTATTTTGGCATTTTATGGCCTTCGAAACTGTGATAGGTAGTGAGGAGTGAAATCAAAAATTTGCGCCCTTAGAAATCCTGAAGGCGGTGCTTGGTTTCCGGGGTCCCGTACGTGGCTAGGCTCCTAAAAAGTCCCACACATGTGGTATCCCCGTACTCAGGAGAAGCAGCAGAATGTATTTTGGGGTGCAATTCCACATATAACCATGGCATGTGTGAGCAATATATCATTTAGTGACAACTTTTTGTAATTTTTTTTTTTTTTTCATTATTCAATCACTTGGGACAAAAAAAAAATATTCAATGGGCTCAACATGCCTCTCAGCAATTTCCTTGGGGTGTCTACTTGCCAAAATGGGGTCATTTGGGGGGGTTTTGTACTGCCCTGCCATTTTAGCACCTCAAGAAATGAGATAGGCAGTCATAAATTTAAAGCTGTGTAAATTTCAGAAAATGTACCCTAGTTTGTAAACGCTATAACTTTTGCGCAAACCAATAAATATACGCTTATTGACATTTTTTTTACTAAAGACATGTGGCTGAATACATTTTGGCCTAAATGTATGACTAAAATTGAGTTTATTCGATTTTTCTTATAACAAAAAGTAGAAAATATAATTTTTTTTCAAAATTTTCGGTCTTTTTCTGTTTATATCGCAAAAAATAAAAATCGCAGAGGCAATCAAATACCATTAAAAGAAGGCTCTATTTGTGGGAAGAAAAGGACGCAAATTTCATTTGGGTACAACATTGCATGTCCGCACAATTTACAGTTAAAGCAGCACAGTGCCGAATCCCAAAAACAGGCCTGGTCCTAATGGCCCGAAATGGTCCGGGGCTTAAGTGGTTAAGTTCTCTGGGACCACAATCTTGTCTTTACGCCACATCAGCCCATCTTGTGCCCTTACACAGGTGTCAGGAAACGAGGTTAGTCCGGCAGAGGTTTGTTTAATTCGGGAAATGAGATCCCCTTGAAGCAACAGAAAGTTCCCCGAAGGGAGGATGGTGTCTGGAGATATAGACTTCTCGGAATCGTTAAACATGCGGGAGAGAGCATCGGGCTTGGTATTTTTTGACCCAGGTCTGTACGTAATGTGAAACAGGAATCTTGAAAAAAAAAGTGCCCACCTTGCCTGCCGTGGTTTCAATCTCTTGGCCGTTCTTAGATACTCTAAGTTTTTATGGTCGGTGTAGACTAAGATGGGATGTGCAGCACCCTCAAGTAGGTAACGCCACTCTTCTAATGCGGCCTTGATGGCCAGAAGCTCCCGATCTCCCACGTCATAATTCGTTTCCGCTGTGGAGAGCTTACGAGAGAAGAAGGCCACTGGATAGAGGAGAGATTTGGCTCCTTGCCGTTGGGATAGCACAGCCCCTACCGCGATTTCTGAAGCGTCAACTTCGAGGACAAACGGTAAAGCAGGGTCAGGGTGTTTCAAGATGGAGGCAGAGGTGAACAATTTCTTGAGCTTTTCAAAGGCGGTTTGAGCCTTGGACGACCAGAAGAATTGGGTTCCTTGCTTGGTTAGTTCAGTAAGTGGAGAAAAAGTTTCTGATAAACTTCCGGAAAAAATTCGAAAAACCGATAAAGCGCTGAACCCCCTTTTTATCTGTAGGAGCTGGCCAGTCCAGGATGGCAGAAACCTTCTGAGGATCCATGTTGATGCCCTCAACAGAAATGATTAATCCCAAAAACTGGATGCATTGCAGTTCAATGCGCATTTCTCTGGTTTAGCATAAAGTCCATGCTGCCTGAGCCGGGTTAGAACATTTCGGACATGCCTGCGGTGGTCACTTACTGAGGGAGAAAAGATCAGGATGTCATCCAGGTAAACTATAACGTACAAATCCAGATAGTCACGGAAGATGTCGTTGACAAAATGTTGGAACGTTGCCGGTGCATTACACAGCCCGAGGGGCATAACAAGGTACTCGAAGTACCCGAATCGGGTACGAAAAGCAGTTTTCCACTCGTCCCCCTCTCGAATACGGATTAAATTGTAGACTCCTCGGAGGTCAAGTTTAGTAAAGATGACCGCAGATCCCAACCTTTGGAAAAGTTCAGGCACAAGAGGCAGTGGGTAACGGTTCTTAATTGTAATTTTGTTCAATTCCCGATAGTCAATGCAGGGTCGTAATGAATGGTCCTTTTTTTCGACAAAAAAGATGCCAGCACCGGCCGGAGAGGTAGAGGGGCGAATAAACCCCTTCTTTAGGTTTTCGTCAATATAGACCTTCAGAGTGCCCAGCTCCTGCTCAGTCAAAGGGAAGATTCTTCCAAACGGGACTTCAGTTCCTGGTAATAACTCTATAGGGCAGTCATAAGGCCTATGAGGAGGAAGAGTCTCTGCCCCCTTTTTGCTGAACACATCCAGAAAGTCATGATAGGGCACGGGGACTGACTGCCATAGCTCAGAGTCAGTATCAAGGCAGAGCAGTTGTTGGGAGTTAACTGAGGTTTGTTGCAAACAGTGCTGGTGGCAGTAGCTGGACAAGAACTTGATCTCCCCCGTGGCCCAATCAATACTGGGGTTATGGGCTTGCAGCCAGGGCATCCCCAAGATGATAGGGAACAGGGGTGAGGAGATAGCATCAAGGCGTAGAAATTCCTGATGATGGGTGGCCAGCAATGGAACAGTTTCCTGTGTAACAGGGCCGGATTTAATGGTGGACCCATCGGCAAGGTGCACAGCAAGTCTCCGGGTCTTAGGCTGAAGAGGAATGTGGAGGTTGGCAGTAAATGATAGGTCAATGAAGCAACTGCATGCCCCAGAGTCAATTATGACGGAGACTGGGATCGGAGTATCTTTTCCTGGTAGCTGCAACAGGATGGGAAGAGCAAGGTGAGAAGCTGGTTTAGGTAGAACAGATGTGCACAAGGAAGAGGTCGGGAGGATTTTACGCATCTTGGTAGGGCAAGACCTCACATAGTGCCCTGGTCCTCCGCAGTACATACAAAGGTTGTGGATCCGTCTGCGCTGTCGTTCTTCCGGGGTGAGGGAAGGACGAAGTAGACCCAGCTGCCTGGACTCAGGAGCGTCAGAGACTAGGACGGCTGGAGACGAAGGGGCCTGGCTGGGAAAACTGGGGACCTTGGGAAGCATCCAGGTGGGTCGAAGTTGGCTGGTGGACTTCTCGGAGTGGCGCTCCCGGAAACGTCGGTCGATTTGGATAGACAGATTAATGAGACCATCCAAAGTTGGAGGAGTACCGACCCGTGCCAGTTCGTCCTTAAGTGCATCAGATTGTCCCATCCGGAATTGATAACGCAGGGCAGCGGTGTTCCAATTGGTGTCGGAACTCCACCGTCTGAACTCTGCCACATAATCTTCTGCTGCTCGGTGACCTTGCTGTAGAGCATATAGTGCAGACTCGGCAGTGGCAGTCCGCTGGGGGTCCTCATAAAGCTGAGACATAGCGGCAAAAAATGTGGTTAGATGATTCAGGGATTCTGCTTTTTGCTCCAAGAGACGGTGGGCCCAGGTTTGAGGTTCACCAGACAGGAGGGAGATTACGAAGCCTACTTTAGTTACTTCCAAAGAAAAGGTGTGAGGTTGTAGAGCGAAGTAGAGTTCGCAGGCATTGTGAAAAGTCAGAAATTGACTGCGTTCACCCGAAAACCTGTCGGGCGTGGGTACCCTGGGCTCGGGAGGTAGCATCACTACAGAGGGTGCAGCTGCGGCAGTGCCTTGTGGACTGGTGGGCGAAGACAGGACGTGAACCCATTCTTCCAATCTTGTGTAGCCTTGTTGAAGATCCTTCACAGCTTGCGTTAGACCCGCCAGGTGTCTACAAAGTTCCTCTATGGGAGTGGTTCCTTGCTCGGGCTCGGGCATGGCTGTCTGATACTGTCAGACTTATACGTACCAGACTGGTGAGCCCAATGGAGCAGAGGAAGGTCTCCCTTACGTATCCGACTCACGGCCCCTGATAGTATGAACAGGAGGCACGGGAGTGCGGAGTGGTATGAGAGCCTGGCGGGTAGTTGCAGGGGATGCGGTTCTGGATCCAGGTGCAGAGGAGTAGGTGTCCGGCCAGACAGGCAACAGAAAACAGGAACACAGGCAGAGGATGCTGAGCAGGAGCAGAGCGGGATGGTCGGGTCACAGGCAGGATCGGCAACAGGCAGGCAGCGAAGTACAGAGGAACAGGCAGGTTCAAGGTCAAGACTAGCCGAGGTCAGGTGCAGGCAGGAGACAAGGGTAATCCGATGGGCAGGCCGGGTAATCAAGAGACAAGTGTTCAGAGAGGTATCAGGAGCAAAAGGTCACAGGTAACTGCAGATCAGACAGCACCGGTCTGAAGTATTCCAGGGGTTTAAATGGACTGTTTGGCGCGCATCGGCGCAAGCAATGGCACGCGCGCATCGGCGCACGTGCGCGCACATGCACCAGAGCGCACGGGCACACCATCGCGCACAGGCGCGCGCACCCGCAGTCCAGGACGTGAACCAGCGCGCACAGGAGTATGCACAACACGTCCAGCAAGGTGAGTTCTCTGACAGCTATTCCCCGGCAAGCCGGGAAAGATGGGGCTTACCCTATGATGTGACGGGTGACCCCGCCCCCTCGTACGTCATGGGGGTTTCGTGTGGAGTGGAGACTGGAGGAGACTGCAGCGCTGGACATCGGATCATTGCAGGACACTGGATTATATCACTGGAATGGGTTTTTATTTTTAAATTTTTAATAAAGGACTTTCCCAACTGTGTCTGTGTGTTTTTTTACAATTTTCTACCCTTTCTTTGTGAAATGGTAGGGGTACAATGTACCCCTTACCAATTCACATAGGGGAGGGGCCGGAATCTGGGCGTCCCCTTTGTTAAAGGGGTCTTCCAGATTCCAATAAGCCCCCCAACCGCAGACCCCCACAACCACCGGGCAAGGGTTGTGGGGATGAGGCCCTTGTCCCCATCAACATGGGGACATGGTGCTTTGAGGGGTCACAGACCCCCAAAGCATCCTCCTCATGTTGAGGGCATGTGGCCTGGTACGGTTCAGGAGGGGGGGCGCTCTCTCGTCCCCCCCTCTTTTCCTGCGGCCTTCCAGGTTGCATGCTCGGATAAAGGGTCTAGTATGGATTTTTGGGGGGAACTCCATGCCATTTTTTTTTATTTGGTGTGGAGTTCCCCTTAAAATCCCTACCAGACCTGAAGGGGCTGGTATGGATATTTGGGGGGAACCCCACGTCATTTAAAAAAAAAATTGACGCAGGGTTCCCCTTAATATCCATACCAGACCTGAAGGGCCTGGTAATTGAATTTGGGGGGACCCCACGCATTTTTTTTTTTATCAATGACTTTTCTCTGTATTGCCGGGAGCCGACAATTCATTATAGCCGCGGATGCTTTTAAATGCCTTTTTTTCCTTCAGAAATGATACTTTGTGCAGGGACAGTTCTAAGCACGGGAAACAAGCGCTGCTTTACAGGCATACTATACACCCTCAGGTACGAAATTTAAAGGAATATTTTACTTTTATTGTTTCACTTAAGCATTATTAAACTCACTGCTCCCGAAAAAACTACAGTTTTTAAAACTTTTCCCTGGGGCAGGACCCGGGTCCCCAAACACTTTTCATGACAATAACTTGCATATAAGCCTTTAAAATGAGCACTTTAGATTTCTCCCATAGACTTTTACAGGGTGTTCAGCGGCTTTTCGAATTTGCCACGAACACCCCAAATTGTTCGCTGTTTGGTGAACGGATGAACAGGCAATGTTCGAGTCGAACATGAGTTCGACTCGAACTCGAAGCTCATCCCTAATTAATAATAATAAATAACAATAATAATCATAATAATAAAAACTTATTATTAATTATTATTTAGTTTAGTTCCATTTGTTTAGATGTGCCATTCTTTATTTTGGATAATTTGTTAATTCAGATAAATTCGTATTCGTTACGTTCACTAACAGCCAAATTTTTAAGGAAATTCCAATACCTATAATTTAATAGTTATAAGTTAGTTAGTTCTTATTTAAAATTTTGGTATTTTTGTATTTTCGTTCTTTCTAATTTTCCGATTTTCCTTTCTTATTTTTGGATCTACGAATTTTTGGATTTTCAAATTTTGAAATTTCAAATTTTTTAATTCTTGAATTTACGAATTTACGAATTCCGAATTTTCGAATTTACAAATTTTCGAATTGCAGAATTTTTCGAATTTACGAATTTTCGAATTTACGAAAAAAAAACAAATGAAACTAAAACATTTTTTTTTTCCGGCAGTGCACATGTCTATTGAGCAACAGAAACAGCGTGTTGTCACATGCTGATGCTTCAACCCAGGGTTCGCTTCCTGTGTTTTTTGCTTTACTCCCTGGTTGACACAGGTCAGGATCATGTGGCACTGGCAGAGACATCACACATATCTGCCACATCACTTCCTGTTCCTTTTGCTCCAGTCAGGCCAGCCCACAAGAGCCTTCAGCCATATTAGGAGCTGGGGTACCACATGCATAGTAGGTCTCTTGCACCCCAAAACATCCCTATTTTTGAGAGCCCACCTTCACCTCCCCCCCTGTGCTGTTAACTAGGGTAATACTGTTTAGTAATTTGTATTTCTATGTGATACTTTGCTTTATGCTGGAACGAGTGTGTATACCTGTTTGATATATATGCATAGCTTTGTTTTTGTATGTGGTGGCCACGTTGCTATATACACACTCTTTTGTCCTTGCAATAGGGAGAGATATTCTATTTGATAATTAACAACTAATTTTCTTTTTTATGATCTTTACATTGCTCTTATATATATAGGTGTGAAAAGGATATATTTATTTATTGGATCTAAGTATATTTATACCTAATAATTGTACCAATTTAATTTGTCCTTAAAAAAAAAAAAAAAAGAATAAACCAAGTTTCTCTAACCTTTCATTATACATGGGACCTCCTATCATTTTGCCATACATAGTTGCCTGTATTTGTACCCTTTACAAATTCATTTTTTATAGCATGTAAAAAACTGTGCCCCATATTTCACATGTGATTTTATTTATTAATTTATATAGGAACAACACTATATAGCCTCATACACAAGGGCATATAAAAATACCCAAATAAATGCCAGATCCTTCTGCCAAATGCTGGCCCTTCTACTTTGGAAGGGTAATGCAAATTCTTTACATGAGTTTTAGACACCTCTCAATGATAATACTTGGGATATCAAATAGTCATATGAAGTGAGCTTGGTGGAAGTTGGAAGTCAGTTTTTTGAATCTCAGCATTTATGAAAAGAAGGGCCATTTATTCACTAAAGCCTTTACAAAAATACTGATAGAAATGGGTATATCTCTTTAGGAAGGTGCCATCATCCCTCTTGACTACGGGCCTTATCTAAAGGGCAATTCCTTCATCTAAAATATAATTGCTCAGAAATGAATGACCTTTAATTAGATGCTGATGTAGTAAAAACAGAGATTTGTGACCAAGGTTTCTTTACTTGTAGAAGATGTCAAGTTTGTAAATGCATAGATCAGAATAGAGTTAGGACTAAATTATTTTATTCTGAGACAGCAGAAAAGGTTTACAATATTAAGGAATTCACTACATGCTCTTCCTCTCATGTGGTTTACCTCCTGCAGTGCCCATGTGGCCTATGATATATTGATAGAACCAAATGGGCCCTGCAAGCAAGGATTGCTGAACACACAGTTAATATATAAAAGGTCTTCCAGGGACATAGTCTTTCTAGGCACTGTGCCTTTCACCACTCCAAAAATCCAGCATGTTTGAAATCGGCAGGTATAAATAAATTAATGCCTCATTGGCGTGGTAATAACAGTAAAAGGGAGATTTCACTCCTAGAAACACGCTGGATTTTTTAGATGAAGTCTTATTGTCCCTTCAGGTTAAATGGGACCTAAATTGTTTCAGAAATAGTCATTCATAGCGCCTTCATTAAATATCAGCTTCTGTATATTTTTTATACTTTTGTATTATTAATACTATTTATATTTTTCATATGTTGTATCCTTTGTATAACATATACAGTATATCTTTAATGCAGTTTATCCGATGAGCAACTTCTTCTGGTTTGTCATTTTCTTAAAGAATATTTTGGGAATCTTGATGTTATATATTTTTTGACCCTAAGATGGTGCCGAGTCTCTTTGGCAATAGATTAATTTCCTAATAACGTTTTTTTTGTATATACAATATTTCTTTAAAATGTGGCCTTGTGGTGATTTTTAGTGAGTGGTTTATCCCCTCTTTTTAAATATTTTTTATAATTTTATGTCAGAAACTGATTGAAGGAGTGGACTCTCTCAATACCTATAGGTTTAACATTTACTGTATATAGCATCTGTGTAGTGTCAGTGCTATTCACCTGCCCCTTGACAATGTCCCTTGTGATGAAACACATCAGTGGAGCTAGCGCTGAGGTCATTACACCCGCTAAGTATGGCGGCATTCTGTTACAGGCTTGTTTTTACTGCAACATTTTGTAAATATATCACTCTTTTTAAAAATGTAATTATTAGATTACAATATGGAGTTCCTGAGTTATTCCTTTATGGGACTGATGCAACTTTGAGGCAATTTGGCTTTGACCAAGTGGCAGAGTGGTCCCTGTGCTGTATCCATTGGCATTCCTGGTATGATCTGAGCGCTGGTCAACCTCTCTTCATTTGGGGTCTAAACATTTATAAGCAGGTTTATGTGTCAGTCTTTGGTGGTGGAACACTGAAGCAGCACATGGATAAATACAATTTACATGCTGATGGGCACATATGGACTTTAAAAGATTATTTATTGATTATTGTATGAGTTGCACTTATACTTGACCTATGGTGTTCATTTTATGATGTCTTTATATACTTTTTTTTTTTTCATAAATTTTTTATTATATAACATAATAGCATACATTGAATATGTATTAACAATATCAAATTTTCGATTACAAAATCGTATGCTGTTACATAACTGAAATGAGATAAACTTAAAGCAAACAAAGAATGCAATTCAATAACGTGAGAATAATATCATATAGTACTTATATAACTCATGTCTAGAAAGGACTATATATCACTCATAATATATAGGTTACAGTATTTACTTTTTATTTATATCTAATGAATTGAAATTAGTTTTAGGGGTGGGAAAAAAGGAGGAGGGAGAGAAAAGAGAAAAAATAAATGGGGGGAGGGGGAAGGGGGGTATAAGTATGCTATTGTTTCACTCTTTCCTGCAGTTATCATTCTATCTCTGTCTTTTTTTCTATTCCTTGTCAAGCTATTTTACTGCTTCATAGACATTGGTATTCTTGAATTGTATCCAGTTATACCATGTTGATTAGGCTTGTGCAATTCGTTTCGTAACGAATTGAAATTCGTCCGAATTTAGCAACTTTCGGACATTCGGAAGCATTCGAATTTCCGAACAAAGCAATTACGAATAAGACCGAATCCGAAATAAATTATACCGCAAATAGCGAATGCCCGAATGTCTTCGGCATAATTCGTTATGAAAAAGTTACGAATGTACGAATCCATACGAAGCACAATAACACTCACTCTGCTCTGCTCTCTCACACCGTGCTGAACTCCCTCTCAAAATGGTGTACAGGGGCGGAGGTTATAGCCGCATGTAAAAAACGAAAGTAAAATACGAGATTTCGAATCCATTCGAAGCACAATAACACTCACTCTGCTCTGCTCTCTGCTTCTCCCTCACCGTGCTGAACCCTCTCAAAATGGTGTACAGGGGCGGAGCCTATAGCCGCATGTTAAAAACGAAAGTAAAATACGAGATTTCGAATCGTTACAAATAACCGCAATGTATTTAGAAAAGTACAAATCCATTCGAAGCACATTAGGCATAATAGGCAGCGTCGTTGTGAGAGAGACATGGAAAATTACGAATCAACGAACCCAAAAAAAGTTACGAAAGTAGGAGTTGTGTCCAGAATCAACGAAAAACAACGTACTCTACCGAAAGTACGAACCCAAAAAAAGTTACGAAAGTAGGAGTTGTGTCCAGAATCAACGAAAAACAACGTACTCTACCGAAAGTACGAATTATAAAGCAACAAAAAATTCAACGAAAAATGGCGCTTGCAAAAATACGAATGAGTCCGAACACGAAAAATCCCGTCTAGCAAAATTACGAATGATTACGAATCAACAGGACCGGAAAGAAACGAACCGAAACGGAACGAATTTTTCCGTTGTGCACAAGTCTAATGTTGATGTGTATTTTGATATGTTTTCTTGTGATATGCTGATAAGTTCCTCTATTTTTTCAATGTGGTTAATTCTTTGGAATCATTCCCTTTTGGAGGGGATATTTGTTAAACGCCAGTGGTATGGTATGCAATGTCTTGCAGCATTTGTCATAAACATAGGTAAAGATTTAAGATATCGTTTTTTTGAGATTTTGTTGTGGCAGAATTAATAGTGTCGTGGACCATATGCCAGAATGGCTGGATCATTGGGCACAACCACCATATGTGAATCATGATGCCCTCCTCATTTCCACATCTCCAGCACCTATTGGAGACTTGGGGGTAGAATTTGTTTAGCAGGGTGGGAGTTCTGTACCATCGTGTAATGATTTTTTATCCACATTCTTGGGTTGCCACATTAAGGGAACCTTTGTGTGCATGCATGAAGATTGATTCTCATTCTGTTGATGAGATTTGGGTATTGAGGTCTCGTTCCCATGCTTGACATGACGTACTGGTGAAGTCATCAAGTTCCCCAAAGAGTGAAACTTATAAGATAGAGATATAGTATGTCTTTGTGGACTCGTTTGGGAGCAAAGGTTTTCCAGGGTAGTTAGAGGTCTTGTCCATGTGTATGTTGTCTCCTGTTTGGTCAGGTAGTGTTTTACTTGAGTGTAGTTCCATTGTGATAGAACTTTCGGGTTGATTTCACTGTTAATTTCATCTCTGGTTTTGAGTGTGTTCCCTCTAAAGAAGTGTTTAGTCAAAATGTCTTTGTGGGGCCAAACCCTCAAGAGGAAGTTTTGCTCTAGACACGGTTAAAAGTCTGGGTTACCCTTCAGCGGTGTCAGGGGTCCCAACCAGGGTGTTGGGGTGCCAGATTTTGAAGCCTCACAAAAAACATCTAGAGTGGGGCCTATCAAGGGGTGGGATTTAGCCTGTGGTGGGTAGTGTTTAGGGTGTATCCAAGGCAGGGATCTAAGAGGTTGTGGCATTTGTGAGTGTTCTAGAGATACCCAGTCCTTGACCTGCTGGTGTATATTCCAGTCCACTATTCTTGCTAGGTGGGAGGAGTGGTAATATTTCCGTAAGTCAGGGAGGGCAATTCCTCCTCTAGATTTTGGTAAGATTAATCGGGTGTGTTCGATTCTGGGGGGTTTGCCTCTCTATATAAAAGTTGAGCAAGCTCGGCGAAAGGAGGTAAAAAGGAGTTTGGTACTATAGTGGGAATTGTTTGTATAACATAAAGGAATCATGGTAAAATTGTTATCTTGATCAATTTATGCTCTGCCAAACCAAGATATATTTAGATAATTCCAATGTTTTAGATCATTGTACGAATCTGAATCCCAAGGTATGTTATGGCATCTTTGGACCATGCAAAGGGAAAGTTTTTTTGGCATAGTTTTACTGAGTCTGATGTAAGCGAAATATTGAGAGCTTGTGATTTATCTTTAGGTTAGATAGCGATTGGAAGTGTTCTAGGTCTTGAATAAGATTGGGGAGTGTCGTGTGTGGTTGAGACAGGAAAAGGAGCATGTCATCTGAAAATGCTGCTAGTTTGTATGTATGGTTCCGTATTTCAATTCCTTTTATGTCTGGGTTTTGCCTTATTCTATTTAACAGAGGTTCTAGCGTAAGGACGAACAATAGTGGGGATAAGGGGCAACCCTGTCTCGTACCATTTCGCAAATTAAAGGCGTTGTCTTTATATACTTTTTGCACTATTTATTTTTAAAAGGACAGCAAAAAATTATGTTTTCGTTTTACGATCAGGTCTGCCTGTCAGTTTTTTAGGTGGACCTGAACAGAAGCTCCATGCAGCCCTATAGACAGCTGCATGTAAACAGTCTTGTGTCTATTTACATCTGTCTACCTCTGCATCCTTTTCTGTTTATGCAGACCTAAACTTGATGAATTGGAGGTAGCCTGATGTAAATGGACAACAGAGCCTGTTTACACCAGGTCGCCCATAGAGCTGTCACAGGTCTGCCTGTGTCCACTGGGCACAAAATGAATGAACACAGACGTGAAAAAAACTGACCTCATCCAGTTTGGTTTTGATTCAGCAGGGGATCAGCTCACAGATCCCCTGCTGATTGGAGCAGACTATTTTTAAATATCCCTCTTGCATTAAGGGCCAGTTCACACCAGATGCAGTTCCGTGCAGTTCCGTTTTTAGTGCACCAATACAGTCAGTTCCGGTCAGTTTCTGCACCGGAAACTGACTGGAACTGACTGCACTGGTGTGAACTAGAGCCATTGGAATACATGGAAAACACTGTGCATGCATTTTTAGTGCAGAAAAAAAGCACACGGAACTGAGTCTGGTGTGAACTAGCACTAAAAACATGTAAACTCAACTCTTAAATCTCCTTTAACATTGAACATAATATTAAAATTATATTTGAATTTCCATTAATATCAAATCTGCCAGTTTCATTAAAATTTACCAGGTGATCTTACCATGAATGTTACTGTTATGGGGTGGAAATACTCTGTCCTTGATATAAATAAAATGGTGCGCTGGTTCAAACCCCTTTTAAAAACAAATATAAGCTATAACAGTAATTAGGTACAAAAAAAGCATAAATAGGTGTAAAATAAAAAAATCAAAGCAAAAAAAATGGAAAATTCCAAATACTGTGCTAAAAACACATGTTACAAACAAGTGTATCGTATTCAAAAGTGCAGGTGCTCAGTCCAGAAAAAAACAAAACTAAAAAACAACAATACAAAAAATTCCAAACAATGTGCTCCCAAAACACATGAATCCTCTTTAAACATGTGAGTGCTCCATCCAGACAATAAATATAGACACTCTTGCTAGAAGATATGACAGTAGAACTCCCTATAATATAGTGTCAGTGAGATAAATCCACCACTTCCAGGTGCAATGGCCGCTCATCTCAGGGGATGACCAAAAGATGACCAAAAGGTCAAACTGCACTTTTAGCAGAGGAAAATGACAGTCTTCAAATCCTGATTGTTTCCACACACATGGTCAGTCTCCCTAAATCCACATTTAGCTCCACAAATTCCTCTGCACGGGTGTCACGTACCTGGTAGTGGAGCCCAACGTGCAGGAAGTGGCCTCTCGTAAGCCTCTGGCTCAAGAACCCCTGATAGAGCAGACAGGAGCTCAAGAGGACAAAGGGGCACAAGTGCCTGGCAGGTAAGCTGTGTAGAGGGCTGAAGCAGCAACAGGGTGGTGCACTATAGTCCAGATCTGGTTAGCAGCAGCAGAGGGTGCGAATAGTTAAGTCAAGGCTGGGTCAGTTCATCAGGCGGGCAGCAACCAAGTTGGAGGGTAATCAGAAGAGTAGTCAGGACAGGTCGGGATCAAGACAGGCAGCAATCAGGGGTAGTCAGAGATGAGTCGGGTCAGATAGCGGGTTTTCAAGATCAGGAGTAAGATAGCAGGGGTCTCAGGAATGCTGTAGACCGGACAGCAAGGAGCAGAGTGTCTGACTGGTTTAAATGGCACATTCTGGCGCCAAGCGCTGTCAGCGCGCGCCCACGCACGCCGCTTGCGCTATCGCGCGCGCGCATGCGCCGAACGGTTCTTCTAAACACAGGCATTCTCCTGACACTGCTCTTGCTGGCCAGATTACGGAAACGTCTTTCCTGACATTGCCCCCCCCCCAGCTGGGCCAACTTGTTTGGGTGAGATCTTTTAAAGTCCCTAATCAGCCTTCCAGCATGGACATTAGTTTCTGGTTCCCATGAGTTTTCCTCCGGGCCGTAGCCCTTCCACTTCACCAGGTACTGAATCTGGTTGCGTCTCTTCCTGCAATCCAGGATGGACTCCACTTCGAACTCCTCCTCCCCATTGATGAGCACTGGTTCAGGGGGACCGGTGTTCCGGTTGGTGAAGGGATCTGGGACTGCAGGTTTAAGCAAGACCACATGAAAAACTGGATGAATCTGAAAGGACTCTGGTAGTTTTAATTCGTAGGCCACCTCGTTGATCTTCCTCGTTACTTGGAAAGGACCCACGAACTTAGGACCCAACTTCTTGGATGGGGGCATGCCAGTTTCAAATTCAGGGTAGACAGCCAGATTTGGTCCCCAGGTGCAAGGTTGAGCTCCCCTCTCCTCCTCCTGTCAAATACTTCTTTGTTGTATTTCTGAGTCTTAGTCATTGTCTCCTGGAGTAATTTGTTATTGGTTGTAAAAAAGTTCAAGGTTTCTTGAGCAGCTGGTACTGTACATTCCGGAACATTGTTGGACAAAAACAAAGGGTGGAACCCATAGTTCGCAAAGAACGGGGACTGTTTGGTGGCAGAGTGAACAGAGTTATTATAAGCGAACTCGGCAAGGGGTAATAGGGAAGCCCAATCATCCTGGGAGAAGCTTGAAAAACAGCGCAGATACTGCTCGAGCGTTTGATTTGTACGCTCTGTCTGACCGTTAGTCTGGGGGTGATATGCAGAAGAAAAGAAAAGATCAATCTTCAGGGACCTGCATAGTGCTTTCCAGAACCTTGATGTAAACTGCACCCCACGATCAGATGTAATGTTAGCAGGTATGCCGTGGAGCCTTACTATCTCCCTGATGAAAACTTTAGCGGTCTCGGAGGCAGAGGGTGTACCCATCATAGGCAGGAAGTGTGCCATCTTAGAGAGCCTATCAACTACCACGAAGATAGTGGTATAATCTTCTGAGGGAGGTAGCTCGACTATTAAGTCCATAGAGATCATCCTCCATGGTCTCTCAGGAACAGGTAGTGGCTTTAACAGCCCCCAGGCTCTGGTTTTGCTGCCCTTGTTTTGGATGCAGATGGTGCAAGACTCCACGTAGCTTCTGCAATCCTGGAGTAACTGCGGCCACCAGAATGTACGCTGAAGGAGCTCAGAAGTCTTGTGGACACCAAAGTGGCCGGCCAGTTGGTGATCATGACAGGACTTCAAGACCGCTACCCGTAGTTGCTGGGGCACAAAAATCTTGTCCTTGTTCCACAATAGACTATCCTTTGACTGTAGAGCAAGGTTTGATGGCTGAGGGGTTCCTGAAGAAGCTTGTCTAATTTGGGACAAGAGATCTTCCTGCAGCAAGAGGAAGTTTCCGGGGGCTAGGATGGTGTCTGGAGGTGAGAGGACTTCAGGTTCGCCAAACATTCAGGAAAGAGCATCCGGTTTGGTGTTTTTTGACCCTGGTCTGTAGGTAATATGGAATGAGAATCAAGTAAAAAAGAGTGCCCACCTGGCCTGGCGTGGTCTTAGTCTCTTGACAATTTTCAGGAACTCGAGATTCTTGTGGTCGGTGTAAATCAGGATAGGGTGTGCCGCTCCCTCCAGAAGAAAACGCCACTCCTCGAGTGCAGATTTTATTGCAAGAAGTTCCCTGTCCCCGACATCGTAATTCCTCTCAGCTTCCGTTAACTTATGGGAAAAGAATGCAACTGGATGCAGCAGAGCCTTGGGTCCCTGTCTCTGAGAGAGCACCTCTTCAACTGCCACCTCAGAGGCATCCACTTCCAAAATGTAGGGTAAGGCCGGATCAGGGTGCTTCAGGACAGAGGCTGAGATGAACAGGTTCTTAAGAGTAATGAAGGCGGCCTGAGCTTCAGGGGACCAGAGGAACCGGGTGCCTTGTCTAGTTAGACTAGTGATGGGAGAAATGATGGTGGAGAATCCCTTTATAAACTTCCGGTAAAAGTTTGCGAATCCCACAAAGCGCTGGATCCCCTTCTTATCGGTGGGGGCTGGCCAGTCCAAGATGGCCGTGACTTTCCGGGGGTCCATCTTAACGCCTTCCACCGAGATAATTAGTCCTAGGAATTGGATACTCTGCCATTCAAATTAAAAATTTTCAGGTTTGGCGTACAAGCCATGTTGGCGAAGCCCGGTCAATACCTTCCTGACATGCTCTTGGTGGTTAAGCAAGGAAGATGAGAAGATCAGAATGTCGTCTAGGTAGATTATGATGAATAGGTCCAAGTAGTATGAAGTGTTGGAAGGTGGCGGGAGCGTTACAAAGGCCGAAGGGCATGACCAGATATTCGAAGTGCCCAAATCTAGTACGGAATGCTGTCTTCCACTCATCGCCACTCTTTCTTCTCTACGAAGAATATTCCAGCTCCTGCGGGAGAGGTGGAGGGACATATGAATCCCTTCTCCAGGTTATCTTTAAGGTTCCTAGCTCCAGTTCGGACAAGAGAAAGATCCTTCCAAAAGGAACCTCTGCCCCAGGAAGGAGTTCAATAGGGCAGTCATAGGGCCTATGTGGGGGTAGAGTCTCTGCCCCCTTTTTACTGAAAACATCCAGAAAACTGTGGTAGGCCTCTGGGACAAGTTGACGGCTCTCGACATCAATTTCCAGGCACAGTAACGGAGATGGGGTGTCGGTAGATTCCCGAAAACAGCGTTGGCAGCAGTAAGAAGAAAGAAAACGGATTCTTCCAGAGTCCCAATCGATTTCTGGGTTATGGGCCCTCAGCCATGGCATCCCCAAAATGATTGGGAACAGAGGGGATTCGATAATGTCCAGGCAGAGTAGTTCTTGGTGATTGTTAGCAATGGTAGTGTTCAAGGGGACTGTTTCTTGTGTTACAGGGCCAGATCTGGTGGCCGATCCGTCGGCTAAATGGACAGCAAGATCCTTGGATCTGGTTCGTAGAGGAACTTGATGTTTTAAGGCGAATGACAAGTCCATGAAGCCGCTGCAAGCACCGCAGTCAATAATGGTGGGGGCCCGAATATTCCCTCCTGGAAGCTGTAGAGAGATGGAGATTGCCAGGTGAGTGGTATTGTTAAACTGAGAAGGTAAGACAGAAGAGGAGAGGTAGGAGCACTTACGGAGCTTTGCGGGGCAAGTCCTCACATAATGTCCTGGTTCCCCGCAGTAGAGGCAAAGATTATTGGCCCAACGGCGTTGACGCTCCTCGGGAGTGAGTGAGGGTCGGAGCAACCCTAGTTGCATCGGTTCGGATGTATCGACAGCAGAGTGTATAGGAGTCGGAGGAGCGGAGTGAGGAGAGTCGGGCACACGTGGTAGCATCCACACCGGGCGAGAGGGCCCCGATGTCCGCTCGGCTCTTCGTTCTCTCAACCGTCTATCTATCTGAATGGACTGGAGGATTAAGGCGTCAAGCGTGGCTGGTATGCCAACCCAGGCTAACTCATCTTTTAGGGGTTCAGAGAGACCCATGTGGAACTGGTGTCGCAGGGCAGCGTTGTTCCAGTTGGTATCGGAACTCCAGCGCCTGAATTCTGACACATAGTCCTCCGCTGCCCTACGACCCTGCTGTAGAGAACATAGTGCTGCTTCTGCGGTGGCTGCTAGTTGTGGGTCCTCATAGAGGAGGTCCATTGCCTGGAAGAAGGTGCTCAAAAGGTTGAGACAGACGTCCTTATGTTCCAGGAGACGGTGGGCCCATGTCTGAGGTTTGCCTGACAGCAGGGCAATAACGAAACCCACCTTGGTGGATTCAAGGGAGAAGGTCCTAGGCTGAAGAGCAAAGAAAAGTTCGCAAGCATTGCGGAAGGCCCTATATTTGCTGCGGTCCCCAGAAAACCTCTCCGGAGTGGGGACCCTGGGTTCAGGTGGCAACATGACAAATGAAGGTGCAGGGGAGGCTCCAGATGAGCCAGAGGCTGTGGTAGACAGGGTCTGGACCCGCTCTTCCAAACGGGTGTAACCTTCCTGCAGGTTTCTGACTGCCGTGGTAAGTCCATTCAGGTGACGGCATAAGTCCTCCATGGGAGAGGCTCCCTGCATGGGCTCGGACATGGCTGTCCGGTACTGTCACGTGCACCAAGCGCTGTCACCGCACGCGTGTGCGTGCTCCCGCATGCGCCGAACGGTTCTTCTAAACACAGGCATTCTCCTGACACTGCTGTTGTGGGCAGATTACGGAAACGTCTTTCCTGACAACGGGTTAACTGGATTCTTGCCTCCTTTTGGTGTGTCACTCAGAATATAAACAAATATTCATAGCGCAATATTGCCCAAATAACACTAATTTTATTTGAGTAACAAAAACCTGATCACATTCAAATCATTAAAACATTGTCTCAAAGTAATCCAAATACAATATCGCCTCCTCACCGCACTTCCGAATTTTGGAGTCACCCGGAAACTATGTCACCGGCTCGCCCCGATGCGTTGTATCACTGGTCACGTGACTTCTTTAGGGATTATATTTAACACTCTGTCCTTGTCTATCAATTTTTCTACATTGCTATCATGTCACATGGACTTGTGATGGAGATTACAAAACATGTTTCATTGTTGTAACTTTCAGGGAACCTTTCCTGAGAAATACAATGCAGCTATTGCAGGGGTGCAAGCATATAGACATAAAGACCAGCAGCAACTAATTTCAATTACTAAAGCCATAAAAGGGCAAACAAAAAAAAGGAAAGCAAATACGGTACTTTACCCAAAAGGCAGCTGTTTATGAGACACAGTGCTTTAGCAAATGAAATGTAATTCATCTAGGCTTGGTTCACAATGTTCTGAAAAGCGATCCGCAGTGGAATCGCTTTTTCCAATTTATAATTGAGCTAATGCGCATCAAGCACCTCAGTGCAGCCCCACTGCTTTGAATGGCATGATTTGACATGTGGTGACACTGCGTTAAATTTACTGTAGCTGTGACGCAAAGCATTGCAGCCACTTCATGTGAACAGCTTCCACTGACTGTATTTTACGCTTTAGATGGGTAGCCGGGAGATAAGGGGGGGTTTTGGAAAAAAGGCAGCTCAGCCAGCCACCTATTTTTACCCCCCTCGACCACTCATGTGAAAGTAAACAAAGGATCCTTATTGCCATTAAATTTGCAATCAACTGTCTGTTATGTTGCCAGCTTATAAAGAAAGACCTTCTTTTAATCAGAACCTTTCTCCCACTGTTCCCACTTGTTTCAGTTAGAGAACTTGATTTCCCAAATTCCTTATCTGACTTACCTAAAGGATTACCCTGGTCTTAGCTATTTTATTACTATGAAATCCAGCCTTAAGAAGTGGAGTTCCTATGAAACATCTTTTAGCCATGTTTCTGCACTGTTTTAATTTTGATCACTACATAAAGCTCTTTATATCCAACAAATGTTCAGTAGTTTGAAAATGAACAGCCTCATGTCTCTGACTCTATGTCATTTCAATACTTAACTTGAGTCAATTGTGCCTTTGAGGAAAGGGCAATGCAGATATGATAAAAAAAACACTATCTTAGCATTTTGTGTATGTTTTGAAAACAGTAAGGGCAGCCTTGAAACACTTGTAGCGGGTATGTACTTTTCAGAATATTTAATTCGGGTGAAGACATCAGTGATGTCTGGTTCCCTGCGACCCAGCAGGTGGCGCTGTCACTTTGGGCCGGGGTTGAACCATCACTGCAGTGCCGTACCCTTTGTGACCTCTCGCAGCAGTTGTACGGCGGGGCGGGGAACACGCTGTGCTTGCTGGGAGAGGGTATAAAGGGGCGGACATCTTTGCCACAAGGTCCGAGCCCCAGGCACCTTCAGCCTGGGGGCTGCTGTCCGCGGTCGGTGTCCAGGCGGCCTAGGCCTGGACACGTGGAGTTCGGGAGTCACCCCAGACACCCTCAGTCTGGGGTGAGGTACATCGCATTCAGGCCTGGGGTCCAGCTTCTTCCACTGGGTCCCACCAGGGAGGAATCGTCCTAAGGTGCCCACAGTATCAGGTACCTGAATCCAGGCGTAGCGGACCACGCAGGTGACCTTCCCGTAGATCTGGTGCAGCATATTGCCAGTGTCGGGACAGGGCCTCCGGAGACCGTCAGGATGGATGTCCTTTCCAAACAGGGGCTGTATTCACACGGAAGGTGGTCCATGTTCTAAGGTCGGTGGCAGAGACCATTACATTCAGGCCTGTGGCAGGGGCTGCAACAGTTCACTCGGTAGGTGGCAGCTACCAACTTCACGGTCGGTGGCAGAGACCGTGCGCCAAGCCTATTCGCACGCAAAAGGAATAGGAGAGTTCATTTGTGCCTGGGCCTACTCGCATCCACACCCCTGTCTGTCTGTTACAAGAGTTCAACTGATTATGTTCATCCTGGCAAATGGAGAAATAAAAGAGTGTTGGACTTTTAATGGTGTGGGGCTCTTTTACTGGTAGACACATCTCCACGGAAGAAGCAGAGGCTCCGTATGCAACGAACAGACCCGAAGGTAATTCAAGTGACTTTGCTCATACACATTCGAGGTGAGAGCTTGGTGTGGTGTTCCTGCACTCTCTCTCCCAGGTACCCCTAGACAACAGCCGTATAACTGATAAAGCTGGAGAGAGAGTGAGGCTGCTACACACTTAAAATATCTGGAAGGGTTACACTCCCCAGCCTCCTCGCCTCAGATACGGGTCCCAACACCTTAGGGCCCCTCGGACTCCTCCACCCTCGCGGAACCCATTAGAAGTCCTGGGCTCCAGGCCTTGGCCGTAGTACCTCACCCCAGGCTTAAGGTGCCTGGGATGGACTCCATCCCTTGCTCCGGCCAGGTCAAGGGCACCTGGGCCTGGATCTCCGGAACGCCAGCACCCAGGCCGAAGGTGCCTGGGTGCGGCCGCGTCCTCTAACTCTGAACCCCGAGGTCAGGGCGTCCGCCCCTTTTATCCCCTCTCCCTTTGCGTCACAGCGGGTTCCCCGCCCCGCTGTACCGGCACCAGGAAAGGACAAAAAGGTACAGTCTTGCGGTGCAGGTTCAACTCCGGCCCAGAGCGACAACACCACCTGCAGGCCACAGGGAACCTTGCACCACCAGAGTCCTCCAAGAACCACAAAAGGGATTCTCAGATTCCCTAACAATTAGTACATCTGGGTTAACTAACCCAGATGCTCCCCCCCAAATTTAAATACCCGCTACATATATATATATATCCTCCACTATATTTTCCTACTAGAAAAGATCACTTGAGGACTGTATAATATTATTTTGATCTAAGGGTATCATATTTGAGGTCTTTTGAGGCATAGGAGTGATGCTAGTGACATTATTAATAGCCCATGATTGATGATTGACTGTGACAGGTAAAGGTTTATAACCCTTTCATGACTAAGCCTATTTCTGACATTTGGTGTTTGGTTTTTTTATCCGTATTTTTTGCTAGAAAATTACTTAGAACCCCCAAACATATATATATATATATTGTGAGGGGGTTAGCTCGGCAGCGGGTGTGTGTGACCCCCGGGATGGGCTCCCCACACAAAAACAGGCCCAGCAAACGGAGGTTGTGGTTTTCAAAATCAAAAAGGTGCGGTTTATTTTCTATTTACAGTGACAAAACACAGCAAAGCAAAAGAAACATAAACAAAGTAAATCCTGGTCAACTTGACCTCTGACTAAACATACAGGTTTCCTAACTAACAACTGGGATCAGCCTAGTGCTGTCCTAGTCCCTAAGTCCCTGGTTTTAAATGTCCAAGCAAATAGCCACACAGGCTTTGTCTCACCGCACAGGGGTTCACTCTCCCTAGACAGTCCACACAGGTCTGGTTCCAGGCATGAGCTAACATCTAATGAAGCTGGGAGTTCTTATAGAGGCCTAAATGAGCTGACAAGCTTAAGCTGGTCTCATCAACTCCCTGTCTGCACGACGCCCCACACTCTCCCTAGACATATGAGTCATCCATGAGCCCACTAGCCTTAGCTGGGCTTATACAACTCTCCCTAGAGGTATAAGTCGGCGTAAAGCCTGAATCTGGGCGAAATATATCTACCCCCCTGGATGCAACCAGGTGACTTTACCTTTCTGCTGTCACATACCCCCCCCTCTTGTTTTAACCTCGGGGTTGGAACACCAGCAATCAGGCATTCATGTACTCGAGACAAAGCATCCACATTCCCCATTTGAACGCCAGGGCGATGCTTTACTGTGAAGTTGAATTCCTGGAGGGCCAGGAACCACCTATTCACTCTTCTATTTGTTTCCTTGTTTTGAGCCATCCACTTTAACGGAGCGTGATCCGTAACCATGTCAAAGTGCCTACCTAGCAGATAGTACCGAAGGGAATCTAGAGCCCACTTCACCGCTAAACACTCCTTTTCAACGGTGGCGTAATTTACCTCATGGGACTTCAACTTCCTGCTGAGGTAAATGACTGGGTGCTCTTCCCCGTTCCAGACCTGGGACAATACTGCTCCTAACCCCACATCTGACGCATCACTTTGTACGACAAAGTCTTTAGAGAAGTCGGGTGAGTACAACACTGGCTGGCTACATAAGGCTTGTTTCAAGAATTGGAATGCTGCCTCAGCCTCGGGGGTCCATTTAATCATGACCGACCCTTTCCCCTTCGTCAGGTTGGTTAGGGGCACAGCCTTAGAAGCAAAGTGGGGAATGAATCGCCGATAATACCCAGCGATTCCCAGAAAGGCTCGTACCTGCTTCTTGCTGTTGGGACGTGGCCAACTCTGGATGGCCTCGACTTTGTTGAGTTGGGGTTTTATTACTCCCCTCCCAATGGTGTACCCAAGATATTTGGTCTCCTCCTGCCCAATGGTACACTTCTTGGGGTTAGCCGTAAACCCCGCTTCCCGAACAGAGTCCAGGACTGCTTGCACTTTTGGCAGATGTGAGGCCCAATCTGTGCTATGGACAATTACGTCATCCAGGTAAGCCGCAGCATACTTCCGATGGGGCCTCAGCATCTGGTCCATTTTCCGCTGGAATGTGGCCGGCGCATTCTGTAACCCGAACGGCATTCTTTTATATTGGAACGCCCCGTCTGGGGTTACAAATGCGGTTTTCTCTTTGGCCGACTTGGCCAGGGGGATTTGCCAATACCCTTTTGTGAGGTCAAGAGTCGTCATGTATCGGGCTGTTCCCAGCCGGTCGATCAACTCATCTATACGTGGCATGGGGTAGGTGTCAAATTTTGTAACTTTGTTCAACTGACGAAAATCGTTACAAAATCGCCAGCTCCCATCCGGTTTAGGCACCAACACAATGGGACTAGACCAATCACTTTGGGACTCCTCTATCACCCCTAAGTTCAGCATTTTCTGTACTTCCTCCCGTATTGCCTCCCGTCGGGCCTCTGGGATCCGATAGGGTTTTAACTTCACCCTTTCACCGGGCGGGGTAATGATGTCATGCTCTACCCCAGATGTTTGTCCCGGCAGCTCAGAGAATACCTCCTTGTTGCGAAGCACAAACTCCTTAACCTCCTGTTGTTGGGGTTGTGACAAGGTGGCTGCTATTCCAACCTCAGGAATCACGCAACCAGTTTGAGCTGGTGACCAAGTGTCTGCGACTAGGGACTCTCTATCCCTCCAGGCTTTCAACAGATTAACGTGATAGATCTGTTCGGGCTTTCGCCTTCCTGGTTGTCTGACCTTGTAATTCACTTCGCTCACTTTTTCCATTATCTCGTAGGGGCCTTGCCATTTGGCAAGGAATTTACTTTCAACCGTAGGGACAAGTACCAGTATCCTATCCCCCGGGGAAAAGGTACGGGTCTTGGCTCCACGGTTGTACACTCTCTGCTGTGCTAACTGCGCTTGGGCCAAATGTTCCTTCACGATGGGCATTACCTGTGCAATTCGGTCTTGCATCAGGGCGACATGCTCAATCACACTCCTGTGGGGAGAACTCTCACTTTCCCAAGTTTCCTTGGCAATATCCAACAGCCCTCTTGGGTGTCTCCCATACAGTAACTCAAAGGGGGAGAATCCCGTAGAGGATTGGGGCACCTCCCTAATAGCAAACATCAGATAAGGAAGTAGACAGTCCCAATCCTTTCCATCTCTATCCACCACTTTCTTCAACATTTGTTTTAGGGTTTTGTTGAATCTTTCAACCAGCCCATCGGTTTGGGGGTGATACACAGATGTACGTAATTGCGTCACTTTGAACAATTTACACAGCTCCTTCATAACCCGGGACATAAAGGGTGTACCTTGGTCCGTAAGCAGTTCTTTACAAATACCCACCCGGCTAAACACAAGAGATAGCTCTTTGGCTATGGTTTTGGCCGAGGTATTTCGGAGAGGGATCGCTTCTGGATAACGGGTGGCATAGTCCATTATAACTAATATGTACTGGTGCCCCCTAGTGGACTTGATTATAGGACCTACCAAATCCATGGCGATCCTCTCAAACGGGACCTCAATGATGGGTAGAGGGACCAGCGGGCTACGGAAATGTGGCATCGGGGCCGACCTCTGACACACAGGGCAGGAGGAACAATAATTTTCTATGTCCTTCATCACCCCCGGCCAATAGAATCTCTGTAATACCCTCTCTCGGGTTTTCTCTGTCCCCAGATGACCTCCAAGAATGTGCCCATGGGCCAACTCCAACACCAACTTCCTGTAAGGTTTGGGCACCACAAGCTGCTCAACGGTTTCTTCTGCCCTTTTTGCCACCCGATACAGTAGGTCCTTCTCTACGCTGAAGTATGGGTAAGTGCAGGTATTATCTGGGTTCACTAACTCGCCATCTATTTTCACTACGTTTTCCCGTGCCTTTATTAGGGCGGGGTCTTTCAACTGTTCTGTGGCAAAGTTTTCCCTGTGAACCTCAAGATCAGAAAACTCCACAGACGGTAGGTTTTCGTCTGAGGAGGTGGGCTCCTCTCCAGTTTCTTGAGTCTCCCCTGCCAATACTGATAAGGGAAATTCCGGAGAGTCCTCACCACTCTCAGGGGAGTTCTGGCTATCACATTCCTGGTACATAGGGGCACCAGTGGGGGGCTCAGGATCATCCCACAGTTCCCAGAACTTCGGAAAATCCCTTCCCACAATGGCGTCATGCGGTAACTGAGATACTAAGCCCACTGGATGAGAGAGGGTACCTTTGGGGGTCTCGAAACACACTGTAGTCACTGGATACTCTCGGGTGTCCCCATGCACACAAATAACAGCTACCTTGCTATTCCCAGAGACCTCTGTTTTAACTAACTCAGCCTTTATCAGGGTCACAAGGCTACCTGAATCCAGCAATACCACAACATTTCTACCATTAACACACATTTTGCATAAATGTTTCTCAGTTCCTCGAATGGCAGTGCATGCGACTGTCGCACACAGCGACTGACGTCTGCCCGTCAGAAAGTCACACTGCATGGGTTCCTCCACAACCGGGCAATTGGCTGCAATATGTCCCGCTTGCCGGCAGCGGTAGCAAACGATCCTTCTTGCCGCCTCTTGAGCCGCTGATTTCCCAGGCTGTTCTCGCCAAACTTGGGGTAGAGCTCCCACCCTCTCACTCTCTCCACCCTCACCCCTTGGAATCCTCTTATCCGCCCCTGGGGATGGTCTGGTCTTAGGGTGGAAAGTCCGAGTGTCTCTGGAAGAGGCCGTCAGGTTCTCTGTAGCCAAGTATTTCTCCACACGATCCACAAGACCATCGGCCGTCTATGGGTCTCCATGGCTTACCCACTTTTGGATGGCAGTAGGAAGAGCTCTCAAAAACCGATCCATTACAACACGTTCCACAATCTTTGGTGCGGACAAAGTCTCTGGCTGTAGCCACTTTCTGCTCAGGTGAATGAGATCATACATTTGAGACCTGGGGGGTTTTCCAAGCTGGAAAGTCCAGTTATGCACACGCTGAGCCCGGACAGCCTGGGTGACACCCAGCCTTGCCAATATTTCAGCTTTTAGCATCACATAGTCTTTTGCTTGGTTAGGCTCTAGGTCATAGTAAGCTTTCTGCGATTCACCAGTTAACAGAGGAGCCACCAGTCCAGCCCACTGCTCCTCAGGCCACTTTTCTCTTTCAGCGGTCCTTTCAAATGTGGTCAAAAATACCTCTGGATCATCCTCTCCAGTCATTTTTGTCAATAAACGACTCACTCCAAAGGACGCGGTATTAGTGGGACGGCTTTCCTCACTGGTCTGCGGACGTTGCTGCATTACTGCTTCCATCTGTTGTTGTAGTCTCTGCTCTTGCTTCTGCAACAGGTCTATGAAGCGAGCCTCAGATTGCTGCTGGGCTTGTTGCTGAGCCTCCAGACTCTGTTGCAAAGTTGCGTTTGTCTGCTGCTGGGCTGCAAGGCTCTGTTGATGAGCTTGCTGCTGGGCTGCAAGGCTCTGTTGATGAGCTTGCTGCTGGGCTGCGAAGTTCTGTTGTTGAGCTGCAAGGCTCTTTTGCAAACCTGCATTTGTCTGCTGTTGATTGGCATTTGCTAGAGCCAGCTGTTTCAGTATCTCCTCCATGCTGGCTTAAAAAAAAACTGCCACTGGTTCTCCACCAACTGTGAGGGGGTTAGCTCGGCAGCGGGTGTGTGTGACCCCCGGGATGGGCTCCCCACACAAAAACAGGCCCAGCAAACGGAGGTTGTGGTTTTCAAAATCAAAAAGGTGCGGTTTATTTTCTATTTACAGTGACAAAACACAGCAAAGCAAAAGAAACATAAACAAAGTAAATCCTGGTCAACTTGACCTCTGACTAAACATACAGGTTTCCTAACTAACAACTGGGATCAGCCTAGTGCTGTCCTAGTCCCTAAGTCCCTGGTTTTAAATGTCCAAGCAAATAGCCACACAGGCTTTGTCTCACCGCACAGGGGTTCACTCTCCCTAGACAGTCCACACAGGTCTGGTTCCAGGCATGAGCTAACATCTAATGAAGCTGGGAGTTCTTATAGAGGCCTAAATGAGCTGACAAGCTTCAGCTGGTCTCATCAACTCCCTGTCTGCACGACGCCCCACACTCTCCCTAGACATATGAGTCATCCATGAGCCCACTAGCCTTAGCTGGGCTTATACAACTCTCCCTAGAGGTATAAGTCGGCGTAAAGCCTGAATCTGGGCGAAATATATCTACCCCCCTGGATGCAACCAGGTGACTTTACCTTCCTGCTGTCACAATATATATATATATATATATTTTAGCAGAGAATCTAGAGAATAAAATGGCTATTGTTGCACTATTTTATGTCACACAGTATTTGTGTAGCGGTTTTTCAAACACAATTTTTTGGGGAAAAAGACACTTTCATGAACTAAAAAAAAAATAAACAGTAAAATTAGCCCAATATTTTTGTATAATGTGAAAGATGATGTTACGCCGAGTAAATAGATACCAAACATGTCACACTTTGAAATTGCACACACTCGTGGAATGGCGGCAAACTACGGTACCTAAAAATCTCTATAGGCAACGTTTTAAAAAAAATGAACGGTTACCAGGTTAGAGTTACAGAGGAAGTCTAGTGCTAGAATTATTGCTCTTACTCTAACGATCATGGCGATACCTCACATGTGTGATTTGAACACCAGTTACATATGCGAGCACGACTTGCGTATATGTTTTCTTTGCTGCGCAAGCTCGTAGGGACAGGGGCGCTTTAAACATTTTTTTTTTCTTATTTTTTTTTTTTTTTTTTTACATTGTGATTTAAAAAAAAAAAAAAATGTGTTCACTTTTATTGCTGTCACAAAGAATGTAAACATCCTTGTGACAGTAAATGGTGGTGACAGGTACTCTTTATGGAGAGATCGGAGGTCTAAAAGACCCCCAATCCCTAAAAGTGCAGCAGTCTACACTTATAATTAGTGCAAGATTTTCACACACATTTCCACTTTTTCATGTGTTTGTGTTTAGGGGTCAAACAACTTTGTGTGTAGTAGGGGTGATACCCATGTACAATACAATTTGAGGTCAAACCTCTCAGTTTTTAGGATTTTAAAATGATTAAATAAAAGTCTTTGCTATTTTTGCAAGTAACTGGTTGTGGTTCAATAAAAATCCTGTTTAGATTTTTTCTTAGGTACATTAAAAATAGAGAATGTGCTACCTATAAATCCAAGGAACAAATGATGTGTCAGAGTACCCCTATTCCCCACAGAATTTTTAAAGCTGGCCTAATAGGTATTCACAGATACTAGTTCCCCATCAGGTCCACTCCCTTTGTGATCGATAGCACGCAAAATAGACAGCCTGCTATTGGTTATTGAATCCACCCACTTCCTGCTGTCATTTACAAGGAGAGACTGGACTTGATGAAGAACCTGTGTCTCAGCTCCCCCATCAGACTCCACCCCCTGTCAGCATCATTCATTGGTCGGAGGCTGTAGGCTATGAAATGATTGGTGGGGGAGGAGCTGTCAGTGGCAAATATGCCTTAATTACCTATAGTTTTTATAAATGAACTGGAGGTAATTATATTTGAATTTGGTGCAGTAATAGCGTCACGTTGTAAAAGTGGCGCTATTAAGAACTACCTCAATCTGCTGCACATGTCTGTAAAGCTACCAAAATGAGCGGCAGGAATATTTTAACCACTTCAATACAGGGCATTTTCACCCCCTTCCTGCCCAGACCAATTTTTAGTTTTCAGCGCTGTCACACTTTGAATGACAATTGCGTGGTCGTGCGACGTGGCTCCCAAACAAAATAGACGTCCTTTTTTTCCCACAAATAGAGCTTTCGTTTGGTGGTATTTTATCACCTCTGCGGTTTTTATTTTTTGCACTATAAACAAAAGAAGAGCGACAATTTTGAAAAAAACACAATATTTTTACATTTTTGAGTTAATAAATATCACAATTTTTTTTAACCACTTCAATACCAGGCACTTACGCACCCTCCTGCCCAGGCCAATTTTCAGCTTTCAGCGCTGTCGCAATTTGAATGACAATTGCGCGGTCATGCTACATTGTACCCAAACACAATTTTTATCATTTTGTTCCCACAAATAGAGCTTTCTTTTGGTGGTATTTGATCACCTCTGCAATTTTTATTTTTTGCGCAACAAATATAAAAAGACAGAAAATTTTGAAAAAAAAAATATGTTTTTCTTTGTTTCTGTTAATTTTTTTGTAAATAAGTACGTTTTCTTCTTCAATGATGGGCACTGATATGGCTGCACTGATGGGTACTGATAAGGCGGCACCGTTGGGCACCGATGAGGTGGCACCAATGAGGTGGCACTGATGAGGTGGCACTGATGGGTACTGATGATGGTCACTGATAGGCGGCACTGATGGGCACTAATAGGCGGCACTGATGGGCACTAATAGGCGGCACTGGTATGCGGCACTGATGGGCACTCATAGGCGGCACTGATGGGCACTCATAAGCGGCACTAATGGGTACTTATGGGTGGCACTGATAGGTGGCACAGATGGGCACTGGTGGGCACTGATATGTGGGCACTGATGGGCATGGATGGGCACTGATAGGTGGCACCGATGCACAATGATGGACACTGATGGGTGGCACTGATGATTCTGATGGGTGGCATTGCTGGGCATTACATTTCTTTTTCATCCATAATGTTGCCAATCAGTGCCCATTTGTGGGCACTGATTGGCATCTGTTGCACTTATTTTTTTATATGTGGATGGCCATGGGGTACATACCTGGCCATCCACATGTTGCCCGCTTCCCTGGTGGTCCTAGTGGTTTCCCTGGTGGTCCAGTGTGGGCATCTGCGGGGGGGGGGGGGGCTGCGCTGATAAACAATCAGCACGAAACCCCCATGTCAGGAGAGCCGCCGATCGGCTCTCCTCTACTCGCGTCTGTCAGACACGAGTGAGGAACAGCCGATCAACGGCTCTTCCTGTTTACATCGTGGTCAGCCGTGATTGGACACAGCTGATCACGTGGTAAAGAGCCTCCGTCGGAGGCTCTTTACCGAGATCGGTGTAGCGGTGTGTCAGATTGACACACCGCACCACCGATCGCCGTGATGCGCGCCCCCCCGGGCGCGCGGCGGCTGTTATCCTGCAGGACATCATATGACGCCCAGTCAGGATAACGCAACCACTGCCCGGCCGTCATTTTGCTATAGGCCGGGCGGGAAGTGGTTAAAAAAATTTTTTTCCCCTCAGTTTAGGCCGATATGTATTCTTCTACATATTTTTGGTAATAAAAATCGCAATAAGCGTATATTAATTGGTTTGCGCAAAAGTTATAGCATCTACAAAATAGGGGATAGATTTAATTGCATTTTTTTTTTTTTATACTAGTAATGGCAGCGATCTGTGATTTTGATTGTGACCGTGACATTGCGACGGACATATCGGACACTTTTGACACATTTTTGGGAACACACATCGGTCTCCTCACCTCTGACAGGACGTGGATCTGTGTGTTTACACACACAGATCCATGGTCCTGCTGTAATCACGGGCAATCGCGGGTGCCCGGCGGACATTGCAGCCGCCGGGCACGTGCACCGGGTCCCGAGCGATGCCGCACGCCCCCTAGACAGCAGCCAGAAAGTCCAGGAAGTCATATGATGTCCACCCAGGATGGGAGATCTGTCATGGATATGCAGTAATGTTTGTCTGTCAGCTCACCTTCCTCTCCATGTGTTCACCTTAGAGGCCAGCCACTTTCACCTGGCTGCTTAAATAATCTCTCCTCCAAGCATGGCTCCACCCCAGGCCCTATCAGAGAACTCTATATTAACCTGTGCACTGCAAGTCAGCCTTGCTGATCAACTTTGTATGTTAGCTTTCATGTGCGACTTGTTGTGTCTTCTACGTCTGATTCCAGTTACCGATCTTGGCTTGTTCTCGACTATTCCTGCCCGCTTGTGACCCTGACCTTGGCGTGTCCTATGTTTATCCTTGTCTGCTAGTCATCCCGACCTTTTGGCTTATCCCTTTACTATTCTCCTTAGCCTAATGTGAGCGTGAGCTGGGGGACTCTGGGGGTAGCGACCTGGAGCTAACTGCAGCCCAGTCCATCCTCACCGCTAGAGGCTCTGGTGAACACCTGCTGGCTCTTAGACTCTGCGCCCTGGGGAATCTTATGCTCTAGCTCTCTGTGGGATCTGCCTTGGTTCTCCAGTGGACCTGCCTTCCTTAACCACCCAGAGTTCCATCCACAGCAGTCAGCCGAAGGGTCCACTACCGTAGCGGTGCACTCCTGACCTACGGTGTGCATCTGTCATCTGGCCTCAGGTGATCTGACAAGATTCCATCTGTGGACGTCATTTGACTATGGGCGGGTAGGGAAGTGGTTAAATTGGTGCAAGCTGTTTTAAAGGACCATACCACCTGAAAAATGTTTCTCTGACTTTATTGAATTACCTTGAATCACTACTTAATAAAACAGTTCAAAATACAACAATTTAAGATTCGGGCCTCTCACTGGGCTGTAGATCACTTTCCCAGCTACCTCTGCCTCATCAGATTTGGCCTTGCTTAGTTGCTGAGGAAGGGAAGCAGAGTAATTCATACTTACTGGGCATGCCCAGCAGTCCAGGGAGTTATGGAAAATAGAATTAAAGGGGCCAGCGCTCACATTTGGGAATGCTAAGTAAATGGGCACTTAAATACAGGGATAACCTTGAGGTATATATACAGTATATGTTGTGACAGTCCAAGACCCTGCCGCTTTGAAAATGGAGGAGAATGTGACACATGATTTGCATTAAAGGGTAATGCAAGGTTTCAGACAATCAGTTCTGAATGGAGGAAGCTGTTTTTGGCTTTTTATGGATTCTGTCGTTTTGGAACAGAACTTTCAATCCTGTGTCCAGATTTTACCAGGTGCCTGTAGTACACAGGTGTGCAGGATCATTATATACTCAAGCCTGAGGATAGCTCAGAGTTCCCAGTTTGGAGACAGCTCCCAGTGTGAAAGACAGAAGGTCTCACCCAGGGGTCAGTGGTGCCCCAGCCAGGAGACAGAAGGTCTCATTCCAGGAGTCCAGTGGGCTCCTATTGGGGTGTCAAGAGAACCCCTATCCAAAAGCCAGGATTGGGCTGTGCAGCAGGGTGCTACGACTAAAGGCTATGAGAGCCAAGGGAACCAGCAGTGCTGGACAGCACAGTTAGAGAGACTAGAAATTATAGCAGTGGTTCTGCCAACAAGGGAGCCAGGAGGCTCTATATTTTCATTTGTTTATATTGACGTGGAAGAACCACTCCTTGGAAAACTGATGTCTATGTGAACTTTTTGTTTTATTTAATAAAAGTGGGCTGCCATGCCCTTGATTAGTTTTGACTAACTCAACTCATTGGAAAAGCACCTATCACTTGAGTATAATACCACAATGTCCATATACAGTAAGGGAAAAAAGTATTTGATCCCCTGCTGATTTTGTACATTTGCCTACTGACAAAGAAATGATCAGTCTATAATTTGAATGGTAGGTTTATTTTAACAGTGAGAAACAGAATAAGAACAAAAAAATCCAGAAAAACGCATTTTATAAAAGTTATAAATTGATTTACATTTTAATGAGTGAAAAAAGTATTTGGCCCCTTTGCAAAACATGACTTAGTACTTGGTGGCAAAACCCTTGTTGGCAATCACAGAAGTCAGACGTTTCTTGTAGTTGGCCACCAGGTTTACACACATCTCAGGAGGGATTTTGTCCCACTCCCCTTTGCAAATCCTTTCCAAGTCATTAATGTTTTGAGGCTGACGTTTGGTAATTCGAACCTTCAGCTCCCTCCACATGTGTATGCTAGATACACCCATGTGAACTAGGCCTTAATAACAATTGTGGAGAGTTTAGTTTCACTCCGACACTGGATCCTTGCTTCGAGTGAGGAGAGAGCATTGTAATCCATGAAGATTTGGGATTACTAAATAACACCTGAATTCCACTATTGCAAATGAGGAAATCTCAGGCTATGCCCTGGTTCACACTGGTGCGTTTTGACATGTGATTTAGCATGTCAAATCGCATGTCAAAACAGCTATATTTGCCGCAAATTGCCGGCAATGGCACCCTCCTAATCGGTGCGACGCCGCATTTGCGGCGCTGCACCGATTTCAAAAAGTAGTTTCTGTACTACTTTTTGCTATTTCGGCCGCGATTTACACTGACATCTGTGTCAGATGTCTTTGTAATCGCGGCTGAAATCGGGACTGCCAGCGAGAGTGAAATCGTGCGAGTTCAGCTGAACTTGCACGGCTTCACTCCCACAGCCCAGTGTGAACCTGGGCTTTCTGCATGTAAGAGGAGAGTTAGTAATGCTTGGCATTACCTGCTAGGATCTGGTGGCTGGAAGGCCGATTCACAAACACTTTTGACCTGCAGTAATTTTGATCCAGTGTGGCGAGTTAATAGATTTGTAAGGTGGTTTATACAGTTGCATGGTCTTCTAAACGGAGTATCTGTGTGGCCTAGACGTGCTTTTGCATTGAAAACTGATCAAAAAAGAGAACACTAAAAAGCAATCCAACACCCTCTTTCCCACCCAGTGCTACAATCAACAGCTCTTATATTCCCTACAGCCTGACTGCATTGAGATAACAATTGACACATTTTCAATTTAAAGTGATAATATAGGCTAAATATACAGTAAGTCTATGTTGAAAATGTTGCATTCCTTCCCTTCTCCTACATATGTTGCATACCATTTATAAAAGAAAACAGTGTAAATACATTTTCTTTCATCCGCTTTGGTGTGGTCATATGATCCAGAAGCAGCAGCTCCCCTGTGTCAGTGAGGGGCTGTTGCAGGGGAGGAAAGGCTGAAAACCTGGTATCACAGTTCCAAGAATTCAGGCCCCTTGTCGAGCACTCCCTGACACAGGGGATCCACTCCAGCATAGGTAGAAGGAGGGGAAGGCAACGTTTTTAACAAGACTTACACGAGGTAAGCACTGGCTGAAAATCAGCCACAAGCAGTTAGTTTGGCAGTTACCAGCCGACTTTTGGCCCATGTGTACTGCTCATGTGGAAAATCAGCAGTCAATTGGCATCCGATCAGCCAATGGCTGCAAGCGCTGACCAGTGTGTACTGGTGAGGAGGGCAGTCCCTCAGTCACAATACAATAGCACTGAGTGGGAGATCGCTGGACTAACATTGCATAGTTAGTACAGCAACCTCCTCAGTGTTTTTTTTTTTCAGCCCGCTGGGCTGAAAGAAAAAAAAACTTCCTGTCTGTACCAGGCTTTACTTCAGCTTCAACCTAGCTCTTAAAACAAAACTTTAACTTCAAAAGCATCTCAAAAAGCCTCCCTATAGGTCTATGACAAAGCTCGATAACAGCACCTGCAGCTTTTGAGAGGCTTTTATTCAGCTTTAGCTTCGCTTTGTTTTGGAAGTATTGCAGATATTGGATATTGCAGGATGCACTGGGAAACCAATGTTGTCGTCAAAATACATCGGTAGTCAATTCCGGTTCATGTGTATATATTCTGGAAGTGTCTGGAGCAGATGGCACACATGGTGTGCAACATGGGAACGCTATAGCAGAAGGTGAAAAATTATCATATTTTTGTTGCTATATGTAACCCCTTGAGCCTGTTCTATACCAGGCTACTCGTCTTCCTTTGCTTAGAAGGTGAAAGGGGCCCAGAGAGAGAGAACTGAGAGGCAGAGGATCAGAAGAGCCGAGGGACCAGAGCAGGAAAAACTAGCAATGTCACACGTGGTGCGCAGCATGGGGGCAATGTAGTGGGGGGTGAACGGGGACTGGAGAGAGAGGAGGATCAGCAAACCAAAGCATCAGCAGAGCTGGAGGTTACGACTGAGTGGGGGACTACTCTTTGAAACAAGTGTAAACAAGAAAAGTAGTAGAGAAACTTCTAACCTTTTTTGCTATGAGAAACTATCCTAACCCCTTACCTAACAGCTAAAGCTGCTTCAATGCCTTATGTGGCATATTTACTTTTACTGGTTCCAGAACTGTTAATGATGACCAATGACAGTCCTATGCCTTTAATACAGATATCCATGCAAATTCTTTAAAGAAGAATTACATATATAGTTATACATAGTTACATTGGTACAGCTTGGACCAAAATAGCTATGTATAAAATATACCTGGATGATGCCCCTGGAAGCTGTAAATCACTGAAGTAGACATCTCTACTTCAGTGATCTCTACTTGCTTCCAGGTCCCTGTATTCTCTGAATGGCACCTGTGTTGGGCAGCTGACCTCCTGTGTTCACAATGCAGGTGGACAGCCGTTCGCGTGGGACCCACAGGCTAGTAGAGATCACTGATGTTGGTCTAACTTGGACTAAGAAATTGGTCCAAGCTGGACCAACGTAACTATTTATAAAATACCAATGCCTGGAATTATTCTTCTTCAATTACTGAGTTTGCAAACTGGATTTATGGCCTGAACCACCCTAGTTTTCTATTCAGGTGTTCTCTAGCCTTAACCACTTCAATACAGGGCATTTTCACCCCCTTCCTGCCCAGACCAATTTTAAGCTTTCAGCGCTGTTACACTTTGAATGACAATTGCGCGGTCATGCAACACTGTACCCATATGAAATTTTGATATTTTTTTCCCCCACAAATAGAGCTTTCTTTTGGTGGTATTTAATCACCTCTGCGGTTTTTATTTTTTGCACTATAAACAAAAAAAGAGCGATAATTTTGAAAAAACAAACAAACACCATAATTATTAGTTTTTGCTATAATAAATACCCATTAAAAAAAAAATAAAAAAATTTCCTCAGTTTAGGCCGATATGTATTCTTCTACATAGTTTTGGTAAAAAAAAAATTGCAATAAGCGTATATTGCTTGGTTTGCGCAAAAGTTATAGCGTCTACAAAATAGGGGATACATTTATGGCATTTTTATTGTTATTTTTTTTTTTTACTAGTAATGAAGGCGATCTGCATTTTTTTTATCGTGACTGCGATATTGCGGAGGACACTTTTGACACTATTTTGGGACCATTCACATTTATACAGCGATCAGAGCTATAAAAATGCATTAATTACTGTGTAAATGTGACTGGCAGGGAAGGGGTTCACACTAGGGAGCGAGGAAAAGGTTAAATGTGTATCCTAGGGAGGGATTCTAACTATAGGGGGAGGGGACTCATAAGGGGAGGAGACCGATCGGTGTTCCTCTGTACTGAGAACACACCATCGGTCTCCTCTTACCTGACAGGACGTGGATCTGTGTGTTTACACACACAGATCCATGGTCCTGCTGTGTTCACGGGCAATCGCAGGTGCCCGGCTGACATTGCGGCCGCCGGGCATGCGCATCGGGTGCCGAGTGACGCGGCGGGTGTGCATGCGCCCCCTAGAGTCTCGGGAAGAAAAAGACGTCATATGACGGCAGCCCGGAGGGACAAAGAGTTCCTGCCGCTGTCATATCACTATGCGCGGTAGGGAAGTAGTTAATGTAAGTATTTTCATAACTAAGCTATGAGCCATTTCATTTAGTGATCATTTTAGGTGCACCATTATTGTAGTTAGTGGGTGTATCAACAGTTGTGGACTTCCGGTTACCCTGAACAAATCTGTCCATTATCCTTTCTCATTAACAACAGAATTATGCTTATATGATTTTCTTTATCACGCGCTCTAAAATCAAGAGTCTAATTCCACAGTAAAATGTGTGTGCATCATCTCTTCTTTTTTTATAATCTTTATTTCCTTATTAATAATGCACAAAAGAAACAAGACAAATAAGAGCAAATACAGAAAATACAATACGGTGGTAGATGCTTTCCCCGGGGGGCACACCAGACTATACATCATACATGGCTGCTTTAATAGGCCCTTGGCCTGTGTGCTGCCTTATTCTTTTCTGCTAGTTGCAGGAGAGGCTGTCATCCACAAGGACATACTTATGTTGTTGGTGAATATATATATATCACTAGTACTCTGGATAAAATACAGTTCCCATGTTTATACCCCCCCCCCCCATTCACCTTCCTTTCTTCAATGGATATCATCTATGACTGACATCCTGTAATATATCCTACATGAGTGACATTTTTTGAGCTACTCATCATACCGTTACTAGTATTGGGAGATTATGTTCCCTTATCTACACTGTGTTTTTTGATGTTCATTGTGTAAATTTTCATCTGTGGATGCTTTATGCTGACAAGATAGTGAGACCTGTTCCTTCCAACAACCCCTGAATGTGTCCTGATGAAGCAAAAGAGCGAAACACGTTGACACACAGGGGCTCACTGTTATCTATATGGTGTTAACATCTTTGTTACGCCATACATTCATGTTAATTGTGTGTTAAATGTCTGTTTTTTTTAATTCTTTGGATACTTGCTCTATGTATGATTAACTGTTATCACTAAAATATATTTTTATATATACTCTCGTCCATTTTGCCTCTAAAGTCCTATCTAGGGCCATCATTGGTCCTCCTTTTCTAGAAAATACATAAACTCTAAACTGTATTAACCACTTAAGCCCCGGACCATTTGGTAGCTAAAGGACCAGAGGTGAATTCAGAATTTTGCACTGCGCTGCTTTAACTGTAAATTGTGCGGACATGCAATGTTGTACCCAAACGAAATTTGCGTCCTTTTCTTCCCACAAATAGAGCTTTCTTTTAATGGTATTTGATTGCCTCTGCGATTTTTATTTTTTGCGATATAAACGGAAAAAGACCGAAAATTTTGAAAAAAAAAGATATTTTCTACTTTTTGTTATAAGAAAAATCGAATAAACTAATGTTTAGTCATACATTTAAGCCAAAATGTATTCAGCCACATGTCTTTAGTAAAAAAAAATGTCAATAAGTGTATATTTATTGGTTTGCGCAAAAGTTATAGCGTTTACAAACTAGGGTACATTTTCTGGAATTTACACAGCTTTAAATTTATGACTGCCTATCTCATTTCTTGAGGTGCTAAAATGGCAGGGCAGTACAAAACCCCCCCAAATGACCCCATTTTAGAAAGTAGACACCCCAAGGAAATTGCTGAGAGGCATGTTGAGCCCATTGAATATTTTTTTTTGTCCCAAGTGATTGAATAATGACAAAAAAAAAAAAATTACAAAAAGTTGTCACTAAATGATATATTGCTCACACATGCCATGGTTATATGTGGAATTACACCCCAAAATAAATTTTTCTGCTTCTCCTGAGTACGGGGATACCACATGTGTGGGACTTTTTAGGAGCCTAGCCACGTACGGGACCCCGGAAACCAAGCACCGCCTTCAGGATTTCTAAGGGCGCAAATTTTTGATTTCACTCCTAACTACCTATCACAGTTTTGAAGGCCATAAAATGCCAAAATAGCACAAAACCCCCCCAAATGACCCCATTTTAGAAAGTAGACACCCCAAGGAAATTGCTGAGAGGCATGTTGAGCCCATTGAATATTTTTTTTTGTCCCAAGTGATTGAATAATGACAAAAAAAAAAAAATTACAAAAATTTGTCACTAAATGATATATTGCTCACACATGCCATGGTTATATGTGGAATTGCACCCCAAAATAAATTTTGCTGCTTCTCCTGAGTACGGGGATACCACATGTGTGGGACTTTTTAGGAGCCTAGCCGCGTACGGGACCCCGAAAACCAATCACCGCCTTCAGGATTTCTAGGCACAAATTTTTGATTTGACTCCTCACTACCTATCACAGTTTCAAAGGCCATAAAATGACAAAATAGCACAAAACCCCCCCAAATGACCCCATTTTGGAAAGTAGACACCCCAAGCTGTTTGCTGAGAGGCATGGTGAGTATTTTACAGCTCTCATTTGTTTTTGAAAATGAAGAGAGAAAAAAAAAAAAAATTTCTTTTTTTTTTTCAATTTTCAAAACTTTGTGACAAAAAGCGAGATCTGCAAAATACTCACAATACCTCTCAGCAAATAGCTTGGGGTGTCTACTTTCCAAAATGGGGTCATTTGGGGGGGGGGTTTGTTCCATCTGGGCATTCCATGGCCTCCGAAACTGTGATAGGCAGTGAGAAGTGAAATCAAAAATTTACACCCTTAGAAAGCCTGAAGGCGGTGATTGGTTTTTGGGGTCCCGTACGCGGCTAGGCTCCCAAAAAGTCTCACACATGTGGTATCCCCGTACTCAGGAGAAGCAGCAAAATTTATTTTGGGGTGCAATTCCACATATAACCATGGCATGTGTGAGCAATATATCATTTAGTGACAACTTTGTGCAAAAAAAAAAAAAAAAAAATGTATTTTTTCCGCAACTTGTGTCAACATATAAAATATTCCATGGACTCTACATGACTCTCAGTATATAGCTTGGGGTGTCTACTTTCCAAAATGGGGTCATTTGGGGGGGGTTTTGAACTGTTCTGGCATTTTATACACAACATTAGGAAGCTTTTGCCGCGTACACACGGCCGTTTTTCCCGTTGAAAAAAACGACATTTTTCCCATTCGACGAGAAAAACGATAGTCTGTGGGCTTTCTGTCATTTTTTTCGACGAGAAAAACGGCATTAAAAACGACGAGAAAAATTAGAACATGTTCTAATTTTTCTCGTCGTTTTTTTCGACATGTTTTCCGCGGCAGTGTTTCCCATAGGGAAACACTGCCGCGGAGCCCACACACGGTCGTTTTTTTTGACCAAAAAAAAAAATGACATTTAAAACAGCCGTGTGTGAGGGGAACAAGCTGTTCCTCGTTTTTAACGTCGATTTTCTCAACGGTGTTTTCGCCGTCTAAAAAATTGATCGTGTGTACGCGGCATTACATCCACTCTTCTAACCACTTGAAGACAAAGCCCTTTTTGACACTTTTTGTTTACATGAAAACATTTTTTTTTTTTGCAAGAAAATGATGTTGAACCCCCAAACATTATATATATTTTTAAAGCAAAGGCCCTACAGAATAAAATGGTGGGTGTTGCATTTTTTTTTCTACACAGTATTTGCGCAGCGATTTTTCAAACACATTTTTTGGGGAAAAAATACACTTTTTTTAATTTTAATGCACTAAAACACACTATATTGCCCAAATGTTTGATGAAATAAAAAAGATGATCTTAGGCCGAGTACATAGATACCAAACACGACATGCTTTAAAATTTCGCACAAACGCGCATTGGCGACAAACTACATACATTTTTAAAAGCCTTTAAAAGCCGTTACAGGTTATCCCGTTAGATTTACAGAGAAGGTCTACTGCTAAAATTAATGCCCTCGATCTGACCTTCACGGTGATACCTCACATGCATGGTGCAATTGCTGTTTACATATGACGCCAGACCGACGCTTGCGTTCGCCATTGGGCAAGAGCAGGGCAGGACAGGGGTGCTTTTTTTTTTATTATTAATTTTGCTTTTTTATTTTATTTTTAAATTGTTCCTTCCATATTTATTTTTTTTTATCATTTTTATTGTTATCTCAGGGAATGTAAATATCCCCTATGATAGCAATAGGTAGTGACAGGTACTCTTTTTTTGAAAAAACTGGGGTCTAGACCCTAGATCTTTCCTCTGCCCTCAAAGCATCTGACCACACCAAGATCGGTGTGATAAAATGCTTTCCCAATTTCCCAATGGCGCTTTTTATATCCGGGGGGGGACATTCCCTCCCACTGCTTGTAAAAGCAGTCCAGAGGCTAATTAGCCACTAGGATTGCTTTTACATGAAAGCCGGCCGCTGGCTGAAAAGAATGATACCAAGATGATACCTAAACCCGCAGGCATCAATCTGGTATAACCATTCAAAGTCCAGCAACATACCAGTACGTTGCTGGTCCTTGTTGGACATGTATTGTAATCTTTTTTTTTCATGCAGCCAGGTGGCTGAACGAAAAAAGAGATTGATCGGTGGGTATGCCCACCATTAGAATACCGCCCTTCATCCACCCACTTCTAATGATGGGCATACATGCACCATTTATATATGCAGAAGCATGGGGGCATCCTCCCGCAAAAAAGTTATGCCGCACACACATGGTCAGACTTTTCCACGGGCAAGCCTCTGTCGGAATTTCGACCGTATGTACGCGGCATTAGGAGCAAAATCACTCCTCCGCCCCTACTGCCCCAATGCTTCGGCATATTTGCTTTTTTTTTAACTGTGGTGGTGAAATCACCTCCTACAGCACTGGAGTCGCAGGGATCAGGCCTGTCTCTGCGAACGCTGCAGTTATGTGTGTTGTGTTTTGTAAGTGACAGTGATCGATCGATACTGCACTTGGGTGGCCTGGGCTGGACGGAGGGGCAAAACGCAGGTGCTAGCAGGTATCTGGGCTGATCCCGCTAACACTGCGTTTTTGGGAACCCTAAACTGCTGGGGACGCTAGTATAGATCTGATCAGATCAGATATTGATCTGTTCAGATACTATACCACTAAGGGAGGTGTATGCTTCACGCGTGGGTGTTAGCGTTACTGGAACTAACCTGACGCTGCCTGGGGTGTGACGCAGACCCTCTCTGATGCTAAAACCTAATTGATATCACCCGCCGGGCGATCAGGGGGTTAAACCTTTATTGGGTTATATACGGCGGGTGCCCTGACACTATAAAAAGCAAACTAACTAACCAGCGTCACCCGTAACACTTATATGATGATCACTGGTGAAAGGGTTAACTAGGGGCAATTAGGGGGTTAAAACCTTTATTAGATAATATATGGGGGTACCTGACGCTATAAAAACCTGCGGCGAACCTAAAAAAAAATTACTGGCTACCGATCTGCATCACCGACGCTAAGACAGCGATCAGAAAAATGATCGCTTAGCGACAGTGGTGATAGGGGGTGAAAGGGTTACCTGGGGGGCGATCAAGGGGGTTAAACCTTTATTAGATAATTTATGGGGGTACCTGATGCTATAAAAACCTGCGGCGAACCTAAAAAAAATTACTGGCTACCGATCTGCATCACCGACGCTAAGACAGCGATCAGAAAAATGATCGCTTAGCGACAGTGGTGATAGGGGGTGAAAGGGTTACCTGGGGGGCGATCAAGGGGGTTAAACCTTTATTAGATAATTTATGGGGGTACCTGACGCTATAAAAACCTGCGGCGAACCTAAAAAAAAAATACTGGCTACTGATCTGCATCATCGACGCTAATGCCGCGTACACACGCCGTTTTTCCCGTCGAAAAAAGCGAAATTTTTCCCATTCGACGAGAAAAACGATAGTCTGTGGGCTGTCGTTTTTTTCAACGAGAAAAACGGCATTAAAAACGACGAGAAAAATTAGAACATGTTCTAATTTTTCTCGTCTTTTTTTTCGACATGTTTTCCGCGGCAGTGTTTCCCATAGGGAAACACTGCCGCGGAGCCCACACACGGTCGTTTTTTTCGACCAAAAAAAAATGACATTTAAAACGGCCGTGTGTGAGGGGAACAAGCTGTTCCTCGTTTTTAACGTCGATTTTTTCGACGGTGTTTTCACCGTCAAAAAAATCGATCGTGTGTACGCGGCATAAGACATCGATCAGAAAAATGATCGCTTAGCGACAGTGGTGATAGGGGTGACAGGGTTACCTGGGGGGCGATCAAGGGGTTAAACCTTTATTAGATAATTTATGGGGGTACCTGACGCTATAAAAACCTGCGGCGAACCTAAAAAAAATTACTGCCTACCGATCTGCATCACCGACGCTAAGACAGCGATCAGAAAAATGATCGCTTAGCGACGGCGGTGCTAGGGGGTGAAAGGGTTATCTGGGGGGTGATCAAGGGGTTAAACCTTTATTAGGGGGGGTTAGGGGGCTACACTGGACCTAAAACTAAATGTAGTGACACTTTTACAGTCACAAATGTCACTGATTGCAGTGATCAGTAAATAAATGGTCACTGCAATCAGTGACACTGTGGCTGGGGGGTGATCTGGGGGGGCCTGGGGGGGCGATTTATGTGCCTATGTGTGCTGGTGTTAGTGTAGTGTTTGTGCATAGTGATGAGCCGAACACCCCCGGGTTCGGTTCGCACCAGAACCCGCGAACGGACCGAAAGTTCGCACGAACATTAGAACCCTATTAAATACAATGGATGCGAACGTTCGGATTCTAAAGTGCTAATTATAACGACTATTATCCATGTTATTGTCCTAAACAGAGTTTGGGAACCCGGGTTCTGCACCAGGGGACATGTATCAATGCAAAAATAAGTTTTAAAAAGTTTTAAAAACGGGAGCAGTCATTTTAATGATGCATAAAGTGAAAAAAAAAAAAGTCAAATATTCCTTTAAATATTGTACCTGGAGGGTGTCTAAAGTATGCCTGTGAAGTCCCACGTATTTCCCGTGTTTAGAACTGTCCCTGCACAAAATAACATTTCTAAAAGGAAAAAAAAGCCATTTAAAACTGCTTGCGGCTTTAATGTAACGTCTGGTCCCGGTAATATGGATGAAAATCTTTAAGAAAAATGGCATAGCTACCCCATCAACCCCCTACCCCAGCCCATTACCAGCCCCTTTGGGTCTTGTATGGATATTAAGGGGAACCCCGCACACAAAATAAAAAAGGCCCTATATACTCTGAACAGCCGTATACAGGCGGTGCATACAAGACAGGGACTGTAGGTTTGTTCTTATGTAGAATCTGTTTGTAATTTTGAACAGCTACATTGTTTAAGTGTAGCTCCAGCCCAAATACCTATTTTTAAGCTTTTTGGAAAACATAGGGAAGGGTTATCACCCCTGTAACATTTGTTTTGCTGTCTGTGCCCCTGTTCAGAACATTTCACCTCACTTTGCGTCCCAATGACAACTGTTTTTGAAATGTGGTGTTTTTATTGAAACAAGGATTGGTGATAAAGCATCAGTAGAGAGGAGACACCTTTCTCCCATATTAATTCTTACAGGAGAGAATTTTCCTTCCAAGGGGTAGATTTCCTCTCACTTCCTGTTGTCTTCTTCCGTTTGCAAGTAGTAGTCGTTTGTAAGTTGTATGTTTGAAAGTAGGGACCTGCCGTATATACTCTGCAGAAATTGGCCCCTTAGGTGTTGGCACAACACTGTAAGCACTCACAGTTACTCTTGGTGGGTGCTGGAACGCCCTGCTGTCAACTATTATATCAGGAATTGTAATAACATATAATTGTTGAACAGTGGTAGTAAAAATTGGGCCTTTGATGGTGGTGCCGGTGCCACAACACTGTAAGGCCTGACAGTTACTCTTGGTGGGCGCAGCAATGGGCCCTGCTGTGAATTATTAGATCAATAATTATAATTGCATGCCCCTGTTGAACAGGGGCTGAAAAATTGGGCCTTTGGTGGTGGTGGTGGTGGTGGTGGTGTTGACACAACACTGTAAGGCCTGACAATTACTCTTGGTGGGCGCAGCAATGGGCCCTGCTGTGAATTATTAGATCAATAATTATAATTGCATGCCCCTGTTGAACAGGGGCTGAAAAATTGGGCCTTAGGCACTGGTGGCTCAACACTGCAACCCCTCACAGATACTGTACTTGGAGCACAGCAATGAGGCCTGTTGCAAAGTATTGCATCAAAAATTGTAATTACACGCCCCTATTAAACAGGGGCTGAAAAATTGGGCCTTAGCCACTGGTGGCGGCACCCATAAACCAAAATGATCTTCCAAGCTATCATCATTAATCGGATCATTGAGGAGGAGGAGGAGGATAGCCAGTCAACATAACAGCACAGGCACTCAGCATCAGCATCAGTCTTGAAGGGATGTGACATTTTAAAATCAATTAGTCTGTTATATCAGCATCAGGTGTGTGGTAGCTGGTGGTGATCCAAGACTGGTTCATCTTGATGAAAGTCAGTCGATCAACCGAGTCGGTGGACAGGCGCACCCTGTGATCCGTGACAAATCCTCCAGCAGCACTGAATGTGCGTTCTGAAAGAACGCTGGATGCAGGACAGGCCAGTAGCTCAATTGCATACTGTGCAAGCTCTGGCCAGTGATCCATCCTCAAGACCCAGTAAGCCAGAGGATTTTCGGTGGGGAAGGTGTCCAAGTCTGACCTTGCCCCTAGGTATTCCTGCACCATGTATATCAGACGCTGGCAATGGTTGCTGGAACCGATCATACTTTGGGGCTGCGGACTAAAGAATTGTCTGAACGCATCGGTCAGACGGCCACCTTCCCAACCGCTCCTTCTTTGACTGGCCGAAGCCTCAGCAACTCGTTGTCCAGGACCAGGAGTTTGTAACCTCCCAGTCTCTGGGAACGCGTTGCACAGACCTTTCTGCAAGGCCTCCCGGAGTTGTCTCATCCTCTGCTCCCTCTGCGACGGTAAGATAAGGTCCGTAACCTTACCCTTGTACCGTGGATCAAAGAGAGTGGCCAGCCAGTAATGGTCCCTCTCCTTGATCCAAAGAATACGAGGATCCTTCCGCAGACTTTGCAGGATCAGGGAGGCCATGCAGCATAGGTTAGCTGAGGCATTCAGTCCGGAGTCCTCTGGGTCACTAAGGACGACATGATCCGCAGCCACCTCCTCCCAGCCACGTACAAGTCCACTGGTTTCTTGGGACTGTAAATCATCCCTAAAAGACTGCTGCTGATGATGCTGAGTGCCAGCCTCCACCTCCATGCTGACACAATCCTCCTCCTCCTCCTCCTCCTCCTCCTCCTCTTCCTGTGCGATGGGTGGGACAGAAGGAACACTGTCTGGGTAAAGGGGGCCTTGAGAGGCAAGGAAGTCCTCCTCTTCCTGCCTCTGTTCTGCCTCAAGTGCCCTGTCCATTATTCCACGCAGCGTGTGCTCCAACAGGTGGACAAGAGGTACAGTGTCACTGATGTATGCACTGTCACTGCTCACCATCCTCGTGGCCTCCTCAAATGGTGCCAGGACAGTGCATGCATTCCTGATCATGCCCCACTGGCGTGGTGAAAAAAACCCGAGCTCCCCTGACCCTGTCCTGGTGCCGTAGTCGCACAGGTACTCATTGATGGCCCTCTGCTGCGTGTGCAGCCGCTGCAGCAAAGCCAACGTTGAGTTCCACCTGGTGGGCATGTCACATATAAGGCGGTTCTTGGGCAGGTTCAACTCCTTTTGCAGCTCAGCCAGGTGAGCACTGGCATTATAAGATCTGCGGAAATGCACACAGACTTTCCTGGCCTGCCTCAGGACATCCTGTAAGCCCGGGTACCTGCCCAAGAACCGCTGCACCACCAGGTTAAGGACGTAAGCCACACAGGGCACATGGGTCAGTTGTCCCTGTCGGAGGGCGGAGAGGAGGTTGGTGCCATTGTCGCAAACCACCATTCCTGGCTTAAGCTGGCGTGGCGTCAACCACCTCTCGGCCTGCCCCTGCAGAGCAGACAGGACCTCTGCCCTAGTGTGGCTCCTGTCCCCCAAACACACCAGCGCAAGCACGGCATGGCATCTTTTTGCCTGCGTACTTGCGTAGCCCCTTGAACGCCTACGGAGCACCGCTGGTTCCGAGGACAAAGCACAGGAAGAGGCCATGGAGGAAGAAGAAGAGGAGGGGGTGGAGGAGAGAGGTGTGTCACAACCAGTAGTAGCATTTTGGAGGCGTGGAGGTGGAACAACCTCCAACACTACTGCACCTTGTCCTGCATCCTTCCCAGCTGCCAAAAGAGTGACCCAATGGGGCGTGAAAGAAAGGTAACGTCCCTGTCCATGCCTGCTGGACCATGAGTCAGCGGTAATATGCACCTTACCGCTGACCGCCCTGTCCAGCGAGGCCAAGACATTGCCTTCCACATGCCTGTAGAGAGCCGGAATCGCCTTCCGTGAGAAAAAGTGGCGTTTGGGAACCTGCCACTGAGGAACCGCACATTGCACAAACTCACGGAAGGGGGCCGAGTCTACCAACTGAAAAGGCAGCAGTTGAAGCGCTAGCAATTTAGCCAAGCTAGCATTCAACCGCTGGGCATGTGGATGGTTGGGAGTGAACTTCTTTTGACGGTCCAGCAGCTGGGGCAGGGAAATTTGCCTGCTAGAATCGGACGTCGGTGTACTGCTAGCAGAGTGGCCGCAAGTACTTGGCTGTGACACACCTAATTCTACACCTTCATTCCTCCCAGTGCAGGTTTCAGAGAGGACTGAAGGTATAGTGGGGTTGGAGATCCCAGCTGATGCGGTGCAAGGAGAGGTCCGCTTTGTTCTTTGGTGTGGGTCTTTAAGGTAGGCTTGCCAACGAGCTGCATGGCAGGTCAACATATGTCTGATCAAGCATGTGGTGCCCAAGCGGCTGATGTTTTGGCCACGCGATATACGCTTGAGACATATGTTGCAAACAGCAGCTGTGCGATCTGATGCACTCGCCTCAAAAAAGGCCCACACCAAAGAACTTTTTGAATGACGGGCAGAGGCAGCGCCCTGCACAGGCGGAGCTCTGCGGTGTGATTCCGTCGGTGTGCTGCCCATACGCTGGCCACCCAAGGGCATCCTGCCTCGTTGGAGATGTGCCTCCTCCTCATCCTCCTCCTCCTCCTCTCTCCTATTAGGCACCCACGTGGAGTCAGTGACCTCATCATCCCCTCCCTCCTCATCACTGGAGCCAATCTGGCAGTATGCTGCAGCTGCTGGAGCATGACTGCCAGATTGGTGTCCTTCTTGAGCATCCCCTCTCTCTGCTCTCACGCTACTGCCTTCCTCTATCTGGGTATCATCATCAGATCCTTCGAAACGCTGGGCATCCTCCTGGAGCATGTACCCAACACTGTGCTCAAACAGTTCGGGGGACTCCTCAGGAGGAGGACATGGTGGGTCTAGGGAAGGATTGACTAATGAAGATAATGATACCAGAGAAGAGGACGCTTTGGCAGCTGCTTTGCCAGTACCCTGAGCCTGGGTGAGAGAGGATGAGGAGGATGAGGTGAGCTTGGTCATCCACTCTACCAAGTCTTCGGCATGATGTGGCTCAACATGTCCAGCTGCCGAAAAGAAGGACAAGCGTGTCCCATGGCCATGTGCTGATGACAATGCACCGCGTCCATGACCAGCACTGTTGCCCCCAGACACAGAGCTTGCTTGCCCTCTTTTTTTGCCTCCTGACTGTCTGCCTCTCCTTGTTTGCCTTCCAGACATTTTAATGGATGGCCTGCAGGGAGATGGGAAAAACAGCAATAAGGGCTAGCTTCAGGTGTATACTGTGCAGGAGGCTTAGCAACCATGACACTGACACTGTCCCCTGCCTATCCTTCTCTGTCCCTAAACACAAGGATTTCAAATATGGTTCAGCAAGATTGGTTTAGCACAGAATAGCACACTGACAGTTTCCCTCACTGTCCTTCTCTGTCCCTACAAACAAGATTTAGCACAGAATAGCACACTGATAGTTTCCACGAGTGTCCTTCACTGTCCCTAAACTCAAGGATTTCAAATATGGTTCAGCAAGATTGGTTTAGCACAGAATAGCACACTGACAGTTTCCCTCACTGTCCTTCTCTGTCCCTACAAACAAGATTTAGCACAGAATAGCACACTGATAGTTTCCACGAGTGTCCTTCTCTGTCCCTAAACTCAAGGATTTCAAATATGGTTCAGCAAGATTGGTTTAGAACAGAATAGCACACTGACACTTTCCCTCACTGTACCTCTCTGTCCCTAAACTCAAGGATTTCAAATATGGTTCAGCAAGATTGGTTTAGAACAGAATAGCACACTGACAGTTTCCCTCACTGTCCTTCTCTGTCCCTACAAACAAGATTTAGCACAGAATAGCACACTGATAGTTTCCACGAGTGTCCTTCTCTGTCCCTAAACTCAAGGATTTCAAATATGGTTCAGCAAGATTGGTTTAGCACAGAATAGCACACTGATAGTTTCCCTCACTGTCCTTCTCTGTCCCTACAAACAAGATTTAGCACAGAATAGCACACTGATAGTTTCCACGAGTGTCCTTCTCTGTCCCTAAACTCAAGGATTTCAAATATGGTTCAGCAAGATTGGTTTAGAACAGAATAGCACACTGACACTTTCCCTCACTGTACTTCTCTGTCCCTAAACTCAAGGATTTCAAATATGGTTCAGCAAGATTGGTTTAGAACAGAATAGCACACTGACACTTTCCCTCACTGTACCTCTCTGTCCCTAAACTCAAGGATTTCAAATATGGTTCAGCAAGATTGGTTTAGAACAGAATAGCACACTGACAGTTTCCCTCACTGTCCTTCTCTGTCCCTACAAACAAGGTTTAGCACAGAATAACACACTGACACTCTCCCTACCTATCCTTATTTGTCCCTAAACACAAGGAATCCAGGATTAGTAAAGGAAAAAAAATGACACTGTCCCTGCCTATGCTTCTCTTTCCCTGCTCCGGAACACACTACACAAGGCCGCCGTGCTGGCGGCCTTTTATAGTGTGGGGCGTGTACTAAACCCCCTCAGCAATAATTGGCCACAGGCATCCTGCCTGTGGCCAATCATTGCTCTCCTCGCTGCCGGCGTTGTGTTTGGCCAAGCATGCGGGGTCACAGTGCATGCTTGGCCAATCACAGCGCCTGAATGACACTGCGAAGGCGTAGTGCATTGTGGGCCGTTCGCGTCACTCGAATTTGGCGCGAACGGCCCAAATCGTTCGTTCTTCGTCGAACGATCGAACAGCCGATGTTCGAGTCGAACGTATGTTCGACTCGAACACAAAGCTCATCCCTATTTGTGCACTAACCTTGATGTCTTCTCTTGTACGGCGCTCGGTATATGTGAGCGCCGCACAAGAGATGACATCACTTCCTCCTGCTTCCTCAGCATTCATCTATAAGAAAGCTCCGTCTTTGCGTGATTGTCTGGCACCAGGAGTTGTTGACCCTCCAGTGCATTCTGAAAACAGACTCTTCTCCTTCCTCGCTGGTTTTTATGCTTGCGGGCGATGCACAGCCTGCAAGCATTCTAAGTGCAATATAAAAAAGAGGAAAGATTTTCTTGCCACTGCTACCAAAAAATCATATAAGATAGGTCAGTTGATTACGTGCACCACTATAGGTGTTGTTTACATGCTAGAATGCGAATGTGGTCTTCAGTATATTGGTAGAACCTCTAGACCACTTCACGTTCGTCTAGGGGAGCATGTGAACAACATTAAAAGAGGAGTTAAAACACACAATGTGTCTAGACATTTTAAATTGATGCATAATCGAAACCCTAGAGGTTTGAAATTTTGGGGCATCGAACGAGTAATCAAACATTGGAGAGGTGGTAGTTTTATACGCCAGTTAAGCCGCAGGGAATCTCAGTGGATACACGAGACACAAGTTTTAGTACCTGCTGGCTTGAATGTTGAATTTGATTTAAATTGTTTTATCTCTGATCGTTGAATTTTTAATTTTGCCATATTTTATTTTATTTTGCCTGATTTTAAAATGAATTTCTGTGGTATTTTTATTATGCTTATTTTACATATATGTATATATTTATATGTATTTTTTAAATTATTTGTTTAGGAATTTTTCAATAGGGTCAACAGTGTATTTTAGATATGCATGATCTGTCACTGATTTCCCTGATTCCAGCCATCTTTTCCTTCTTTTAGTTTCTCTTAATATATTGGGATAGTATATATTGTATTTTCAGTGTCAGCAGGAGACGTGGGTTACGATTCACATACTGTTCATTTGTTTCTTGATTTTCAATTGAGCAAAATTATATGCTCCACGTAAGTGGTGCAGTAAAGTTTTTCCCTTTTAAAGGGATCTTTGCTTTTTTCTTTATTTTGGTCCTTACCGGCCTCCGTCTTATTCCCCTGCTGGCAGGGTTTCCATGACAATCGATTGTTGATTGTGCTGTGATTGGCCGGTTCCACGTTCCATTGACATTTATAGTGGGTGATTCACGCTGTTCCGTACCGCTGATGAAGTCCCGCCCAGTGCTAGGACGCAACGCGTACGGAATACGTGAGCAGATGTGACGTCACCCGCGCCGCTCTTCCATGCTGACACTCGCTACACCCGGTCACCCGTTTTATTACTTGCCGGCATTCCCATGCACTGGGGTTTATACAGTGCTATGTATGTAAGTGCATTTCTTCTTCTTTTTTAAAATAAACATATGTTGTACCATACGGAGAGCATTAGATCTCTATATATTCTCTTGCATATTATTACACCTGGACCGGAGCTCTGATCTAGTGACCTGTGGATTTCCCCCTATCGTATTGCCTTCCTGAGTTTATCTACCTTGGAATATCTGTCCCACTAGGGAAACATGCTTGCATGACCTGACTGACTGGTTCAGGGGTCCATGCTCTGAGGTGAGCTGCAAACCTATTTCAGTGGTGGAGGAATATCACATAAGTCACCATTTGATAATCTTTAGGAGTCACTTCCTATATGGACACTGTCTTGGGCTTCTATTCTTGCTAAGAGGAATTTATGGACACATTGTTTTTAACTATTTACTACCGTTCTCAGTATTATTGTTTTTTATGATTTATTTTGGGTTTTATTTTTATTTATATTTTCTTTGCTGCGCTGCACTGCTTTTATGCCTCCTGCTTCCTCTGCCTGTGTGTACATTCGACAGACAGAGGGGGCATTTCCATTCGCTGGGAGCGATCGCGGGGGGGTGGCCGGAATCGAACGGCCGTCCCCTCATGTCGGATCGCTCCCCAACGAATTCCGACCGCTCACTGTACAGAAGGGGGGTCCGATTGGACCCCCCAACTGTACAAAAGCAATCACGTATGCTCTACGTGATTGTGCCTGTCGGTGCCATTGTGCCGACGTATATATACAGTGAGCGGTCGTTAAGTGGTTAAATGTAATCCATATACAATGATAACATACACCAAGAATACAAGCACTAAAGCAGGGCTTCATGATCTATCCTTCACAATGTATATTTATGTAGCGGCCTCACCCCATCTCCTTTGTCTAGGGGTATGGCACACGACAGGGTGAGATGCGCTACGGCCCATGTCCTCCCCATAGCAGTGGGTGAGGTGAAGGCCAGTACCAGATATTTCCTCGGGCCTATGTGCTTTTGTCTAGAATCAAGTCCCGCTGTGTCAACACTTCCCTCTGCTCCCATTAACCAGAGTTCCACACACCGATCACAGTCCAACTCTTGTTTTATTGTACATCTCACAATAAACAGTGCTTCAGTAGCCAACTGGTTGCGACTTGATAACATTTTGATACGGGGAATGAGCAGGTCGAGGCACTAGCCTGGTTATCAGCTAAACCACTGCGATCTCGCCAGCGGTTACTATAGCATTAGCTAGAAAGGATTTAGAATTTGAGAGTCTCTACCAGCAACTCAAGAGAACGTAGATAGGAGTACCTTCGCTGCGCTGCGGCCCCTGTCAGGGGAAGATGTCCCTCCAAGGGAGTTACCAGAGGCCCATCCGTCACTGGGTTGATGCTGCTCCAGACTCTCCGAATGGGTAACCTCCCCGGCCTCCTCACCTCAGACATGGGCCCCATCCACCTCAGGGACCCTCAGACTTCTCCACCCTCACGGGACCCAGTTGAAGTCACTGGACCCCAGGCCTCCTAGTTTAGTACCTCACCCCAGGCTGAAGGTGCCTGGGATGGACTCCAACTCCATTCCGGTCAGGCCTAGGGCGCCTGGGCCGGAATCCGGAACCGCCCGCACCCAGGCCTAAGGTGCCTGGGCGCGTGAAGAAGATCCTCCTGAAGACCTCGTGGTTAGGGCGTCTTCCCCTTTTATTTCCTCCCATCGACACCACGGCAGGTTCCCCGCCCTCGCCATACCATCTCCGGAAAGGGACAAAAAGGGTAGCACTGTGACGGCCAATCTACCTTGAGCCTCCAGGTACCCCGCCACCCAGAGGCCAAGGAGATTATTACACCATCCAATCCTCCACGAACACAAATGGTCCATTATTCCCATACTTACACACCTGAATGTCCTACCTAAATTTAGAGTCCCCGCTACATTTATATGACCAGAAAAGAATAAAGAAAAAAACAAATCAAAACAGGACAGGGGGAACAGCATGGTCCTTAAGTTACCAATGCTGCCACATGAAAAGATATTTACTGAAAAAATGTAAAAAAAAAAAAAAATCCATTTTAATTAAACATTTTATATCAGTAAGATACAGTGAAAAAACAAAACAAAATTAATAATCATATACAGATAAACAAAATAAATACACATACTAGTATATTTATATAAAATCATATACATACTTATATATTTATATAAAAACAACTTCTTACCTGCTTTTAAAAAAAAAATGCTATAACTTTCTTAACTACCAAATATAATAATAATAATAGTAATAGCATGTACCAATCCCGTACACTAATACATAAACCAGAGAAAAAAAAAAGAGAGAAACAAACAAAAGAAAAATGGAGAACGCTAATGCCGTGTACACACGATCGGTTTTACCGATGAAAACAGTCCAATGGACTTTTCTCATCGGACAAACCGATCGTGTATGGGCCCCATCGGTCTTTTTTCCATCGGTGAGAAAAAATAGAACAGGTTTTAAATTTATCCGATGGAAAAAAAAACGATAGCAAATTCTGATCGTCTGTGTGGAACTCCATCGGACAAAAAACCCACGCATGCTCAGAATCAAGTCGACGCATGCTCAGAAGCATTGAACTTCTCGGCTTGTCGGAGTGTTTTACGTCACGGCGCTTGGGACGGTCTGATTTTTGACTGATGGTGTGTAGGCAAGACTGATGGAAGTCAGCTTCATCGGATTTCCGATGGAAAAATCCATCGGATTAGAATCCATAGGAAATCCGATTGTGTGTACAGGGCTCTACATTGCTTTTTCATAGGAATTATTCATCAGTGATGCTTATCTATCCATTTTTTAACTCAAAATAAATTCAATTAAAAACAAATCAGTTCAAGTCAGAAGCCTAATTCCATGTGTCCATATATAAAACCCACTGGCTCCATTTAACCCCAAACTCCTCATGACTATCCTGTTGTTGGGTAGTCATTTTCTCCATCCTGATCAAATAACACAACTCTGCTATCCATTCTCCCACCTCTGGAGGTTTTATAGACTGCCAGTATCTTGGAATTAAGGTTCTAGCTGCACAAAGAAAGAACCTAAGTAGTGATATCTTAATTGAGGACATGGAGCCAGGACTCACCAAGAGCAATACCATCTCTGGGGTCCATTCAAGATTTGTCGACAATACTTTGTTGGAAATCTGCTCTACTGCCTCCCAAGTTTTTTTTACTTAAAGCGGAGTTCCACCCAAAAATGAAACTTCAGTTTTAAGGGAAGGTGACCCCCTGACATGCCACATTTGGCATGTCATTTTTTTTTTGGGGGGGGGGGGGAGCGGAAACTCTCTCTTTAGAGGGTTCCAGCTCCCACTTCCTCCCGGGGTACAGCGGTGCCGGAAGGAAGTTCACCTCTCCCCCTCCCTCTCGGCAATCATCTGGGACACGTCACAGGTCCCAGATGATTGCCTGGCCAATCACGGCATGCAGCGCCGTTCGTGCATTCGCAGTGCGTGCTCGGCTGAGAAGCCACAGCCGGGCGCCCACAGTCACGATGCTTGGCGCCGCAGAGAGGAGGGGGAGACAAGCGGGGCTTCGTACTCCCACATCGCTGGAACCTGGGACAGGTGAGTGTTCGATTAATAAGAGTCAGCAGCTACACTTTTTGTAGCTGCTGACTTTTATATTGGTGGCAATTCCACCATATACTGTATGCAAATATGTTATTTTCCCCACTGTACCCTTCCAACATGTCTTTGAATCCAAAGCTGATATCTGATTTAATCTATAAGGGGTTCTATACCATCAATTTATCAATGTGTCATTTCTTTTTATATGAGGGAATGGGAGAAGAAATTGAAAATCACATTATCAGAAGAAGATGTCTTAAAAAGTTTTATATTAACCCATAAGTCTAATAGGTCTAGTATTGCCCAAGAAAGAAATTGCAAATTGCCCTTATTCTAACCTACTTGGTCATTTAACTCTAGTTCCCGGTACTATTTATGAACCTTATCCAAGTTGCCCACGTAGCTTGAAATTTTTCTAGTCTATTCTTACAGATGTGTACCCATTTCTAAACCTCCATAATATCATTGTCTTGTTTTATCTAGCGCTCCAGCTACCATGAGGGGTTCTGCTGCAAATCAACATTTTAGCGGATGTATACCGCCCAATGTTGTTTCCAGTGTTTTTCTCAATGCGTGCTGACAGTCAATACTGTCAGTGTGCATTAATACCCAATGCCTCCTCTGTAGTTCTGGCTCCTGTGAACTCGGAGGGTGGCACCGGGAATAGTGCAGAGAGTGGGAGGTGAAGAAGGAGGGGACTTCCAATGCCAGCACTGATTACAGACTGTGGGAGGGAGCACGGAGCTCGAGCACATGGCTATGGAAATGTTTGACCATTCTTCCAGAAGCGCATTTGTGAGGTCAGGCACTGATGTTAACGAGAAGGCCTGGCTCGCAGTCTCTACTCCAATTCATCCCCAAGGTGTTCTATTGGTTGAGGTCAGGACTCTGTGCAGGCCAGTCAAGTTCCTCCACCCCAAACTCACTCATCCATGTCTTTAGGGATCTTGTTTGTTCCCTGAATTTGATCAACAATTTATCTGACATTTTTTCTGGGAGTTTGACAGCTCAGAAAATGGTGATTGCATAGCAGATTGGGGAACAGGGAAAGCCCAGGGACCACAGTGGGCAGCACGGTGGCCTTCATGGTGCAGTGAAAGTGATAGTGTTACTGAAAGGCTGGTCACTGGCTAAAAAAATTATACCAAGAAAAAAAAAATACCAAGCTCATGGCAGCTGCTGTGAGCTTGTATTAACCACTTGACGTCAAGGCCAGTATATGACCTATGGACAGCAAGTAAATAAGCACTACCAGAATGTAATTCCTACACTGTTGCCTAAACTCTTAAAACTCCCAATTCGTAACTCCTACTACCTAACTCTTTTCATCCACCTCAAGCACTTAACTGCACTGAACTGCTTCCTGCATGGCCTATAGCAAATTGACAGCCGAGTGGGAGCTCTCCTATCCTGGGTGTGCCTCCTGCATGCTCTAGAAACCATTCTGCAGCTCAATTATTTACCTGTCACCTTGGTATTTTTTTGCTTATATAACAAATAAAAAAAAAATGGCCAGTTGTAATTAAATACCACCAAAAGAAAGCACTCTCTAAAAAAAAATGATAAGAAGTTAATTTGGTTAAATGTTGCATGACTGAGTAATTGTTATTCAAAGTGTGACAGCGCTGAAATCTGAAATTTGGCCTGGGCAAGGAGGGGGGTAAAAATGTCTGGTATTGAGGTGATTAACCACTTGCCCACTGGGCACTAAAACCCCCTTTCTAATCAGACCAATTTTCAGCTTTCGATGCTCATATTTTGAATGACAATTACTCATGCAACACTGTACCCATATGAGATTTTTTATTTTTTTTTACACAAATAGAGCTTTCTTTTGTTGGTATCTAATAACCACAGTTTTTTTTTTTTTTTTTGCACTATAAAAGAAAAAACATGCATTTTCTTTCTTTCTAATATAAAATGTAGCAAATTTGTAATTTTTCTTCATAAATTTTGGCCAAAATTGATACTGCTACATATCTTTGGTAAAAATAACCCAAATCAGTGTATATTATTTGGTCTTTGTGAAACTTATAGAGTCCACAAGCTAAGCTATGGTGCCAATCTTTGAAAATTGATCACACCTGACTGCCTTGATGTGAAAATTGATCACGCCTGATGTACTGACGGACAATCTCATTTCTTGAGACCCTAACAAGCCAGGAAAGTACAAATACCCCCCAAATTACCCCTTTTTGGAAAGTAGTCATTCCAATGTAAGAGGCATGGTGAGTTTTTTTTCCCACAATTCTTTGCAAAATCAAGATTTTTCTTTTATTTTTTTCTCACAAAGTTGTCATATTAGCAGGTTATTTCTCATACACAGCATATGCATACCAAAAATTACACCCCAAAACACATTCTACTACTCTTCCTGACTATGGCAATGCCACCTGTGTGAGACTTTTACACAGCCTGGCTACATAGAGAGGCCCAACATGCAGGGAGCACCATCATGCGTTCTAGGAGCATAAATTACACATTAACATTAAAGAGGAAGCAAAGTCTTATTTTTTAACTGTACCTGCAGGTAAGCCTATAATAAGGCTTACCTGCAGGTACTGTGAATATCTCTTAAACTGAGCAAGATATTCAGAGTGCATGCAGCAGATGACATCATTGGCGCATGCACTCTGAAGGTTCAGCTTACCGTGCCGGACCTTCAGAGCCCATGCCGTAAACTATGACTCCCGCCACTCACAGCGTTGGTGCCTGCAAACCCAGAAGAAACTCCAGGGAAGATGTCAGCGGCCTCAGCGGTGTGCAGGCACTGCTGGAGGGTATTGTTCTAATGCCGTGTACATGCGGTCGGAATTTCCGAGGAAAAAAGTCTGACAGAATTTTTTCATCGGATATTCTGACCGTGTGTATGCCCCATCTGACTTATTCCGGCGGAAATTCTGACGGCGTTAAAAAGAGAAAAAAAAAAAAAAATCGGAAATTCCGTTCGTCTGTATGGAACTTCGACGGAGAAAAAAACACGCATGCTCAGAATCAAGTCGACGCATGCTTGGAAGCATTGAACTTAATTTTTCTCGGCTCGTCGTAGTGTTGTACGTCACCGCGTCAGAATTTGGTGTGTCCGTGTGTATGCAAGACAGCTTTAGCAGGATTCCGTCAGAAAAGTTTATCCTGATGGAAAAAACTGGTCGTGTGTACGAGGCATTAGGTAAGTATTTCATAATGAGCTAGTATGCGATGCATACTAGCTCATTAAGCCTTTGTCTTTCAGGTTATTTTTTTTTTGCTTGTTTTTTTTTCTCTGTGTTTACAACCTCTTTAATTTGGCCCCATTAATGATTTGAAAGTCAAACAAATATTCCTAAAGTGAAACATTTCAAATAAAATTCTACTAGTTTATAGCAAGCTTATGTGCAGTTTTAAATATATAACTTAAAGTAGATCTAAAGCCAAACTGGATGACAGTTTGCTAAATCTCTGTGTTTCATAAACCATTACTATCCCTTTTTTAATACAATTCTGTTTTCATGTCTTTCTTTCATTTTAATTTGCAGCACAGCACTGCTGATCTCCCCTAGCCTCTTTTACCCACTTCTTGTCTACATTCATTATCTCTAGTGTCAGCTGCATTACAACTGACCTGCTTCCTAAATGATGGACTATTCCTGTGCAATTTTTGTGGTGTGGTCACTTGTAATCTTCACCTGGAATTCATTGACAGGCGACAATGCAGGAGCACAACTGGAAAACAGTGGTCACCTACCTTTTATGGCAGGATTTTTTTGAGCGGGTGGGGACACCTACACCTTGGCATCATGAACATGCACTGGCCGTGTGGTATCTGTGACCATGAGGTGCCATTTTGGCTGGACGCATTATGTCATCTGGATACCTTGGGGAGGCACTTGTGGTGCACGCCAATCATCCAATCATGGCATTGGGGGCGGAGCTTTGCGGGACCTGCTGGGGGTATATATTGGAGGGCTCCATGTACACAGAAGCTGATAAACTGCAGTTGGCGTTTTTTTTAAAAAGCCCATTAACTGCACTCTATGTTAGCCTATGTGTTCATGTACACATAACGTTTTTTAGCTTTAATGAGCAGTGGAGTTAATGGTCTTTTTTCTGAACGCAAGTAATTTGCGTTCAAAGTGCAGTTTTTCGGCAGAAAAAAAACGCATTATGCCGAAAAACGCTAATAAACCCTCATAAACGCTGGTCGCGAGCGTTTTTCAGCGTTTTTGAGCCATTGAAAAAAGAAAAAAAAAAGCTAAACACTACACTGAAAAACGCTAATAAACGCTAGTAAAAAAACGCTAATAAAAGCTAGCTTTTTCTGCTGCTTTAAAAACAACCGTTTTTGAGCTTCTGTGTACATGGAGCCTTAGGGCTCTTTCACACGGAGGGTCCGTTCAGGTCTGCCTGTCAGTTTTTTAGGCAGATCTGAACGGATGCTCCATGTAGCCCTATGGAGCCACGGATGTCAGTGGTGACATGTCCGCTAGGGTTGCCACCTCATCCCTTTAAACCCGAACACATATTAATTAGACAGGTTCTGTGGCTGATTAAGGTGGTAATCAAACTCACTTGGTGCCTTATCTGCATTTAATTAGCCTCAGAACCTGTGTAATTCATATGTGTTCGGGTTTAAAGGGATGAGGTGGCAACCCTAATGTCCGCTGACATCCGACCCGCCAAAGTGTGACGGAGGAAAACCCTATTTTTCCTTCCGTCTGCGGATCGGATGACAACGGACTCTACTGTCCGTTGTCATCCGATCCCCCATAGGGGAGAGCGGCGCTCTGACAGGGCGGTCCCTGCACAGTGTACGGGGACCGCCCAGTCATCCTCCGGCTAAGCGGGGATCAACGGAGCGATCCCCGCTGAGCAAGCGGAGCTTCACGGGGCAGATCTTCACGGATCCGTCCCGTGTGAAAGAGCCCTTAGTGTTTGCATCTCAGAGCACACACACACACACCTGTGGGATTCACCTGCTCAGACTCACCATAGTCGTATACTCTCATCAACTCTAGGTACACCTCACCATCTGCACTTGACTCATTCCCTTGTGATTGATTTTCTTGCATTTTTTTTTTCCTTTTTGTTTTCACACACACTTTTTGCTTTCACTTCATTTCTTTTCCCTCTTTTCTTGACTCCTATCACTCACTGGCATCTCTCTGCCTTTTCCATTCCTCCTTTAGTCTCCATGTCCTTACGATTCCTGGCTTAGGCTTTTACACTTATACATACATACCATTATTACTTAATTTACCATTGCATACTTACTGATAAACACATTTACGCCTACAGCTTTTACCACACTTGGACATAATGAGACCTCTGGGGACACTTCCTCACATCCACACCGTATCTGTCCTCTAGTTTGCCCTACAGGGGGGGGCCCGTCTGGCTCCGCTTCCTCAGCTCCAAGGTGAGACACCTGCTGCCTCTGGGAACCACACACCTGCGGGTTTGGCCTTATTTAGTGGTGAGTATGGGATCCTATACCACGGCTCCCTATACCTTACGCTCATTATACCACATACCCACCTATATTTTTTTTCATCCTAGGTACTGTACACGCATCCACCCCTGAAGAGCGAGCTGGGTCTCGCAGAACATGTCATGTTGGGTACATCAGATGCCGGTGTATCACATGTCTTTTACTATACATGTACCAATTGTCTATTTATATGTATGTAGTTTTATAATTGGCCACTGTTGACGATATCTATGCATGCATTGCATTACTTTTATCTGAATAAACGCATCTACTTTATACTGCTACTATGTTTACTGGCCCAATGGTGTCCACCTCATTTAAAGTCCCAAAGGGCGAATCTTTTTTGTTGCATATTACAGGGATGGAGGTGGGTCACCAGTGACACCAGATCCCCTTTTATTTTATTACATTTATGGCAGGCATTATATTAATGAATGCTGCAGATTAAATTTTTACTGAGATTTTAGTTATTTGGTTGTTAGTTAAAATGCCTATCTTATATATATATTTTTTTCCCTCATAAAATCACTTCTGATTATTTAGTCTTACACAATTGGAGGTGTATCAGCACATTTAACTTGCTGATGTTTTAACAAATTATAGACATTATTCCAGTTCATTGCTATGTGTGTTCCTTGCATTTCTTGTGTATGTTTGCCACATAATTAGAGTCTGAAAGACATCTCACTGTGCTGCAGTCTTCCAGGCCACTCCAGCACTGAAGGATTTAATCAAAACTAAATGCTGTACAAAGTTCTCCTTAGCCTCTTGGGGAATCTATATATTCAACACTTCCAATGCTGTTGCTAGACACCAAAAAAGTGTAACCATAGTGATGGAATGGAAATGAATCTCTTTGTTCTGAGGCTTCACTGTGAAGCAGATATTATGGTTTTCAAGGTCAAAATTATATTAGTGAGAAGCAAATAAAAAAAAAAAAAAAAAAAAAAAAAGAAAAGGAATCATGCTAAAAGAGTTTGACCATATAAAGACATTACAATTATATAATCATACTCTTATGAATTTTACAAATGTATTTTTAGAAGCAATGCGATACATACAGTATTTGGAAAACGGATATAGCAGTTATATATATTTTAGATCAGCATAAAAAAGATGGGAATGTGGTGATGATTTTGATCATAATTATAATAATCAGAAAAAGAACAAGAAGAAATTCTAAAAAAAAACGTATATTACATGAAAACTCTCTATAAAGTGATTTTATTTTAAAATAATATCTGATATTGGATCAGGACACAATAAATATTCTAAATTCATTATGGAAACACCACCTAGTTACTTTTTTTTTTTTTGCATTTGAAACTTAATCCCAAGCAGACAACTAAATGAAAACGGAAAATTGAATACTCACCTTTCCGTAATTTTCCTTTCCTGGTGCCGACCCATGGCAGCATACTAATGGTTGATGGCTCCGCCCCCGGTCAACCCCCAGGACCACGTAACTCTATAAAAGAAAGAGTTACTCCCCCCTTCAGACATTCTTTGTAACTAGACTTCAGAACTTTAAGGATTATAGCAGGGAGGGTGCATGCTGCCATGGGTCGGCACCAGGAAAGGAAAATTACGGAAAGGTGAGTATTCAATTTTCCGTTTTCCTGGTGCCTTCCATGGCAGCATACTAATGGTAAATAACTCGCTTATAGGGAGGGAACTGCGATAATAAATTTTTTTAATGGCTTTTTGAAAGTGATAGTTCCAGAGTCCTTTTCCCAAAGTCTCGGGAGGTAAGGACCGCAGGATCCAAGCTATAATGCGACATAAAGGTATTGAACGATGACCAGCTAGCCGCTCTACAAATTGTCTCCGGGGAGACCCTAGCCATAGCCGCCCAGGATGATGCGATTCCTCTTGTTGAATGTGCATTCACCGCGTTTGGAACTGGAAGACCACTAGCCCGGTATGCCCTTTGAATTATCTTCACGATCCAACTGGCTAATGTTGTTTTAGAAGCTGCCAAGCCTCTTTTGGTGCCTTTGGGGATAACAAAGAGTCGTTGATCCCTTCTGAACTGCTGTGTCAGCTCCAAATAACGCTTTAGAGATCTGGCCACGTCCAGTTCATGTAGTTTTGAGGAGGATGGATCCTCTCCGAAAGCTGGGAGTACCCACTCCTGGTTGGAATGGTAGACTGAAGGCACTTTGGGGACAAATTGATGGATAGGCTGTAGGACTACCCTGTCCGGAAAAAAAGTGACGTAGGGCTCCTCTGCCCCTAGGGCTTGTATCTCTGATACTCTTCGACCCGAGGTGACAGCGATCAGGAAAACCGTTTTGCCGGTGATATCTTCCAAGGAGCACTCCTCTGTGGGTGTAAAGGGAGAGCTTGCTAAGACGTTAAGAACAACCGTTAGGTCCCATTTGGGATACAGCGTTTTCCTGGGAGGACGTAATCTTAACACCGCCTTCAAGAAACGTTCCACCAAGGGGTTTAGTGCCCAGCGTGTGTCTGTAAAGGCTGACAGGGCTGAAATATGCACTTTTAGCGTGCTGAGACCTAAGCCTAGGTCCAGGCCATTTTGCAGGAAAAGTAGGATATCTTGGACCCCAGGATTCAGAGGGTTGAAATGATTCGTTTCGGCCAGTGTAGAGAATTTTTTCCATATTCTGCAGTAGGTGGCATTAGTGGATGCCTTTCTTGCCTGTAATAACGTTTGTACCACGTCCCGAGAGCAACCTAGGTCGCCCAACCTCCTCCTTTCAACTTCCAGGCCCTCAAGTCTAGGATCTCTGGGTGCGGGTGTAGAAAAGCGCCTTGAGATAGCAGCTTGCTCGTGGGTGGGAGGGGTAATGGGTTGCCCAGGGCCATCTCTACTAAGAGCGGAAACCACGGTCTTCTCGGCCAGTAAGGAACAACCGCCAGGATGGTGACCCTCTCTAGAGTCAGTCGCTGGAGAAACCTGAGGATTAAGGGTGTCGGAGGGAAGGCGTAGCCTATCTGGAATTCCCATGGTTGGACTAGAGCATCCGCCCCTGTCGACATCGGAGATGGTGACCTCGTGAAGAAGAGAGGTGCTTTCGCGTTGTGCGGAGACGCAAAGAGATCTATCTGGGGATGCCCCAACTGTTGGCATATCCAGCTGAAAACCTGTGGGTCCAACGACCATTCGTTGTTGGATGTGAAGGATCTCGAGAGATGATCTGCCAGCTGATTCTCGGGGGCTGGAATGTAGGTAGCCTGGAGATCTAATAAATTCTTCTCGGCCCATGCAATAATTGGGGCTGCTTCGCTGGCTAGTGTATTGCTGTGTGTTCCCCCTTGATTTTGGATATAGGCTACTGCCGCTCTGTTGTCCATTTGTAATAGCACGGATTTTCCCTTGAGGAGAGGAGCCAAATGCAGGATTGCCATCCATGCTGCCCTTAGTTCCAGGATGTTGGATACCATCCCTTCCGCATTGAACCTCCATCTGCCCTGAACCAGCTGATCTTGGAGGTGTGCCCCCCAACCCAGCTGGCTTGCGTCTGATGTGATAATGGTCCATGAGATTGGGTCGAGAGGACAAGCAGCTAGTAGATTCGGAGACCTCGTCCACCACCAGAGGCTGGACTTCATCGAGGGAGTGATGGCTATCCTCTGACCGAGACGCTTTCTCCTCCACTGCTTCAGAAAACCTTGTTGAAAACCCCGTAAGTGGCTTCTGGCCCATTTTACCATCGGTATGCAGGCCGAGAGGGACCCTAGAAGGCTCAGGCAATCTGACGCTGGCATAGCGTGACTCCCCAATGCATGCTTCACCTTCTGCACCAACACCGGAATTTTGGCTGGTGGAAAGGACACTGACTTCCTCGGTGTGCTGAATAAGGCACCTAGGTATATCATTTTTTGTGTAGGTACAAACTGACTCTTCGAGTGGTTGATTAGCCATCCGAATTGTGTCAAGGTGTTCAAGACCATCTGCAGGTGCGACTGTAGAACTTCTCTGTGCTGAGACAGAATTAATATGTCGTCCAGATAGTGTAGGACTCGTATGCCCTTCTCCCGAAGGGGGGCTAAGATGGCTACCAGAACTTTGGTGAAGGTTCTGGGTGCTGATGAAATCCCGAAGGGGAGACACTGGAACTGAAAATGTAGGTTGCCTATTTGAAACCGTAGAAAATGTTGAAAGTTGTAGTGGATGGGGATGTGCAGATATGCGTCCTGGAGGTCTACAGACACCATCCAGTCCCCTGGCTGTACTGAAAGGATTACCGTGTTCAGAGACTCCATCTTGAAGTGTTCTACATAAAGGTACCTGTTTAGCCTTTTCAGGTCTAAAACCGGTCTCCAGCCCCCCGTTTTTTTGGGGACCAAGAAGACTGGGGAATAGAACCCTAAGTGCTTTTCCGATTCCGGAACCGGTAGGATTGCCCGTTGAGATAGAAGTATTTGCACGTATTGGACAAGTGTTTCCCTCTTTTGTTTTCCGGCTGGTATCTTGGTTGATTGGTAGGAGAAGGATGGAGGGCGGCATCTGAATTTCCAGAAATGTCCCTGAAGGACTGTGGATACCGCCCACTGGTCTGTACAATTTTCCACCCAAACCCGGGCAAAGGATCTGAGTCTTGCTCCCACTGGCCCGGCTTGGGTGGAGGGCGTGTCAAAAGGACTTCTGGTTTTCTATCGCCAGTGTAGGGGCCTTTGACTTTAGTTTGAGGAAAGAGGCCTGTGAGCCTTTCCAGTCCCTTCTGTATTGTTTACCCGGGCGATAAGCCCTGGAGTCTCTTGATCTCTGTTGGAAATTTGCCTGCGGAGTAAACTTCCTCCTTCTGCTCCTATCCTGGGGAATAAGACCGCTTTTCCCGCCTGTGACTCTGGATATTGCCATATCCATTTTATCTCCAAATAAGGACTTCCCGTCATACGGGATGCGACACCATGACTGTTTTGACGACGGGTCTGCTGACCATGGCTTAAGCCATAACGCTCTCCTGGCTGTGATAGAGTAAAGCATTGCTCTGGAGGAGCATCTTAGAACGTCTATGGCTGCTTCCGCCATGAAATCAGAGGTCAGCTTCAATTCATCTAGAGCTTTAATGATTTCTTCAGTATCTAGGCCACGTCTGAGGGCCAATTCAATATTATCTGTCCACACCCTGGTGGCTTTGGAGATTGAGGATAGGGCCACTGCCGGTTTGCAGGCTCCCCCCGATGCTTGGTATACTTTTTTCAGATCGGCGTCTATTCTGCGGTCTAGGACGTCTCTAAAGGAGACTGCGTCTTCTAAAGGTAGTGTTGTATTCCTAGCCAGTCGCATGACAGATGCATCTACTGACGGGACGGCATCAAAAATCTGAGCATCTCCTTCCGTTAGTGGGTAGAGTTTGGAAAAGCGGTTGAAGGCAAAGGGTCGTTTATCTACCTTCTTCCACTCCTCCAATACCACCCCCTTAATCTCCTCTATTAGGGGAAAGGCTGATTTCTTCCTGGCCAAATGTGGGAAGTATTTTCCTGCTTTATGTGGAGGTTCAGGATCTTCCTCCCACTGAATTGCATCCTTAACTGCACCAATAAAGGGTTCAATTAACCCAAAGTCGAAGGTCGATGTGCCCTCTTCTGGTATATTTCCGTCATCTTCCGAATTGAGCTCAGAATCAGGCTGGAGACTAGCTGTCTCCGCTACCCTTTGTTCAACAAGTGGGGTGGATTGATCCTGGGATGAGGCCAATTCCCTGATGGTGTCCTTGACTAATTCTTTGATTGAGCCTATGGACCCTTGTCTGTCGACCGTAGCCTCCAAAAAACACTGGCCACAGGCTAGCTTGTCTGGTAAGGCTTGCTTGCCGCATACCCAGCAATCCTTCCTCCCTGGTTGCAAAGACTTGCGCTGGGAGTCGTGTCTACTTGAGGAGTGGCGGGGTGACCTTCGGTCACTACGGGAAGCATGGGTTGAGGGTGAGCGACCCGAGCTTCTATGTCCCCCCGAACGTCCGTCACGAGAACTTCGATGAGAAGAAGTGCGGGCTGCTTCACGGCGTGGGCTATAAAGAAACAAAACAACTGGTGTTTCTATATATCCTCTAAAGTAGTAGTGCTCTTTGAATGGAAACAACTTACCTAACGTTGCAGCCCTTACCTAGTGGTATGTTGAGGATCTTTTTGATGCGGCAATACTGGGGCAGCTGTGTAAAATTTTTTAGCTAGTCAATACAGCACCGTGCAATGTCAGCGAATGTACATTTATATGTTTACCATCATTACGCTGCAAAATAACATTTTAGCATTAACACACAGGTAATTACCTTGGCTGGGTTCCATCTGGCATGTAGAATAGTTAATACTCACAGCAAGGTGTATTTTCTGACAATCTGCCATTTGATTGTGGTCCCAGGCTGTTTAAATAGGATTTTTTGCTTGGGTGTACCAAGATGGCCGCCGCGCGACTTCCTCCGGCTATTGCGCATGCGCGATTGCGTCATGCCGTGACTCCGCCCCCCGGACGAGTAAAGCTAGGTTGTGTGGGGCGCGCGAAGCGTCCACACTAGCCATAGGCATTTGCAGAAAGCAGACATTTAAATGCAGCAGTGCTAAGCTGCTTAAAGAGATCATTACCCGGGTAAAGCAATGTGTGACCCGAGGATTGTAACTGCCGCTGAGGAGAAAGTATGCTCCTGTGTGCCCTTCATGCCCAAAAAAAGATCCACAGAAAAAGGGGCTCCCACACTTATATGGCGCATTTAGCAGCCCAAGATGCGGGACTCCGTACTGCAGGAGAGCATGAACCTGCAACGGTAGCACCATGAGACGGTGAGGTAAGGCTGAATAGTGATCCTGTAGGGATTGAGGACAGGAAAAAGAATGTCTGAAGGGGGGAGTAACTCTTTCTTTTATAGAGTTACGTGGTCCTGGGGGTTGACCGGGGGCGGAGCCATCAACCATTAGTATGCTGCCATGGAAGGCACCAGGAAATACTGTTTACTGAGAACAATTTTACCTGCCAAAGAGTTTGGATTCCTGTTCAGCCAGTCTTTTGAGCAGACTACACAGTATTAAAGCACTGCAGTGGCTTCCAGATCCACCTCAGCCTGTGACTGGATGATAGAGTAGAAGCACACTGATCAGGTTTTCTTTAATTACCTCTCTTGTAAGAAGGTTCAAGGATAGCACTATGTAGAAAATATTGCCCTGAACTGCTCAGAGTGCTAAGCCTTCTTCTTCCGGAGGGGATTACAGGAGGCTGGTATTAGGGCAGTTAGGCTAATTTCATGTAAAATACATGTAATGCCTCTATAAGTGAAGGTTTCTTGACTGTCACAATAACCCAATGGCTTCAGTATTTGAAGTTACTGAGAAGTATGCAGATCATAAGTAGTGATTCACTCTGATTTTCTACTCCGCATGCTTGTTCTGGATCAGGAAACCAGAAAATGTTGAGTTGAAAGACAGCCAGAAAACTAGTATTCAAACTGGTAGGAGTAAACATTTTGTTGGAGCTATTAACACAAAATTAACTGGATACTTTTTCCAAAATACATTTTCAGTATGTACTGCCGCAAGCATATACTTCTACAGCAAATATGGCATGAGTACAGGAAAAATTAACTAAAAAAGCTGTAGGTCAGTAACACCACACTGCACTTGACTAGGACCCTAGCAATGAGCTTCACAAGTTACTATGCAGGAAGTAAAAGTTAGTCCCAGCTTGGAAGGTGTACAAATGCATATATGAGTATTCAGTTTTGGTTCAGGTTATGTACTATACAATGGTTGACTATGTGTAAAGCTTTGTGAGTAACAGACTAAAAAAATGTTCTGACACATTGCTGCCTGCCCAAAATCATCTCAAACACAAAACAAAGATGCGATTAAAAATTAATTGCATGGTTGACCTTATTCTGTAAAGAGACCTTATTTAACCACTTTCCGAGCGCTTCACGAACATATACGTTGGCAGAATGGCTCGTGTGGGCAAAGCTACGTACCTGTACGTTGCTTTGAAAATCCCGTCGTGCAGGCGCGCGCGCGCCGCCGTGAGCTCCGTGACCGTATGTCCGCCGGTGTCCCGCGATCGTGTCACGGAGCTGCAGAACAGGGGGGTGCCTGTGTAAACAAGGCATTTCCTTGTTCTGCCTTGTGACAGGACACTGATCTACTGCTCCCTGTCATCGGGAGCAGTGATAAATGTCATGTCACTGATAGCCCAGCCCCCACCACAGTTAGAATCACTCCTTAGGACACACTTAACCCCTTCCTTACCCCCTACTGGTTAACCCCTTCCCTGCCAGTGTCATCTACACAGTAATCAGTGCATTTTTATAGCACTGATCGCTGTATAAATGACAATGGCCATAATGTTGCAGTCACTATAAAAATCGCAGATCGCCGCAATTACTAGTAAAAAATTTTTTTTTTTATAAAAATGCCATAAAACTATCCCCAATTATGTAGACGCTATAACTTTTGCGCAAACCAATTTATATACGCTTATTGCGGTTTTTTTACCAAAAATATGTAGAATACATAAACTGAGAAAGAATTATTTTTTTTAATATTTTTTTGGGATATTTTTTTTTTACAAAAAAAGTTTATTGTCATTTAAATCAACAGTACAGGTTTGCAATAGAGTGTTATATCATTCAGTATACAAAGTAGATCTGGACTCGAAAGCCCTCACCAACAGGAAGGAAGCATGAGCCGTGATCTTATGTTATATTCAAGATAAAAATAAAAAATAAATGAAAAGTCCTCAGGACCCGATGGTCCAGAACCTGGGCCATGCCCAGATGGGCGTAAACCTGTAGAATGGGTGTATAATACACAACAATAAAACCTGAAAGTTGGCATCCTCTAGAAAAGATAGAACAGTTAAACCTCAAGTAAGAGCCTAAGAAGAAAAAAAATAAAAAAATTGGAGAAAGAGAGAGAAAGAGAAAAAGAAAAAAAGGAGGCAGGACAAGAAGAAGAGGAGAAGGAGAAGAGGGAGAAAGAGAAGAGGGAAGTAGGAGGTCCACGGGGTGCGCGCAAGAGGGGTCCTATAGTGACAGCAATGCAGCGTCGAATCTAGAAGGGTGGTAATATGTGATCCAAGGTTGCCAGACTCTGAGAAACTTGTCATGCGTATCAGAAAGAATAGCTGTTAGTTTCTCGTTGACCATGATATCGTTCAGGCGGTTCTTGACTGCCTCAAAGCTTAGTGTAGGGGTTTTCCATGCTCTCGCAATTGTCAATCTAGTTGCAGTAAAAAGATGTTGGGCTAGTTGCCGTTCTGGACGCAGTAGTTCCACGATGGGCTTACCAAGGAGAGCTACATAGGGGTCTCTTTTGATATTAATCTGAAAAAGGTTGCGGAGGAGAGTATATACCCTAATCCACAGTCTGCACGCCCGCGGGCATAACCACCAAATATGTGCCATGGTGCCTTCCTGGGAACACCCCCTATAACAAAGTGGAGAATAATTTGGGATAAAGTGAGCCAATCTTGCCGGCGTGTAGTACCACCTATACAATACTTTATAGGCATTTTCCAAAATTGACACATTACGTGAGCATTTGGACAGAGTTAGTGTGGCCTGCCAGTCCTCAGGGTCCAACTGCCTCCCCAGCTCTTTCTCCCATTGAAGGTGGTAAGGCCTCAATGGGGGTCTCTTTATTGATATCACCGCCGAGTATATCAGTGATATTAGACCCGGAGAATGGGGCCTGGCTCTACAAAGGCTCTCAAAGGGGGTCTAGGTATAAGGGGTAGATTGAAACCTAATAAGGCTCTGAAGAAAGTGGCGAATTTGTAAATAGCGATAGTGCTCACGCAAGGGAATACCGTGAGAAGAACGTAAAGCGTCAAATGCCAAAATCCTGGTAGGCCGTAGCAGTGAGTGAACATCTGTGAACCCGTTCATGGTCCACCATAGAAATTGGGAGGGATTATCACAACCTGGAGGGAACAGCGGGCAGTGTAAGAGTCGTAAGAGTGGGAGATGTGGGGAGATCAGCCCTGCAGAGTACTTTACCGAGTCCCATAGTCGCAAGGAGTGGGCCAAGCAGGGCCCCATGACCGCCGGACGATGCACAGGTGGGAGCCAGGGTAATGAGGAGATAGGAATAGGGTCGATGTCAACCAGGTCAAGCAAAGCCCAGAGCGGGAGCTGATAGGTTTCATGAAGGCACGAAAGTGGGGCTATGTTAGCAGCTATGTAATAGGCCCGTAAATTAGGAACCGAAAGACCCCCATTGACTCGCTTAGCAAACAAGACCTGTTTTGCGATTCGAGGGCGGGTCGAACCCCATATAAATTGCATAATTCTTCGCTGATGTATGTGGAGGATATGCGAAGAAACCTGAACAGGCAAGACACGGAAAAAATATAATAGTTTCGGGAGATAGGACATACGAACAGCCGTTATTCTGCCGAACCAAGACAAAGGCAAATGAGACCAAGACAACAGCATATCCGTTAGTCTCTTGAACAATGGTGGAAAGTTGGCCTGGTACAATCCGGAGTACGTGGGGGTAAGGTGGATTCCCAGATAGGGCAGCGAGGAAACCCACTGAAAGGAGAATGCCGACTGTAAATCCCTCATCAGGCCAGGAGAGAGGTTAACCGACAACGCTTTCGATTTTGAGGGATTAACCCGGAGCCCCGAAAGGGAAGCAAAGGTATCCAAAAGGGTTTGCAAGTTTGGTAAAGAACTTCTGGGGGAGGTCAAAGTGAGAAGGACATCATCGGCAAATAGGGAAATTTTATGGGGACAACCCGCTAATTCGATGCCTCGTATATCCGGATGAGAGCGAATCGCCTCTGCCAGGGGTTCCAGAGCCAATACAAAAAGAAGAGGTGATAGGGGCAACCCTGACGGGTGCCCCTCTTGATATTAACGAGAGGAGACTCGAATCCATAATACTTAATTTTTGCCCGGGGGAATCATATAAGACAGATATCCAGTGCATAAATGAAGACCCAAAGCCATAATGTCGAAGAACAGACATGAGGTAAGGCCATGACAAAGTGTCAAAGGCCTTGTTTACGTCCAGAGACAAGAGCATGGATTCTAGCGAGCGAATATGAGCTATGTGTTGGAGTTGCAATATACGCCGAATAGCGTCACCGGCCTGTCTCTGAGGTATAAAGCCGACCTGGTCCTTCCCGATTAATCGAGGAAGAAAAGAATTTAAGCGATTAGCCAGAATTTTGGTCAAAATTTTCATGTCAACGTTAATTAGGGAGATAGGCCTAAAATTAGCCCAGGAGGGATGATCGCGATCCGGTTTAGGGATCATCACTATGTTTGCCGTCAAGAGGTCCGGGGTAAAGGAGCATCCATTTTTAACAGAGTTATACATTGCCGTTAGATGCGGAGCTACCATAACTGCCAGTTTCCTGTAGTAAAGCGCCGTAAAGCCATCCGGCCCCGGTCGCTTTCCCACCTTAAGATCTTTTATACCTTGGAGGACCTCTGAAATTTGTATATCCCGGTCCATAAGAGTAACATGCGCCTCCATCAGGGTCGGGAGAGGGAGACGGCCGAGGAAATCAGCAGTGTCCTGGGCGTTAAACTGCTCTGGGTCAGAGTACAATTTAGTAAGGCGGAATCGAAACTCCTCCAATATACGCAACGGATTACCCGTAAGTACATTGTGTCGGTTGCGCAAAGTGATGGGGGTGAATTTAGGAGCGAAAGTCCGGAGTCTGTTGGCTAACATTCGATTAGGTTTATTCGCCCTGGTATACCACCTCTGGCGGGACCAACGTAAGACGCGTTCAGCCCCCTCGGTGAGACAAAGATCCAACTCCGAACGGACCTGTTGCAAGAGTTTACGGTTGCCAGAGGTGGGGGATTGTTTAAAAACCGCAGATAATGCCTCCAGACGGGTCTCCAGGGCTTTTTGTTTCAAACCCCTTTCCCGCTTACGGGCTGACGCTACCCGAATAATGTGGCCACGGAGTACCGCCCTATAAGCCTCCCAAAGCGTTACCGGCGACATAACCGACCCCTGATTTTCACGGAAGTAGTCCTCTGAGGCCTTAAAAATACCTTCCCGGACCTCTTTAAGCGATAAGAGCGAATCATTCATCGCCCAGGGTGAGAATTGGGGTCTGTCCAAAACGGAGTGGCAGACCACCAAAACAGGGTCATGATCAGACCATGGAACAGCCAGGATAGAGGCCCTGACCACCATGGGAAGGTGGCGTCGTAGCATGAACATATGATCAATTCTGGAGTGAGAGTGATGAGGGTGGGAATAATGTGTAAAGTCCTTACTCTGAGGATGGCATTCCCTCCAAAGATCGACCAGATCATGTAATTGTAAAGAGCGAGCTAATTTTTTAGCGCCAGGCGAGGGAGCGAGCTCCGAGGGGTATTTATCCAGTGAGGGATTCAAAACGAAATTTGAATCACCCGAAAGAAAGAGAGTACCCCTGTGATGGGATGCTAGCAGGGCGCAGACGTGAGTCAAGAAGGGTCCTGGGTTGGAGTTTGGCGCATAATAAGTCATGATGGTAACCTCCTTTCCTTGGATAGTGCCTTGTAGCAATAGATATCTGCCATCAGGGTCTGCGATCTGTCTAGTGCAACTAAATGAAACCGACTTGCGGAAAGCTATGAGCACCCCCTTTTGCTTGGTTGGAGCCGTGGCCAAAAATACCTGGGGAAACTGAGCATCAAAGTATTTAGGGCAGGAAGACGCCGAAAAATGGGTTTCCTGTAAGCAGGCGATGTCAATCCGCTGCTTCCTAAGATACTTAAAAATCTTCACCCTTTTCTGAGGAGAATTCATACCCTGAACATTCAGGGATAGCCAATTAAGCGTCATATTAGGACTAGCAATCGGCAGAAGATCATTTCCCTAAGCACACACCCCGCGGACCTTGTAGAGGGAAAAAAAAGGTGAAAGACCAGAGAGTCAAGTAGGGAGACAGTGAAAGGAAACAGATAAAGGAAAACAAACAGACCGAGTAAAACTCGGAGTAAAAACATTCCAGTCATCTAGGTTGCAATTGGTAGTGGGGCTGGAATCCCACTAAAAGGTCGGAAGTTGGCCAAAACTTTTGTTCGGGCCAAGTTCCAAGCCAAGGGGGAGCAGTCCGTCGGACACCGCTCGGCATATTTTTAAAGTAGTCTGAACAATGAGATCAGATCGACATCAGCATAAGGTAAACAGAAAAAACATGTTCAATAGACACCACCTAAATAAGGATTAAAGCAGTCTCAATCAAAATTATGTAACATATCAACTTAAAACTGTGAACGAATTATTGTGGGCCGTGGTCATCCTCGCGTCCCGGAGCCCCCAACCAAAGTACGGGGAGTCCAGGACACGAAGCCGACCCACCGCAAACACAAGGACAATAACATACACATACTACGGCCAAAACTGCGAAGGCCACAAACCGTGGACCGTGATGGGCAGGGCACACCCACAACTTTAATGGGGGTGTGCAGCACAGTACAAGGATATTCCTCTCGAGCGACAGATCAAAAGCCTTCGCCTGAGGAAAAAAAAAAGGGGCGGGGACAGGGGACAAGAATCCAGGTGGGCCAAATGACCATGCGAACGTAACCACAGCACAGAGGCCCAATGTCGCCGTCACTCAATTGGGGCAACATCGGACAAGGGGTCAGCCACATGACAAGGCCTCCAGGAGCAGGGAAGGAGGGAACACAATGGGGCCACCGGGCCCAGGAAAAAAATATAAAAAACAGTCCAGATATCATTTTGGTTGAAAGGCAGAAATGTTCATGTACTGCAATTGGGCCCACAGAATGGGAAGTCTAAAGGTGAAATTTAGATTTAAACTTATAGTTCAAGGTGAGATACTGCTGACAGTTCAGAATAACAGGGTGCTGGCAGGTTAGCTCCTCAGAGTGACAAATGAGAATCGGTGCTGTCATCCTTTAGGGACATCCTGGAATCACTGTGCTTGCAGTGATCGAAGCGCCTGGGACCCCTGCTGAGACATTTGTGAGGAACCGTGGGGTGGCCTGGATAATCGTGGCTGGGCCGAAGAAGGCTCCGGTTGGGAGGGAGGGAGATCAAACTGCAGATCCTGAAAATGTCGCCGTAAGTCAGGCAGGGAGGAGGCATGAAACTGGCAGCCAAGGTGATAGAAGGAGAGCTTGAAGGGGAACCCCCATCTATAACGAATGCCCCGAGCTTGTAGAATCTGCAAATAAGGCTTCAGACTCCGCCGTTTGGCTATGGTGACCGGAGAGAGGTCTGCAAATAGTTGGAGGGGACTACCCTGGTAAGAGAGGTCCGGGAGATCCCGTGCAGCCTGCAGGAGCCGCTCTTTGGTCTTGTAAAAGTGAAATTTAATTCTAACGTCTCTGGGGGGACCCTCGGTGGGCCTGAGAGCTAGGGACCTGTGTATGCGATCAAATTCCAAGCGCTCCAAAGGGACGTCAGGCGCCAGCTCCTGAAAGAAAGCCGTGGCCGTCCCCTGCAGGTCGGTTATGGCCTCTGGGAGCCCACGGATGCAGAGGTTATCCCTGCGAGCCCTATTCTCAGAGTCCTCTAATTTATCCTGTAGGCTCAACAGTTCAGCATTCAGTCTTTCAACTTCGTCCTCATGACCCTCTAGGACTGTTGTTGTTAAATCCATCCGCTGTTCCAGTTGGTTGGTGCGGTGGCCTATCTCCTTGAGACCCTTCACCAGTTCTGCTGAGAGCTTACGGGAGGCAACATTTATTTCATCCCGCACTATACTGCGGAACTTCTGGAGCATGGCATCAGAGCCAGCGTCAGTGGGGCTTGCCAGGTTGGAGGGGAACTGAAGCAAGCTGTCCTCAGAATGCTGAGTGGTGTCATCCGGTTCCGGAGGCTCGGGTGCCATTTTGCTCCTCCCCTTCCCCACGGTGGGAGAGGCCTTCTGCTGGGAGCGGTAGCGCTGTCGGTTTCGGGAAGTATTGTGCATAGGTAATGTTAGGTGATGTCCGTCACTCAGGGAGCATGCGCGGTGGTGTCAGGGATTCAGGATGTGCCTTATTCGCCGAGACTGTGCGGTCCGACGGCGCAGAGCAGGGAGATCAAGCTGTCATCCTCCCCGACTCTGTGTAGTTGCCCCCCAGGGCTGTAGGTTCAGTACATAGCAAAAGTTAGTATATATAGCTATCTGGTTTAGGGGCCATAGCCTGGCCGGCCAAAGCACCTAGGCTTCCAGGGGCAACTTGTTAAATGAGAAAAGTCTGAATAATGGGCACTATGGTGCAGCAAGATGGCCGTCTAGCACAGTGTTGTATCCGATCCACAACCTGCAAGCCGCAGACAGGGGGTGCCATGCACAGTTTTAACTAGTAAAAGGGAATCCTTACAGTGGCTGTGGGAAGAGGAAAGAGGTAGGGGCCCTGTGCAGGGAGAGCTGGGCGGCTGAGGGGTTAAAGCAGGCCGTGTTTTAACTGTATTGGGGCCTCGGGTGCAGCAAGATCTTTTTTTGGGATATTTATTATAGCAAAGAGTAAAAAAATATTGCTTTTTTTTAAAAAAATCACTTTTTTTGTTTATAGCGCAAAAAATAAAAAACGCAGAGGTGATCAAATACCACCAAAAGAAAGCTCTATTTGTGGGGAAAAAAGGACGTCAATTTTGTTTGGGTACCACGTCGCACGACCGCGCAATTGTCAGTTAAAGCAATGCAGTGCCGAATCGCAAAAAGTGCTCTGGTCAGGAAGGGGGTCAATTCTTCTGGGGCTGAAGTGTTCGTTTTAAAGTGAAGCAAGTCATAGCCGCCATTAAATCGATATTGTACTGATCGAACTTTACAAAAATAAGCAATTGGTTGTTATAGATGAATGCACTGATAAATTAGAATACAAACTTTTTAATACACAAGATCATGTATGTATGTTAGATTTTGTTGTTACATACATTTTGAAATTTTTCTTTCCCTGATCTTTATAGGGCAAATACTTGCAAAATGATCTTGCTATAATCAGAACTGAGAAACTAGACACTAAGATATACAAAAGCAACCCTCAACTACAAAGCAGTTGAAAATAGTTTTTACTCTTGCTTATGCCTAGTGGAAATAATCTGTGCTTCATTTTATTCTTTCAATATATCTCCTGGATATTACAGAATAATTTAAAAAAAAAACGCATTTCATTGATACATTAGCATAACATGCAAGACCTACAAATATATTTTCTATTCTTTTTGGAAGAATCTCCATAATGCAATACCATTTAGCTTATTGACTAAAAACAATAAATATAATCTACTTATAATTTTCAGTGCTATAGTAAGTGGTGTTTTAATTGTTTTTACTCAAACTATATGGTTTGCACTATAGGGATTCTCCCTTTTTTTTTCTTTTACTGCATTAATCTGGATTATTTAGGAGAGATATCAGGATCCAGAGGTGGAAACGTTTTTTTTATTTTAAGTTGGTAAAAGCAGTTTCTGACCTTTTTATAATTAAAGTGGTTGTAAACCTCAGACCTGAAATATGAACAAAGCATATCCATTTATACTGTGTACTTGTCTGTATCCAAAGCAGTGTGATTTCTCTCTACTGCCTCATTTCTCTGTTACCTGCATAAGTCACTTCTGACAGTTTTTCCTAATTAGTGACGGGGGCTCAAGCAGATCAAGTGTGGAAAAAACACCAGCCATTTGGGTACCACATGCATGACAAGGCATTAAGCCTTCCACCATTCAGCCCATTGACAAGAGCACCTGAAACCCACACCAAAGGGACACAATTCTGCTCCTCCTCCCTCCTCCTCACCTTTCAGGTCCACCCCTGCTATATCTCATGACCTCGGCTCTCAGCAGCCTCCTCTGACAGGGATGATGGTATAGCAAAGGGTGTCACAGGTCCTTGCAGCACGTCTGCCAGCAGCACAAGGCCATTCCAGCTCTGTACCATCACGTGGAAGGCAATGTTATGGCATCGTTGAACAAGGCAGTCAGTCGCATGGTCCACATTACTGCTGACACGTAGTCCAGCAAGCATGGTCAGGGACGATATATTTTGTTCACAGCACACTGGGTAATGACAGGCTCAGGGCGGCTCAGCTTTTTTGACACAATCCCTCTAGTGTTTCTGCTGGAGCAGACTCTGCATGGCATTATGGACAGGGCACTTGAGGCAGAGCCCGCTTTATGCAGACACCACTCTTGCGACACCACAGAACACAAGAGGAGAGGTAGGAGGAGGAGGACAATTCTGGCAGTTTTGGAGGCATTGAAGCAGAGGAAGACATACGTAAAACCTTACGAGATGGTTTTCCATCCCCAAAACTCTTGGGAGTAGTACGAGAATGGGAGGAGGCAGTTCTAGATACTGTAATCCTCAGTGAGCCCGAGGACTCAAGTGTCCCAGAGGCTTCTCATGTCTCTGCAAACTTGCGGCCATTGTCCTCTCTCATGCTTTAAAGCCTGTGAAAGGACCCAAGAATTTGTGGCATCAAGGGAAAGGATCACAATTGGTTGGCAACCCTCCTTGGTCACGGAACTCATCCCGTCCCCACAGAGGGAGCAGAGGATGATATATCTTGAGGACACCTTAAAGAGGAGTTTATGTAACGCCTTTCCAGACTCTGGTAGGTTACAGTCTCATGGAAAAGCTCGTTTTGAGGCTTATGTTGGTCAGGAGAGGAACAGGGGAGATGGGAGCTGCCTCAGTGATGCATTTCAATTTTTTTTTAGTCCTCGGCACCCAGGGCTGTCGGCTTCCACATCCCATCAGCAGTATCTGTATCATATAGTGGGAGATTATCTAGGGGCAAAAACAGAGATGGAGAGCTTTCCAGTTGACGAACGATCCACTGGATTACTGAGTCATGAGACCCAGACTCCCATTGACGGGCTGACATTTATCAAAACCATTCCTGAATTTGCAGCAGCTATAAAGCCCCTGATGCCCATGTTCCTGATTAAGTGTTTTTGGGATGTGGAGTCTGTGCAAGACTTTAGACTGCCAGCTATGGGGGTGTATATTTTATTGTGAAGAAATGTTTTGGTATAGGTTTCATGGGCAAGGCCAATTCTTTCTTTTATGATATCATTATGATGTGAAGGCACCACCAACACCCAAAACTCAGTTTTTCACACCTGTTACTTCTTTCTAAAGTCTGGGAAACCGACACCAGAATTTTTTGTCGCCTCATCATACAGACTGACTCCCCAAGCTGTTGTTTATAAAATAAAGAAAGCTTGCAGGGAAAATTTCATTTTCTTTGGCTTTATAAATGTAATTTTTGCCGACGCAGGTTCTATACATGGTTCAGATGCACCACTTTACAGGCAGGACTAAGGGGACCCCCAAGGCACTATATTTAAAATATTTTTTCATTTTAATTTTTTCACTTTAAGCATCAGAAAAACAGTGCTCATTGAAATGATCTCTTTTAAATACTTTTTATTTTTATGGATACATGTCCCCCAGGGCAGTACCCGGACCTCCATACCCTTTGTATGCCCAATAACTTGCATATAACCCTTCAAAATGGGGACTTCAAGATAGCCAGCCCGGCTTGCAGATGTGAGACCGGATTATTGTTTTTCTCACTTCCGGGGTTGCGACGTGCTCAGTCCCTTTCCCCCCACCCGTCATGTGACGGGGCGGGGCTGGACCTCAGCGCGTTGGCGTAATGTGCAGGCTGGTCCCGCGAATGGCGCTTTGAGACACCATGAGCGGGAACTCTGCTTGCTCATTCCACCGCGCGCCATAGCGGAGGTGGATCGACCACCTGCTGGGGCACTATGTGCCCTAGGTGGGGGTCCTTTCCACCTTCTCTAGATATCCCTACATGATGTTGGCGTAGATCCGCCCAGGACCATGGGTACTTAGCGGGGTCAGACTGGCAGCTCATTCCTTCACTCCCCTTGATGATCTAAGGACCACTACATTCAACACCATGCTATTAGCAGGTAATTTTTACACTTCACACATTCACTATTTGTATATTCAATCCACACTCCAACCCCATCACCTCACTCACCTTGTATATCTTTCAGATATATGGTATCTCCCTCATTTATGCAAACACCAGTTAAATGTTTTGGCTGCCATGCCTGCCCTTAGCTTTTTGCCTATTTGGTCCATGGGGAAATGGATTATACCCTGCCTCATATATATATATGAGGTTTCTTCCCATACTCCAAAGACATGCTGATAGGTTAATTGGCTTCCGTCTAAAAATTGGCCCTAGTATATGAATGTGAGTTAGGGATTTTAGATGGTAAGCTCCTTGAGGGTCTGGACCGATGTGAATGTACAATGTATATGTAAAGCGCTGCGTAAATTGACAGCGCTATATAAGTACCTAAATAATACTAATCTTTATAGTATCAGTTTTTTCTGTATTGTCACATCCATATTTTTAATTGTAAAGCAGTGCACATATTGCACAGTGCTGTACAATATAGTGCTATATCAAAGCCTTAAATAATAACTTGGGCCCTTGTTCTTTAAAAAAAGAGAGTGAAAGGTGGCTTTGAATGAGAGATGGGTTTAGAAGGTGGGACACCTACTGAGACAAGAAAAAGCACTGTCTATTAAGTTATTTTTGTATTTTTTAAACCTTTTTCTTCTTAGGAGATCTGGATATGGTCAGTGGAGACCTGATTCAGATCCCCCCACTCTGCAGCATTAGATCTCTTTTAATGGTGATCTATTGCTGGGTGCAATAAGACAGCAATATATCACTGTATCAGGGATCTTCTGCTGCAGAAAGAGCTAGACAGAGAGGCTGTCTGAGCCCCTGCCATCAAGGGAAGTGAAGTGACATCACTACACTCCCAATGTAAACACAATGTGGAAACATTGCCTTTACATTATCTTTTACACACTTCTCCCATGTATCAATCTGTAGAAGGATCCTAATCCCTAGAGCTCCTTAACTTAAATCTGAGTGCTGGCAGTCACTGACAGACAGTGGTTTTAAGTGCTAGGTGCTGGTGAGACCCATAGGAGCAGCTGAGTCCAGATGCCATTTTAAAACAGCGCTAGTTCAGATAGTCACTGTCCCTGTGCTATACTAAAACGGTACACAGTACTTAAGTGGTTAATTTTGTGGATTCATTAAAATTGCATGTCAGGTAAGAGGTAAGAAAAGCTCAGTAATGCATTTTAAATGTATACATTTGGAGTCGGAACAATAAAGAAAATAAATATTTGCCAGTGTGAAAACATTTATGTTTGTTTCTTTCTTGTTGGAAGCATGTCACATTCCAGATTTTACTCATTTACACCTCTTTGAAATCCACATGCTAAGATGTTAAAATAAACTTGTTTTCATACCATCTGATAGCTACATTGAGCCATAAACCTGTGATATTCACTCTTACCTCGTCTAAAAATATAACTATATATTCAGGCTTATTTATAATGGAAAATAGCAAAGTTCAGTAATAGCAACTATACTGCGCTTATTGCGCTGAATCGAGGAAAAGGGAAATCATTGTTTGCCGGTCCTTATGGTGGTTACAGTTTATCGTCATTAATGGCATGTGTTATTGGCGCCGACATTAATATAGGAAGGTTTCTCATTTATCTAAGGAAGTTGAGGGACGAAATGATGGTAAGGTCTCTTTGTACAAGTAAGAGGCTTTGCTGCCAATTAAGAGTCCTGAAGTACCTCTGACATGCCAAAATTGTGATAGAAAAGGCCATATTTAGCAAACCTGCCTAATACCGACCCATATACACAATGAAGGGTTATAGGAGGTTGGGAGTGGGATGCTTAATTTTAGGTTTGTTTGCATATATACGTGCATTAGGTTAGTAATATGGTTGAGTAAAGCGCTCCTCAAGGTTCTGTATCTGAAAGCTGGTTGATATGTGGCTCTGAGTGTGTGTTGGTGAATGGTGAGTGAATGGACACCCCTTGCCTGTAGTGCACCCCATCGTGAAGATACCAAAAAGAAGAAGACAAGGAATGGTGCCATAGAAGCTGTTGCTGAAGAATAGTGGTTGTGTGTCACTCAGGGGCAAAGCATCACATGTTGGGACAACATGTTAAGGTAGTTATGGATGGTTTCACAGAAGCTGTTTCTGAAGAAGGGTGATGTGTGCTCTTCAGACACAAAGCGGCATATGTTGCAAGGCAACATGTTTTTTTTTTCTAATGTACGGTTATTCTAAACTGTGAAATCTGGTTACACCTAGCCTAGATACTGTTGGTGGTAGCATGGGTTGCCAGTACAGCAGGTGTATGTAACTGAACAATGCATATCAGAACCTTCATCTGGAAGAAAGAAGGAGTCACGCATACCCCCTGGTGGTGAAGTATGGAATAGGAGAGCTTTGCTTCAAACCACCTGGTGTAATGAAGATTAAAGTGCCTGAATACCATGACTGCAAACAAAGCTTCAAAGATCAGCTGCTGTTGAAATGTTGACCTGGTCAAAGCAGTGGTTCATAGACTAATGCTGCCCCTAGTGGAGACTACAGCATGCTTCCTGGAAGATGGGCAGGAGAAGGATATACTTCCTGGTGATTAGGAAGGAAGGCTTCTTATGGATTTTTCATTGGACAGAGGACTAGATAGGCGGGCAGAGGGTATCTGTGTGGGTGGTGTCTGAGTGAGCTTTAAAAGTAATGGTCAGCTTGAGTTCTTTCTCTTTTCCTTGGAGCCCAGCCAGCATACAGAACCTGAAAAGAAGGACTTCTGGTATTGTATCACCCCCACTATTTTGTTTTATATGCTCTGTAGTATTCTCTTAGTGTTTAATGTTAGCAATTCTACTTTCATTGTTAATAAATAAGATCCTTGCTTATTTAAGCAGTGTGTTTATTTCTATAGCTAACATTGTTATTATATCATCATCAACCTTATCAGAGCTTTGACAGACTAGCTAACTATAGGAATGGACAAAATAATACATATTTATAATAAATAGGGGAAATCCAAAACCACGCCAGATTTATTTCAGCATGTCAGGACAAAAAACATATACAGCACAGTTCCCCATGTTTTATCGCTTTAAAGACCCTGCACATACAGAAAATACCTGTTGAACTGCCAGGAATGCACTCAGCATCTCAAGTCCTGTTGTGGACTGACAACAGGACTTGAGTATTTTTGTGGATAGTCTGCCTGGGTGTGTTTTGTTAAACTAATCAAACCCATTCATCCTATTCTCCACAGCAAAGGCACTAATCATTCTGTGGTCCCAATATAAAAACCTGAAAGGCTGATTAGACTACTTGAGATACCACAGGATGTGAATATTACATCACACAGTGTTGCTAATCAGTTTCATTTCCAGTGGTGCTTTTTCCTAATCTTTTGATTGGTCAGCTGCGATTGATTTTATATAGGTTTTCGTTTTGTTATATTAATACGTATTACGCTATATATAAACCAGTGTAAACCATATAATAAATTCAATTAATGTCAAAAGCAATATACAAAAAAGATCTATACATAAAAACAATACATAAAAAGAGTGCAAACCCCATATAATAACAAAATATAATAGAAAAAAAGTAGTCCACGAAAAACAGCAAACAGATAGACACTTTCTCATAAAAAACACTTTTTTATTAAACATGAAACCGCGCTTACAGATTTAGACAGGTATGTGCATATAGGAGTATTCCCCAAGCCGGAAATAGTGGCATCAAATTACGGTTCCTGTATGTGATGACTTTTTTTTACAACTGTTGCCGCGTACACACGATCTATTTTTTTCGACAGTGAAAACACCGTCGAGAAAATCGACGTGAAAAACGAGGAACAGCTTGTTCCCCCCACACACGGCCGTTTTAAATGACATTTTTTTTTTTGGTCGAAAAAAACGACCGTGTGTGGGCTCCCCGGCAGTGTTTCCCTATGGGAAAACTGCCACGGAAAAAAATGACGGGAATCACGACGAGAAAAATTAGAGCATGTTCTAATTTTTCTCGTCGTGATTATTGCCGTTTTTCCCGTCGAGAAAAACAACAAAAAGCCCACAGACGATCGTTTTTCTCGTCCAAAGGAAAAAATGTCATTTTTCTCGACGGGAAAAATTATCGTGTGTACGCGGCATGTGAGTACAAAAAATTATCTGGTGAACACTCCTTTTTAAGAACGAACTGATAGACTAAACAAAAACATGGAAAATCGCACATGACTGTGGGACATTGAAGTATATGTTTAGTTAAAAGTCTTCTACCAGAACTAGAGCCAGGTATATATTGGATGTTGGAAGCCAGAAGCGTTTCAATTCATTCACTAAGATAAGGGAAAAATTCCTTGCAAAGTGAAAACTGCTTTGCAATGTGAGCAGCCTAATTTACTGTTGTAAATAAACTCTATAGTAACCACTGAATTTTCAGGTCTACAAGAGGCTCCTTTCTAAAGGTCATAGCAGGGTGTCTATGGCCCTGCTCTCATATTGAGAAAGGGGTCCCTTGTGGCTCCGAAACATCAGTGGCTACTATGGGGTTGATTTACTAAAGGCAAATATACTGTGCACTGCAAGTGCAGTTGCTCTAGAGCTTAGTAAATGAGGTAAAGCTTCACTTTGCAAAGAATACGCAATCACATGCACATAATCTAAAAAACAGGATTTTTTTTCTTGTATATGATTGGATTATAGAAATCAGCAGAGCTTCCCCTCATTTTAAAGCTTCCCCTAAGATCTAGAGCAAATGCACTTGAAGTGAACAAACAAATTTGCCTTTAGTAAATTAACCTCTACGTACTTTCTTATCTTTTTTATGTGACCACTTTTGCATTTTAACCTCAATTTTCCCTTTTTTCTTTTTTGCTAATATGACCCATTAGATAGATTTCCCTTCCCCTAATGTCCTGGAGAATTCACCGTTTATACAAATATTACAAGAACTGGTATCCACGGTGAAAGATCTTCCCTCAGCTCTTGTTCTGGTTGCCTCAGCAGGGGCACACATGTTCACAGAGTTTCAAATCCTTCCTTAGTCTTTCCAAAACAAAAACAAAAAATAATTTTTTCACACATACACTCAGTGCCGGGACAAGGTCATCCAGGGCCCAGGGCAAAGATGCCAAACTGCACCCCCCTTCCCTTAGGGCTAGGGTCATGCCCCCATCCCTGCAATAAACCACTGTGCCCTGAGCAGTTGCCCCTCCTGCCCACACCTTGTCCCGGCCCTGATGGGCAGCACTGCTGGGCACTGATAGGCGGCACTGATTGGCATCACTGGTGGGTAGTGGTGGGCACTGATGGGCATCACTGGTGGGCTCTAGTGGGCTTCACTGGTGGAAATCGCTGATGGGGCTGGATAATCGCTGCAATGATTATCGGCACAGACACCCCCCCCATTAAGAGAGACACTTATCGGCTCTCCTCTACTCAAACTCCGTCAGTGTGAGTAGAAGAGTGCCGATAACTGTCACTTCCTAGTTACGCTGTGATTGGACACAGCTGATCACATTGTAGAGAGCTCTTTACCACAATCAGAGATGGGAGTTGAGGTGTGTTGGAACGACACATCGCACAAACGTTCGCCACGCTGCGCGCACGAGCGGCTTGTTCTGAAGGACGTCATATGACGTCCAGTCAGAACGGGAGAGCCACTGACCAGTCATCATTCTGCCATAGGCTGGGTGGGAAGGTGCTAGATCCTTTTTCTCAGACTGCAGCACATCACAATCCGCCATATACCTGTATGCGTTGTGGTGTGCTGCAATATTAACCCCTTCCAGCCAACCGTACAAATATATGCAGCCTCTCATAAGTGGTTCTTTATCTGTGGGGCCACATATATGCATATCTCTCTTTTTGCTGGGAGTGCACTGCATAGCGCACTCCCAGCACAGAGACCGGTGTCCCACCGAGAGCCCAGGTCTCATACTAATGATCAGAACCCGGGACTCACGATTCCAGGTCACCTGATCGCTGTGATAGCCTCTGATTGGCTATCACAGTGATCAGTCAATGTGAGCCTGCCCCTGTGTTTACTTCCTCTTCTAAATGAAGAGAAAACTGAAAATTTATTATCAAATACTTACCGTAATTTTCCTTTCCTGATAGGCTCCATGGCAGCATACGTGTGGGTTGGCCCCGCCTCCATAACTACCCAATAGGACCCCCTCCCTATAAATTTTGGCTCTGGGCTCTCAGCCGTGTTCCGTAACTAGCCTACTCCAAGCATTGGGAGGGACTCCTGCTGCCATGGAGCCTATCAGGAAAGGAAAATTACGGTAAGTATTTGATAATAAATTTTCCGTTTTCCTGACATGCTCCATGGCAGCATACGTGTGGGAAATAACTCGCCAAACACACCCGGGCGGGCAAAATGCTGAGGCAAGAAATAAATTTATTTAACACTGTCAACCGACAGAACTTGTAAACCAAAATTCAGTGATGATAAGGCAGCTGGTTCGACACAATAGTGGGAAACAAAAGTATTAATAGACGACCAAGAGGCCGCTCTGCATATAATGTCAGGTTCGACATGACGAGAGGCTGCCCAAGAAGTTGAGATGCTCCGGGTTGAGTGCGCAGTTACTGCCTCCGGAGGAGCCAAACCTTTTGCTTTGTAAGCTCTTTGGATGGTCTGAACTATCCATGCCGCAATAGATCTGATTGAGGCCCTTTTTCCTCTGTTCTTTCCATGAAGAAAAATGAAAAGAAAATCTGTTTGTCTGAAAGACTCTGTCATTTCCAGGTATTAACTTAATGTGTGGCCCACATCAAGGGGATGAACATCTTGACCTTCAGAAGTTCCAAAAGTGGGTAATACAATTTCCTGATTTTCATGAAAGATCGATGTAACTTTCGGGTTTGAACCCAGCATGGGAATTAATACTGCTCTATCTGGAAAAAAGGTCAGGAAAGGCTCTTTTGAACCCAAGTTTCTGATATCAGACACTCTTTTGGCTGAAGTGACCGCTACTAGGAAGACGGTTTTGAGAGTAAGATCTTTTACCGAAAGAGGTTTTTCAGGATCTGTGCTGAGTGTGGTAAGATAGTCCAGTACAAGAGGCAGGTCCCATTCGGGGAACCTCGGTTTTCTCTGTGGTCTAAGTCTGACCGCACCCTTAAAGAACTGGCGAATCAGGGAATGATTGGCCCAAGAGATTCCAGTGAATGCTGAAATGGCTGAGATTTGAACTCGAAGAGAGCTTACTGATAAAGGCAAATCCAAACCTGTTTGTAAGAAACTAAGTACATCCTGGACTTCTGGAGAATTACAGGAATTAGCCCTGGAAGACATATGGTCTGTAAATTTTGACCAGATACGCTCATAAACTCTGTTGGTGCTATTTCTTCTAGCGTTAAGGAGAGTCGACATGGCTTCTTCTGGACATCCTAAGGCTTCCAGCCTTCCCCTCTCAAGAACCATACCCTGAGGTGCAGATGAGCTGGGCATGGGTGCAACGTTGTGCCCTGAGACAGGAGATCCGGTCTGAGGGGTAGAGGGATTGAGTCCCGATAACTGAGAGACGTCAAGAGGGAAAGCCATGGCCTGTTGGGCCAAAACGGAATTACTGCTATGATTTCTACTCTCTCCACTCTGTGAAGGAATTGAAGTATCACAGGAACTGGAGAAAAGGCATAAACCTGGCTGAATCTCCACCGATCTGTGAGAGCATCTATCCCGTAGGCTTGGGGATCCCGAGACCTCGAGTAATACTTGGTCAACTTGTGGTTGCATGGGGACGCAAACAGATCCACTTCTGGAGACACTCCCAGAGTTAGAAGCCAATTGAATACCTCTATGTGTAGAGACCATTCGTTGTTGTTCATTTGAGTTTGTGACAGAAAGTCCGCTTGAACGTTCTGGACCCCTGGAATGTACACTGCAGAGATGTTGCATAGGTACTTCTGGGCCCAGGTCATGATTGGTTCTACTTCCCGGAGTAAGGACCAGCTGCGGGTACCACCCTGCTTCCTTATGTAAGCAACTGCGGTTGTGTTGTCCATCCTGAGCATCACAGAAGTGTCTGTCAACAGATGATGGAAGGACATGAGCGCCTGGAAGGCAGCCCGCAACTCCAGTATGTTGGACACAATTCTTTGGGACGGTGTGTTCCACCTGCCCTGGGCTATTTCCGTCAGGCAATGAGCGCCCCACCCCTGATTGCTGGCATCCGAAGTTACAGTAATCCAAGTGATGGGACGGATTGTGTGACAGTTGCGGAGATTCTTCCCCTGAAGCCACCAAAGAAGAGATTCTCTCATGGATGAAGTGAGTCTGATGCGTTGACTCTTGCTGGGGGAGTCCCATTGCTGGAGGAACCCCTTCTGGAATGGGCGAGTGTGCCACTGAGCCCACCTCACCATAGGGATGGTGGCTGTCATGGTGCCGATTACCTTCAGGCAATGCAGAGCAGACAGGTGAGAGGAAGCAAGTGTTGCGCGGATCCTGTCCCGGATTGTTGCAATCTTTTCCTCGGGCAATGAAATGGTGCCGTCTATTGTGTTGAAGAGGGCACCTAGAAACACAAGGGACTGTGTTGGAATGAGATGACTCTTCTCCAAATTCAGGAGCCACCCGAATTCTTGGAGAGTGGCTATTACTAGATTCTTGTGTTCCAAGAGTTGACATCTGTCTTGAGCTAGAAGTAAGAGGTCGTCTAGGTAGTGATGAAGATTAACTCCTTTCACTCGGAGCAGAGCCACAATGGCTAACAGAACCTTGGAGAACACCCGAGGTGATGTCGTGAGACCAAAAGGTAGGCAGGTGAACTGTAAGTGTTGATCGCCTACAGCAAAGCGGAGGTACTTTTGATAGTCTGCAGCTACTGGGATGTGAAAATATGCGTCCTTCAGATCTATTGACACTAACCAATCTCCTGGATGGACTGACTGCTGGATTGTCAATAGTGACTCCATTTTGAATCTTTCCTTCCGAATAAATCGGTTGAGATGCGTTAGGTCTATTACTGGTCTCCAGGTACCGTTCTTTTTCTGTACCATGAACAACGGGGAGTACATGCCTTCTCCTCGTTCGCCCTCTGGAACAGTAATGGCTGTGCCTTGAGTTAATAAAGAGCTTACGTAATTTAGTAAGACTTGTTTCTTTTCTTCTGCACTTGGAAGACTTGTGGGTATGTATCTGAGCCTGGGGGTGCTGTTGAAGACCCACGTGTGGCCTGAAGAGACCGTCTTGATGGTCCAAAAATCTTGAATTGAGGCCGCCCAAACATGCTGAAAGTGGAGACGTGCCCCCACCTGACATGTTTGAACGGGCCCAATTTCAAAAAGACTTCGTAGACTCCCGACTACCGGACGGAGTACTTTTAGTTGGTTTCCTGAAAGAGGACTGTCTGGATTTCCAGGGCCTCGAAAATTCACGACCGGGTCTGTAGCTGCGTGCTTCTTTTGCACGATCTGTATTCTGTGCCCTCGAAAAGGTGCGTTTCTGGTTTTGCAAACGCCTGTCTTGAGGGAGGAACCCCGACTTACCACCCGTGGCCCGGGAAATGGCATTATCAAGTTTATTGCCAAAGAGCGAGGAGCCCTCAAAAGGAATGCGGCACCAAGCTTGCTTTGAAGCTGGATCCGCCGACCAGGGAAGGAGCCATAAAGCACGGCGTGCGGTAACCGCTGACAACATTACTCGTGCCACTAGGCGAATAACATCAATAGAGGCCTCCCCCAAAAAGGCAGATGCTAGCCTGATTTCCTGAATAGGAGAGCTTTTCGCCATTTCTTCAGAGATGCTTCTGAGGGAATCATCCACATTGTCTGACCATGCTTCTAGAGCTTTTGAGATAGCTGCTGAAGCCAAAATTGGTTTACAGACTGAACCTGCTGTCAGATTCGCTTCAGGTCTGAGTCAATCCGTCTCTCTAGAGGATCTTTGAATGAGACTGTATCTTCCAGAGGAAGGGTTACATATCTAACCAAACGCATTAAAGCTGCATCAACCATGGGAGCTGAATCAAGGTGTTTTACCTCTTCTTCCTTAAAAGGATATAATTTTGCAATTTTTGACTGCATAGAACTTTTCTTGTCCATTTTACCCCATTCTTCTGGGATAATGGCACCCACTTCCGTGACAAACGGGAAATAATGTCGCTCCTTACTGAGCTGTTTAAAAAGTTTCCTTTGTTTGGGGGGAGATATAACTGGATCTTCCCAATTCAGAACTTCTCTAACTGCTTTCACTAAAGCAGGAACTAAGGCATAATCAAATACCATCCCAGGATCATCCACTTCCGAACCACTTTCTGAGGGAGGAGCTGAGGGATGGCTGGGTTGAGAGATTTCCAGAGTCTCATGCACCTGTCCCTGTTCTAACGAGGGAATCAGTGGGTCTGGAGGAGAATCATGCTGCATTCTAGCATCTTTCTCTTGTAGCGACTCGTTTACGACCCGCTTAACCAATGCTTCCAGGTGTTTATCTGCACCTTCTCTCTCATTGGCTGCTTTTGTAAAACAATGGTCACAAAGGGACTTGCTGGCAGGAACCGGAGCCCTGCACCCCCAACATGGTCTCTCTGACCTCTTGCTGTGAGATGAGGGGGGGTGAGGAGTGTCTCTACTGGGACGTCCGGATCTGGAAGAATCATGGTGTCTAGAGACAGAAGAGGAGTGCCGGTGGTGCGATTTAGAGGACCCGCTGCGTCTGCGGGAACTACTCTGTTGTTCAGACCTAGAAGGGCTGAAACAGGGAAAGACAAGCATAGAGAGAGAGAGAAAAAAAAAGGCACAAAGTCACAATCATGCCCTACACTCCACTCTCTTCCACCCCCCTCAGCAGACAGAATAAAAGGAAAACATTTTTCCAATCTTACCTGCTGCAAGAGGGTTGGCCACCGGGAGGCAGTGAAGAGTCCATACTGAATCAGATATCGCTGCAGGTGGAAGGTAAACATCAGACACCAGTATGAAGACAAAATGCAACTTCAGACCCTTCTGAACAGCACTTACCTGGGGTAGGCTCTGTAGGTGCTCAGGGAAGTCGCCGCTATGCCCACGATCATTCCCGACATCCACAGGCTTCCCCAGGCTTTTAAAATTGGCGCTGCGTGACGTCACGGCCGTGCCAGGCCAGCGATTCTCGTGCGCATGCGCGAACCAGGCCTCGCTTTCGTTCCGGGCCACGCATGCGCAGACCGCGGAAGAACCCGGAAGTAAGAGGGAGCGGTGGCTGGAACGCACAAGGAACCAACCGCTTGCTGGGCATAATTTAACAAATGCAGAAAATAGCAAATGAAAGACAAACAACAAACACAAACACTGCTGCCATGAAGGCGATACAGCTTACCACCACCTACGATCGATTCGGCCAGGGACACCGCATCCATACACACACCGGGCTTGCAGCAGATAATGGCCACCTGCACACTGCTAGGTAATCAGGCCTGTGCGCGCTCATCTCTCCAATGGAAGATATCATCCAGCTCTTCAGCGCTACTCTGCCATACACTCCATACCCTGCTTCACAGTCAAGGCTTATCGGAGGGATGAGACACCATATCGTCGGCCGATCTTGATCGTAGGAACAATCGTCTTCAGGTAGGAGAACTAAACATATAGTCCTTCGGAGGAGGACAACAAAGGAACACGGCTGAGAGCTCAGAGCCAAAATTTATAGGGAGGGGGTCCTATTGGGTAGTTATGAAGGCGGGGCCAACCCACACGTATGCTGCCATGGAGCATGTCAGGAAAGATACCTTTCTCTTCTCGCAGAAGAGGAAGATATAAACAAGTGTGTAAAAAATAAATTAAAAAGAATAAAAAATAAATAAACAATAAACTAGAAAAAATTAAGAAAAAAAAACTAGATCAAGGCTTGGCAGGGTTAGTGTTAGGGTCAAGATAAGGGTCAATGGTCACGGTCAGAATATTTTGGGTAAAATAAATAAAAAAAAACGAAAAACATTTTTTAAATTAGCATCAGTGTCAGTTAATGTCAGTGTGTTTTAGGTAGGATAAAAAAGTGAAATGCGCACTGTTGATTCTGGCCGGTACTACGGGTACAAACAACAACTAGCATGCACATATGTGATATTGCTGCGATTGTCAGGAGCAAGAGAATTTATTTTGGGTTGTTCTTTGGTTGTAGGTTATGGTAGTAACAAGAAATGAAATTTACAGCTAAATTAAACATTTTCTTTTTTTCTTTTTTTTTTATATTTTGGGCCCGTTTTCCTCTCATAATAAAAAAAAATCTGGATATATCCATTACCATTTACCAACAAAAGAAAGCCCAATTTGTCCTGAAAAAAACAAGGTATAATCCACCAAAGTATTTGTGATGATATGGACAGTTTTACTAACACATGTCAAAGTTGCAAATTTGTGCTTAGGCATTAACATATGTTTTAGCCTTAGTCACTAAAGGGTTAAAAAAGTTTCAAGCATGCAAACTAGCTTCTCAACCTCTTTGGCTGTAAGGTCTCAAACACAACATAAATGTGTTGATATTTGTTTGCACACCACGGATCTCAAGATTAAGTCCAATGTTTTTTTATTAAAAAATTATCTCATCAAGAACAAGAAAGTGCAAAATTTCGCAGCCCCTTTGTCAGGCATGTGATGGCAAATATCTACACTTGCTTGTGCATGTTCCAGTTTCCAGCTGGAGGTTGCTGCAGTACACATCGTCTTAGAGCCCACTCCTGGATTGTATGTGATGGGAATATGGAAGATTTACACCATAAAGGTGCATCCTAGCACACGCGTTTTTTAACGATGCATTTAAGGCCGCTCAATAACTGCCAGATGCTTTGGGGGGTGACATTAGGAATTAATGGCACCCATGTGTATCCAAGGAAGGCAGAAATGTTTTATGCAATATGGGAAGACGTATGATTTCACTCGCATTCCTGTACCGCACCTGGTATGAACAAACCCTTAATATTATCCAAGGTATGCTCTGCTCACCGGGCAGGTCAGGCTGGACAGCACTTGCTGCACTGACTCGGGTTCCTGAACTGGGGTTGCCGGTGGCTGCAGGGGGGAGCCAGGGTGGCTCCGTTGGGGCTGGCTGGGGGAGGAGAGTCTCCAGTGGCCCACCGAGCCAGCCTCTGATTGGACATGGCATACACCATCCATGCCGGGGGGCGGCCTGCACTCTGTCCATGTCCTCGTCCCGCACTTACGGGGACTTTTTACTCCTCTTCACCAGGAAGTCTTTAGGCCTAGTCCCCCCCATTAACGATCTTCTGGGTGCCATTGAAGATAACATTTTGCATATGTGCCCTGGCATGTGTGCCTTAGGCTGCCTATCATTGTTTCAAAGCTTGCCATAGATCGGTCTTTCTCAACTTTTTTAACACAGAGCAATCCTTGAAATATCTTTCCGGTCTCAGGGAACCCTGGCTAAAAATGACTATATCTACAAATCATGAAACATTAGTGTGATGGTCATTGGGAAGAATTCTCCTTACACTTGTGGTCATTGGGAAGAATTATCCCCTAACAGATAGCTAAATGGATCAATGGTGTCAGTGGGAACTTCTCTGAGAGGAAGAAATTGCTCATTGCTCGAGGAACCCTTAGCAACCTCTGGAGGAAATCTATTTCCATGGAACCCTGGTTAAAAAACTCTACTATAGATGAATCAAAACCAACCAAAAGTCAATCCATGTGTTCGACAAAATTCAATTGTTAGATCACTTCTGTTCAATGGGAATGTTGGAAAACTTTTGTTGATCAGCAACTGCTGATCAGGTATTGGTACAATGTCCCACGTGGAGGTGGGGTTGATTCCTCCATCTATCTCAGCTTAATACTTCCCTACTTTATCCAAAACCAAAGTTCAAGCTCTATATACACTTTGTGAGAATTAATCTAAAATAAAGGCCCTAAATTCAAACCAAGCTGACAGCTGAAAAAAAAAATGAAAGTAACAAAAAAAAAGGATTTTATAAAATGCCCAAGGTGTGAAAAACTGTAAGCCGCCAAATTCCCTGCATTCATCGAACAAAGAGCGAGATTGAGGAACAACGGGGTTATTCGTGTGGGTTTTACAGTTACCTCTAAAATCAGGATAATTATAGCGCGCTCTGCCTATAGCGAAGCCAAGTCTCATTAGGTCAGAATTAAAAATGAAAGGCTCATCCCCAAGCCGAGACGTCGGCCCGCACCTTTTCCTAATGTGTCTTCACTTCTGGAACCCAACCATCCCTGCCTGGATAATTGTTATCTCAAACATTTACAATATGACTTTTTAAAGGGAAGTTTGTACAGTTATTTTTGATGAAAATGCACAATTTAATACACCCTGGTTGTTTTTTTTTTTTTTTTTTTAGCTAAAGAAAAGTCGTTCAGTCAAGACAGCGGTATTCTCTTTTGCATTCTTAAAGTGAGATGCTTTTAACCTCCTGGGGACAAAAAAAGTTACTTATTTGCTTATGTGAATGTAACCCATTGCCATTAAAAAAAACAAAAAAATGCTTCTTTTTAAATGTATTTAATATGTTGCATGTCAGTGCTGCTGATCCCTCAGCCTCTTTGCAGATAATTCTGCCCTACACTCGCTCCAGCCTCCAGTGGTGTCTGCGTGGCGTTTCTCAGGGAGGGTTTCCTGATGGTGTCAACAGTGGATCATGCCTGTCTACTATGTGCTAAAATAGCCTACTGTAGCTCTATTAGAAGCTCATGTGCAGTGCCGGGACAAGGCTGTCTAGAGCCCAGGTCAAACATGCCAAACCCCCCTCCCCCCAAAAAAATTGAGCACTAATCTGCATGCTGATCCCCAAAGCATAAATTCCCCCTCCTCCCAGGACAAATCCACCCCCGCTATCATTTCCCCTATTTGCACAAATAGTTGCCCCCCCCATCCTCCCTCCCAGCTCAAATCCCCCCTCCCAGCTCAAATCCCCCCAGCACACCCTCCCCCTCCAAAAAAATCACTCAAATCCTCTACTCCTCCAATCCCCCCTAGTACACATCCCCCCCATACGCATCCTCTCCCCCCACTCCAAATCCCCCTCCTAGCACAAATCTCCCCCTTCCAAATACCCCCATACATCCCTACTGGCACAACCCCCCCAAAAAAAATCCCCTCCTAGCACAAATCCTCTACCCTCTCCATCTCCAACACCTCTTCTAGCACAAACACCCCATATCCATCCTTCAAGCACAAATCCTCTTTCCTCATCCTCCCTCCCAACATAAATCCCCCAAAACATTTTTTTAGAAAAGCCCCCCAAAAAGAAATAAATCACTTCTCCTATCATGAATCCTCTACTCCTCAAACCCCCCCCCCCAAGTACCTGAGTATACATCATCTCCCCCCCACTCCAAATCCCCCCTCCCAGCACAAATTCCCCTTCTAGTACAAATCCCCCCACCCAAATACCAACCATTCATCCCTCCTGGCACAACCCCCCTCCCCCTCCAAAAAAAATCCCCTCCTAGCACAAATCCCTTACCCTCACCACCTCCACCACCTTTTCTAGCACAAACACTCCAAATCCCTCCTAGCACAAATCCTCTTTCCTCAACTCCCCTCCCAACACAAATCCCCCCAAAAAGAAAAAAATCACTTCTCCTAGCATGAATCCTCTACTCCTCAACCCCCCCCCCAAGTACCAGAGTATACATCCCCCCCACTCCAAATCCCCCGTCCCAGCACAAATTCCCCTTCTAGTACAAATCCTCCCACCCAAATACCACTCATTAATCCCTACTGGCACAGCCCCCCTCCCCCCAGAAAAATAAACCCACCCCCCCTACCATATCACCCCTTCTAGCATGGCCGCCACTCCAAATTCCTCCTTCTAGCAAACATCCTTTTTCCCCATCCCCCCAACACTAATCCCCCCCCAAATCACCTTTCCTAGCACCCCCAAAAAAAGAAAAAAATCGCTCCTCCTAGCATGAATCCTATACTCCTCAAATCCCCCCCCCCCGAGTACCTGAGTACGCATCCTCACTCCCCCACCCCAAATCCCCCCTCCCAGCACAAATCCCCCTTCTACTACAAATCCCCCGACCCAAATACCACCCATTCATCCCTACTGGCACAACCCCCCCAAAAAAATTCCCCTTCCAGCAGAAATCCCATCCCCCCTCTACCACATGACCCCTTCTAGCATGGCAGCCACTCCAAATCCCTCAATTATAGCACAAATCCTCTTTCCCCATCCCCGTCCCAACACAAATCCCCACAAATCACCTTTACTAGCACCCCCCCCCCCCCAATTTCCCCTCCTAAAACTATTTTTACCCTCTGCTGCCCCCCAAATTCCCCCACCCAACACAAATCCTCCCCCCCCCAATCTCCTTGTGGCTCCCCTCCATTTCACATGATACTACAGTGCCCAGGGAAGCCGTCCCTCCTGCCCACCCCTTGTCCCTGCCCTGCATACACTTTATTGTTTGATTGTGCAGATTGCTTATTATTATATGTGTAAGTTACCTGTGCAGCTTTTTGCCATTAAATAGGTGTTCATAAGTGTGATGATTGAAGCGTGGTCCTCCCTCCAATCCACTAAACCTAAAAGGAGCTTGTATAAAATAGAAATCTTTTGATCATAATGCTTTCAGTATTGACTATGATTCTCATTCTTTTGTACGCACTGGGGAAATAAATTACAGGTAAATGTATATAGTCATGTTGCACCATGTACTAAAAGGGGTGCTAAATAAATATGTGACATCCCTATTCTTTGGCATATCAGCAAAACATATCTGTTTTAAGTAACGTCTTAGATTAACCTGACCCAGAAAATAAAAAAAAGGTCTCGTCAGACCAGGTCATCATCAGAGTAATTAACCTTCCTTCAGATATCATGTTTCCCTGAGGTAGTCCAAATATAAATTCCACTTTCCTGAGCAAAGTGCATCAGGCTTTTCTTTCTTTTGTTTTGTCAAAACAGATTATGGCAACTGCTGTCCAAAATATTGCCTTAAACTGCATGATATAGCAGCAGGACGAGTTGCAGCATATGTTTTTATGGGTTCATCTGTAGGTAAAGCACCTGAAGTATTTTTGCATGATCAGGAAATGTAAACTGCTGGTTTGTAGCTTCTGAATCACAAAAGTTTTACATCTTTAATGTGTTGACAAAAAAAAAGTTTGTATATATAAGTTTGTAACATAAAACACTATGTTGCTATTCATGATAACAAAATGAATTTGGCTTCCATGCAAGAACATCATAACTACTATTTGATTTATCAGGAATATTTATTGGCTTATTTATAAAGCAGTGAATGTGACATTCATCAAATGTTCACATGTCAATTACCTACAATTTAAAACACATGAACCTGCAAGATTCACTGTTTTATAAATACGCCCTTTAAACCCACTTGCAACTAGCTTTCCATTTTTTAACAACTTGGTCTCTGGTCATATGTCTTCATATAATGGAAATCTCTGCAAAGAATATATCCATTTATAATTCTTACAATCCAAACTATTTAAAAAAAAATTCTAGTCGTGAATCTTAAATTGAATAAATTACATTTTGTGTTTATATACGGTATTTCCTTTAAAAATCATTTACCCCACTTACACTGTTCTAAAGAAATTTCTTTCAGCCCTCGTACACATCGGGCTGATTTGACATGCAATTTTACATGCCAAATCGGCAACCACACTGTCCGAATTGGTGCGGAGCCGCAAAGTCGGCATGGCACCGATTCGGATGGTGCCATTGCAGATTCCCAAAAGTAGTTCCTGCACTACTTTTGGTGACTTAGGGGGCGATTTCAATAGACATCTGTGCATGAACCTGCACAGATGTCTTCAAATCCCCTCCAAACTCGCACTGAAATGTGGGTTTGAAATTGTGCGAGTTCAGCTGAGTAGGTTAGACTGCGCTATCACGCCCCTAGGGTGGCTATTAGGAGTGCAGACAGGACTTTGCCACTTTTTACACTAGAACGGGGCACCAGGCAGGGGTGTCCCCTATCCCCATTGCTATTCCCAATAGCCAATGAACCACTGGCGGCCTTGATCCGTTCTAGGTCAGAGATTACTGGTATGGAGACCTGCACAAAAAAAGTTTGTATATATAAGTTTGTAACATAAAACACTATGTTGCTATTCATGATAACAAAATTAATTTGGCTTTCATGCAAGAACATCATAACTACTATTTGATTTATTTATGTTGTATGCCGTTGACATGCTATTGTTCTTAGGGGATACCACTCAATCCTTGGAAGCTGTCATGCACATGGTTGCAACATTCGGGCATTTCTCCGGCTTTACCATTAATTGGACGAAGTCTGCCTTACTACTACTGGATGGCGGATCAGGGCAATCAGTATCAATGACCTGTCCATAGGTGTGCGCAGCCTACTGCATTAGAGTGTGCACCCAAAGCTCAAACACATATGTTTGTGTGTGTGTGTGTGTGTGTGTATATGTATGTGTATGTGTGTATATATATATATATATATATATATATATATATATATATATATATATATATATATATATATATATATAAATCCCTTTCATGACTAATGCCGCGTACACACGACCGTTTTTAATGTCATTGAAAAAAACGAAGTTTTTCTCGACGTGATTCTTCTCAAGCCTGCCTTGCCTACACACGATCATGAAAAAAAAATGCTCGAGCAAAGTGCGGTGACGTACGAAATGTACGACGGCACTATAATTGGGCTGCTGTTGCTGATCCTTGTGTTAGTAAAGTTTGGTGAGAAACGATTCGCGCTTTTCAGCCTCGTGCTCTTCAGTCCGTTACAGCGTGACGAATGTGCTATCTCCATTACGAACGCTAGTTTTACCAGAATGAGTGCTCCCGTCTCATCACTTGCTTCTGAGCATGCGCGTTTTTTTCACGTCGTTAAAGCCTACACACGGCCGTTTTTTATGACGAGAAAAACGATGACGTGAAAAACGACGAGAAAAATTAGAGCATGTTCCAAATTTTTAATGCCCATTTTCACGTTGTGAAAAATGCTCTGGAGCCCACACACGCTCGTTTTTAATGACCAAATAAAAAAATTGCATTTTTCTCGTCATGAAAAACGGTCGTGTGTATTTCTGACATTTGGTGTTTACAAGTTAAAATCCGTATTTTTTGCTAGAAAATTACTTGGAACCCCCAAACATTATATATATTTTTTTAGCAGAGAATCAAGAGAATAAAATGGCGATTGTTGCAATATTTTATGTCACACGGTATTTGTGCAGCAGTGTTTCAAATGCAACTTTTTTGGAAAAATGTACTTTCATGAATTAAAAAAAAATTAAAAAGTAAAGTTAGCCCAATTTTTTAGTATAATGTGAAAGATGATGTTACGCCGAATAAATAGATACCAAACATGCCATGCTTTATAATTGCACGCAGTCGTGGAATGGCGACAAACTACGGTACCTAAAAATCTCCATAGGCGACACTTAAATTTTCTTTTACGGTTACCGGGTTAGAGTTACAGAGAAGGTCTAGAATTATTGCTCTCGCTCTGACGATCGTGGCGATACCTCATATGTGATTTGAACACCGTTTACATATGCAGGCGCGATTTCCGTATGCGTTTTCTTTGCTGTGCGAGCTCGTGGGGACAGGGGCGCTTTACATTTTTTTATTATTTTTATTATTTATTTTATTTATGTAGCGGGGTGGCGGTTTGTGGTGTAATATAAGACTGTCATTAACCTTGAAGCAATGCATTGTGGAACTTGCGGTACCAGGAGAACGGGACTCCATTGACATGAGTAGGTAATCGACTATGGTACCCACAATGCAGTTGTCCTCCCAGAGTGCATTGCATCCCCGCGGAGCCTTGTGGGAGAGGTTACTTAAAGGGGGGTAGGAGCTTTGTTCGGTCTCTTGGGATCTTCGCCTCCTTCCTGCAAGACATCTGTGTGAGGCCTGCTGTTTGGGGGACTAGGCCTGAAGCCTGGGCCTACGACCTTGCAAGGGATCACTGAGACAATTGGGCGACCTCTTCGTGTTTCCTAGATTCCGGAGTCGTCCGTCTGCTGACATCTCCAGCTGCCGAGAGAGGGACCAGAGTCTGCACGTTGCGGAGAGGCCACAGATTGAATCACTTTCAGTGGAAAAAAACAGGTGGACTAATCCTGTTCTGGTGAGAGGGCACCTGCCTATATTCTACAACTGTTCTAGGTCCATTGACTCTTGAAGGTCCAACAGCAGCAGAATAGTACACCAGACGTTATATCAGGACATAGTGCAGCGTGTGGTTACTACGCAGATTGAGATAGAGTTATACTGACTGAAAGTTCACTTCCATAAACATTGTGAAGGTTTAGTTGCCTCTTCATTCCCTTTGAATTACAAGTATAACGTGCACCAACGTTGCTAGCGAAGACTTCCACCATTGAGAAACTTGTGTAGTGATATTGTCAGGCCTGACTGGAACTAACACTACGGGACATCGTGTGGTATTGCCCACTAGGGGGAGCTCGCGAGCACTATACTTGTTTCATTAGATCATAAGTAGATTTAACACTGTTTTAGAACCCCTTTTTTTGTCTTTATCTTTATTGGCTCTTGCAGGGCCCTGCTGAGTCAACTGTATGCATACAGTATGTGTGTTACTGTTCCCTTTTTCTCATACCAAGTAAAGTACCCCTCCTTGGTTAAGTAAAACATTTTGTTGGAAGTATCTTTGTTTCCTGAGGGACTGCTACCAAAGAAAGGTAACAATATTCTTACGTTATTGTGATATATATATACATGCAAAATTGTGTTCCCAGCATTCAGTGGGTCTCACAATTGTTAGTTACACCAGTTGTGCCAAGGGAGGGTCTGAGCCAGTTAAGGGGGTTGCAAACAGAGTACTGACCCAAATTAAACCAGCAGCTCCTTCGGGGGTAGTGCTACATGTGGGGGCTCGTCCGGGATCTAGTACTCTGCAATTAACCAACCTCAAGATGGACCCTTTTGTCGTAGTCCAATGGTGCGAAAGAGAGGGCGCCATTTCAAGCTTCAAACATTGGGACAAAAAGGGGGTGGATGACATCATGAGAAGATTATCCCCTCACAGGAAAGCCCGGGTGGTTGCCCTCAGAACAGAACAAGGGGCCTATAGCACTCATGCCCTATTGGAGTGGAGAGGGGAAGTACCTGAAAACTTTAAAAAAAAAGTTTCCCACTAAGAGGCAAGTCAAAACTCTGCCTAGTACACCTGAAAGTTACAGTAGGGGACCATCCTACTCCTGCCCAGAGGGAGCAAGCCAAGTGACCCATGAGCTCCCTGCAACCCTTGTCCATGATTGGGCCAGAACTTCTTAACACCCTGGGAGACTTTGTGTCAAAGTGGCAGAAAAATAACACAGTGTGTGTGGAAGCTGGATATCGGAAGCTGAGAATCTTTCCAGGGAAACAGCCGTTACCGGTCGGTGAAGAAGAGTTTGACGTTTGAATAGAGCAAGCTATGCAAGCTCTTGAAGGATGGGAACTGCCCGAGGCCCAGAAGAAGCAGCGTGTATGTGAGAGTCTGAGAGGAGCTGCTGCAGAAGCTGTTAAAAATTTGAGATTCAGTAAAGCCACCTGTACAGCATATGACTACCTGGTCATGCTGCAAGAGGAATTTGGACAACTGGAAAAGGTAGCTGACCTCATATATCAATTCGAACACACTTTTCAACAACCGGGTGAACGCTTCTCCGAATATGTAAGGAGACTGAACAAGATGTTGTGTCAAATTGTGCTGAGGAAGGGAGTAGAACCCTCTATGGCAGACCAAGCAAGAATGAAACAGATCCTACGAGGTGCCCTGCACTCTGATCCCATCTGGCTCCATTTGAAGACCTCGAAGGAAGTTATGTCTCTAAGCTACTCCGACCTCATTAAAGTAGTGAGGGATGAAGAAGCCTTGTTGGATGATCAGACATCAGGAACTTCACCCAACTCCATCCCATGTGTTGGGGTTAGGTCAGCCATGGCTCATGAAAGGGATTCGGAGGTTGACACTTTGAAGTCTCAGATGGCACAGGTGATGGGGATGCTATCCTCTATGATGTCCAGTGTTGCAGAATTAAAGAAAGAAGGAGGAACAGAAGCCAAGGCGGCCCAAGAGATACCAGCTTCCCCACCTAAGACCACAAGGAGTGAGGGTGTCTGCTATAACTGTGGAGGAACTGGAGACCATGCAAAATTATGTCCCAGCCCAAGGAAGTTTGCTACACTTTCCCGCAAGCCGGCGGAAAACTTCAGAGGGCCCCGGTGAAGGAGTCAACCCGGGTGCCCATTAGTACCAGCTCACTCCAAACACAAAAAGAAGAGGCAATGTCAGGAGCCCAGGCCTTTGCCGCACACCCCTGATGCCACCCCTTTTCGACATGGCAGCTCCCACCCAAAATTTAAAAATGCCCGAGAGCGGGAAGTCAATGCACATCAGACTTCACCAGGGTTGAAGTCCAAGAGAAGCCGGAAGAGGACAGAAAAAAGGTGCAAGTTACTAAGCCCAACAAGAAGGCCTCTCCCAAGAAGTTACCTGACAAATTAGTGGGACCCTCTCCCATAATCTCCATCCAAGTAGAGGGAATCTACACGAAGGCCCTCCTTGACACCGAAGCTCAAGAGACTCTCCTATACCGGGACTTCTATAGTAAGCATCTTAGGCATCTACTGCTACAGAAGCTGGAAGACTTACAGATATGGGGCATTGGAACCCAGAGCTTCCCCTATGACGGATATATCCCGATCAGACTCACCTTTGATCCTTCAGTGGCGGGAGAAACTGGGACGTTTGACACTTTGGCAGTGGTCTGCCCTCGACCTCCTGGGGCCAACAAGAGCTCAATGATCATAGGGACTAATACAGATCTTGTAAGAAGACTGTTAACCCCCCTGGTTGAAGAGCGGGGTCCTTGGACAACCAGAGTCCACCCTTTGTTACAGAAATGTCTGCCAGCGCCTAATACTGGAGCGGAAGGCCCCAGAAGAGGGGGTTGGGAAGATCTGGAAGCTGGACAAAATGGGAAAAGTGTTACAACCAGGAGAGGTGACCTGCTTGAGAGTTGCTGTTAAGCTCACCTGGGAACAACCAGGCCTCTTTGTCCTCCTTGAACCGGACCCAAGGAGAAGGAGAGGGGAATAGAAGTGATTCCCGAAGTGGTCTCGTTGAAGGCCTTACAGAGGAACCATGGGAAGGTGTCAGTGAGCATCAGGAACGCTACCACCGCTCCAGTGAGAATGCCAGCCAGGATGCTGTTGGGCCAGGTGAACCAAGCCACCCTGGTGAGCCCTTTAGACTGGGAAAAGGTTAAAGGGGGGGACATAGTGGAGAAGCTCTGTGCAGAGGACACCAGTCTCCCACTGGCCTGTAAGAAAAGGGCCAGGGACCAACTAACTCGATGGCAGAAGATCTTCTCGAAGGACGAATTCGATGTGGGATGTGCGAAGAGTGCCACCCATAAGATTCGCTTGCAAGAGGATTAGCCGTTCAGGGAGAGAGTTCGACGAGTTCCCTTATGAGATCTGGAAGACCTACGAGAGCAACTATCTGAGTTGAAACGAACAGGCATAATACGGGAGTCTCGAAGCCCCTTTGCTTCTCCCATAGTGGTGGTCCAAAAGAAAAATGGCTCTCTGAGGCTGTGTATAGATTACTGAACATTGAATGGAAGAACTATACCGGATCAGTATACCACCCCCCGCATAGAAGATGCGTTGCAGAACCTGTCTGGAGCCAAGTGGTTCAGCGTGATGGATCTGAAGAGTGGCTACTACCAGATCCCCATGCACCCAGAGGACAGGGAGAAGACAGCCTTCATCACCCCGGTGGGGTTCTTTGAATTCGATCGGATGCCTCAGGGGTTATCAGGAGCCCCTGACACTTTCCAGAGGTTGATGGAGAGGACGGTAGGAGACATGAACCTAATAGAGGTGCTGGTGTACTTGGATGATGTCATCGTGTTCAGGAAGACTCTGGAGGAACATGAAGAAAGGCTGGAGAAGGTTCTGAAGAGGCTACATGAAGAGGGCCTGAAACTTTCCCCTGAAAAGTGCCAGTTTTACCAGTCCTCAGTGCATTACTTGGGTCACATTGTTTGGCGGAAGGAGTAGCCACAGACCCGGAGAAACTAGATGCTGTCACTTCCTGGCCAAGGCCTACCAATGTGACCGAGCTCAGGTCGTTCCTGGGATTCTGCTCCTATTACAGGAGGTTCGTGGAGGGGTTTTCCAAGATAGCCAGACCCTTAAACGAGCTTCTGAAGAATGAAGAAGTGGAGGATGAAGTAGAGTCAGCCCGGCCATTAAAGCCTTCCCAGGGCCCTAAGAAATCCAGAGTCCATACAGGATCAGTGGACCTTCAAGTGTGAAGAAGCTTTTAACCAGTTAAAAGAGTCTGACCACTGCCCCTGTACTGGCCTATGTGGACACTACAAAACCTTATGAGCTGCATGTGGACGCCAGCTGAGACGGGCTAGGAGGGGTACTGTACCAGGAACATGACGGTCACCTACGACCCGTCGCCTATGTGAGTAGGAGTCTGACACTTGCTTGACAGATAACAATCCACTCACCTATCTTCTAACCACCGCCAAACTGGATGCCACGGGACATAGGTGGCTGGCTGCTCTATCAAGCTTTACATTCAGCCTGAAGTACCGGCCAGGAGTAGGGAACAGGGATGCGGATGCCCTTTCCAGAAGGTCCCATGTCCCTCCCCATCTACCGGGGAGTGGATCCAACTGTCCCCAGAGGGAGTGCGAGCCCTATACCAGGGAACAGAGCTCCAGTCCAGGGGAGGATCAAGGGCCGAAGAAATTGGGGTCTCAGCTGCCGGAGTACCCAGATGCTACTGTAATGTGATCCAGGTTGCAGAACCGGTTCAACCGGACTCTTTTGGATATGCTGGGAACTTTGAGCTCAGAACAGAAGTCACACTGGAGCAAGCATGTGGCTGCTATAGTCCATGCTTACAACAGCACTACTAGTGATACGACTGGATACTCCCCCATATTGCCTGATGTTTGGAAGAGAAGCTTGGCTACCCGTGGATTTGGCTTTTGGCACTTCGTCGGATCACACCTCAGCAACATCCCACAAGGGGTATGTGGATCGTTTAAGGAAGAGTTTAAAGTTGGCTTATGAACAGGCCCAAGCCACTTCTGACCAAAGAGGACAGAGGAATAAGATAAACTTTGACCTCAAGGTTCGGATACAGGACCTACAGCCAGGTGATAGAGTACTCCTGAGGAACTTAGGAATTCCAGGAAAGCACAAATTAGCTGACCGTTGGAGACCCCAGCCATATGTTGTTTGCAAGAAACTCCCAGATCTTCCGGTATATCAGATCAGGCCAGGGGAGTGTAGGCCCAGTAAAGACTTGGCATAGAAACCATCTGTTGCCTCTTTCGGAAGCAATTTGCCTACCTCCCATAGCGGACCCACAGGAAATCCCTTCAAATTCTGGAGTTTCTAGACCAGTCACCAGGTCTCAGTCGACTCTTACTGATATGGAGGACGAAGACCCTGAAGAAGGAGACATGGAATCTGAATGGTTGTGGCCCTCTCAAGTGTCGGAGCCTATGATCAGCTTGCCATCATCCCCAGAGGCAGCCAATAGTGAGGTTCTTCACCCAGAGGCTCCTGAATTTGTGCCACGCAGTGTGCCCACGGAGGATGTAGTGGATGACCTGTACTGTTCGTCATTGGAAGACCCTGGAGAGGCTCCCTTGTTCTCTGAAACAGAATTGGACCCTTCTGAGGTAGCAGGGCCCAACATGCCTAGAAAAAAAAAAGGGAACAGGAGATGGATCCAGAGAAACAGCAGAATTTAGGGGCCCGGATGAACCAACTCCTAGGGAACAGAGACAGAAAAGAGTCATTCACCCTCCCAAGAGACTGCAGGCATCATCCCAGTATAACCCCCGAAAGCCGAGGCCGCATATCTGCGTACGCTCGGCGGGAAAGGGATATATATACACTACATTGTCAAAAGTATTGGGAAACCTGCCTTTACACACACATGAATTTTAATGGCATCCCAGTCTTAGTCCGCAGGGGTCAATATTGAGTTGGCTCACCCATTGCAGCTATAACAGCTTCAACTCTTCTGGGAAGGCTGTCCACAAGGTTTAGGAGTGTGTCTATGAGAATGTTTGACCATTCCTCCAGAAGAGCATTTGTGAGGTCAGGCACTGATGTTGGACAAGAAGGCCTGGCTCGCAGTCCCTGCTCTAATTCATCCCAAAGGTGTTCTATCGGGTTCAAGTCAGGACTCTGTGCAAGCCAGTCAAGTTCCTCCACCCCAAACTCGCTCATCCATGTCGTTTATGGACCTTGCTTTGTGCACTGGTCCTAATCTTTTGGTGGAGGGGGGATTATGGTGTGGGGTTGTTTTTCAGGGGTTTGGCTTGACCCCTTAGTTTCAGTGAAGGGAACTCTTAAGGTGTCAGACATTTTTGGACACTTTCATGCTCCCAACTTTGTGGGAACAGTTTTGGGATGGCTCCTTCCTGTTCCAACATGACTGCGCACAAGTGCACAAAGCAAGGTCCAAAAAAAAAAGACATAGATGAGCGATTTTGGGGTGGAGGAACATGACTGCCCTGCACAAAGAACTGACTTCAACCCAATGGAACGACTTTGGGATGAATTAGAGCGGAGAATGCGAGCCAGGCCTTCTCGTCCAATATCAGTGCCTGACCTCACAAATGGTCAAACATTCCCATAGACCAGTGGTCCCCAACCTTTTTGGCACCGGGGACCGGCTGCGTGGAAGAAAATTGCACCAAGGCCCGGTTGGGGGGAGGTTGGGGATGGCACGCGGGGGGTAAGCGGTTTTTCGCGGGCAATTTGTCAGTGCATTATTTCTATTATTACATTGTAGTAATAAATGAAATAGTTCAACCCACCATAATGCAGAATCAGTGGGAGCTTTGAGCGTGTCACTTGCCATGTCGCCTACCACCAGATGCGGAATGTCACTTGCCACGCTGCCTGCCACCAGATGTGGTAAGGCCCCAACAGATGAAGGTAGTGCCCCCTCCACAGATGAAGGCAGCCCCCCTCCACAGATGAAGGCAGCCCCCCTCCACAGATGAAGGCAGCCCCCCCTCCACAGATGAAGGCAGCCCCCCCTCCACAGATGAAGGCAGCCCCCCTCCACAGATGAAGGCAGCCCCCCCTCCACAGATGAAGGCAGCCCCCCCTCCACAGATGAAGGCAGCCCCCCCTCCACAGATGAAGGCAGCCCCCCCTCCACAGATGAAGGCAGCCCCCCTCCACAGATGAAGGCAGCCCCCCCTCCACAGATGAAGGCAGCCCCCCTCCACAGATGAAGGCAGCCCCCCTCCACAGATGAAGGCAGCCCCCCCTCCACAGATGAAGGCAGCCCCCCTCCACAGATGAAGGTAGTGCCCCCCCCCCCAGAGATGAAGGTATTACCCCCCTACAGATGAAGGAAGTACCCCCCCACAGATGAAGGTAGTGCCCCCACTAGGCCCTGTACACTCCATGCACACACATGTCCCAGTTCACACCACCCTGTCACTGGCAGTGTTGTCGTACTCGGGGCTCCCCCGTGCCTCTCCTGTTGGTGTGTGTTCGGTGATGAGGGCTGAGGATTAGCAGCAGGTAAGTGTATGGAGGGATCAGAGGGGAGGGGGCGGCTCCATGCTTTCCCGGAAGAAGTGTGGACTCGTCTCCTCTCAGCTCTATCAAGGGACACCAGTGGCTTCCCTGTTACTGTGGGCTGTCCTGGAGGTGACGGTGTGCTGCGCCTTCCCCTATGACAGAAGGGCGGGGAAAGCTCAGTGAGGAGGCGGCACGTCCATTCACACTGCACGGGGAGTGTCCGTGTGAGAGACATAGGGAGGGGCCATGGTGCATAATAAACAACACTGTGTGCTTCACTCTCCCCTCCCCCGACATTGTTCATCCACTCTGAGGAACTTCACATCCTACAGCTGGCCGCCGGGCTCTCTCATGCCGCCCGCCCGCACCCGCGGCCCGGCTGCAGAAGGGCCACGGCCCGGTAGTGGGCCGCGGACCGGGGGTTGATGACCCCTGCCATAGACACACACCAAACCTTGTGGACAGCCTTCCCAAAAGAGTTGAAGCCGTTATAGCTGCAAAGGGTGATCCAGATCAATATTGAACCCTACGGACTAAGACTGTGTTGCTATTAAAGTTCATGTGCGTGTAAAGGCAGTCATCCCAATACTTTTGACAATATAGTGTGTATATATACAATATATATAATACCAGTACAGAAACTAAAATGTTAAATAAAAATAAAATCTTTACTGTGTGCCTTCAAAGCACAGCTGTCATATATGAAACAAGATGAAAATGTTGAAAGGCAGCCTGAAACAATGCAGAAATCACTTTTTGTTAAATCAAACTAGCTTTGCCAAACAATCATCTGTGGTTTTGGCACCTCTTATTTTAATCACTCACACTGTAGAACAAAGCTGTGTGAGGTCAGGAGCTCTCAACATCATTCTTTCTGTACTTGGATTCTGCAGATAATGTAATTATTCAACATGGTCTATAATTTTCTATCGCTTTCTGTAGAGAAGCAGACACTGACTTGGTGGAAATGTTTGTTTAGCAAGCAAATTCATCTATTTATCTGACCAAGTAAAGTTTTTTTTATGTTTTTGTGTATTTTTTAGGTTATAAGGTATCTAAATAAAGTGTTTAATATTGTTTACTAAGTGTAATGATCAAATCAAATGTAATCTAAAATGTTCAAAAATCTGTTTGTTTCATGTTTGGCAAAGTTATTGAGAAGCCTGAGAAAATAAAACGTTGTCAGATTTTGAGCAACTTTGGGTGTTCCCACTTTTCCTATTTTAGTTTGCATCCTATGAAATACATTAAAAATCCACCATTGAAAATGGGACCCCGACCCCCTTTTAATGGTCACATCAGGTGTGCAGAGATCTCATCAAAAGGGATTAGTCCCAGAACAGGACTTTCATGAATGAGGACAAGACAGTAAATTGTTGTACAGTAATATTTATTTAAAAAGAAGCCTATGTCCAGTTATTGGTTTGGTTTACAGGGGAATTCTGCCATGCCTAACCGAGACTTTAACTAGTAACAATTAGCTCAATACACACAATATAATAAATACGCTAAGTTATTTATGGAAGAGTTCAACCGATGGTAACAAAATCTATTAAATCAACAAATCTACTTCATCCAAGCTGTGAATCTGTTTGAAAACAATAAAAGAAACAGAGCAATTCCTATCTACCCCCTTACACATGCGCTCCAACATGCAACGCACAGGGAACCCAAACTGATATTCATTCTCCCAACCACAATCCCAATCACTGTCCACACTGACCTTTAGTCCTGGTTCACACTGGTGCGTTTTGACATGCGATTTGGCATGTCAAATCGCATGTCAAAACGGCGATATTTGCCGCAAATTGCCGGCAATGGCACCGTCCTAATCGGTGCGACGCCGCATCTGCGGCGCTGCACTGATTTCAAAAAGTAGTTTCTGTACTACTTTTTGCGATTTCGGCTGCGATTTACATTGACATCTGTGCAGAAACCTGCACAGATGTCTTTGTAATCGCGGCTGAAATCAGGACTGCCAGCGAAAGTGAAATCGTGCGAGTTCAGCTGAACTCGCACGGCTTCACTCCCGCAGCCCAATGTGAACCTGGGCTTAGTCATATGTGATTTGCAACACTGTCATTATCCTTCTTGCCCTTCTTCTCCTAGTTGCCCTCCCTGTCCTGTGCTGTGCAAACCACTGTTCCTTCTTCCCTCACTTTTCAGTGAGGTGGCTTTCCTTCTGAACTGCTAACCACCCTCTCTGTCCCTACAGTAACCCTACTGTCTTTATAAATGTTCACCACCCTTTTCATCAGCCCTGCTAATTTCCTCTTTGTTACTATTACTCACCATTGCTCAATACTGTTCCATATTCCTCCCACTCCTGTCAGTTCATTGTTTCCACTGCTATATGTTTCTCCCCAGCATTTGTTTTGTAAATGCTTTCCTCTGTGTCCATCATATGGGATAATAGGCAGCAAATACTTAAAATGATCACCAAACATGTTTTAATAAATAAATCACTCAAGCTTATTTGGAATAAATATATGGCCGTGGCCTTTATTATTGGTTTTAATAACAATTATATAACAACTCACTTAAAATTCACCATAGGAATTTTAAACCAACTTAACCACTTAAGCCCCGGACCAATAATCAGCATAAAGACCAGAGGTGTTTTTACAATTTGGCACTGCGCTGTTTTAACTGGAAATTGCGCAGACATGCAATATTTTACCCAAACAAAATTTGCGTCCTTTTCTTCCCACAAACAGAGCTTTCTTTTAATGGTATTTGATTGCCTCTGCGATTTTTATTTTTTGCGATATAAACAGAAAAAGACCGAAAAATTTGAAAAAAAAAGATATTTTCTACTTTTTGTTATAGGAAAGATCTAATAAACTCAATTTTAGTCATACATTTAGGCCAAAATGTATTCAGCCACATGTCTTTAGTAAAAAAAATGTCAATAAGCGTATATTTATTGGTTTGCGCAAAAGTTATAGCGTCTACAAACTAGGGTACATTTTCTGGAATTTACACAGCTTTTAATTTTATGACTGCCTATCTCATTTCTTGAGGTGCTAAAATGGCAGGGAAGTACAAAACCCCCCAAATGACCCCATTTTGGAAAGTATACACCCCAAGGAAATTGCTGAGAGGCATGTTGAGCCCATTAAATATTTTTTTTTTGTCCCAAGTGATTGAATAATGACAAAAAAAAAATTACAAAAAGTTGTCACTAAATGATATATTGCTCACACATGCCATGGTTATATGTGGAATTGCACCCCAAAATACATTTTGCTGCTTCTCCCGAGCACGGGGATACCACATGTGTGGGAATTTTTGGGAGCCTAGCCATGTACGGGGCCCCAAAAACCAAGCACCGCCTTCAGGATTTATAAGGGTGTAAATTTTTGATTTCACTCCTCACTACCTATCACAGTTTCGAAGGCCATAAAATGCCAAAATAGCACAAAACCCCCCCAAATGACCCCACTTTGGAAAGTAGACACCCCAAGCTATTTGCTGAGAGGCATGTTGAGTCCATGGAATATTTTATATTTTTCCACAAGTTGCAGGAATAGGCCAACCTTTTTTTTTTTTTGCACAAAGTTTTCACTAAATAATATATTGCTCACACATGCCATGGGCATATGTGAAATTACACCATCAAAATACATTCTGCTGCTTTTCCTGAGTACGGGGATACCACATGTGTGGGACTTTTTGGGAGCCTAGCCGCGTACGGGACCCCGAAAACCAAGCACCGTCTTCAAGATTTCTAAGGGCATACATTTTTGATTTCACTCCTCACTACCTATCACTACCTATCACAGTTTTGAAGGCCATAAAATGCCAAGATGGCCCCATTTTGGAAAGTAGACACCCCAAGCTATTTGCTGAGAGGCATGTTGAGCCCATTGAATATTTTTATTTTATTTTTTTGTCCCAAGTGATTGAATAATGACAAAAAGAAAAAAAAAAGTTGTCACTTAACCACTTCCCGACCGCGTCATGGACAAAAGACGTCCACAGAGTGGTCGAGTTATCCTGAGCTCACGTCCCTGGGACGTCCTCGTGCATTCGCGCTTCCCGCGCGCCCCCTGGTGCGCGCTCGCGGAAGTGTCCGTGCTCGCCGAGTTCACGGCTCCCACTGCAACAAGGATCGCGGTGAAGAGCCAATGATAGCGGCTCTTTACCACCTGATCGCTCCCTCCAATGAGGGAGCGATCAGAATGTAAACAAACTGGGGTCAAACAGAGGTCCAGCTCTCTTCTCTCCTCACACCGATACAGCGTGTGAGGAGAGGAGAGATCCTTTTAACAGTGAGTGTCTCATATATATTCAGCAGTGCCCTTAAGTGCCACACAGTGCCACACAGTGCCACACAAGTGCCAATCTGTGCCCCACACTACCCATCAGCGCCCCTACAGCTCCCCAACAGTACCCATCTGTGTAAGCAGTGCCACAAAAATACTCATCAGTGCCACTACAGTGCCCATCAGTGCCACCAGTGCCACCAGAGTACCCATCAGTGCCACTAGTGTCCATCAGTGCCACCACAAGGCTGATCAGTGCCACCACAAGGCTGATCAGTGTCACTACAAGGCTGATCAGTGTCACTACAAGGCTGATCAGTGTCACTACAAAGCTCATCAGTGCCACCAGTGCTCATCAGTGCCACCTCTGCCACTTCAGTGCCCATCGGTGCCGCCAGTGCTCCACCAGTGCCACTACAGTGCCCAGTGCCACTACAGTGCCCCATCGGTGCCATCAGTACCACATCAGCGCCACTATAGTGCTCATCTGCACCCTCATCAGTTACCAGCAGTGCATCCTCATCAGAACCCAGAAGCACCCTCCTCAGAACCCAGCAGCACCCTCATCAGAACCCAGCAGTGCAGCCTCATTAGACCAGCCTCATCAGCACCCATCAGTGCAGCCATATCTGTTCCAGTTTTCCTACCACAGTTTGTCACCACAGCCCACAGTCACCAGTATGGCGAAAAAAATGTTTTCCGCTGAGGAGGCATACCAACAGCTTTGCTTGACTGACGAGAGCAGCGACGAGCTCTCTGAGTCTGATTCTGGTTCAGAATATGAACCTGTTATAAGCAGTGGGTCTTCTACAGATTCAGAGGAAGAGGAAAGTGTGCCCAGGAAACGAAGGCGTTCTGACATGGATCAGCAGGCTACCACAAGTAGTGCTGTGGCATCAACCAGCAGCTCAGTGCCATCCACCAGTAGCACAGTGCCATCCACAAGAAATGAAGTACCACTACAGCAAAGGCCAAGAACTAGCGGGGTGTCATCTCAGCCTCAAAGGGTTAGGACCCATGCCAGCCTTCCCTATGCCCTTGAAAACCCTCTGTGGCTTCCCCCCATTTCAGGAGCAGCAAACATCCCCCCTTTCACCGCCCAGCCAGGTGTTCAGGTGAACACAGAGAATTTTGCCCCTATTGATTTTTTTAATTTAATTTTTACCCAAGACCTATTATCCTCCATCGTGACCCAGTGCAACCTCTTTGCACAGCAATTCATAACTAACAACCCTGATTCAAGTTATGCCCGTCCCTATGTGTGGAGAGAATTGACAGTGGAGGAATTTAAATTATTTTTAGGCCTAACGTTCAACATGGGGCTCTCAAAAAAAAATGAAGTATACTCCTATTGGTCCTCCAAACCCATCCAGCACATGCCAGTCTTTTCATCCATTATGTCAAGATCCAGATACCTCATGATAATGCGCTTTCTCCATTACAATGACAATACCCAGTGCCCTCCCCGAAATGACCCATCACATGACAAATTATTTAAAATTCGGCCACTTCTAAATTTTTTCTCTGAGAAATTCCCCCAGTTATATATCCCCGACCAAAATATATCCGTGGATGAGTCATTGGTCCACTTCACAGGCAGGCTTGGCATCAAGCAGTTTATTCCAAGCAAAAGGACCCGATATGGGGTTAAAATCTACAAGCTATGTGACCGGGTCACTGGCTACATTTACACCTTCCTGGTGTATGAAGGGAAGGACTCCCAACTGCATCCCCCTGAATGTCCTGAGTACATCGGTGCCAGCGGAAAGGTTGTTTGGGAGCTTATATATCCACTCCTTGAAAAGGGTTACCACCTTTATGTGGATAATTACTATACCAGCATCCCCCTCTTCCGCAATCTTTACCGGAAGGGCACTCCAGCGTGTGGTACAGTGCGAGCCAACAGGAAGGGTTTCCCGCAAAGACTCGTTACTGAAAGACTACGAAAAGGGGAGACGGCGTCTTTGCGGAATGAAGAGCTATTGGCTATCAGGTGGAGGGACAAAAGAAATGTCCACATGCTCTCAACGATACATAACGACACCTACGTGGAATTCCCCAAAAGAAACGGCCCTATCCAAAAACCAGCATGTGTTCATGATTATAATTTGTTCATGGGGGGAGTCGATTTTAATGATCAGATGATTGAACCCTATCTTCCCACAAGAAAAAGCCGCTATTGGTATAAAAAGGTCTCCATATATCTTTTCAGTATGGCCCTTTACAATACTTATGTCATTTACCGTAAATCTACAAGGACCCCCTTATCTTATTTTCAGTACCAAGAAGAAATTATCGAAGCCCTTTTGTACCCTGAAGACCCACCAGAAAGCATTCGCTCAGATTCAGTGAGCAGACTCCATGAACGCCACTTTCCTGATAAACTCCCCCCCCATGAAACAGGCCGAAAACGTCAGAAGAGATGCCGGGTGTGCTCCAAAGAAGGAACTAGAAGAGACACTGTGTATTATTGTCCCGATTGTCCTTCCCAACCAGGCCTTTGTTTTGGTCGATGTTTCCGTCGTTACCATACTTTTCTACATTATTAGGAAAGTATGGTAAACCTAATTGTCATTTACCGCCACACCCCTTATGCCACTGTACATACCGCTGCCTTCTCCGGAACTGACCCTGACCTGCTAAACGACCACGCCTCTGCCTAACGCTAAACTGTACCTACCTCTGCCTGCCCTGGAACTGACCCTGGCCTGTTATACGACCACGCTTCTGCCTAACCCTAAACTGTACCTACCTCTGCCTGCTCTGGAACTGACCCTGGCTTGTTATACGACCACGCTTCTGCCTAACCCTAAACTGTACCTACCTCTGCCTGCTCTGGAACTGACCCTGGACTGTTTGACCACGTTTTTTGCCTGCCTCTTGGATTGATCTTTTACCCTGCTATGCTAATGGGGACACAGGGGTCTCACATATGTGAGGGGCTCCAGAATTGTTTTTCTGGATGAAGAAAACAAATTTTTTAGTTTTCTCATTCCCGGATTAGGGTCTGGAGACTCGGAGGCTTCAAAGAGATTTGGGTGGGAGAAGCCTCTACCCCTGTCCCCATTCTTTCCTGGCCTGCTACTTGGACCATGTTCCTGCTTACTACCAGGACCAATATTTTGGCACTGCTGGCAATGTCTCTACTTGCACTGACCTTGGACTGTATATGGACAGTATCTCTGCCTGTACTGACTATGGACAATATTCCTGCCTGCTGCCTGGACAATTACATTCACTGACGCTGACCACGTCCCTGCCTGCTGCCTGGATCAGGGCTCTCCTTCTGTGGACAATTGCACTACTAAAACCACAGGTAATCTTTTGTTTACCATTTACTCAGCAGAATGTAGTTCAGGGTGTAATTCTTGGTATGTACATGCTATATGCTAGAAATATGAAGGGCCTTCAAAAATGTGATAGATTGTAAGGAAATTAGATGCGTAATTTATGTCCCTAGGTCACCTGATGGTGCTTCCTGGATATTGGGCCTCTATGTGGCCAGGCTGTGTAAAAGTCTCACACATGTGGTATCGCCATACTCAGGAGGAGTAAGAGAATATATTATGGGGTGTCATTTTTGCTATGTACATGCTATGTGTTGGAAATATCTTATAAATTGACAACTTTGTGTAAAAAAAATGTGTTTTTATTTTTTTTCCACATTTTCCAAAAACTTCTGGAAAAAAATGAACAGTTCAAAAGACTCATAATGCCTCATAGATTATACGTTGGGGTGTTTGCTTTCCAAAATGGGGTCACTTTGTTGGCGTTTCCATTGTCCTGGTGCTCCAGGGCCTTCAAAAGTGTAATAGGTGTTTGAGAGATTAGATGTGTAATTTATGCTCCTAGAACGCCTGAAGTTGCTACTTCAATGTTGGGCCTCTGTATGTGGCCAGGCTGTGTAAAAGTCTCACATATGTGGTACCGCCATACTCAGGAGGAGTAGGAGAATATATTTCGGGGTGTAATTTTTGCTATGTACATGCTATGTGTTGGAAATATCTTATAAATGGACAACTTTGTGTAAAAAAAATGCGTTTTCATTTTTTTTCCACATATTCCAAAAACTTCTGGAAAAAAATGAACAGTTCAAAAGACTCATAATGCCTCATAGATTATACGTTGGGGTGTTTGCTTTCCAAAATGGGGTCACTTTGTTGGCGTTTCCATTGTCCTGGTGCTCCAGGGCCTTCAAAAGTGTAATAGGTGTTTGAGAGATTAGATGTGTAATTTATGCTCCTAGAACGCCTGAAGTTGCTACTTCAATGTTGGGCCTCTGTATGTGGCCAGGCTGTGTAAAAGTCTCACATATGTGGTACCGCCATACTCAGGAGGAGTAGGAGAATATATTTTGGGGTGTAATTTTTGCTATGTACATGCTATGTGTTGGAAATATCTTATAAATGGACAACTTTGTGTAAAAAAAATGCGTTTTCATTTTTTTTCCACATTTTCCAAAAACTTCTGGAAAAAAATGAACAGCTCAAAAGACTCATAATGCTTCATAGATTATACGTTGGGGTGTTTGCTTTCCAAAATGGGGTCACTTTGTTGGCGTTTCCATTGTCCTGGTGCTCCAGGGCCTTCAAAAGTGTAATAGGTGGTTGAGAGATTAGATGTGTAATTTATGCTCCTAGAACGCCTGAAGTTGCTACTTCAATGTTGGGCCTCTGTATGTGGCCAGGCTGTGTAAAAGTCTCACATATGTGGTACCGCCATACTCAGGAGGAGTAGGAGAATATATTTTGGGGTGTAATGTTTGCTATGTACATGCTATGTGTTGGAAATATTTTATAAATGGACAACTTTGTGTAAAAAAAATGCGTTTTCATTTTTTTTCCACATTTTCCAAAAACTTCTGGAAAAAAATGAACAGCTCAAAAGACTCATAATGCTTCATAGATTATACGTTGGGGTGTTTGCTTTCCAAAATGGGGTCACTTTGTTGGCGTTTCCATTGTCCTGGTGCTCCAGGGCCTTCAAAAGTGTAATAGGTGGTTGAGAGATTAGATGTGTAATTTATGCTCCTAGAACGCCTGAAGGGGCTACTTCAATGTTGGGCCTCTGTATGTGGGCAGGCTGTATAAAAGTCTCACACATGTGGTACCGCCATACTCAGGAGGAGTAGCAGAATATATTTTGTGGTGTTATTTGTGGCATGTACATGCCATGTGAGAGAAATAACCTGTTATAATGACAATTTGGTGTGAAAAAAAATAAAAATAAAAAAAATCTTCATTTTGCAAAGAATTGTGAGAAAAAATGACAACCTCAAAAAACTAACTATGCCTCTTACTAACTACCTTGGAATGTCTACTTTCCAAAAAGGGGTCATTTGGGGGGTAATTGTTCTTTTCTGGCTTGTTAGGGTCTCAAGAAATGAGATAGGCTGTCAGTACATCAGGTGTAATCAAATTGATACATTTTCAGTGATTGGCACCATAGCTTGTAGACCCTATAACTTTCACCCAGACTAAATAATATCCACTAATTTCGGTTATTTTTACCAAAGATATGTAGCAGTATACATTTTTTCCCAAATTTATGAAGAAAAATTACTTATTTGCAAAATTTTATAATAGAAATTAAGAAAAATTCATTTTTTTACAAAATTTTCGGTCTATTTTCATTTATAGCACAAAAAAAAAAAAACCCAGAGGCAATCAAATACCACCAAAAGAAAGCTCTATTTGTGTGAAAAAAAGGACGAAAATTTCATATGGGTACAGTGTTGCATGACTGAGTAATTGTCATTCAAAATGTGAGAGCACCGAAAGCTGAAAATTCGTCTGGTTAGGAAGGGGGTTTAAGTGCCCAGTTGTCAAGTGGTTAATGATATAGTGCTCAAACATGCCGTGGTTATATGTGGAAATGCATGCCAAAATACATTTTGCTGCTTCTCCTGAGTACGGGATACCACATGTGTGGGACTTTTTGAGAGCCTAGCAGCGTACGGGGCCCCAAAAACCAAGCACCGCCTTCAAGATTTCTAAGGGCGCAAATTTTTGATTTCACTCCTCAATACCTATCACAGTTTTGAAGGCCATAAAATGCCCAAATAGCACAAACCCCCCCAAATGACCTAATTTTGGAAAGTAGACACCCCAAGCTATTTACTGAGAGGAATGTTGAGTCCATGGAATATTTTATATTTTGCCACAAGTTGCGGGAATATGACAAACTTTTATTTTTTTTGCACAAAGTTGTCACTAAATGATATATTGCTCACACATGCCATGGGCATATGTGAAATTACACCCCAAAATACATTCTGCTGCTTCTCCTGAGTACGGGGATACCACATGTGTGGGACTTTTTGGGAGCCTAGCCGTGTACAGGACCCCGAAAACCAAGCACCACCTTCAGGATTTCTAAGGGCATACATTTTTGATTTCACTCCTCACTACCTATCACTACCTATCACAGTTTTGAAGGCCATATTTGGCTATTTGTTGAGAGGCATGGTGAGTAGGGATGAGCTCGGTGTTCGAGTCGAACGTACGTTCGACTCGAACATCGGCTGTTCGATCGTTCGGCGAACAACGAACGATTTGGGCCGTTCGCGCCAAATTCGAGTGACGCGAACGGCCCACAATGCACTACGCCATCGCAGTGTCATCCTGGCGCTGTGATTGGCCAAGCATGCACTGTGACCCCGCATGCTTGGCCAATCACAGCGCCGGCAGCGAGGAGAGCAATGATTGGCCACAGGCAGGATGCCTGTGGCCAATTATTGATGAGGGGGTTTAGTACACGCCCCACACTATAAAAGGTCGCCAGCGCGGCGGCCTTGTGTAGTGTGTTCCGGAGCAGGGAAAGAGAAGCATAGGCAGGGACAGTGTCATTTTTTTTCTTTACTAATCCTGGATTCCTTGTGTTTAGGGACAGAGAAGGATAGGTAGGGAGAGTGTCAGTGTGTTATTCTGTGCTAAACCTTGTTTGTAGGGACAGAGAAGGACAGTGAGGGAAAGTGTCAGTGTACTATTCTGTGCTAAACCAATCTTGCTGAAGCATATTGCAAATCCTTGTGTTTAGGGACAGAGAAGGACACTCAGGCCTCGTACACACAACCGAGTTTCTCGTCCAAAACCGGCAAGAAATGTGCCGCGAGAGCTTTTTTGTCGAGAAAAATGTTCGTGTGTATGGTTTTACGACGAGAAATTTGCCGAGAATCTCGACGAGAAAATAGAGAACCTGCTCTCTATTTTCTCGTCAGGATTCCAGAATTCCTCGTCGTGTTTCTCGTCGGGCTGTTTTGTGACGAGAAAATGGTTCGTGTGTATGCTTTTACGACTCTTCCAAAAGCGCGCATGCTCACAAGCAACTATGAGACGGGAGCGCATCTTCTGGTAAAACAAGCCTTCGTAATGGAGAGAGCACATTCGTCACGCTCAAAAATATTGCATCGTTTAAATGTTCTGCCTTGAAATCTTCGTTAGAATGTTACATTAATCAAAACGAGTGACCTTCTTTTGCTGCTGATATTCACACAGAGTTATGACTTATTGTTTAACCTTTTTCATGCTGCTCTTAAGAAGATTTATGTGTATTATATCGTGCAAGTTTTTAGGAATAATTTAAATGGTAATATTTTTAAAAATGATGTTAATTATAATTTCGCAATGTTTTGGTAGTGATCTCCCATTTAATTTTGGACTCTATATTAGTTAAATTTCCCACCATGTTTTTTTGATAATCAGATTTAGTTATTCTTTTGGGGGGTTGTTATCTGTCCCTTTTTTTGTCAGTCAAATGTATCTGCTTACTCCAAAGCTAGATTTTTAATTTTTACAAATACACATAGTCAAGTATGAACGTAAACAAAAATCACATTTATTCATGTTTAAAAATAAAATAAAGAGAAGGCAGCGCTGGAGAACCTGCTGCCATTTGTGCATCCCAGGGACCCCAGAGCACACAGCAACCCTGTGTGGACACTAAAATTGGGAGCTTGAGAAGGCCAACATTTCTGAACACAATCTGATGCTGGCCTCCCAGAGGTCAGGAACAGCAGCAGGTGAGATATATGTCCCAAGTCTGTGGTACTACAACAGGCTGCCTTCTGTCCGACCACAATGAAGCAAGGCCATCACTTCCTCTTCTTCCTGGCAACCTTCCCTGCAATCTTCCCTGAAGCCTTCCCTGCAGCCTTCCTTCTTCGTTTGGCTGGAGGCTGGCCCACTGGAGGGGTACTCCTGTCAGGAGGAGGAGGAGGAGATGTAGCAGAAGGGGGTGGGGCAGAAGAAGAAGGTGGAGGTGTAGCAGAAGGGGGTGGGGCAGAAGAAGAAGGTGGAGGTGTAGCAGAAGGGGGTGGGGCAGAAGAAGAAGGGGGAGGTGTAGCAGAAGGGGGTGGGGCAGAAGAAGAAGGGGGAGGTGTAGCAGAAGGGGGTGGGGCAGAAGAAGAAGGGGGAGGTGTAGCAGAAGGGGGTGGGGCAGAAGAAGAAGGGGGAGGTGGAGGTTGAGGTTGGGTCAGTTGTGCCACCTCACATATGGCGGTATTGGGGGTAATTTTCTCCATCACCCCCTTGTTGAGCAAGGTAATGAGCAGGGGCTCGCATAGGAGGCGTTGCTCCATGCTCATCACCTTGAACTTAGCCTCCACTAGGCCGGAAATGGCCTCTTCAGGGGATGTGGGCTCCTGGAGGGTGGCATGGGCCTCACGAATAAGGGCCATTGCTGCCTCACTCGTGCTCCTGTCCCTCCTGCCTCTTTTGTGAAGCCGGATGGGAGGCACCTGGGATCTGGTGCTTCTCCTTTGCCCTGCCACCTCCTGTCTGCCACTGGGCCCTGCCACCTCCTGGCTGCCACTGGGCCCTTCCTCCTCCTGCCTGACAGTTTCCAGACCCTCCTCCTGGCTGATTTCATCCTGTGTATGAAAAAGGGACATAGTTTAATATGTTCGTTTAATCTTTGCATCAAACTTTGTAATCCTGATTGAAGCAATTAGAATGTAAATCCATAAATCCTTGCTTTAAATTTACCACTACATCAGATTGACTATTTAGCACCCAATTAAGTGCAGAATAATGTCTACAGATCTTGATTTCACTTGTGCAATCCAAAATAGTTTATGTTTGTCATCTTGACATATTTGTCAAACATTAAGTTTATCCCAATACATTTTCGAAAAATACTATACCTGGCTCCAGATGGCCAAATCAGGATCATCCAGGATGGCTGCCTCCTCTTGCTCCAGAGAAGGCTCAGGTTGGCTGCAGGGAAGTCTGGGGGGAAGAGTGGAGAGTGATGGCCTTGTGTCAATGTGGTCATCCAGGAAGGACATCCTGTTGTAGTACCACAAAATCGGGACATACACATCATCTGCTGCTGCTCCTGACCTCTAAGAAGCCAGCACCTTAGAGCGTTCAGTCCTGTAGGTACCTCTCAAGCTCCCAATTTTAGTGCCCACCTGTTTTGCTGTGGCTGTGGGCACCTTGGTATGCACAAATGGGAGCAGCTTCTCCAGCGCTGCTTTTCTCACCCCTCTTTTTTTGTGGATGGGGTTTTTCGTCTCCCACAGAGCGGGCAGCTCCCTTACCCGGTCAATAAATTCCGCCAGGAAATCCTTGTCGCTTATAAAGACATTCATATTGTATCTGCAAGTTAAATAAATTATATATAACTAATGTGAGGCAAACAGTCTAACCTCCTTAACATGCTAGTCACCATATATATCCTCCAATATTCTCAAGACAGTATAGGCCAACAATTTGTACAAGTCACAAAATCACATACCTTCGTTCGCACGTCCGTCACTTGAACTCTTCTCTCCGCACACCGAACGTACTATAGTCACATGTGTGTTTGCTATATACACACCACACATGCGTCAAAATACGAACACGTCGCTCCGCACACGTCGCCCGCCCATGACGTTCTAACTAACATCTTTTCCCCGCCCCTTCTCTTTCGGCGCGCAGACAGATATGGCGGAGTTACAGCAGGTGTCTGATAATTCCGCAACTAACAAGGAGGAGACAAGCACGGAGACTGAGGAAATGTCACGATCAAGGAGGAGATTCAAGGCATCGAATATGTCTTTGGCGGAGATGGCGGAGATGGTGGACATCTTGCTCAAGGCTGATTATGATGCCAAGCATGGGCCATATAGCAAACCAAATAGAAGGAAGGCCAAAATCCTCACTAAAGTCGTGAAGAGTCTGAAGGCGAATTTCGGGGTGAAACGCTCAAATGAGCAGCTCAGAAAGAGGTGGTCAGACCTCAAACTGAGGGAGCCAGAGCAGTTGAGGAACATAAAGAGAATGCTCGCTAAAAGTAAGTAAAATGAAGACTTTTCTGATATTAATCTTTTTCTTAACTGACATGTTGCTCTTTATTTTGGTTTCTCATATTGGACTCGCTTCCAAAATGTAATATTTTGAACTTGGTTGGGCACAGTAATCGTTCGTTACATTACCGACACTTCGTTCGGCCACTATCCGCGGTTTTGGCTTATTTTAGAGCCACAAAAGTAATTATACATCTGCCATTTTTGCTCCAAAATTGTGGCGTATTTTTTCGTCTAGATGATGTGTTTGTAAAGAGAATGAAATGCAAACTTTTATCAGTGTAAAGGAGAGGATACTCAGCAGCTGCTTCCACATCTGTACTTTGGAGCACTATAGTGTGGGCCACCAGACCCGCCTTTTTTGGGTGTCCCACACAGGTGCATACGAGAATTTTTGTGGTGCCTCCATGTCAAATAAATTACATCCAAAGGTGAATACTAAGCATATTCTTGGTCATAAATAATTCATTCTTCTTTAAATTCCGCCCAAACACACACTTGTACCACACTTCCAATCAATTTAGCCTGTTTTTATTTTAACATTGAGATTTACAGTGTGATAAATTGACCTTTTGTTTGCTTCTCATAGGGGAGAGAAGACTGGGAGGAGGACACTCCAGGGAGCACATGCACCCCACAACTTCCAAGCAACCCCAAACTCCCAAAGACCCACAACCGAAAGATGTGCAGGAAGTTGAGGTGGAGGAAGGAGAAGTGCAGGAAGGAGAGGTGGATGACGTTGTGGATCTGGTCACCACAACAGGTCAGTATCTGTCACCACAGCTTCAGATAAGAGATGTAGGCCTGCAGAGTTATAATACCTTTTTGTTTTTTGTTTTTAGGGGATATAAATGTTGTGAAGGATAGGACACAGTTCTCTGTTGACAGTGCCCTCCACCTCATCCAGCAAGTGATGGAATGTAGCACGGAACTGGACCTTATTAAACAAAGAATCCATGTGATGGAACAAACATTTAAAGACATTCTCGATGTTTTGGGGAGAATTCAATAAGCCATCCAAACACATTTGTTTTTACATGTTTGTTTTTGCAACTATTCGAATTTTTTTGACAATCAAACCAGCCAAAAATTGAATCTGCACACAGTGTGTCAACATGTGCTATCTGCCATCAGGGGATATCCATGTACGTCTTTTGTGGGTGCAACCCCTTCCTCGTATCTAAAGTCGGTGAACTGAGGAAGGGGTTGCACCCCCAAAACACGTCCATTGATCACCCCTGATGGCAGATAGCACATGTTGACAATAGGGATCAGGATTGTAAACTTCATAGATGTAAAAAATCCCAAATGTGTGCATATTCAATTTTTGCCTGGGCAAGGGGTGGCAGGACCCCATATTAGGACGGGCACATAGAGACATAGTTTGTGTAAGTGAATGTCTCAGATTGCTCAGAGGTATCCAATGTTGTAATTTTTGGAATGCAACTGTTATTTTTGTATTTTCATAAGCAAAAAATTGCTGGGTTGGGGCCAGGCCAACCCAAAAAACCTGAAAAAACTAAAAATGGTGAGAATGTGCACAGAGTAAAATATTTGACCACAAACAACGTGTAGCTTCTTTTTATAATACCCTCTAAGCTTATTTGGTTATTTTGTAAGGTTACATAGTGAAATGGTTGTTATTTACTAAAGTAAAATACACTTGGCACTACAAATGCACAAAGACAAACTAGGAGACAGGAAAGAACAAATAATTAAAGGTTTAAACAAGCTTTTTATTGGGATCCTTAGACATAGGCTGGCATAGGAATTGCCCCCCTACCCGTGAAATACTCCATGTATTTGTCCCGAACCTCACGGGCATTTTGGGAGGGCAAGCCAGGATGGGCAGATTCCAGGCCCGGCAGGGGATTTGCAGGGGAAAGTCCAGCCTCTGGCAAAACTGAGGCCATATAGGAATTTGATTTTTGGCTCAGAAAGTTGTGTAGCACACAGCAGCATAATACGACATAGTTTATTTTGTAGTCCGCCAAGTGTATTGAAGTCATAAAAAGGCGGAACCGGCTGGCCATTATGCCAAAGGCATTTTCAACAACTCTTCGGCCCCTGGCCAGCCGGTAATTGAACACCCTCTTCTCTGGGGTCAGGGTCCTCTGTGGAAATGGCCTCATAAGATGCCGTCCGAGTCCGAAGGCTTCATCAGCCAAGAAAACAAAGGGGAGTCCTTCAATATTCCCTGCATCCGGTGGCAATGCAAGGTCGTCACTCTGGAGACGGAGGGCAAACTCCGTCTGGATGAAGGATCCCCCATCGGACATCCGGCCATTCTTCCCTACATCAACATAGAGGAATTCATACCGTGCTGACACCACCGCCATCAGCACAATGCTATGAAACCCCTTGTAATTGTAGTAGTAGGACCCAGAACGGGGTGGCGGCACGATGCGGACGTGCTTCCCGTCTATGGCACCACCGCAGTTGGGGAAGTCCCACCGCGTGGCAAACTCCGATGCCACAGTCTGCCATTCCTGTGGCGTGGAAGGAAGCTGTGGAGTGAAACAAGATGAAATAATATTAGAATACCAAAGTCAGACATTACAAGGAAATTTGATTAAAAAAAAATCAAGGCCAACATCAATCAAATTCTACGTTTATTAAGGTGTTTAAAATAAGTATAAGGGAAGGCTCATTTATCAGATTCATCACCCCCTCTGATGGGCCATTACTAAATTATTTTGGGGGGGGGAAATGTGTTTGGCCACAGGATAGCATTGCAGTGGCGGTGCGTCAAGAGTGGGCGCTGGAGCACTGCCCCCTCTCTCCTGTGCCCATCACTCAGAACAATACATAGGTTCATGCATTGCATTAACCTATGTATTGTCTATGCCGCCCACTATTCAGGTGGATGGCCTCTTGTTTAGCGACCGACATATGAATAATTGCGGCATTTAGGGGGTTCAAATTGCATAGCAGAAACAGGTAGTAAAATAGTCCTGCACATTACAACCTGAGGGATGTAATTGGCTTCCGAAAAGTAAAATAGGGGACGCAGGGGGGGGCATTCCTTGGGGAAACACTGGCAGGCTGCTCTGCCAATCATGTTCACCAAGTCTGTTTAATGGTAACATGATTGGCTGATGCAACATCAAGGGAAGGAGAAGACATCAAGGACAGAAGAAGGATGGCGCTGACCACAAGAAGGTAAGTGCAGGGCTGGGGGGAAAATGGCTGCATTGGAGGGAACCAAATGGCTGCATTAGAGGGGACAACTGGGGGCGTTTAATAGGCACCTGAGCAAAAAAGGAGGAAGTTTAGTTCATAAATTGGGGTGGGACCCCCAAACATTTGGAGCAACAGGCGCCCCTGCTGGAAAAGTTAGTGAAGGGAAATATTTATGGAGGAGAAAAAAGGGGCAATCTAAAGCTTCCAGCATGCATGGGGACAAAGGGGACATTCTCAGCATATTACAATCATGGTAATTAGGGAAGGATGAAAGAAATACAATACATTAGCATACATGTAATACATAAAATGTGATGTTAATGGAGAAAACTTACCCTAATATAGTCCTCCTGCAGGACTTGTATAATAGCAAAACAGGTGTCTGGGATTATGAGGCCCAGAGCCTGGGGGGAGATGCCTGTGGTGAACTTCAAGTCCTGAAGACTTCTCCCTGTCACCAGGTAACGTAACGTGGCGATGAGCCTCTGCTCAGCACTGATGGCTTCCCGCATAACGGTGTCCTGCCTGGTAATATAGGGGGACACCAAAGCCAACAGTTCCTGAAAAACGGGGTCAGACATCCGCAGAAAATTCCTGTAGTCCTCAGGATTATTCTCGACGATCTCCCGCAGCAGAGGCATATGGCAGAATTGGTCCCGCTGGAGCAACCAATTCTTGGTCCATGAACTCCTCCTCACACCATTCATGGACTGGTCTTGGTCCAAAACAAGCAGACCAACACCAAGCGCACGCACAGCACGAACTCGACGACGAGAACGTCCAGGCGACATGGCTAATAAGAAACGGTCGTCTTATCAGAACGTACAGAACAGAACGCACTTTAGAACAGCAAGGCCTATGAATAACGAACTGAAAAACAGAAACGAACAGGCAAGAACGCACTGTAAAACAGATACGACCTGCCTAGACGCCCTGAAAGTCAAGATACGAACCCACAAGCACAAACTGAACCGCAGAAAACGATCTGAAAAGTACGAAGACTGAAAAGCGCGAATCGTCTCTTCCCAAACTTTTACTTCACACGCGGTAACACGAGATCAGCAAAAGCAGCCCAAGGGGTGGCGCCAAGAAAAAAGATCTTCCCCTTTATAGTGCCGTCGTACGTGCTGGACGTGAGCGTGGAGAACAACGAGGAAATTGGGAAATGTCAGTGTGTACGCATAGAAAGCTTGACGAGAAAATCGACAAGCTTAACAAAAATCTCGTCGAAAAAAACAACGTGTTTTTTACGACGAGAAACTCGGTCGTGTGTACGAGGCTTCAGTGAGGGAAAGTAACAGTGTACCATTCTGTGCTAAACCAATCTTGCTGAAGCATATTGCAAATCCTTGTGTTTAGGGACAGAGAAGGACACTCAGTGAGGGAAAGTGTCAGTGTACCATTCTGTGCTAAACCAATCTTGCTGAAGCATATTGCAAATCCTTGTGTTTAGGGACAGAGAAGGACACTCAGTGAGGGAAAGTGTCAGTGTACCATTCTGTGCTAAACCAATCTTGCTGAAGCATATTGCAAATCCTTGTGTTTAGGGACAGAGAAGGACACTCAGTGAAGGAAAGTGTCAGTGTACCATTCTGTGCTAAACCAATCTTGCTGAAGCATATTGCAAATCCTTGTGTTTAGGGACAGAGAAGGACACTCAGTGAGGGAAAGTGTCAGTGTACCATTCTGTGCTAAACCAATCTTGCTGAAGCATATTGCAAATCCTAGTGTTTAGGGACAGAGAAGGACACTCAGTGAGGGAAAGTGTCAGTGTACCATTCTGTGCTAAACCAATCTTGCTGAAGCATATTGCAAATCCTTGTGTTTAGGGACAGAGAAGGACACTCAGTGAGGGAAAGTGTCAGTGTACCATTCTGTGCTAAACCAATCTTGCTGAAGCATATTGCAAATCCTTGTGTTTAGGGACAGAGAAGGACACTCAGTGAGGGAAAGTGTCAGTGTACCATTCTGTGCTAAACCAATCTTGCTGAAGCATATTGCAAATCCTTGTGTTTAGGGACAGAGAAGGACACTCAGTGAGGGAAAGTGTCAGTGTACCATTCTGTGCTAAACCAATCTTGCTGAAGCATATTGCAAATCCTTGTGTTTAGGGACAGAGAAGGACACTCAGTGAGGGAAAGTGTCAGTGTACCATTCTGTGCTAAGCCAATCTTGCTGAAGCATATTGCAAATCCTTGTGTTTAGGGACAGAGAAGGACACTCAGTGAGGGAAAGTGTCAGTGTACCATTCTGTGCTAAACCAATCTTGCTGAAGCATATTGCAAATCCTTGTGTTTAGGGACAGAGAAGGACACTCAGTGAGGGAAAGTGTCAGTGTACCATTCTGTGCTAAACCAATCTTGCTGAAGCATATTGCAAATCCTTGTGTTTAGGGACAGAGAAGGACACTCAGTGAGGGAAAGTGTCAGTGTACCATTCTGTGCTAAACCAATCTTGCTGAAGCATATTGCAAATCCTTGTGTTTAGGGACACAGAAGGACACTCAGTGAGGGAAAGTGTCAGTGTACCATTCTGTGCTAAACCAATCTTGCTGAAGCATATTGCAAATCCTTGTGTTTAGGGACACAGAAGGATAGGCAGGGGACAGTGTCAGTGTCATTGTTGCTAAGCCTCCTGCACAGTATACACCTGAAGCTAGCCCTTATTGCTGTTTTTCCCATCTCCCTGCAGGCCATCCATTAGAATGTCTGGAAGGCAAACAAGGAGAGGCAGACAGTCAGGAGCCAATAAAAGAGGGCAAGCAGGCTCTGTGTCTGGGGGCAACAGTGCTGGTCGTGGACGCGGTGCATTGTCATCAGCACATGGCCATGGGACACGCTTGTCCTTCTTTTCGCAGCTGGACATGTTGAGCCACATCATGCCGAAGACTTGGTAGAGTGGATGACCAAGCCCTCCTCATCCTCCTCATCCTCTCTCACCCAGGCTCAGGGTACTGGCAAAGCAGCTGCCAAAGCGTCCTCTTCCCTGGTATCAATGTCATCATCAGTCACTCCTTCCCTAGACCCACCATGTCCTCCTCCTGAGGAGTCCCCCGAACTGTTTGAGCACAGTGTTGGGTACATGCTCCAGGAGGATGCCCATTGTTTCGAAGGATCTGATGATGATACCCAGCTAGAGGAAGGCAGTAGCGTGAGAGCAGAGAGAGGGGATGCTCAAGAAGGACACCAATCTGGCAGTCATGTTCCAGCACCTGCAGCATACTGCCAGATTGGCTCCAGTGATGAGGAGGGAGGGGATGATGAGGTCACTGACTCCACGTGGGTGCCTAATAGGAGAGAGGAGGAGGAGGAGGAGGATGAGGAGGAGGCACATCTCCAACGAGGCAGGATGCCCTTGGGTGGCCAGCGTAAGGGCACCACACCGACAGAATCACACCGCAGAGCTCCGCCTGTGCAGGGCGCTGCCTCTGCCCGTCATTCAAAAAGTTCTTTGGTGTGGGCCTTTTTTGAGGCGAGTGCATCTGCTGGCACAGCTGCTGTTTGCAACATATGTCTCAAGCGTATATCGCGTGGCCAAAACATCAGCCGCTTGGGCACCACATGCTTGACCAGACATATGTTGACCTGCCATGCAGCTCGTTGGCAAGCCTACCTTAAAGACCAACACCAAAGAACAAAGCGGACCACTCCTTGCACCTCATCAGCTGGGATCAGCTGGGATCTCCAACCCCACTATACCTTCAGTCCTCTCTGAAACCTGCACTGAGAGGAATGAAGGTGTAGAATTAGGTGTGTCACAGCCAAGTACTTGCGGCCACTCTGCTAGCAGTACACCCACGTCCAATTCTAGCAGGCGAATTTCCCTGCCCCAGCTGCTGGACCGTCGAAAGAAGTTCACTCCCAGCCATCCACATGCCCAGCGGTTGAATGCTAGCTTGGCTAAATTGCTAGCGCTTCAACTGCTGCCTTTTCAGTTGGTAGACTCGGCCCCCTTCCGTGAGTTTGTGCAATGTGCGGTTCCTCAGTGGAAGGTTCCCAAATGCCACTTTTTCTCACGGAAGGCTATTCCGGCTCTCTACCGGCATGTGGAAGGCAATGTCTTGGCCTCGCTGGACAGGGCGGTCAGCGGTAAGGTGCATATTACCGCTGACTCATGGTCCAGCAGGCATGGACAGGGACGTTACCTTTCTTTCACGGCCCATTGGGTCACTCTTTTGGTCTGGTTGTGACACACCTCTCTCCTCCACCCCCTCCTCTTCTTCTTCCTCCATGGCCTCTTCCTGTGCTTTGTCCTCGGAACCAGCGGTGCTCCGTAGGCGTTCAAGGGGCTACGCAAGTACGCAGGCAAAAAGATGCCATGCCGTGCTTGCGCTGGTGTGTTTGGGGGACAGGAGCCACACTGGGGCAGAGGTCCTGTCTGCTCTGCAGGGGCAGGCCGAGAGGTGGTTGACGCCACGCCAGCTTAAGCCAGGAATGGTGGTTTGCGACAATGGCACCAACCTCCTCTCCGCCCTCCGACAGGGACAACTGACCCATGTTCCCTGTGTGGCTTAATTCCTTAACCTGGTGGTGCAGCGCTTCTTGGGCAGGTACCCGGGCTTACAGGATGTCCTGAGGCAGGCCAGGAAAGTCTGTGTGCATTTCCGCAGATCTTATAATGCCAGTGCTCGCCTGGCTGAGCTGCAAAAGGAGTTGAACCTGCCCAAGAACCGCCTTATATGTGACATGCCCACCAGGTGGAACTCAACGTTGGCATGCTGCAGCGGCTGCACACGCAGCAGAGGGCCATCAATGAGTACCTGTGCGACTACGGCACCAGGACAGGGTCAGGGGAGCTTGTTTTTTTTTCACCACGCCAGTGGGGCATGATCAGGGATGCATGCACTGTCCTGGCACCATTTGAGGAGGCCACGAGGATGGTGAGCAGTGACAGTGCATGCATCAGTGACACTGTACCTCTTGTCCACCTGTTGGAGCACACGCTGCGTGGAATAATGGACAGGGCACTTGAGGCAGAACAGAGGCAGGAAGAGGAGGACTTCCTTGCCTCTCAAGGCCCCCTTTACCCAGACAGTGTTCCTTCTGTCCCACCCATCGCACAGGAAGAGGAGGAGGAGGAAGAGGAGGAGGAGGATTGTGTCAGCATGGAGGTGGAGCCTGGCACTCAGCATCATCAGCAGCAGTCTTTTAGGGATGATTTACAGTCCCAAGAAACCAGTGGACTTGTACGTGGCGCGGAGGAGGTGGCTGCGGATCATGTCGTCCTTAGTGACCCAGAGGACTCCGGACTGAATGCCTCAGCTAACCTACGCTGCATGGCCTCCCTGATCCTGCAAAGTCTGCGGAAGGATCCTCGTATTCTTCGGATCAAGGAGAGGGACCATTACTGGCTGGCCACTCTCCTTGATCCACGGTACAAGGGTAAGGTTGCGGACCTTATGTTACCGTCGCAGAGGGAGCAGAGGATGAGACAACTCCGGGAGGCCTTGCAGAAAGGTCTGTGCAACGCGTTCCCAGAGACTGGGAGGTTACAAACTCCTGGTCCTGGACAACGAGTTGCTGAGGCTTCGGTCAGTCAAAGAAGGAGCGTGGGGAAGGTGGCCGTCTGACCGATGCGTTCAGACAATTCTTTTGTCCGCAGCCCCAAAGTATGATCGGTTCCAGCAACCATCGCCAGCGTCTGATATACATGGTGCAGGAATACCTAGGAGCAAGGTCAGACTTGGACACCTTCCCCACCAAAAATCCTCTGGCTTACTGGGTCTTGAGGATGGATCACTGGCCAGAGCTTGCACAGTATGCAATTGAGCTACTGGCCTGTCCTGCATCCAGCGTTCTTTCAGAACGCACATTCAGTGCTGCTGGAGGATTTGTCACGGATCACAGGGTGCGCCTGTCCACCGACTCGGTTGATCGACTGACTTTCATCAAGATGAACCAGTCTTGGATCACCACCAGCTACCACACACCTGATGCTGATATAACAGACTAATTTATTTTAAAATGTCACATCCCTTCAAGACTGATGCTGATGCTGAGTGCCTGTGCTGTTATGTTGACTGGCTATCCTCCTCCTCCTCAATGATCCGATTGATGATGATAGCTTGGAAGAACATTTTTGTTTCTGGGTGCCGCCACCAGTGCCTAAGGCCCAATTTTTCAGCCCCTGTTTAACAGGGGCGTGTAATTAAAATTTTTGATGCAATACTTTGCAACAGGGCTCATTGCTGTGCTCCAAGTACAGTATCTGTGAGGGGTTGCAGTGTTGTGCCACCAGTGCCTAAGGCCCAATTTTTCAGCCCCTGTTTAACAGGGGCGTGTAATTAAAATTTTTGATGCAATACTTTGCAACAGGGCTCATTGCTGTGCTCCAAGTACAGTATCTGTGAGGGGTTGCAGTGTTGTGCCACCAGTGCCTAAGGCCCAATTTTTCAGCCCCTGTTTAACAGGGGCGTGTAATTACAATTTTTGATGCAATACTTTGCAACAGGGCTCATTGCTGTGCTCCAAGTACAGTATCTGTGAGGGGTTGCAGTGTTGTGCCACCAGTGCCTAAGGCCCAATTTTTCAGCCCCTGTTCAACAGGGGCATGCAATTATAATTATTGATCTAATAATTCACAGCAGGGCCCATTGCTGCGCCCACCAAGAGTAACTGTGAGGCCTTACAGTGTTGTGGCACCAGCACCACCATCAAAGGCCCAATTTTTCCTACCACTGTTCAACAATTATATGTAATTACAATTCCCGATATAATAGTTGACAGCAGGGCGTTCCAGCACCCACCAAGAGTAACTGTGAGTGCTTACAGTGTTGTGCCAACACCAACACCTAAGGGGCCAATTTCTGCAGAGTATATACGGCAGGTCCCTACTTTCAAACATCCAACTTTCAAACGACTCCTACTTGCAAACGGAAGAAGACAACAGGAAGTGAGAGGAAATCTACCCCTAGGAAGGAAAATTCTCTCCTGTAAGAATTAATATGGGAGAAAGATGTCTCCTCTCTACTGATGCTTTATCACCAATCCTTGTTTCAATAAAAACACCACATTTCAAAAACAGTTGTCATTGGGACGGAAAGTGAGGTGAAATGTTCTGAACAGGGGCACAGACAGCAAAACAAATGTTACAGGGGTGATAACCCTTCCCTATGTTTTCCAAAAAGCTTAAAAATATATTTTTGGGCTGGAGCTACACTTAAACAATGTACCAGTTCAAAATTACAAACAGATTCTACATAAGAACAAACCTACAGTCCCTGTCTTGTATGCACCGCCTGTATACGGCTGTTCAGAGTATATAGGGCCTTTTTTATTTTGTGTGTGGGGTTCCCCTTAATATCCATACAAGACCCAAAGGGGCTGGTAATGGGCTGGGGTAGGGGGGGGGGCTGTGATGGGGTAGCTATGCCATTTTTCTTAAAGATTTTCATCCATATTACCGGGACCAGACATTACATTAAAACCGCAAGCAGTTTTAAATGGCTTTTTTTTTCCTTTAGAAATGTCATTTTGTGCAGGGACAGTTCTAAACACGGGAAACACATGGCACTTCACAGGCATACTTTAGACACCCCCCAGGTACGATATTTAAAGGAATATTTGATTTTTTTTTTTCACTTTATGCATCATTAAAATGACTGCTCCCGAAAAACGGACGTTTTTAAAACGTCTTTTTGCATTGATACATGTCCCCTGGTGCAGAACCCGGGTTCCCAAACCCTTTTTAGGACAATAACATGCATAATAGTCGTTATAATTAGCACTTTAGAATTCGAACGTTCGCATCCATTGTATTTAATAGGGTTCTAATGTTCGTGCAAACTTTCGGTCCGTTCGCGGGTTCTGGTGCGAACCGAACCCGGGGGTGTTCGGCTCATCACTAATGGTGAGTATTTTACAGCTCTCATTTGTTTTTGAAAATGAAGAAAGAAAATAATTTTTTTTTTCTTTTTTACATTTTCAAAACTTTGTGACAAAAAGCAAGACCTGCAAAATACTCACCATACCTCTCAGCAAATAGCTTGGGGTGTCTACTTTCCAAAATGGGATCATTTAGGGGGGTTTTGTGCTATCTGGGCATTCCATGGCCTCCGAAACTGTGATAGGCAGTGAGGAGTGAAATAAAAAATTGACACCCTTGGAAAGCCTAAAGGCGGTGCTTGGTTTTCGGGGTCCTGTACGCGGCTAGGCTCCCAAAATGTCTCACACATGTGGTATCCTCGTACTCAGGAGAAGCAACAGAATGTATTTGGGGTGCAATTCCACATATAACCATGGCATGTTTGAGCAATATATCATTTAGTGACAACTTTTTGTAATTTTCTTTTCTTTTTGTCATTATTCAATCACTTGGGACAAAAAAAAAAATATTCAATGGGCTCAACATGCCTCTCAGCAAATAGCTTGGGGTGTCTACTTTCCAAAATGGGGTCATTTGGGGGGTTTTGAGCTGTCCTGGCATTTTATGCACAAGATTAGGAAGCTTATGTCACACATCATCCACTCTTCTAACCACTTGAAGACAAAGCCCTTTATGACACTTTTTGTTTACATGAAAACTTTTTTTTTTTGCAAGAAAATTACGTTGAACCCCCAAACATTATATATTTTTTTAAAGCAAAGACCCTACAGATTAAAATGGTGGGTGTTGCATTTTTTTTTTTTACACAGTATTTGCATAGCGATTTTGCAAACGCATTTTTTGGGTAAAAAATACACTTTTTTTATTTTAATGCACTAAAACACACTATACTGCCCAAATGTTTGATGAAATAAAAAAGATGATCTTAGGCCGAGTACATGGATACCAAACACGACATGCTTTAAAATTGCGCACAAACGCGCAGCAGCGACAAACTACATACATTTTTAAAAGCCTTTAAAAGTCTTTACAGTTTACCACATTAGATTTACAGAGGAGGTCTACTGCTAAAATTACTTCCTTCGATCTGACCTTCGTGGTGATACCTCACATGCATGGTCCAAATGCTGTTTACATATGACGCCAAACAGGCGCTTGCGTTCGCCTTTGCGCAAGAGCAGGGGGGGGACAGGGGTGCTTTTTTTTTTATTATTATTATTATTTATTTTGCTTTTTTATTTTATTTTTAAACTGTTCCTTCCATTTTTTTTTTTTTTTACCATTTTTATTGTTATCTCAGGGAATGTAAATATCCCCTATGATAGCAATAGGTAGTGACAGGTACTCTTTTTTTGAAAAAAATTGGGGTCTATTAGACCCTAAATCTTTCCTCTGACCTCAAAGCATCTGACCACACCAATATCGGTGTGATAAAATGCTTTCCCAATTTCCCAATGGCGCTGCTTATATCTGGGGGGGGGGGGGTCATTCCCTCCCACTGCTTGTTAAAGCAGTCTAGAGGCTAATTATCTGCTAGGATTGCTTTTACATGAAAGCCGACCGCTGGCTGAAAAGAATGATACCAAGATTATACCTAAACCCGCAGGCATCATTCTTGTATAACCATTCAAAGTCCAGCAACATACCAATACGCTGCTGGTCCTTGTTGGACATGTATTGTAATCTTTTTTTCCATGCAGCCTGTCAGCTGAACGAAAAAAAGAGAATGATCGTTGGGTATGCCCACCATTAGAATACCTCCCTTCATCCACCCACTTCTAATGATGGGCATACATGCACCATTTATATATGCCAAAGCATGGGGCATCCTCCCGCAAAAAAGTTATGCTGCGTACACACGATCTGACTTTTCCACGAGCAAGCCTCGGAATTTTGACCGTATGTACGTGGCATTAGGAGCAAAATCGCTCCTCTGCCCCTGCTGCCCCCATGCCTTGGCATATATGCTCTTTTTTTAACTGTGGTGGTGAAATCACCTTCTACAGCACTGGAGTCACGGCTTTATGTATCGTGGGAGCAAACGCTGTTGCTGTCAAGATAAAAAAATCCGCGCTGCAGCTGAATGGCGCACCTGAAAACAAAAAATGACATACCTGAAAAGCAAGCATGATAAAACATTGCAGAATAGAATACAGTAAAAAAGAGCAGAACAATAGAGAGAAAATAGAGAGAGGGAGAGAACAATAAAACGACAACTATTATTATTTTTATTTTTTTTATATCTATTTTTTGTGTTTTTTTTTTTTTTTACTTTTTTTTTTACACTTTTTTTTGTTACTTTAACAACTGTTACGGTTCGGGTCTCTCAAAACGCGATGGCATCTTGGGAGACCCTGTGTAAGTGTGTCCTAGTCTGTGAAATGCTGTACCCTACGCTAAAACTTCACTTTTGTGTGGAAGCATTCAAAACATTTACCAATGCAAAGACCAGGATTGTCAGGACAGAGTGGACAAAAATAACGGGCGTCACGACTAAAAACACGCTTGCTACAGACACAACATCTTTTTTGGGGGGCTCGTTGGGTAGGGGTACTCTCGAGGACATACGGAAAATGCCTCTCATGCAGCCGTCTTACTGCGTTTGGTTGGGGATGGTGAGGTGCAGAACCGCCTGGATACAGGAGGTCTATGACTATTTCATCCTGGAATTTGAGGAAGGATAAAGTCCCGCCTGAAAGCTCTGTATAGCACATGAGCGTTCAGCAAAGCCAATTGAAATAAGGATAGAGACACTTTTTTTGTACCAGCGTCTCGCCTTACGGGCAATGTGATACGGCGCCAACAACTGGTCGTTGAGGTCCACCCCTCCCATATTTTGGTTATACTCGTGGACACAGAGGGGTTTCTCCACAACACCAGTCGCCGTACGAATTTGGACATTCGTGTCTGCGTGAAGGGAGGTAAGAAGGAAAACGTTCTTATTATCCCTCCACTTCACAGCGAGCAAATTATTACACTTCAAGCAGGCTCTCTCCCCCAGCCTAAGATGGGAATCTACAAGCCCCTGGGGAAAGCCCCGGCGATTAGGTTGCACGGTGCCACATGCTCCAATCTGATGATCAAACAAGTGACTAAACAGTGGCACTCTTGTGTAATAATTGTCCACATACAAGTGGTACCCCTTTCCGAATAAGGGTGACACCAAGTTCCACACTATCTTGCCAGGGCTCCCTATGTAATCTGGGCAGTTCTCCGGCTCTACCTGACTATCTTTTCCCTCATAAACCGTAAAGCTCCATACATAGCCTGTTGCCCTGTCACAGAACTTATAGAGCTTGACCCTGTATCTGGCACGCTTGCTGGGAAGGTACTGTTTGAAAGACAAGCGGCCAGAAAATGTAATCAGGGACTCATCAACGCAGACAACTTGATCGGGAGTAAACAAGGCTGCAAAACATTCGTTGAAGTGGTTTATGAGGGGCCGAATTTTGTAGAGCCGATCAAATTCAGGGTCTCCACGTGGACGACAAAGTTCATTGTCGTTGAAGTGCATGAACCGCAAGATCTGCTTGTATCGTTTCCTGGACATGGAGGCAGAGAACATGGGCATATGGTCAATTGGGCGTGTGGACCAATAGGCGAGCAATGACGGGAATTTATGTGTACCCATGTTGAGGGAAAGGCCCAGAAAGGTTTTAAATTCGGAAACCGTAATTGGTTTCCAATCTCTGGCAATGGAAGGCAACTGGGGACTAACGGCGATGAATTGACCAGCATATAAATTACTCTGGTCCACAATAGATCTATAGAGATCTTCCGTGAAAAACAGCGAATAAAAATCAAGTGGCGTAAAATCAGCTGTTTCCACCTGAATACCGGGTTGGCCAGTGAATGGGGAAAGTACGGGTTCCGCAGAAGTGTTGGACACCCAATCAGGATAGGCAAATTCTGCAGGAAGGACACTATGGGCACGACGGGCCTGCCTTTGTCTTATTCTTCTTGGTGGCAGCAGGACACTACTTTTGCTTGCCACCTCACCAGCTTGAACTGCACTTATGGGACTCGCCAGGTCACCACGTGATACTGCTGTGCTGGATGTACGTCCAGGGTGTACTAGGCCGCTGGTGCTTGCCAGTTCACCAGAAGGAATAGTGGCGTTAGTACTACTCTGCTCCATAATACGAGAGCCCTGCAGTTCTTGCTCCTCAACAACATCAGAAGATCGGGGTCGGGTACGCCTGACCTTAGTGGGGACCTCATCATCTTTGTCGTCAGTGCTATCTGACATGGAGCCGCTGTCTTCTACGGGGATGTATTCTGAGCCTGAATCTGACAGATGCGTGACCTCCTCTTCACTATCTGTCATGCTCAGAATCTCATAGGCCTCTTTACTAGTGTACCTTCAATTTGCCATTTTGGGCTCTAAATTTAGTGGTACACTAGTAAGATTCACAGGTAAAAAATCACCTGACTGTCAGCAAATGTATCAAACGCTACCAAAAAAACTGTTAGTGATCGCAGGGATCAGGCCTGTCTCTGCGAATGCTGCAGTTATGTGTGTTGTGTTTGGTAAGTGACAGTGATCGATCGATACTGCACTTGGGTGGGCTGGGCTGGGCGGAGGGGCTAAACGCAGGTGCTAGAAGGTATCTGGGCTGATCCAGCTAACACTACGTTTTTGGGAACCCTAAACCGCTGGGGACGCTAGTATAGATCTGATCAGATACTATACCACTAAGGGAGGTGTATGCTTTGCGCGTGGGTGTTAGCGTTACTGCCACTAACCTGACGCTGCCTGGGGCGACGCAGACCCTCTCTGACGCTAAAACCTAATTGATATCACCCGCTGGGCGATCAGGGGATTAAACCTTTATTGGGTTATATACGGCAGTTTTCCCTTTTGCTATAAAAAGCAAACTAACCAACCTGCGTCACCCGTAACACTTATACAGTGATCACTGGTGAAAGGTTTAACTAGGGGCAATCAGGGGGTTAAAACCTTTATTAGGTAATATATGGGGGTACCTGACGCTATATAAAAACCTGATGGGTAACCTACATAACTAAATAACTAACTGGCTAACCAGTGTCACCAGTGACACTTATACGGTGATCACTGGTGAAAGGGTTAACTCTAGGGGCAATCAGGGGGTTAAGATAATATATGGGGGTACCTGATGCTATAAAAACCTGGCGGCGAACCTAAAAAAATAACTGGCTACCTAGGGGCACCACCGACACTAATACAGTGATCAGAAAAACGATTGCTTAGTGATGCTGGCGATAGGGGGTGAAAGGGTTCCCTCGGGGGGCGATCAAGGGGTTAAACCTTTATTAGGGGGGGTTAGGGGGCTACCCTGGACCTAAAGGGGCCTAAACCTAACTGCCCTGACACTTTTTACAGTCTAAAATTACACTAAATGCAGTGATCAGTAAATAAATGATCACTGCAATCAGTGACACTGTGACTGGGGGTGCAGGGGGTGACCTGGGGGGTGATCTGGGGGTGACTGGGGGGTGAAATGTGTGCCTATGTGTACCTACGTGTCAGTGTAGTGTTGATGCACTAACCTGATGTCTTCTCTCCTCGGCGCTCTGGACGAAAAGACCGCCGCATGGATAGATGACATCACTTCCTCTGCCTGTGTTTACATTACACAGGCAGAGGAAGATTGTCATTTGCCGGGAGCGATCGCGAGGGGGTGGCCTGCTGAACCGAAAACGACCGCTTCATGTACCGGGGCCACTTACTCAGCTCAGCTATTACAGCTCAAGCTGTATTACAAAACCACATCCGTTTTTTTTTAAATTGTCCCCCTTTCCACAGAAAGGTGACCCACCACATTATAAAGGCCGTGACAAGAGAGGGAGGGTTGGGGAGCTCCTATCGCTATACCATCCACCGGCGACTGGCCACGGACCCTGTCCTGGCCTCCTTTATATAGGGGTCCCTTAGGGTTCTGGAACATTCAATTCGTTTTCAAGGCTCCCCCTCACAGGCAGTTACAAGGCTCCCCCAAAACACGAGCCCCCTGACCTGTGGGGGATACTTGAAACCTCCATGCCGCCGTTATCCCATGAGGAAAAGGGGGGCCTTGAAACTCCTATCCCCTTTTCCCCATATAGGATAACAGGCAGCAAATACTTAAAATGATCACCAGACATGTTTTAATAAATAAATCACTCAAGATTATCTGGAATAAATATATGGCCGAGGCCTTTATTATTGGTTTTAATAACAATTATATAACAACTCACTTAAAATTCCCCATAGAAATTTTAAACCAACTTAAATATAAATAACGACCACCCTGTACACACAATCGTTTTTTCTGATGAAAAAAGTCCGATGGACTTTTTTCATTGGAAAAAACGATTGTGTGTGGGCCCCATCGGACTTTTTTCCATTGGTGTAAAAAAATAGAACATGTTTTAAATTTTTCTGATGGAAAAAAAAAAACGATAGGAATTTCTGATCGTCTGTGTGGAACTCCATCGGAGAAAAATCCACGCATGCTCAGACTAAATTAGAAGATGGGAGCGCTCGTTCTGGTAAAACTAGCGTTCATAATGGAGATAGCACATTCGTCATGCTGTAACAGACTGAAAAGCATGGAGACTGAAAAGCGCGAATCGGCTAACACCAAACTTTTACTAACACGCGGTAACACAAAATCAGCAAAAGCAGCCCAAAGGGTGGCGCCATTGGATTTGAACTTCCCATTTATAGTGCCGTCGTACGTGTTGTACGTCGTGGCGTTTTGGACGGTCGGAATTTTGTCTGATGGTATGTATGCAAGACTGATGGAAGTCAGCTTCATCGGAATTCCGATCGAAAATTCCATCGGATTTTATTACATTGGAAATCCGATCGTGTGTACAGGGCATTACTCAGCTCAGCTATTACAGCTCAAGCTGTATTACAAAACCACATCAGTATTTATTAAACTGTCCCCAAATAGACAGAAAGGGCTGAAAGCCCTTCTGGCTACACCCAAACCGCGGCCTGCTCAATACACGTCTGGAGATCATTATTCATTATATCCAAACCGATATCAGACAGATGGACACCATCCTTTCGATAAAGGCCCGGAACACCTCCTTCCAAATCTAAATGACGATAGGAGAAACCATATCCAAGGGCCCAGTGGCGGAATTATAGGGGTCGCTGAAGTCGCCATGGCGACCAGGCCCCTTGCTGCAGGGGGCCTTCACTCAAGGACCCCCTGTATACAGTACTTCAATAGGAGGAGCGGAGACGAGCTCCCTGATCCTAAGCCGAACTGTAATCGGCACTGTGTGCGGGGAGCTCGTCGCATTGATTACAAAAAGCACAGTGTGTGCGGTGCTCTTTGTCTCCCCCTACAGTGCAGTTCCCGGCAGGAAGAGCAGGAAGGTAAAGCACTGCCGTTTTTTATCCACTGTATGTGTGTTTATATGTGTGTGTTTGCATGTGTGTGTGTGTTCATGTGTGTGTGTTTGCATGTGTGTGTGTTCATGTGTGGGTGCTCATGTGCATGTGTGCGTGCATATGTATGTATGTGAGTGTGCGTATGTGCATGTATGTGTTTATATCAGTGGCGGTGCGTCCATAAGGGCGCACGGGTGCCACCCCCTCTCTCAAGCCACCCCCTCTATCACCAATAGATAGATTCATGCATAGCATGAATCTATCCATGGCCGCAGCTTCCACCCCCTATTCAGGTGCCCAGACCTTTTTCGGACCCCGGGCGCCTGAATTACAGCAGCGGGGGGGTGTTTTTTAAGCGCTAATAGGCTTCAAAATAGGTGAACTGCAAGCACCATGCTGGGTGCTCGCAGTCCACCCAGGTGTGATAGAAAAACAAATGAATATTCACTTTTCTAACACTAAACCGCCTCTCCACCAATCAGGTGCTCGGGTCTGTTACCTGTCACCTTATTGGCTGAAAAGACAGGCACCGCTATTGGACGCCTATCAGGAGGACAGGATGGGAGGAGACGCATGGAGGACACCGCTCGTCGCTTTTACCCGCTGCCCCACCAAGACAGGGTAAGTGCCGGGCAGACTGTGCATGGGCGGGGTCACAGTGGCTGTGTTTGATGGCACAGTGGCTGCGTTTGATGGTACAGTGGCTGCGTTTGATGGCACAGTGGCTGCGTTTGATGGCACAGTGGCTGCGTTTTGATTGCACAGTGGCTGCGTTTGATGGCACAGTGGCTGCATTTGAGGACACAGTGAGGCTGCAAATGTTTTTTTAAAGAATTTTTCAGTTTGCTTGCGCCCCCCCAAAATTTTTGAGTACCAGCCGCCTTTGGTTTATATGTGTGTGCATATGTGCATTTATATATATGTGTGTGTGTGTGTGTATATATATATATATATATATATATATATGTATGTATGTGTGTGTGTGTGTATGTATATATACAGTGTATGTTTATGTATGTGTGTTTACATGACCCCCTATATGTGTACAATCAGAACCGATTTTAAATATTTTTTTTTGCTTGTTCATAGTACCAGCAAAAAAATGCTGTTCCACTGAAAAGCAATCCATGCTCATATCGATTTTCAGAGGCATTTGACAGTCGGTAAAGAGGCAATATGTTGCCTCCTGACCGCCTGTTTTAACCCCTTAAATGCATCATCACTATGCTGCAACTGCATGCAATGCACACAGTTGCAGGGCGGTTGCAGTGCAGCCCCATTCACCTAGGGGTAAACTTCAAGGGTGCCCTGGCTGGAAAAATATTGAGAAACACTGGCATAGAGGAACCAATCTCTCCATTTTCATCCTGCAGCCGCTGAATGCCTGCGGGAGGGAGAGGGAGAGGAGGAGAAGCAGGGGTAAATGGAGAAATTGGTTCCTTTTTATGCAGCCACCCACTTGCGACCGGGTCCTGTTGTTCCGCCACCGGGCTCGGAGAAAAAAGCCCTGTCTGGGGGGTCAGGGGGTCCTTCATGGTTTCTTGCATCGGGGCCCTGAAGGTTCTAGTTACGCCACTGCAAGGGCCATACATTTCTCCACAACCCTATTTATAAGTTTTCTTATTTTTTTACAAGGACGAAAAACTGCAGATCTTAACCATCTTATGCCGTGTACACACGACCGTTTTTAATGTCATTGAAAAAAACTGCATTTTTCTCGACGTGATTCTTCTCAAGCCTGCCTTGCCTACACACTATTGTGGAAATAAATGCTTGAGTAAAGCGCAGTGACGTACAACGCGTACAACGGCACTATAAAGGGGAAGTTCCATTCGGATGGCGCCACCCTTCATGTTAGTAAAGTTTGTTGAGCGACGATTCGCGCTTTTCAGCCTCGTGCTTTTCAGTCCGTTACAGCGTGGCGAATGTGCTATCTCCATTACGAACGCTAGTTTTACCAGAACAAGCGCTCCCGTCTCATACTTGATTCTGAGCATGCGCATTTTTTTTCACGTCGTTAAAGCCCACACATGATGAGAAAAACGACAATGTAAAAAACGACGTGAAAAATTAGAGCATGTTCCAATTTTTTCATGGCCGTTTTTCACGTTGTGAAAAATGCTCTGAAGCCCACACACGATCATTTTTAATGACCATTTTAAAAAATTTCATTTTTCTCATCATTAAAAATGGTCGTGTGTACACGGCATAATGCCGCGTACACACGACCGCTTTTCTTGACGAGAAAAACTGCATTTTTTCTTTTCGCCGAGAAAAACGATCGTCTGTGGGCTTTATGTCGTTTTTCTCATCGAGAAAAACGGCATAAAAAACGACGAGAAAAATTAGAACATGTTCTAAATTTTCTCGTCGTTTTTTCCAGCATTTTTTCCGCGGCAGTTTTCCCATAGGGAAACACTGCCGCGGAGCCCACAGACGGTCGTTTTTCTCGTCAAGAGAAAATATGACGGGAAAAACGACCGTGTGTAGGGAACCAAGCGGTTCCCTCATTTTTCCTGTCATTATTCACGGCGGTTTTTTAACCGCCGTGAATAATGATCGTGTGTACGCGGCATAAGTCTAGGAATGATTTTGGAGAAAATTACAACCGACGCAGGATACATTGCCTTGATAAACCGAATGTAATGTTTAATTTGAAAAATGTAATTTAAAGTGTTTTGTATTCCTATGTCATTCCCTCCCAGATGAATGATCAAAATGTCTGGGAGAGAATGACCGTAAGCCATAGCACCCAACTCGGACAAGAGTTCCCCCCAAACAATGCCTCTTTTACATGCCAACATATAGAAAACAGGCTAGGATCCAGATCCAGAAATCCGGGATGAGGCTCTTCTGTGTGCCCAAAAGATAAATGAGTGTCCAATTATCCGTACTATTTGCTGACCATCTAGAACAATTCAAAAAATGTTGTCAGGTCTCACAAACAACTTGAAGGCATCCGATTTCCACCTACCCAATAGCTTAATACTGCTAGAATCCTAACCCATCCTAGCTGCTTCTGTGGCAGCTCCAATATGAAACAAATGAGATGATATATGTGCATCACCTAAATTAAGACAACACAAAGATTTACGAAGAACAGCCTGGAATTGAAAAACAGTCAATGGAAAACCATTCTGATGTAGAAATAAGAATTCTCCCTCAGCTGGTCTACCATGTAGATAAGATTTTAACAATAAAACTGGACAGATGAGCTTATTGGAGCATGCAGCCAGCGTGATCCGAGAGCCCTTACCTAGCTGATCAGTTTTGGATTGGCCAATAAAAAGCTGAATATTCTTGGGGTTTAGAATGACATCATGAATCTTAAGGCCTGTCTTGCTACAAGGATTCCTAGGGACTAATTCAGATACCCTCAGAGCAGCAAAGAAACAGATAGAAAATGCTGCTTTGAAAAGGCTGGCCTCATAAGGAGAAAAATATATAAAATCTGAGACATTACACAAATCCAACAAGATTTCTGGAGTGATAGGTCTTCTCTTGTCCACTGAATAATTCGATTTTTTATAACCCTTCAATGCTTTTCGTACAGAGAAGAATTTGAAACAAGACGGTAAAGAATTAATTTTAAGAAAAAAGGACACCCCAGATAAGGTTTTGTTAATATGAGACCAAGGGTAATTTTTACCCATCAAACTGTTTAAAAAGGATAACACTAACTGTTCAGAGAAATCCCACATATTGTGGTGTAATGAATTAAGGAAAGACAGCCATAGCCACCATGCATTCTTGTACCCACACCATGTTGAGGGTGCCAAGGAATTGATTATGTTTTCCGAGACTAAAGTATGCTCCAAAGCTGCTGGGGGCATGCAGATCCACCTCCCGTCCGCCCCTGGCAATAGCTGAAAAAACAATTCATTTGAAATCTGGAAAGAGCATCAGCTACCACATTTTCCTTACCCGGGACATATTTAGCTTTAACCCATAAGTTTAAGGTCAAGCATTTATAAACTAAAAAACGTAACAGGATTATAACTGGCTTAGACTTTGAAGAAAGGCAGTTAATGGCATATAAAACGCCCTTATTGTCTGTACTACATGAAAGCCTCTTATTCTGAAACTGTGTTCCCCAGATCTCTATGGCCACAATAATTGGAAATGAATTGGAATTGAAACAATTCTAATAAAACAATGTTTTTTAACAAACCTTTCAACTTCCAATCTAAAGGCAATGGTTCTGCACACCAATGGGTCTGCCAAATAGCAGCGAAACCCAAAGACCCTGCAGAATCTGTAAATAACTGAAAATCTTGTTCTAAAATAAAATCTTCCTGCCACACAGATCTCCCATTAAAGTCTAATAACGTTTTTTGCCAGATTAACAAGTCTTCTTTAATGTCATGCAACACCCTAATATGGGAGTAAGGGTTTTTAAAACCTGAAATGGCCAAGTAAAGCCTCCTTGAAAAAATACGCCCCATAGGATGTACTCTACTGGCAAATGCAAGGAGGCCTAATAAATTCTGCATAGTTATTAAGTAAGCTTGAAGAATCCTAGAAATCAATATACATATTTTTTCAATCTTTTCGGGGGGTAGCTGGAATTCCATAGCCCTGGTATCAATAGTGATACCTAAAAATTCCAAGCATGTGGTAGGGAAAACCGTCTTATCGTGTGCTAAAGGGATGCCAAAATGACGGCATATTTAAAAAAAGGAATTTAACAATGATGAACACTGATCCGACTGGACCCAAATACAAAAAAATCATTAAGATAATGTAAAACATTATCAGTGCGCGCTACTTTAGCTACTACCCATTCAATAAACGATGAGAAACTCTCAAAATAAAAACAAGAAAGAGAGCATCCCATCGGTAAACACCTGTCAAAAAAATACTGACCTTCAAACTGAAATCCCAATGAACTAAAACTGTCTGGGTGAATAGGAGGGAGCCGGAAAGCTGATTTTGCGATTTAAAGCTGCATAACCAAGTTTCTGTAACTTACCGATGGATTCCTCAAACGACGTATAAGAGACTGAGCATAAATCATCCCCAATCTGATCATTAAGAGAATGATCATGAGGGTATGACAAATGATGAATAAGCCTATAACTTCCAGAATCTTTCTTTGGAACAATCCCTAAAGGGGACAAACGGAAATCATCAAATGGAGGAGCATTAAAAGGACCAGATATCCTACCTTCCTGAAGTTCTTTACTAATTTTGTTCCTAACAATTGGGGCCAATTCATCAACTGTTTTAAAAATTTTAACGAAAGTACAACCAGAACAATTAAATGTAGGTAATTTAAAATCCATCCTAAAACCTTCAATGAGTAATTGAGCCGTCACCAGGTCTGGGTACAGAAGTAGCCACGGTTCCATGTTTCCCAGAATCAGCGGGGTGGAAGCCCTTAAGAAAGGAATCCCTTCCCGATTGCTGAGGAGTCACGGACAATTTCTTAAAACACTTAGTGACTAGGAATGAGCTTTGTGTTCGAATCAAACCCATGTTCGACTCGAACATCGGCTGTTTGGCTGTTCACTGAATTGCGAACATTATGGGCCGTTCGCGCCAAATTCGAGTGGCGCGTCAAGCCCCAGAATTCACTGCAGCATCGCAGTGCATTGCTGGCTGATGATTGACCAAGCATGCACTATGACCCGCATGCTTTGGCCAATCACAGCGCGGTAAGAACGGAGAGCCGTAATTGACCAAAGTCAGGGTGGCTTTGGCCAATCATGGCTCAAAGGAGTAGGTACACGCCCCACACTATATAAGGCAGCCGGCTTGGCGGTTAAAGTAAAGAGACAGAGAGAGAGAGACAGTGTCATTTATATTGAGTTAGCTGCAGTTACAGTGTGTAGAGGATATATATGCATCCTAGGTGTTGTGTATATATATTTATACACTGTATTCAGTTTAGCTAGATCCGATTCCTGTTATTCTCTATACTGTGACAGGCAGGCAGGTGATTGTGCTAGCTGCAGTCTGTGTTTCACTTAGTGTACTGTGTGCTTTGCATAGCGTTCACCTAAAGCTTACCTGAATACAGTTAGTGGTGTTCTCTTAATAAAACCACAGGCAGGGAGCTGCATTAATTTCATGTAGTGTACTTCTGTCCTTTGCACATCGTTCACTTAAAGGAACCTGAATACAATTTGTGGTGTTCTCATATTAAAACCACAGGCAGAGAGCTGCATGTATTTTCAGTTAGTGTACTGTGTCCTCTGCACAGTGTTCACCTAAAACTAACTGAAGACAATTGCTGCTTTTCTCAAACTAATACCACAAAAGGCAGTTGATTCTGATAGCTACATTATCAGTACAGATATATATATATATATATATATATATATATATATATATACATCCCACCTTTGTGCAGCTACATCTCACTGCAGGCCATTATTATGTCTGGAAGGCAAACAAGGAGAGGCAGACAGTCACAAGGCAATAAAAGAGGGCAAGCAGGCTCTGTGTCTAGAGGCAACAGTGCTGGTCATGGACACGGTGCATCCTCATCAGCACGTGGCCGTGGGACACGCTTGACCTTCTTTTCGGCAGCTGGCCATGTTGAGCCGCAACATGCCCAAGACTTGGTAGATTGGATAACCAAGCCGTCCTCATCCTCCTCATCCTCTCTCACCCAGGCTCAGGGTACTTTGTCTGGCAAAGCAGCTGCCAAAGCAGACTCTTCCCTCGGCTCAATGGCATCAGTCACTCCTTCCCTAGCCCCACCATGTCCTCCTGAGGAGTCCCCCGAACTGTTTGACCACAGTGTTGGGTACATGCTCCAGGAGGATGCCCAGAGTTTTGAAGGCTCCGATGATGGAACCCAGCTAGAGGAAGGCAGTAACGTGAGCCCAGAGAGAGGGGGTAGTAACGTGAGCCCAGAGAGAGGGGGTGCCCAACAAGGACAGCTATCTGGCAGTCATGTTCCCCCAGCTGCAGCATACTGCCAGATTTGCTCCAGTGATGAGGAGGGAGGGGATAATGAGGCCACTGACTCCACGCCTGATAGGAGAGAGGAGGAGGAGGAGGAGGAGGAGGAGGCACATCTCCGACAAGGCAGGATGCCCTCCAGGGGCCAGCTTAAGGGCAGCACACCGACTGCATCACACCGCAGAGCTCCGTATGTGCAGGACGCTGCTGTCTCTGCGTGTTATTCCAAAAGTTCTTTGGTGTGGGCCTTTGTTCAGAAGTGTGCAGCAGATTGCACCGTTGCCATTTGCAAAATATGTCTAAAGCGTATCTTGCGTGGCCAAAACACCAGCCGCTTGGGCACCACGTGCTTGACCAGACATATGTCGACCTGCCATGCAGTTCGTTGGCAAGCCTACCTAAAAGACCCACACCAAAGAACAAAGCGGACCTCTCCTTGCTCCTCATCAGCTGGGATCTCCAACCCCACTATACCTTCAGTCCTCTCTGAAACCTGCAATGAGAGGAATGAAGGTGTAGAATTAGGTGTGTCACAGCCAAATACTTGCGGGAAATCTGCTATCGGAACACCGACGTCCGATTGTACCAGGCAAATTTCCCTGCCCCAGCTGCTGCACCGCCGAAAGAAGTTCGTTCCCAGCCATCCACATGCCCAGCGGTTGAATGCTAGCTTGGCTAAATTGTAGGCACTTCAACTGCTGCCTTTTCAGTTGGTAGACTCTGCCCCCATCCGTGAGTTTGTGGAATGTGCGGTTCCTCAGTGGCAGGTTCCCAAATGTCACTTTTTCTCACGGAAGGCGATTCCGGCTCTCTACCGGCATGTGGAAGGCAATGTCTTGGCCTCGCTGGAAAGGGCAGTCAGCTGTAAGGTGAATATTACTGCTGACTCATGGTCCAGCAGGCATGGACAGGGACGTTACCTATCTTTCACAGCGCATTGGGTGACTCTGCAGGCAGCTGCGAAGGATGCAGGACAAGGTGCAATAGTGTTGAAGGTTGTTCCGCCACCACGCCTCCAAAATGTTACTACTGGTGATTCTGACACACCTCTCTCCTCCACCCCCTCCTCTTCTTCTTCCTCCATGTCCTCTACCTGTGCTTTGTCTTTGGAACCAGCGGTCCTCCGTAGGCATTCAAGGGGCTACGCAAGTACGCAGGCAAAAAGATGCCATGCGATGCTTGAGCTGGTGTGCTTGGGGGACAGGAGCCACACTGGGGCAGAGATTCTGTCAGCTCTGCAGGGGCAGGCTCAGAGGTGGTTGGCGCCACATCAGATTAAGCCAGGAATGGTGGTTTCCGACAATGGCACCAACCTCCTCTCTAACCTCCGACAGGGACAACTGACCCATGTGCCCTGTTTGGCTCACGTCCTTAACTTGGTGGTGCAGCGGTTCTTGGGCAGGTACCCGGGCTTACAGGAGGTCCTGAAACAGGCCAGGAAACTCTGTGGGCATTTCCACCAGTCATATAATGCCAGTGCTCGGCTGGCTGACCTGCAAAAGGATTACAACCTGCCCAAGAACCGCCTAATCTGTGACATGCCCACCAGGTGGAACTCTACGTTGGCCATGCTGCAGCGGCTGCACACACAACAGAGGGCCATCAATGAGTATCTGTTGCAATATGGCACCAGGACAAGGTCAGGGGAGCTTGGATTTTTTTCCCCATGCCAGTGGGCCATGATCAGGGATGCATGCACTGTCCTGGCACCATTTGAGGAGGCCACGAGGATGGTGAGCAGTGACAGTGCATTCATCAGTGACACTGTCCCTCTTGTCCTCCTGTTGGAGCACACGCTATATGGAATAATAGACAGGGCACTTGAGGCAGAACAGAGGCAGGAAGGGGAGGACTTCCTTACCTCTCAAGACCCCCTTTACCCAGACAGTGTTCCTCTTGGCCCAGCTATCACACAGGAAGAGGAGGAGGAGGATTGTGTCAGCATGGAGGTTGAGACTAGCACTCAGCATCAGGAGCAGTCTTCAAGGGATCAATTACAGTCCCAAGACACCTGTGGACTTGTACGTGGCTGGGAGGAGGTTGCTGCGGATCATGTCGTCCTCAGTGACCCAGAGGACTCCGCACCGAATGCCTCAGCAAACCTACGCTGCATGGCCTCCCTGATCCTGCAAAGCCTGCAGAAGGATCCTCGTATTCGTGTGATCAAGGAGAGGGATCATTACTGGCTGGCAACCCTCCTTGAACCACGTTACAAGGGTAAGGTTGCGGACCTTATCTTGCCGTCGCAGAGGGAGCAGAGGATGAAGCATCTTCGGGAGGCCTTGCAGAAAGGTCTGTGCAATGCGTTCCCAGAGACTGGGAGGTTACATATTCCTGGTCCTGGACAACGTGTTGCTGAGGCTTCGGACTGTCAAAGAAGGAGTGGTGGAGAAGGTGGCCGTCTGACTGATGCGTTCAGACAATTTTTTAGTACGCAGCCCCAAGGTATGATCGGTTCCAGCAACCATCGCCAGTGTCTGGTTTACATGGTGCAGGAATACCTAGGGGCAAGATCAGACTTGGACACCTTTCCCACCGAAAATCCTCTGGGTTACTGGGTCTTGAGGATAGATCACTGGCCAGAGCTTGCACAGTATGCAATTGAGCTACTGGCCTGTCCTGCATCCAGCGTTCTTTCGGAACACACATTCAGGCTTTGTAACTGATCACAGGGTGTGCCTGTCCACCGACTTGGTCGATCGACTGACCTTCATAAAAATGAATCAGTCTTGGATCACCACCAGCTACCAAGCACATGATGCTGATGTAATCGAATAATTTTTTTGGAAATGTCAGATCCCTTCAAGACTGCCTATGCTGATGCTGAGTGACTATCCTGTTATGCTGAGTGACTATCCTTTTTCTCCTCAATGATCATGCTGATAGCTTGTAAGAACATTTTTGGTTCTGGGCACCTCCACCAGTGGCTAAGGCCCAATTTTTCAGCCTCTGTTTAACAGGAGCATGTCTTTACAATTTTTGATGCAATGCTTTGCAACAGGGCTCATTGCTGCGCTCCAACTACAGTATCTGTGAGGGGTTGCAGTGTTGTGGCACCAGTGTCTAAGGCCCAATTTTTCAGCCCCTGTTAAACAGGGGCATGTAAATAAAAAATTTGATGCAATATTTTGCAGCAGGGCTCATTCCTGCGCTCCTAATAGAGTATCTGTGAGGGGTTGCAGTGTTGTAGCACCAGCACCAGTGCCTAAGGCCCAATTTTTCTGCTCCTGTTTAACAGGGGCGTGTAATTACAATTGTTGATGCAATACTTTGCAGCAGGGCTCATTGCTGCGCTCCAAGTACAGTATCTGTGAGGGGTTGCAGTGTTGTGGCACCAGTGCCTAAGGTCCAATTTTTATGCCCCTGTTTAACAGGGGCGTGTAATTAAAATTTTTGATGCAATACTTTGCAGCAGGGCTCATTGCTGCGCTCCAAGTACAGTATCTGTGAGGGGTTGCAGTGTTGTGGCACAAGTGCCTAAGGCCCAATTTTTCTGCCCCTGTTCAACATGTAATTACAGTTCTTGATTTATAAAATTCACAGCAGGGCCCATTCCTGCGCCCACCAAGAGTAACTGTGAGAGCTTACAGTGTTGTGGCAACACCACCACCACCACCACCAAAGGCCCAATTTTTCTGCCCCTGTTCAACAGGGGCATGTAATTACAATTCTTGATCTAATATTTCACAGCTGGGCCCATTCCTGCGCCCGCCAAGAGTAACTGTGAGGACTTACAGTGTTGTGGCACCAGCACCACCACCACCAAAGGCCCAATTTTTCCTACCACTGTTCAACAATGGCATGTAATTACAATTCTTGATATAATAGTTCACAGCAGGGCGTTCCAGCGCCCACCAAGAGTAACTGTGAGGGCTTACAGTGTTGTGGCAACACCTAAGGGCCAAATTTCTGCAGAGTATATACAGCAGGCCCCTAGTTTCAAACATCCAACTTACAAACGACTCCTACTTGCGAACGGAAGGAGACAACAGAAAGTGAGAGGAAATCTACCCCTAGGAACTTAGGGAAATTCTCTCCTGTAAGAGTTAATATGGGAAAAAGGTGTCTCCTCTCCACTGATGCTTTATCACCAATCCTTGTTTCAATAAAACCCCAAATTTTCAAAAAACATTTGTCATTGGGACGGAAAGTGAGGTGAAATGTTCTGAACAGGTGCACAGACTGCAAAACAAATGTTACAGGGGTGATAACCCTTCCCTATGTTTTCCATCAAGCTTAAGAATAGATTTTTTGGCTGTAGCTAAAAAATGGCCGTTTTAAAAAAAAAAATTGCATTGATACAAACCCTTTTTAGGACAATAACTTGCATATTAGCCTTGATAATTAGCAGTTTTGATTTTGAACGTTCGAGTCCATTGTATTTAATAGGGGTCTAAAGTTTGTGCAAACTTTCGGTCCGTTCGCAGGAACCGGAGGGGTGTTCGGCTCATCCCTATTAGTGATCGGATGAGGACCTGAACAAAAGGTGCACTCATGCCTGAATCTACATGAATTAGGCCATTTGCATTGCGTGTCGTTGAACGAAAAACAAATGCCTTTTTTATAAGAGCCTGTAGAAGCAGAAGGTAATGTATTGTTCAAACGAGGCGCCATAGGTTTCTGAGGTACAAATAAATTTAACCAAAGCCCTATGTCTTTATTACCCCACTGAATAGAGGGGTGTACCGCATTTTTTTGGCTAAAAGATTCATCATAGAAATACCATGATAAACCCCCAAAAGTCCTATAAGCCTCTAATATTACATCCACATGCTGAAAAAGCCCCAGGCTCCGCTCCGGAAATCTTTCGCACGTAATGCTTGCATAAATAGAAAATGCTTGAAGCCAGTTATTAAATTTCCTAGCTACTGTTCTCTTTTTATCATCTTCGTTTTTATCCTTAATTGCGCGTGAATAATATTATTTTTGTGAAGGAAGCAAAGATAAGATATCTATAAACTCTCCACGCTTTTTGATAAATGGAAATCCAAAGGGGACAACGTGCATGGCTTCCTTCCCAAAATGCTCAGGCACTTTATGCAATATAGAATTGCCCTGAAGAGGTGCCTGAGAAGAAAAGGATGAATCCATTTGAGAATTAACCTGCTCTGTCACAGCCTTTCCTAAATTAGCTGCCCATACAGAAGCCGCCGCATCAGATTCCTCCAAAACTGATTTTTTAAGGTACAATATTAGACAAGCTAGAGGCTAACTGTAGGAGCGTAGAGGACAAGGATGCTAAAACATTCATTTGTTCATACTCACCAGCACTACTAGCAGCTTGCACAGTAGACACCATAGGACCTTGCCCAACATCAGCAGAAACTGCCGCTGAAGATTTCCCTGCTGTGACCAAGCCCAGGTTAGAACTCACGGCTGTACTGGGTGCTTCAAAACGCAGCCCTGTCGTTGCAGGATGTCATGGCGATGGGCGTCCAATCCGCACCACTGGGCATGGCCTGTTCGGAGGAAGCTCTGCCCTCTGTGGGCTGACGTTGCCAGCTTTCCTCTTGCGAGTGGATGCTGCCGCCTCTTCACTCCCCTTTTCTTCTGGCCCCTCTTTCTCTGGATCCGCCCCGCGACCTCTATGGCTCCTCCTCTCGCAACTCCGCTAGGCCGACCCGGAACCAGGAACTCCGACGTCTCTACCTCTACTTCCCGAGGCACCTCTTTGCCTTCTTATGCCACCTGCTCTTCCATGGGGGGACTCCCATCGCCGACTTCTGGAGCTTCTTCCATCGGAGGTAAGGAGAGGCATCTTCGGATCCAGCCTTCTCCGCCTTCTGCTTCAGCCCGCTTGAGGAGCTGCCGAAGCAACATCTTTATGCCGCCTTAGGAGGTAAGAAGCTGAGGGCTCAAAGGGAAGCTCTTTTGACTGAGCTCCTACCGCTATACCATCCACCGGCGACTGGCCACGGACCCTGTCCGAACCTCCTTTATATAAATTCCATTAGTTTTCAAGGCTCCCCCTCACAGACAGTTACAAGGCTCCCCCAAAACATGAGCCCCCCTGTCCTGTGGGGGATACTTGAAACCTCCATGCCCCCGTTATCCCATGAGGAAAGGGGGGCCTTGAAACTCCTATCCCCTTTTCCCCATATTCTGCTGCTCTTCCTGTGTTACTCATTCCTCATTATATTATTTTCATTTATTATATCCAGCTATTGTCCTACTGTTACAACAGTCCTTGTGCCTGTTTTACTCTATTCTCTTTCATCCTTCCTCCACTTGTCCTTTCTTCTTCTGACCTCTCTTTTTCATTCCTGCTCCTCTGCCAATTTTCTCCAGTTCTCCTGCATATTCTCGGTCACCCATTCCCCTCATTGCCACATGCTGTTCTGTTTCTTCTTCTGCATCCAAATCCTGCAGTTCTCTTTTCCATCTCTGCTGTATTTTATCTGGCATTTGCTACTCTGATCCTGTTACTCTTCTGTTGCTGATTGTGACAATTTCCATTGTTAGTTCTTTCTGCCCTTTTTGGTGGTTTCTGAGGCTAATGTCCTGCTGTTTTACAGTGACCCCCCTCTGTTCTACTTTCATTCCACAGGTTTTTCCCTGGTAGTTTGTTCCTACTACAGAACTCTGCATTCTTGAACACCAGTGTTTGGCCACAGTAGGGCCTGTCCACATATCAAATGGAGAGCTTGATTTATATTTTTCACTTATGCTGAATGCCCCCCCAAACATGATACTAGTGAATGAATCAAACTAAACATCTTTATGTTTTCTGAATGAATCTTCACACTGTACTGACTGGCTGTAGTAATGTTTAGATGGTGGTTACACTGGTGTTCAAAATGCCATGTAGTAGCAGTAGAGTTGGATGCTTTTCTGCATCCAGGACTCGTGTGAAATATCACTACATGAATAGATACATGAATATTAATATCACACAGCAGAAAACCCCAGTATCTGCATACACTCCTAGCTAATAGCACCTTAGTCAGACAGTGTGGAAATGTGGCATTAATTACATCAACTTTTTCAACATTTGCTATTGGTCTTCATCTTATTGCAGCTATAGGGATGGTTGATGTGGGTTACATGGTTATAACACAAATATTTAATATAGGTTATATTTTTTAGCACCTGCATGGACTTTGATTTTCCCTCAATTTCAGTCCTGGTGAAAGAAGGTTAGTCTTCTTCTAATAGGGATAGAAACAACAATAAATCCAATTAGAACTGACCACCATAGTGTTTTTTCCCTTACCGCTGTCTCTTCTATACCTTCACAACCCCCTTTTTATATCAATTCATTTGCCCTCCCCCTTTTTTTTTCTTTAGCATATCTCATGTAATACAATATGTCTAATCCTCAAGTAATCACCCTTAATGTAAAAGCTCCTTCATTTCATTATTTCCAGTCACACATTCTCTCCCTCCATTAGACCCATTTTTACCAGACCTCAGTCTTCAAATACGTCAGCTCGCAATACCCTCAGATTTTTCTTGCTAGTGACTGGATGAAATGTAGGGTCCTGCTTATAGTTTTGCCTGTAGGTTTCAGTATATCTACCAAGTTATACGTTGCAAGTAGATAAGCTATTCTTCATGTTGCAGTCTTCTTCTTACTGGGCAACTCCAGGTCGCAGTTGTAGTCTGTTACTCACCAAATTCCAACCAGCTGTCCATTTTTAAACATCTTTTAAATGCTATCATACTCCATCAATAAGGTACCATTTTTTTTCAGTCACTGTATTGTGGTCCTGTTTTCTTTCCTACAGTAGGTAGATCCAGAAACCCCTCCTCCACACCTGATTAAGCAAGTACAATCTCTTTTCGCAAAACAAGCCCTAACCACATGCTAAAGAAAACTTCACTCAACAGTAGCCAGGAGCTGGATATGTACACATACCTGCAATCAGGAGACACTTGTGGGGTTGCTGTAGGGGGAGCTGTTTTCTCTCTAGTGTTAAGTGTGATGCTGACCTGTTACCTTCTTATTCAGAGACAAGGCTGAGCAAAGCATCTTGGGATTTGTAGTCCGTATGGATGTAACTACAACTACCAGCTGGCTAATGGGGAAGAACAAACCACAGGGAGAGACTATAAGAGGGATGGATGGAGACCTAGCGCGCTCTCTTGGGACCCGGCATGGATCTGTATGCAGGGATTCTGTGATAGTGTGAGCTGCAGCTGAGTCACGTCTGTACTGGCAGAATTATCCAGTAAATATCTGGAGGGACATTTTTGGACAGCTCCCTTTAGCTGTCTGGCGGCAGCCTGAAGGCCGTTCCTATCCCAGTCATCCTGCAGTGGTATCAGATTCTGGTGAGTCACAGCTCGGTGCGGTGGAGGTCAGATGTCATCCCCATGTTCCTGAGAGACCATCATCATCACCACCACCATCATCATCATCATCATTTCTGGTTCCAGCGTGGTGAGCGGTCAACAGCCCAAATCCTATAGACACTGTATATAGACACCATTGTGTCCTGCTTTCCTTATCATCTGTAGTTCCAAGGATCTAGACCAAAGATCATAGACACTATATACAGACATCTTTGCTTTCCATTGCTCTGCTGTTGTTTGTAGTTCCACAGAAAGTAACATCTTTAAGTCAGTGATCACTGTGAATTCAGTTACAGTTTAATTCACACAGGAAGATTGTTTGCTGTTCATTCACAACTTATTGAGTCAGTTGCTTTACTTTACCATCCAAAATTTCCTTGCATGCAGTTAAACATCAAGGGCTAGCTGAAGATCAACTGGACTGCCACACAGCAATACAGGACTACTATCACCTCAAAAGCTCCAAAAAATGTTCCAGTGTTAACCACTTGTCGACAGGCATAGCTGAATGATGGTTACAGCGGGTTTGGATAACTCTGGGAGGGCATACTATGACAACCTCCCAGAATCACGCTCCTGCGTGCCCCCTGGGGTGTGCACCCCAGAATGTCCATAACTGTCAGATCTCCCAGACCCAGCGTGTCACGGATCGGGGTAAGGGGACAAGGACAGCAGCCCTTTATCACGCCAATCGGTACAGCGTGTGAGGAGAGGGGGAGAGCTGGGTGCTGGATCTGAAGTTCCCACAGCGCTGATGTGTGCTTATACATGTCTCATTCATCCATCCATGCTCCATCCATGGCTATCATCCATTCATGGCTCATCCATGCTCCATCCATGTCTCATCCATCCATGTCTCATCCATGCTCCATCCATAGCTCATCGATCCATTCATGGCTAATCCATGCTCCATCCATGGCTCATCCATCCATCCATGGCTCATCCATGCTCCATCCATGGCTCATCCATGCTCCATCCATGTCTCATCTATCCATCCATGGCTCATCCATGCTCCATCCGTGGCTCATCCGTGCCACATCCATGCCACATCAGTACTCATCCGTGCCACATCAGTTCTCATCCGTGCCACATCCATGCCACATCCGTGCCACATCCATGCCACATCCGTGCCACTTCAGTGCCCTTCCATGCCACATCAGTTCTCATCCATGCCACATCCATGTCACATCAGTTCTCATGCATGCCACAACCGTGCCACATCAGTACTCATCTGTGCCACATCCATGCCACTACAGTGTGCATCAGTGCCTCATAAAAGTGCAATAGGTAGTCAAATTAGATTTGAAATGTATGTCCCTAGAACACCTGATGGTGCTCCCTGCATGTTGGGCCTCTGTATGTGGCCAGGCTGTGGAAAAGTCTCACACATATGGTATCACCATACTCGGGAAGAGTAGCAGAATATATTTTGGGGTGTCATTTTTGCTAAGTACATGCTATGCTATTTGTTGGAAATATCTTATAAATGGACAACTTTTGTGTAAAAATAATATGTTTTCATTTTCTTTACACATTTTCCCAAAAAATGACATGTTCAAAAGACTCATTATGCCTCATAGAATATACGTTGGGGTGTTTTCCAAAATGGGGTAATTTTTTGGGGCGTTTGCATTGTCCTGGTGCTCCAGGACCTTCAAAAGTGTAAGTAAGTGTAAGTGTAAGAAAATAATTGAGTAGGTTATGCTCCTAGAACGCCTGATGGTGCTCCCTGCATGTTGGGCCTCTGTATGTGGCCAGGCTGTGTAAAAGTTTCACACATGTGGCATCGCCAAAGTCATGGATATGCATATGCTGTGTGAGAGAAATAACTTGTTAATATGACAATTTTGTGGGGAAAAAAAGAAAAAATATTAATTTTGCAAAGAATTGTGGGAAATACTCTTTAAAAAAAGTCACCATGCCTCTTACTAAATACCTTTGACTATCTACTTTCCAAAAAGGGGTCATTTGGGGGATAGTTGTACTGTCTTGGATTGTTAGTGTCTCAAGAAATGAGTTCCATCAGTACATCGGGTGTAGAATTTTTGAGTATCGCCTCACATAAAAAAACAAAATAATGAAACATAGTAGAGTACCATCATCCAGATTAGTATAGAGAAAGAGCAAGATGGGAATGTAAGGGCCGTTCTTAATGCCTCTTGTACGCAGTCTCCCCTCTTACATTCGAGATACCACGGATCTCTTGAAGCATCTTGAGGGGATCCAGGTTCCTCTGGACCCCCTGCTCATGGCTATCAATATCGAGGCTCTTTACTCGAGTATCCCCCACAAGCAGGGTGTCCTGGTGGCTGGATCCTTTCTAAGAGAACAGGAGAGAACCACCTAGGCCTCTCAATGGTTTTATTTTACAAATTCTTCAGTTCATTCTGATCAAAAATTATTTTACGTTCAATGATCAGTTGTTCTTACAGACTCAAGGAGTCGCCATGGGGACATCTTATGCCCCGATATATGCAAATCTATAAAGAAAAAATACCGCTCTAAAAGCTGCTGTTCCCTTGGTTGTGCTCCCGCCCTACTGGAACCGACAGGTGCTGGCTCTGCACAAGTGCAGAAGATAGAAAGAAATCCTGGAATGCCACACTCCGTTATCTGTCTTTACACTGTTTACACTGTTTCTATTGGATAAAATCAAATCAAGAAATAATCCAAAGTGGTACAATCAAAATGAAAAAGTGGACAACAGAACAAAAGTGGTTAACATGCTTCACATCCTGAGATGCTTATTCATAGCTGGTGAACAATGACAAAAAAATGTGTTTAAAAAGGAGAGTGGTATTCCACCAATTAGAACAAGGTGAACCGTGAATTAATTGAATACATAATTAAACATTGATGTTTCACACATGGAGTATATCCGTATGTGGGATCAATAGGAACACAAAAATGAAATGGCCAAAAACTGAAACCAAATGAAAGAAAAGCAAGTCTCCTATAATCAGTGACGTAGCGAGGGTTGTCAATGCCTGGGGCGAGGCAAGTAATTTTCACCCCCCTGACCCATGGACTTACCTATTTTCAGCTAGCTCCAGTCTGGTCACCATGATCCCCTGTGTGAGACAGTGGTGGCTGTAGGGATAAGGAGAGCGTGCTTGATAATGACTGGTAAAGCCTGGAGTGGTGACATCATGCATATGTTCCTATGTCCCATCTGTTGTTGGCGCTCCCTCCTCTCCACACTCGTGACAGCGCCCCTCTAAATTTTGCGCCCGGGGCGATGGCCCCCCTAGCACCCCCCACGCTACGCCACTGCCTATAATAAGTGATGCTATAATGAATCTTCAATTGTGATCCTGAATGTGGCAATATGTCGCAAAAATTGCTTACATCCATATGTAAAAAATATACCATAACCAAAATATAGAAAAAGAAAAAATAAATAAATGAGGATGTATCAATAATACAACAAAAATGTGTTGTAGTGCACATGTATACTGTATGTGTATATATAAATATGTGTGAGCATAAAAAAATTTATGATGCCCACATATAGTGCATATTTATAAAACTGTGGATTATACGTGTATTTCTCCAAACGTGAATGTGATAGACTCATATAATAGGATAAACAGCTGTTTACGTTAGCCTGTAGGCAATATCATGTAGTATATATATGTTTTGCATTAGCCTATAGGCAGGTATATATATGAGGCTCCAAAAAGAGAGAGAGAAAAAAAAGGGAGAGATACATAAAACACTAATGGGTTAAAGCTATAATGTTGTATTAAAATAGCATATTGTTAAAAATGGTTATGATACTGAACGTAACACCTTGTTATAAGAAGTCAATGTTTTGTGTTATACTGTAAAGTTATCTGTATGTCCTCATACTCTTTTATAAAAGAAAAGAAAACTAAAGAGGGCACATACTGATCGTATGAAAAATATAATGAACAAAACAAAACACGTATATAACATGTAGGTGTACGACAAGGGCAGAACCCCTTGTTGCTCCATCGCTATTACTACAGAAGGGTCCACTAAGAAAGCTTCAATATCCACATTGGTAAATGGTTAAAAGTGTAAATTACACCCACTGATTGTAGTAAAATGGAAGAATATAAAAACATTTTTCAATGTTGTGGGCAAAAGCTGAATATCTATCAGATGTCGTGTAACTTGCACAGCATCCGAGAAATTTTGTTGCACAAATATTCCCTTTAGAGGTCTCACTTCTCTTTCTGCAAAGAAGAGTGATAAACAGAGCCCATGGAGTTAAACCCATTGAGTCTGGGTCGCTCTTGAAATAATACAGAGTTTCCCTCCTTCCGCTGCAGAACCAAATTGCATTTTTTCAAATGCTCCAAATATTTTACGTTCAATGATCAGTTGTTCTTACAGACTCAAGGAGTCGCCATGGGGACATCTTATGCCCCGATATATATGCAAATCTATAAAGAAAAAATACCGCTCTAAAAGCTGCTGTTCCCTTGGTTGTGCTCCCGCCCTACTGGAACCGACAGGTGCTGGCTCTGCACAGGTGCAGAAGATAGAAAGAAATCCTGGAATGCCACACTCCGTTATCTGTCTTTACACTGTTTACACTGTTTCTATTGGATAAAATCAAATCAAGAAATAATCCAAAGTGGTACAATCAAAATGAAAAAGTGGACAACAGAACAAAAGTGGCTAACATGCTTCACATCCTGAGATGCTTATTCATAGCTGGTGAACAATGACAAAAAATGTGTTTAAAAAGGAGAGTGGTATTCCACCAATTAGAACAAGGTGAACCGTGAATTAATTGAATACATAATTAAACATTGATGTTTCACACATGGAGTATATCCGTATGTGGGATCAATAGGAACACAAAAATGAAATGGCCAAAAACTGAAACCAAATGAAAGAAAAGCAAGTCTCCTATAATCAGTGGCGTAGCGAGGGTTGTCAACGCCTGGGGCGAGGCAAGTAATTTTCACCCCCCTGACCCATGGACTTACCTATTTTCAGCTAGCTCCAGTCTGGTCACCATGATCCCCTGTGTGAGACAGCGGTGGCTGTAGGGAAAAGGAGAGCGTGCTTGATAATGACTGGTAAAGCCTGGAGTGGTGACATCATGCATATGTTCCTATGTCCCATCTGTTGTTGGCGCTCCCTCCTCTCCACACTCGTGACAGCGCCCCTCTAAATTTTGCGCCCAGGGCGGTGGCCCCCCTCACACCCCCCACGCTACGCCACTGCCTATAATAAGTGATGCTATAATGAATCTTCAATTGTGATCCTGAATGTGGCAATATGTCGCAAAAATTGCTTACATCCATATGTAAAAAATATACCATAACCAAAATATAGAAAAAGAAAAAATAAATAAATGAGGATGTATCAATAATACAACAAAAATGTGTTGTAGTGCACATGTATACTGTATGTGTATGTATAAATATGTGTGAGCATAAACATTTTTATGATGCCCACATATAGTGCATATTTATAAAACTGTGGATTATACGTGTATTTCTCCAAACGTGAATGTGATAGACTCATATAATAGGATAAACAGCTGTTTACGTTAGCCTGTAGGCAATATCATGTAGTATATATATGTTTTGCATTAGCCTATAGGCAATATCATGTAGTATATATATGAGGCTCCAAAAAGAGAGAGAGAGAAAAAAAGGGAGAGATACATAAAACACTAATGGGTTAAAGCTATAATGTTGTATTAAAATAGCATATTGTTAAAAATGGTTATGATACTGAACGTAACACCTTGTTATAAGAAGTCAATGTTTTGTGTTATACTGTAAAGTTATCTGTATGTCCTCATACTCTTTTATAAAAGAAAAGAAAACTAAAGAGGGCACATACTGATCGTATGAAAAATATAATGAACAAAACAAAACACGTGTATAACATGTAGGTATACGACAAGGGCAGAACCCCTTGTTGCTCCATCGCTATTACTACAGAAGGGTCCACTAAGAAAGCTTCAATATCCACATTGGTAAATGGTTAAAAGTGTAAATTATACCCACTGATTGTAGTAAAATGGAAGAATATAAAAACATTTTTCAATGTTGTGGGCAAAAGCTGAATATCTATCAGATGTCGTGTATCTTGCACAGCATCCGAGGAATTTTGTTGCACAAATATTCCCTTTAGAGGTCTCACTTCTCTTTCTGCAAAGAAGAGTGATAAACAGAGCCCATGGAGTTAAACCCATTGAGTCTGGGTGGCTCTTGAAATAATACAGAGTTTCCCTCCTTCCGCTGCAAAACCAAATTGCATTTTTTCAAATGCTCCAAATATTTGCATATCTCAGCACATTGATAACTGTATGAGGAATATTGTAATGGACAAAACTAAACTGAAAGCCCATCGGGTGTCGCGTATCTTACACAGCATCCGAAAGGATTATTTCTTGATTTGATTTTATCCAATAAAGACGTTGTTTAACGGAGTATGGCAGTCCAGGATTTCTTTCTATCTCATGCACCTGTGCAGAGCCAGCACCTGTCGGTTCCAGTAGGACGGGAGCACAACCAAGGGAACAGCAGCTTTTAGAGCGGTATTTTTTCTTTACTTCATATATCTGGACTTTGCCTTTTTCCTTTACCTACTCAAGCAAACTGTTCCCTGCACCGACACCTGAAAGCTGTGTGTTTTCACATACTATGGAAAACCCTACTACCAAGACGTCTACAACTTCTAAATCTGTTACAGTCATCCCTGAAGTGGACACAGAATTTAGCTCCATCTGAAAATCCACTCGATCTAGCCAAAGCTGTTTACCTCAAGCTCCGGATGGCGACTTATCCCTGAGATTACCAACTAATATATATTCACCCTAACATTACATTAGCATTACCCGTAACTTAATTATGTTCATGTTCATCTCCTTTAAATTTTAATAATTTTAATCTTGTAATTTTAATGTTTTTAATTCTTAACCATTTTTAACAATTTTTACATCTTTGCTAGTGTATGTGTATGTACTGTGTATATATATATCTGCATATATGTGTGTATGTATATATATATATATATATATATATATATATATATATATATGTAGCGGTCTCACCCCTCTCCCTTGCTTTATCGGTTATATGGCTGTTGTCTAGGGGTACCTGGGAGAGAGACATGATACACACCATGGCCCATGTCCTCCCGTAGCTAAGAGGTGAAGGCCAGAAGATTGGGCTTTTGTGTAGGTGCCCTAGAGTCAAGTCCAGTCCTTAGTTCCTGACTCCTTTGCTTAGTAACCCAAGTTCCACACAGTGAATAGGTACAACTCAGTTTTATTCTTCTTGCCAAGCAATAAAACAATCTTTCTCCTTTGGAAAATGGGGGACAGATCGAGGCACAATCCTTTCCCTTCTTGCTGCTGCCCACTGTGCTGTCACCAGTGGTGAATAATCACTGCCACTGACTAGGTAATATAGAACACGAATTGCCTTCGCTCACTTTGCCCCTGTCAGAGGAAGAAATCCGTCCAAGGGAGAAGTGGAGGCCTCTCCGTCACCAGCGATGCTGCGCCGGACTCTTCGGAGAAGTTACTGCGCACCAGTCCTCACGAACTCAGACACGGGCACCCAAGACGTTAGGGCCCCCTCAGATTCCTCCACCCTCGCGGAACTCAGTTGAAGGTACTGAGCCCCAGGCATCCGCCATAGTACCTCACCCCAGGCTAAAGGTGCCTGAGATGGACTCCATCTCCGCTCCAGCTAGGCCAAGGGCGCCTAGGCCTGGAACACCGGAACGCCAGCACCAAAGCTGAAGGTGCCTGGGCGCGGCCACATCCTCCGACTCTCTCCCCCAAGGTCAGGGCCTCCGCCCCTTTTATGACCTCTCCCTTTGCATCACAGCGGGTTCCCCGCCCCGCTGTACCAGCTCCAGGGGAGGACAAAAAGGCACAGTTTGCGGTGTGAGTTCAGCTCCGGTCCAAGGCAACAGTGCCACCCAGGGACCCCAAGGAACCTCACACCACCAGAGTCCTCACATAATTCAAATACCCGCTACACTCTCCCCCTGGTGATTTGACACTGGTCCCCAGTGTCTGGTACAGACTCATACCCCACGAAGGGTGGTGTCATAAGTTCAGCCCAGAAACCAAACTACACAATTTAGCCCCGAATTGTGCCAAGACCTGAATGGGAAAGGGAAAACTTAAAACAATATAACTATAAAACTTTTCCAATAAAATACTTTAAATATCTCACACATTTACATTCCTCCCTCCCTCTGACTATCTAAGGACCACCCATTCTCAGTAGTCTTGACAGACGAGTCTCCTGCAGAGGGAAAGAAAAGAAACATACATCCTATCAACATGTGTGTTTGCTTGGAATGAATGAGCCTATCCTAGAAGAAACCCATTCACTCCAATAAGTGCTGCATAATGTCAAAAAAACAAACAATCGTTGCACAACACTGCCACCTGGTGACAGTGCCACGGTCAAGACACTCATCACTTCCAGATGAACATTCCTCTTGATCATTTTCTCTGTGACCCTACACTATCTAAAACCCAAAGTCACTGATTTCTTTTGAGTGTCAGGAGAAGAAGGGAGAACAAACAAAAACAGCTCCCATATCTCCAACAAGTAGAACTGCCCAAATACAAAAAAAAACTAGGGCACAGTCCCTGCGTTCTGAGGAAGGCACTCCGGAAAGTTCAGCCAAGAGTAGAAAAGAAAAGCACACGGGAGTCTCTTTTTCCCTCTTTTCTTTTACAAGTAAAACCTTGGATGAGGCAATGATATAGGCTTCAGACGATCATCAAAAGCCTCCACATGGTACTCAACACTTTTTCCTTCCTTGCGGCAGATCACCACTTTGTCCGCATGAATGTGTCTTCCCAGCATCCATTTAGCTCTACAGTCCTGGAACTTCTTGGTGACCGTTGGTGAACAGGAAAGGTACCGCCGTGCTTGCTGTACTTTCAGTTTGTCCCACACAAAGGTATCATACCATCTTTGCCGAAAGACCTCCACCTCACAGAGCAGTTCCCGAGGCAGATACGGGTATTCCCACCCATACTCCTGAGCAACCTTCTGGCCAAAGAGACGCTGCAGCCTTGACAAAGGTGGCATAGTAGTTCGGTCTCCTTCTCCAGGTGGAACAATCGCTTCTGGGTGGCGAGGTGCATTCACCATCTCGGTAGACCTCGGCCAAGGAGCCCGCAGTAATTGACGTTGCACTCCTGCAACAGGAGCAGGTGAAATGGATGTTGAATCCAGAAGGGGAACTTCAGACAGAGAACCAGATTCTTCCCTAGGCGCCGGGGCCTCCACCCGGGGTGTACTATCCCCAGTAGACATAGGTGGGTCCCTTGTAACACGGGCCGAGGGTAACTTCATTCTGTCCCATCACTTCTGGTGGAAGATTTCGTCTATCTCCCCATCATTGCCATTGTCAGACAATGAATCCAGGTCAGAGGTGTCGTAGCACTCAGCGGGCAGATAATTCCCAGTCACGGAACTATCCCCCTTGACGATCTCTACCGACTGCGGGCTACCGCCACTTTCTACCACACAGACAGTCCCAACCCCTGGCTCACCTGGGCCTTTAGAAGAACAGGGATGTCCAGGACTTTTCCTACCGGAGCCATCCAGACCAGGCAAGCAGTGGGGCGAAGCTCTTCCATGACCACACGAGGCCATCACTAGGCCGAATTTTCTCTTCGGCGGTCGGAGCAGGGAGCTGCTGGTGACTGAATCAGCATCCTCTGATTTTTCTCTTTTCACCTCTGTTTGGGCAGTCACTTTGCCCGGATCAGTGCGCACGGGGAACGCACCAGCATCGATCTCTCCCTTCGGAGTGGCAGTCCCTGTGAGGTAGTTGAGGTGGAAAGCCCGAGGCTTTTCTGTGGATGGTTCCACCTCGAAGAGGAATTCTTTGCAGACCTCACAGCGCCCAAACGGCTTCAACTGGACCACCAGTCCTGAACAGCCGGGACAGATCACACCGAGGGCTTCCATGTCTCTACAGGTAGAGAGAGCCAATCGCCCTCGGGGCCTTAGTCTTATCCCCGTATCTATAATCGGAGCAGCCAGAGAAGACATATCTGCGAAGGAAGGAACGAAATCCACGGAGCACTTGAAGCCATCCTCTCTCTTTGCTGCTCTATTGCGCACTGACCCACCCGTGCCGGAATCTCCACGTGCGTACGTCCACGTGGCCGGACTCCTCCGACCTTCTGCACTTGTTCACGGGCTTTTCTCTTTCCCCGCCCACGAACTACGCAATTGTGGGTTGCCTCGTGGCGCGTTGGCCAATATGGCCGACCTACTCTGAACTCCACCGGGCAGCAAAGTTCAAATTCTGACACCATACACATATCCCGGATACGACGAGCCCCCACGTGTAGCGGTCTCACCCCTCTCCCTTGCTTTATCGGTTATATGGCTGTTGTCTAGGGGTACCTGGGAGAGAGAGATGATACACACCACGGCCCATGTCCTCCCGTAGCTAAGAGGTGAAGGCCAGAAGATTGGGCTTTTGTGTAGGTGCCCTAGAGTCAAGTCCAGTCCTTCGTCCCTGACTCCTTTGCTTAGTAACCCAAGTTCCACACAGTGAATAGGTACAACTCCGTTTTATTCTTCTTGTCAAGCAATAAAACAATCTTTCTCCTTTGGAAAATGGGGGACAGATCGAGGCACAATCCTTTCCCTTCTTGCTGCTGCCCACTGTGCTATCACCAGTGGTGAATAGTCACTGCCACTGACTAGGTAATATAGAACATGAATTACCTTCGCTCACTTTGCCCCTGTCAGAGGAAGAAATCCGTCCAAGGGAGAAGTGGAGGCCTCTCCGTCACCAGCGATGCTGCGCCGGACTCTTCGGAGAAGTTACTGCGCACCAGTCCTCACGAACTCAGACACGGGCACCCAAGGCGTTAGGGCCCCCTCGGATTCCTCCACCCTCGCGGAACTCAGTCGAAGGTACTGAACCCCAGGCATCCGCCATAGTACCTCACCCCAGGCTAAAGGTGCCTGAGATGGACTCCATCTTCGCTCCAGCTAGGCCAAGGGCGCCTAGGCCTGGACCACCGGAACGCCAGCACCCAAGCTGAAGGTGCCTGGGCGCCCGCCACGTCCTCCGACTCTCTCCCCCAAGGTCAGGGCCTCCGCCCCTTTTATGACCTCTCCCTTTGCATCACAGTGGGTTCCCCGCCCCGCTGTACCAGCTCCAGGGGAGGACAAAAAGGCACAGTTCGCGGTGTGAGTTCAGCTCCGGTCCAAGGCAACAGCGCCACCCAGGGACCCCAAGGAACCTCACACCACCAGAGTCCTCACATAATTCAAATACCCGCTACATATATATATATGTACAGATATTCTCTATTGTGTTTGTCCCATCACCATCTTTGTATCCCATATAGTACTCCTATTTAGTGACCAGATCCTTTATGAGATTTTATGTTAGTTTTGTCTATAATATTAATATATCTCCTCTATAAATACTATTACTGATCCCTACGGTTCCTATCAGTTTCCAGTTGGGTGTGAGTATAACAATAGAATGATAACATGATTATATAATGTAGTATACTATATAGCTTTATAGAGTTTACATACACAGCATTGAATTATATGTTTAGCCATTTGAACCAATTTCCATTATCCCTATTAGTGATAGTTATTCCCCCGGCCGCTGCACTCAGCAGTATGACATTTACTTTCCCGAGCCGCTGCACACAGCACGTTCCAGCCTGTGTGGTTACCATGGTTGCCTGTGCTGAATATCAACCCCTCCCACTTCCCCTCACACTATGGTACAAATTACCACTTCTAAGATGGCCACCATACAAGCCTGAAGAAGGGACACGCATGTCCCAATCGCGAAGCACTGCCCGCTCACCTCAGTCCCGGAAGTGACGACCTCACGGAGCCTCCACAGTCCACGTCCAACCCCCCCCAGCCAGCGCTGTGTACATCCAGTGCGGACAGGAAACGCTACAGGACAGAGGACCCCTTCCATCAGCCCGTGTTGTGTACTAGACTTGTGCACAATGGAAAAATTCGTTCCGTTTCGGTTTGTTTCTTTCCGGTCCTGTTGATTCGTAATCATTCGTAATTTTGCTAGACGGGATTTTTCGTGTTCGGACTCATTCGTATTTTTGCAAGCGACATTTTTTGTTGAATTTTTTGTTGCTTTATAATTCGTACTTTCGGTAGAGTATGTTGTTTTTCGTTGATTCTGGACACAACTCCTACTTTCGTAACTTTTTTTGGGTTCGTTGATTCGTAATTTTCCGTGTCTCTCTCACAACGACGCTGCCTATTATGCCTAATGTGCTTCGAATGGATTTGTACTTTTCTAAATACATAGCGGTTATTTGTAACGATTCGAAATCTCGTATTTTACTTTCGTTTTTTACATGCGGCTATAGGCTCCGCCCCTGTACACCATTTTGAGAGGGTTCAGCACGGTGAGGGAGAAGCAGAGAGCAGAGCAGAGTGAGTGTTATTGTGCTTCGAATGGATTCGAAATCTCGTATTTTACTTTCGTTTTTTCATGCGGCTATAGCCTCCGCCCCCTGTACACCATTTTGAGAGGGAGTTCAGCATGGTGAGGGAGAAGCAGAGAGCAGAGTGAGTGTTATTGTGCTTCGAATGGATTCGTACATTCGTAACTTTTTTCATAACGAATTATGCCGAAGACCTTCGGGCATTCGCTATTTTGCGGTATAATTTATTTCGGATTCGGTTTTATTCGTAATTGCTCTGTTCGGAAATTCGAATGCTTCCGAATGTCCGAAAGTTGCTAAATTCGGACGAATTTCGATTTGTTACGAAACGAATTGCACAAGCCTATTGTGTACGCCATACAGAGGACTATGCAGATTAAACAACTTAACCCCTGATATGCCTGATACCTTCTGCTCATATGTGAGTGTTTTTATTCCTTTTTATATTAAATATGTTTTTAACATGCTGCACATAGAGGGCGCCGTTCTCTCTTTTTCTTGTCTGTTCCCAGAGCCTCTTCTAGCTTTATTTGGACTGGCAGCCATCTATAATTTCAGCAACCTCGCCTTACTATACCTCCATACATGGACATATATACAGTATATTATATATGAACATACAGTGACTATGCCCCCTCTTCTCAACTTCATTGGTAACTTTTTCCATTATTAGACAGCTACAACCAGAGTGCGCCATATCAACCCACTGTTTTTTTTTCTTGTTATCCCTGAGGCACCTTTCGTAGACTGGAAGGCCTTATGGCAAAGGAAATTAAAGCATTTTGGGATGTCAACACCCTTACGGAGTATCTATCATTGGAACAAATCCCTCGGGGTTTGCGCATCAAAAAGTTCCCGACATTTGAATTCTCCAATGAGGACTCAAAACTAGAATGGACTAATACCCTCTCTGAAGCAAGAGAAAGGGAGCCGCTCAGGTGTGGGAATCCTTCAAATCACCTCCTCCCAGCAGACAAAGGTGCAAGCAATGCTATTGACAGCAAACAGGAACGAAAAAGTCTTCTGGACTGCAGCACTCAAAAATAAAAGCCTTTATTTTAACCACTTAACGACCGCTCACTGTATATGTACGTCGGCAGAATGGCACCGACAGGCACAATCACGTACAGTGTACGTGATTGCCTTTGTACAGTTGGGGGGTCCGATCGGACCCCCCTCCTATACAGTGAGCGGTCGGTATTCGTTGGGGAGCGTTCCGAGATGAGGGGGCGGCCATTCGATTCCGGCCACCCCCCCCCCGCGATCGCTCCCGGCGAATGGAAATGCTCCCTCTGCTGTGTAATGTAAACACAGGCAGAGGAAGCAGGAGGAAGTGATGTCATCTCTCATGCGGCGCTCACATATACCGAGCGCCGTACAAGAGAAGACGCACAGGTCAGTGCACTAACACTACACTGACACCAGGACACATAGGCACACAAATCGCCCCCCCCAGGCCCCCCCAGATCACCCCCCAGCCCCCAGTCACAGTGTCACTGATTGCAGTGACCATTTATTTACTGATCACTGCAATCAGTGACATTTGTGACTGTAAAAGTGTCACTAAAAATAGTTTTAGGTCCAGTGTAGCCCCCTAACCCCCCCTAATAAAGGTTTAACCCCCTGATCACCCCCCAGATAACCCTTTCACCCCCTAGCACCGCCGTCGCTAAGCAATCATTTTTCTGATCGCTCTCTTAGCGTCGGTGATGCAGATCGGTAGCCAGTAATTATTTTTAGGTTCGCTGCAGGTTTTTATAGCGTCGGGTACCCCCATAAATGATCTAATAAAGGTTTAACCCCTTGATCGCCCCCCAGGTAACCCTTTCACCCCCTATCACCACTGTCGCTAAGCGATAATTTTTCTGATCGCTGTCTTAGCGTCGGTGATGCAGATCGGTAGCCAGTTATTTTTTTTAGGTTCGCCACAGGTTTTTATAGCGTCGGGTACCCCCATAAATGATCTAATAAAGGTTTAACCCCCTTGATCGCCCCCCAGGTAACCCTTTCACCCCCTATCACGACTGTCGCTAAGCGATCATTTTTCTGATCGCTGTCTTAGTGTCGGTGATGCAGATCGGTAGCCAGTAATTTTTTTTAGGTTCGCCGCAGGTTTTTATAACGTCAGGTACCCCCATAAATTATCTAATAAAGGTTTAACCACCTTGATCGCCCCCCAGGTAACCATTTCACCCCCTATCACCACTGTCGCTAAGCGATCGTTTTTCTGATCGCTGTCTTAGTGTCGGTGATGCAGATCGGTAGCCAGTAATTTTTTTTAGGTTCGCCGCAGGTTTTTATAGCGTCAGGTACCCCCATAAATTATCTAATAAAGGTTTAACCCCCTTGATCGCCCCCCAGGTAACCCTTTCACCCCCTATCACCACTGTCGCTAAGCGATCATTTTTCTGATCGCTGTCTTAGCGTCGGTGATGCAGATCGGTAGCCAGTAATTTTTTTTAGGTTCGCCGCAGGTTTTTATAGCGTCAGGTACCCCCATATATTATCTAATAAAGGTTTTAACCCCCTAATTGCCCCTAGTTAACCCTTTCACCAGTGATCACCATATAAGTGTTACGGGTGACGCTGGTTAGTTAGTTTGCTTTTTATAGTGTCAGGGCACCCGCCGTATATATAACCCAATAAAGGTTTAACCCCCTGATCGCCCGGCGGGTGATATCAATTAGGTATTAGCGTCAGAGAGGGTCTGCGTCACACCCCAGGCAGCGTCAGGTTAGTGCCAGTAACGCTAACACCCACGCGTGAAGCATACACCCCCCTTAGTGGTATAGTATCTGATCAGATCAATATCTGATCTGATCAGATCTATACTAGCGTCCCCAGCAGTTTAGGGTTCCCAAAAACGCAGTGTTAGCGGGATCAGCCCAGATACCTGCTAGCACCTGCGTTTTGCCCCTCGGTCCAGCCCAGGCCACCCAAGTGCAGTATCGATCGATCACTGTCACTTACAAAACACAACACACATAACTGCAGCGTTCGCAGAGACAGGCCTGATCCCTGCGACTCCAGTGCTGTAGGAGGTGATTTCACCACCACAGTTAAAAAAAAACATATATGCCGAAGCATTGGGGCAGCCGGGGCGGAGGAGCGATTTTGCTCCTAATGCCGCGTACATACGGTCGAAATTCCGACGGAGGCTTGCCCGTGGAAAAGTCCGACCATGTGTGTGCGGCATAACTTTTTTGCGGGAGGATGCCCCCATGCTTCGGCATATATAAATGGTGCATGTATGCCCATCATTAGAAGTGGGTGGATGAAGGGCGGTATTCTAATGGTGGGCATACCCACCGATCAATCTCTTTTTTCGTTCAGCCAACTGGCTGCATGAAAAAAAAGATTACAATACATGTCCAACAAGGACCAGCAACGTACTGGTATGTTGCTGGACTTTGAATGTTTATACCAGAATGATGCCTGCGGGTTTAGGTATCATCTTGGTATCATTCTCTTCAGCCAGCGGCCGGCTTTCATGTAAAAGCAATCCTAGTGGCTAATTAGCCTCTGGACTGCTTTTACAAGCAGTGGGAGGGAAAGTCCCCCCCCGGATATAAAAAGCGCCATTGGGAAATTGGGAAAGCATTTTATCACACCGATCTTGGTGTGGTCAGATGCTTTGAGGGCAGAGGAAAGATCTAGGGTCTAGAAGACCCCATTTTTTCAAAAAAAGAGTACCTGTCACTACCTATTGCTATCATAGGGGATATTTACATTCCCTGAGATAACAATAAAAATGATAAAAAAAAAAAATATGGAAGGAACAATTTAAAAATAAAATAAAAAAGCAAAATTAATAATAAAAAAAAAAAAAAAAAAAAAGCACCCCTGTCCTGCCCTGCTCTTGCCCAATGGCGAACACAAGCGTCGGTCTGGCGTCATATGTAAACAGCAATTGCACCATGCATGTGAGGTATCACCGTAAAGGTCAGATCGAGGGCAGTAATTTTAGCAGTAGACCTCCTCTGTAAATCTAACGGGGTAACCTGTAAAGGCTTTTAAAGGCTTTTAACCACTTAACAACCACCTGCCGACAAATAACGTCGACAAGGTGGTTGCTTAACTCTGGGAGGACGTTATATAACGTCCTCCCAGAATCGCGCTCCCGCGCGCCCCCTGGGGCGCGCACACGGGAAACTCCGTGACCGCCGGGTCCAGAGGACCCGGCGGATCACGAATCGCGGTAAATCGCCGCTGATAGCGGCCGTTTACCACGTGATCGCTCCGTCAAATGACGGAGCAATCACTTGTAAACAGACCGGCGTCATGTGATGACGCCGGTTCCTCCCTCCCCTCTCTGTACCGATCGGTACAGTGTGAGAGGAGAGGGGAGGGAGCGGATGGCAGCAGCAGCACTGTGGGCTGGATCTGTGACAATTGCAGTCACAGATCCAGCCATCCATCCATCCCTGCTCAGCCATCCCTGTGCTATACCCTGCCAATACTCTGCAATACACCCTGCCAATACTCTGCAAAATACCCTGCCAATACTCTGCAAAATACCCTGGTGCAATACTCTGCAATACCCTGGTGCAATACTCTGCAATACCCTGGTGCAATACTCTGCAATACCCTGGTGCAATACTCTGCAATACCCTGGTGCAATACTCTGCAATACCCTGCGAAATACTCTGCAATACCCTGCGAAATACTCTGCAATACCCTGGTGCAATACTCTGCAATACCCTGGTGCAATACTCTGCAATACCCTGGTGCAATACTCTGCAATACCCTGGTGCAATACTCTGCAATACCCTGCACAATACTCTGCAATACCCTGCACAATACTCTGCAATACCCTGCAAAATACTCTGCAATACCCTGCACAATACTCTGCAATACCCTGCAAAATACTCTGCAAAATACTCTGCAATACCCTGCACAATACTCTGCAATACCCTGCACAATACTCTGCAATACCCTGCACAATACTCTGCAATACCCTGCACAATACTCTGCAATACCCTGCACAATACTCTGCAATACCCGCCACAATACTCTGCAATACCCTCCACAATACTCTGCAATACCCTCCACAATACCCTGTGCAATACCCTCCACAATACCCTGTGCAATACCCGTGCAATACCCTGCCATACACCGCAATACCCTGCCATACACCGCAATACCCTGCCATAGTCCGCAATACTCCGCAATGCCCTGCAATACTCCGCAATGCCCGGCAATACTCCGCAATGCCCGGCAATACTCCGCAATGCCCGGCAATACTCTGCAATAGGCTTGTGCACAACGGAAAAATTCGTTCCGTTTCGGTTCGTTTCTTTCCAGTCCTGTTGATTCGTAATCATTCGTAATTTTGCTAGACGGGATTTTTCGTGTTCGGACTCATTCGTATTTTTGCAAGCGACATTTTTCGTTGAATTTTTTGTTGCTTTATAATTCGTACTTTCGGTAGAGTACGTTGTTTTTCGTTGATTCTGGACACAACTCCTACTTTCGTAATTTTCTGTGTCTCTCTCACGACGACGCTGCCTATTATGCCTAATGTGCTTCGAATGGATTTGTACTTTTCGAAATATATAGCGGTTATTTGTAACGATTCGAAATCTCGTATTTTACTTTCATTTTTTACATGCGGCTATAGCCTCCGCCCCTGTACACCATTTTGAGAGGGTTCAGCACGGTGAGGGAGAAGCAGAGAGCAGAGCAGAGTGTTATTGTGCTTCGAATGGATTAGAAATCTCGTATTTTACTTTCGTTTTTTACATGCGGCTATAGCCTCCGCCCCTGTACACCATTTTGAGAGGGAGTTCAGCACGGTGAAGGAGAAGCAGAGAGCAGAGCAGAGTGAGTGTTATTGTGTTTCCAATGGATTTGTACATTCATAAGTTTTTTCATAACGAATTATGCCGAAGACATTCGGGCATTCGCTATTTTGCGGTATAATTTATTTCGGATTCGGTTTTATTCGTAATTGCTTTGTTCGGAAATTCGAATGCTTCCGAATGTCCGAAAGTTGCTAAATTCGGACGAATTCCGATTCGTTACGAAACGAATTGCACAAGCCTACTCTGCAATAACCACTTCCCGCCCTCCGGCCGTCATATGACGTCCTTGACTTTGTGCGGGGATATCTGAATGATGGGAGCAGCTACAGGCATCATTCAGATATCAGCTTTTTCAGCCGGCGATTCCCTACACCATAAGAACAATCATAGCGGCTGTTCCACCGCTTGATCATTCTTACGGGAGGCGAGAGGGGATGTCCCCCCCGCCGCCCTCCGGTGCTTCTACCGACTCACCGCTACGATCAAAGCCAGGATTGTTGTTTTTTTTTTTTGTATTTTTTTCAGGCTTCCCAGCCTAGAGGTGAGATGTGGGGTCTTATTGACACCCCCCCCCCCATATCTCACTGTAAAGAGGACCTGTCATGCCATATTCCTATTACAAGGGATGTTTACGTTCCTTGTAATAGGTATAAAAGTGATCAAAAAAATGTTTAGGGCGGAAAAACATGTCAAACTAAAATAAATAAAGTAAAATGAAGAATAAAATTTTTATTTTTTTTAAAGCGCCCCTGTCCCCGTGAGCTCGCATACAGAAGCGAACGCATACGTAAGTCCCGCCCACATATGAAAACGGTTTTCAAACCACACATGTGAGGTATCGGTGCGAACGTTAGAGCGAGAGCAATCATTTTGGCCCTAGACCTCCTCTGTAACTCAAAACATGTAACCAGTAAAAATATTTAAAGTGTCGCCTATGGGGATTTTTTAAGTAGCGAAGTTTGGCGCCATTCCATGAGTGTGTTCAATTTTTAAGGGCAACATGTTAGGTATCTATTTACTCGGCGTAACTTCATCTTTCACATTATGCAAAAACATTGGGCTAACTTTACTGTTTTTTTTTTTTTTAAGCACAAAACATTTTTTTTCCGTAAAAAACGCGTTTAAAAAATTGCTGCGCAAATATCGTGCGAGATAAAAAGTTGCAACAACCACCATTATATTCTCTAAGGTCTTTGCTAAAAAACATATATAATGTTTTGGGGTTCTATGTAATTTTCTAGCAAATAAATGATGATTTTTACATGTAGGAGAGAAATGTCAGAATTGGCCTTGGTGCTCCAGAACGCCTGAAGGTGCTCCCTGCATGTTGGGCCTCTGTATGTGGCCACGCTGTGTAAAAGTCTCACACATGTGGTATCGCCATACTCGGGAGTAATAGCAGAATGTGTTTTGGGGTGTAATTTGTGGAATGCATATGCTGTGTGTGAGAAATAACCTGCTAATATGACAATTTTGTGAAAAAAAAAAAGAGAAAAAAAAAATCTTGATTTTGCAAAGAATTGTGGGAAAAAATGACAACTTCAAAAAACTCACAATGCCTCTTTCTGAATACCTTGGAATGTCTTCTTTCCAAAAAGGGGTCATTTGGGGGGTATTTGTACTTATCTGGCATGTTAGGGTCTCAAGAAATGAGATCGGCCGTCAGTACTTCAGGTGTGATCAATTTTCAGATATTGGCACCATAGCTTGTGGACTCTATAACTTTCACAAAGACCAAATAATATCCACCAATTTGTACTTATTTTTACCAAAGATATGTAGCAGTATAAATTTTGGCCAAAATTTATGAAGAAAAAATAGTAATTTGCAAAATTTTATAACAGAAACGAAAAAAAAATCATTTTTTTACAAAATTTTCAGTCTTTTTTCTCTTATAGCGCAAAAAATAAAAAACCCAACAGTGATTAAATACCACCAAAAGAAAGCTCTATTTGTGTGAAAAAAAGGACAAAAATTTCATATGGGTACAGTGTTGTATGACTGAGTAATTGTCATTCAAAATGTGAGAGCACCGAAAGCTGAAAATTGGTCTGGTTATTAAGGGGGTTTAAGTGCCCAGTGGTCAAGTGGTTAAAAATGTATGTAGTTTGTCGCCAATGCGCGTTTGTGTGAAATTTTAAAGCATGTCATGTTTGGTATCTATGTACTCGGCCTAAGATCATCTTTTTTATTTCATCAAACATTTGGGCAATATAGTGTGTTTTAGTGCATTAAAATTAAAAAAAGTGTATTTTTTCCCCAAAAAATGCATTTGAAAAATCGCTGCGCAAATACTGTGTAGAAAAAAAAATGCAACACCCACCATTTTAATCTGTAGGGCCTTTGCTTTAAAAATATATATAATGTTTGGGGGTTCAACATAATCTTCTTGCAAAAAAAAATATGTTTTCATGTAAACAAAAAGTGTCAAAAAGGGCTTTGTCTTCAAGTGGTTAGAAGAGTGGATGTAAGCTTCCTAATGTTGTGTATAAAATACCAGAACAGTTCAAAACCCCCCCAAATGACCCCATTTTGGAAAGTAGACACCCCAAGCTATATACTGAGAGGCATGTCGAGTCCATGGAATATTTTATATGTTGACACAAGTTGCGGAAAAAAGACAATTTTTTTTTTTTTTTGCACAAAGTTGTCACTAAATGATATATTGCTCAAACATGCCATGGGCATATGTGGAATTACACCCCAAAATACATTCTGTTGCTTCTCCTGAGTATGGGGATACCACATGTGTGAGACTTTTTGGGAGCCTAGCCGCGTACGGGACCCCAAAAACCAAGCACCGCCTTCAGGCTTTCTAAGGGTGTAAATTTTTGATTTCACTTCTCACTGCCTATCACAGTTTCGGAGGCCATGGAATGCCCAGATGGCACAAAACCCCCTCAAATGACCCCATTTTGGAAAGTAGACACCCCAAGCTATTTGCTGAGAGGTATTGTGAGTATTTTGCAGATCTCGCTTTTTGTCACAAAGTTTTGAAAATTGAAAAAAAAAATATATATATTTTTTTTCTTAATTTTCAAAAACAAAATGAGAGCTGTAAAATACTCACCATGCCTCTCAGCAAATAGCTTGGGGTGTCTACTTTCCAAAATGGGGTCATTTGGGGGGGGGGGGGTTTGTGCTATTTTGGCATTTTATGGCCTTTGAAACTGTGATAGGTAGTGAGGAGTGAAATCAAAAATTTGTGCCTAGAAATCCTGAAGGCGGTGCTTGGTTTTCGGGGTCCCGTACGCGGCTAGGCTCCCAAAAAGTCCCACACATGTGGTATCCCCGTACTCAGGAGAAGCAGCAAAATGTATTTTGGGGTGCAATTCCACATATAACCATGGCATGTGTGAGCAATATATCATTTAGTGACAACTTTTTGTAATTTCTTTATTTTTTTTGTCATTATTCAATCACTTAAAACAAAAAAAAATATTCAATGGGCTCAAAATGCCTCTCAGTAATTTCCTTGGGATGTCTACTTTCCAAAATGGGGTCATTTGGGGGGGGGGTTTGTACTGCCCTGACATTTTAGCACCTCAAGAAATGAGATAGGCAGTCATAAACTAAAAGCTGTGTAAATTCCAGAAAATGTACCCTAGTTTGTAGACGCTATAACTTTGCGCAAACCAATAAATATACGCTTATTGACATTTTTTTTACTAAAGACATGTGGCTGAATACATTTTGGCCTAAATGTATGACTAAAATTGAGTTTATTAGATTTTTCTTATAACAAAAAGTAGAAAATATCATATTTTTTCAACATTTTCGGTCTATTTCCGTTTATATCGCAAAAAATAAAAATCGCAGAGGCAATCAAATACCATTAAAAGAAAGCCCTATTTGTGGGAAGAAAAGGGCGCAAATTTCGTTTGGGTACAACATTGCATGTCCGCACAATTTACAGTTAAAGCAGCGCAGTGCAAAATTCTGAAATCACCTCTGGTCCTTTAGCTACAAAATGGTCCGGGGCTTAAGTGGTTAAAATAAGGAATCCAAAATACAATGGTACACAGGTCAAAAAAATTTTTTTCAAGCTATGAATAAGCACTAGCACAGTGTGAAACATGTCAGCCAAATTTTTTTGACCTGTGTATTGTTGTACAGTGTGTATTTTGGATTCCTTATTTTAAAATAAAGGCTTTTATTTTTGAGTGCTGCAGTCCAGAAGACTTTTTCATTCCTGTTTGCTAATACCCTCTCTGCCTGTTCCTTCAAACTGATGAAGATCATCATAGACTGTTAACAGAAAGAGTTGGACAGAGTACAGGGTGAGATGATCCCCATACAAAAGGAGCTCACAGAGCAACAGAACATGCCTGGATACACTGACTTAGACAACCAACTTAATAAAAGGCTGGATAATCTTGAAAGAAGTGTCATTTCCACCAAAAAAGAAAAACGCACTAGGGATCAACTTGATTATGACACAAATAATGTCTATATCTGGAAGAAACCAGTCTTCCATATGAATCGCTGTCAGGGAACTATCCGCAGAAGGACTGGAGCTCTCTCCATGTCCAGCAGAATCTACGTTCCCCAATGTGCATGCGTGTGCGCCAAAACGCAATGCACATGCGCGAGCGTCAAAACACAAAGGGCAAAAAGGCATGCGCGTGCGCCAAAGCGCACGCAATACGTGAGTGACACTTGGCGCCCAGTGACCCAGTTGCTGATTCAGCAATCCTACTGGTGGCCTAACCTGAGGCAAGATTGCAAAGACTTTGTAAGTTCCTGTATAACCTGTGCCAGAAGTAAAGAAGCCGCACACAAGCTTTGGGTCTTCTAAGACCATTACCTGTCCCAGACCACCCGTGGAAGATGCTGTCCATGGATTTTATAGTGGAGTTACCGCCCTCTGAAGGCTTTACCACTATCCTGGTGGTGGTCAATCGTCTAACAAAGATGGCCCACTTTCTGCCTCTATTAGGTACCCCCTCGGCCATGGATACAGCACACACCTTTATCAAAGAGATCGTAAGATTGCATGGTCTGCCCAACAGTATTGTCTCTGACAGAGGAGTGCAATTTACCTCAAGGTTTTGGAGGGCTCTCTGTAAAGCTTTGAACATTGAAATCTGCCTATCATCTGCTTACCATCCACAAAGTAATGGCCAAACGGAGAGAACAAACCAGACGCTAGAGCAGTATCTCCGCTGCTTCTCCACCGTTTCCCAAGATAACTGGGTGGCCTTGCTCCCATGTGCCGAATTTGCGTACAACAATTTGGTACACTCCACCACTAATCAGTCCCCGTTTTGGGCGAACTATGGATTCCACCCGTCCTTCTTGCCCAATGCTATTCCGGAAGCAGCAGTACCTGCCGTACAAGATAGAATAACCTTTATTCAAGAAAATTTACAGGGTCTTCAAGAAACTATGCAGAGATCACAAGAAGACTATAAGAAGTATTATGACAGGAAGAAGAAAAAGAATCCAGTTCTGAAAGTAAGGGACAAAGTATGGCTCTCTACACTGAACCTCAAATTGTCCTGCCCTTCCCGGAAGCTGGGCCCAAGGTTCATTGGTCCCTTTGCAATAAAGAAAAAGGTTAATCCTGTGGCCTTCGAATTGTCCCTGCCAAAATCTTACAAGATTCACCCAGTCTTCCACGTCTCACTTCTCAAACCAGCTATCGCTAACCCCTTTTCTGGAAGAGAAGACCCACCTCCACCTCCAATCACTGTAGGTGAAGAAACGGAATTTGAGGTGGAAGCCATTTTGGATGGTCGAAAGAGAGGTAGGCAGATCCAATACTTAGTAAAGTGGAATGGTTACTCACTCGAGGAAAGCTCTTGGGAACCTGCAAAAAATGTTCACGCCCCTAAATTATTACGCGAGTTCTTCAGAAAATATCCAGAAAAGCAAGCACGTCTGGGCATCCGGAGGCTGCCCCTGAGGGGGGGGGGGGCACTGTCAGGGAACTATCCGCAGAAGGACTGGCAGCTCTCTCCATGTCCAGCAGAATCTACGTTCCCCAGTGCGCATGCGTGTGCGCCAGAACGCAATGCGCGTGCGCCAGAACGCAATGTGCATGCGCGTGCGCCAAAGCGCACGCAATACGTGAGTGACACTTGGCGCCCAGTGGCCTATTTAAAGCTTGCTGCAGCAGTCAATAACTGCTGCATGATCTTCAGCCTTCTTGTGACTGTTCCCTAGTTCCTGTTTCTGCTGTCCTGAATTACCGTTATTGACCCGGCTTGCCTGACTACTCTTCTCCATGGGCGATCCCGGCTTAATCCTTGACTTGTTCCTGTATTCTGCTCCTGTCTCCTGATCCTTTGTATGACCCCGGCTTGTCCCTTGACCTGTTCTAGTGACTCTACCTCTGCTTGCTAACCTGTGTATGACTTCCGGCTTGGCTCCTGACTCTGCCTTTGGTTCTCCCTGCTGCACAGCCTCATCTGGTACTTCTGAGGTACCCCCGCCTGGCAGTCTACCCTGCTCAACAGCGGATCTCCAGCATCACCTCAACTTGTCGCAGCTGGCAACCCCTGCCTCTTTGAGTATAGCACTCCTTCTGCCACCTTCAGGGGGCGCTCTGCACTTAGTCGCAAGGGAAGCCCTCCCAGCACTTCGGTCTCTGGTAAGGTACGTGACAATTGCTCACGAAGAACTGCATCTAAAAAGCGAGTCCGTTTTTCTGACACAGAGGGGGAACAACTGAATGATACCATGGCAGTTACTGGATCGGATTCTTTTTCGGACAGCAGCCCTGAGATGGAACACACACAAAGAGGAAATACAGCGTCTTTAAACCTGGGCGGACTTGGCTGCAACAAGAGAGGGAGAAAAAAAGAAAGCAAAACGAGGAGAGGAGGAAAGAAACACAAAAGACTCAGATGGAAGTCGTTACCCATTGCGGGGCTGCAAGTAGCAGAAAGGCATAATGTGATTAATTTGTCAGCACGCCCCTTGTCGGATACCGATGTTTCACTTTTGTCCAGAGGTTTAAATTTTTGCCCTTCCAATTACTTGAATCTATTCGGTACTATTTTAGATGTCAATAGGTTGGCACGAACTTTGACTCTTCAAAAACATTACTATGCTGAATAAGAGAGCGACCAATCAAGTTAGTCTATGGACAATCTACCGACTGGTGAGTCTATTCCCTCTCCTAATCGTTTTATTGATGTGTGTGCATTGTTAGATCAAACAGACCTTGCCATTGAATCCAATGCCAATATGGAAAATTATAGAAACATCAATCCCAACCCAGTCTCCTTTAAGACACGATCGGATTTTTATCCAATCGGTTCTAGGGGTAAGGACATGGACTTATTCCAGACACTGGTTGAAAGGGACCTGTCGCGCTTAGCAAAAAAACATCCAAAAATGACATTAAAAACCTCACTGCCAATGAAAATCTATCACTTGCAGGGTTAAAAGAAGACTCATCCATAGTTGTTAAAAATGCAGACAAAGGTTGTGGTGGTTTTGAATGCCACCTCATATAGAGAAGAATCTCTACGACAGCTCTAAGACATTAAAACTTATCATAAACTCAAAGGCGACCCCTCAGAACCTTTTAAAGGAGAACTTTCTTCCATTTTAGATAGGGCAGTCGCGCCAGGAATCTTCACAACCTTAGATAAAGAGACACTGATCCCCGCTTTTCCGATCATGCCCATCTTTCACCATGTTCCCAAATTGCACAAGCGGCTTACACCATTGACAGACAGGCTGATCGTGGCAGGAATCGGCTTTCTCAATGAGCGTTTGGGACAATGGGTTGAAGAACAATTATAATCCCTGGTCACAGAGTTACCAGGCTATCTCCGTGACACCAAGCAGTTACTTTGCAAGATGGAAGATGTAGTGTGGAAAGACAATTTTCGCTGGATCACATTTGATGTGTTCAATTTATATTCCTCCATTCCACATAATCTTGCTTTACAGGCTGTGTCCTTTTTTCTTAGGAGGTCTGGACGTTTTTCTTTAATGCTTCAAGAGTTCATTGTGATGTGTTTGGAATATTTATTAACTCATAATTTCTTCATGTTTGACAGGGATTGCTATCTTCAAAAGTGCGGAGCCTCTATGGGCGCCAAATTCTCACCATCCCTGGCCAATGTTTACATGGGATGGTGGGAAAGGCTCCGCATTTTTGGACCTGGTAGTCCCCGTCGCAATGACACCATGTTTTATTGCAGATTTATTGATGACCTCTAGTTTATTGTTTCCAACCCATGCATAGATCTTAAAGAGTGGCTTAATTATATGAATGACAATGAGCTAAATTTAAGCTTTAAAGGAGCCCTCCAAACCAAATCTATTGCGTTTTTAGATGTCAGGTTGACGGGTGAAAAGGTGGTTGTTTCCAACCTCTATAGAAAACCAAGTGCCGGGAATACCCTCTTACGGGCTGATTTCAGCCATCCGGGGCATACCATAAATAGCATCCTGGTCGGTCAATTTCTAAGGTTGAAGAGGCTCTGCAGCAGGGAATTTGATTTTGACCTGGAAGCTGTGCAAATGTCCACTAGGTTTAAGGAACAAGGTTACTCAGGATCAGTAATCAATAGGGGACTATCGATAGCCAAAAACGTACCCCGACAAACATTGCTTTTACACAAAGCTGTGGCTCAGAATAGACATGGCCGTTAGAAGAATTTTAATGATTCCAACTTTATTCCCATGTTTTCCACACCCTACAGTAGCGAGTTCCAAAAAATTAAAAAGATTGTAACTAAATACCTTCCAATTCTGTCACATGACCCTGTCTACTCTAAAATCTTAACCAAAGGCATTCACACTGTGTTCAAGAAGGCCCCATCCCTATTGTCACCTAGCTTATTTTGCAGCAAGCCAACTTCTACTAATTGGTTGTCCTTTAATGGAACCTTTAGGCATGGCACTCGAAACTGCACTTATTGCCCTTTCATTCAAAGGGGTGAGACAGTTACCTCCATTTCAACAGGGAAATCGCACAAAATACATTCCTTTGTTAATTGCAATACACGTTATGTCGTATACGTGATCACATGCACAATTTGCTCTATACAGTATGTCGGCAGGACCACTAGGAGACTCAAAGATCGCCTCTATGATCACCTATACGACATTGACAAAGACCATGTGACCAATGTCGCATGACACTGGAAGGATTCCCATCAAAAGGATACCTCCAGTTTAGTCATTCAAGGGATAGAAAGAATCATGAAACCTGTTAGAGGTGGAGATAAATTTTATATTTTATGCAGACAGGAAGTCCGATTGATCTTTATTCTCAATTTCAGACGCCCCTCGGGGCTTAACTTTGAGTGGGATGTATCCCATTTTTATTAGATAAGTTGGGGTCCCTCTGTGTCTTCCAGCAGTTTAACCATCCCTGTGCAATCATATCTGGATGTGAAGATGTCTACCATTACAAGAGAGGGAGGGAGATTCCTGATATGGGGTTTAGATTGCATTGTTCCCCATTGGATGCCCATAGTTACCTTTGAATATCCAAGCATAACCATTTTCATCGGATTAACATACACTGTCTTCTTCATAGTCCATCATGCCTGGTAGAGTTCCATCTCCTCAAATACAGCTATTTCTATGCCAATGCAAAACTTCCACTTAAAGGCCAGCATATGTATAGATACCATCCCTTTTTCCTCTATTTTGGACAAAAAAACTCATTTTTTGGTACTTTGGTTACATTGCACTATTGCTATTTTTATCATTTTTGCTGCAACGAGTAAAGTGGGGCTCTGAAGAACAATATTATGTCAGTGAGCCACCTTTCAATAATCCCCTTAAGCCCTGTACACACGATCGGATTTGCTATGGATTCTAATTCGATAGATTTTTCCATCGGAAATCCGATGAATCTGACTTCCATCAGTCTTGCCTACACACCATCAGTCAAAAATCCGACCGTCCCAAACGCCGTGACGTAAAACACTCCGACAAGCCGAGAAAAATTAAGTTCAATGCTTCTGAGCATGCGTTGACTTGATTCTGAGCATGCGTGGGTTTTTTTGTCTGATGGAGTTCCACACAGACGATCGGAATTTGCTATTGTTTTTTTCCCATCGGATAAATTTAAAACATGTTCTATTTTTTCTCACCGATGGAAAAAAGACCGATTGGGCCCATACACGATCGGTTTGTCCGATGAGAAAAGTCCATCGGACTGTTTTCATCGGTAAAACTGATCGTGTGTACACGGCATAAGCCTCAATTATGTTTAGATATAACCATATAATAATATATTAAAATATTGGATTTGACTAGTTTGTCAGTCATTCCAATATTCGATTCAATTGAATTTTCATCCCTCCCCCTGGCAGTTTCTGGACTATGCACTTTACTTTATATATTGTTTATAAGATTATTACAGTTTTTTGTGAACATCAAAAGTCTAGTCCTGCAACGGGAGGAATGAGTTTTGATACCACATTACATTTAGTGAAGTGTTAATTCCACGGGTCTAACTTTACGGGCTTTGTTTGTTTGCTTTTCTGCCTGCAGCAAGGAGTGAGACTTCCACAGGGACATTCGTGCAATGGAATCCTTTCGGATGCCGTGTAAGATACGCGACACCCGATGGGCTTTCAGTTTAGTTTTGTCCATTACAATATTCCTCATAGAGTTATCAATGTTCTGAGATTTGCAAATATTTGAAAAAGTGCCATTTGGTTCTGCAACGGAAGGAGGGGAACTCTGTATTATTTCAAGAGCCACCCAGACTCAATGGGTTTAACCCCCATGGGTTTATCACTCTTGTTTGCAAGAAGTGAGACCTCTAAAGGGAATATTTGTGCAACAAAATTCCTCGGATGCTGTGCAAGATACATGACATCTGATAGATATTCAGCTTTTGCCCACAACATTGAAAAATTTTTTTATATTCTTCCATTTTACTACAATCAATGGGTATAATTTACACTTTTAACCATTTACCAATGTGGATATTGAAGCTTTCTTAGTGGACTCTTCTGTAGTAATAGCGATGGAGCAACAAGGGGTTCTGCCCTTGTCGTACACCTACATGTTATACACGTGTTTTGTTTTGTTCATTATATTTTTCATAAGATCAGTATGTGCCCTCTTTAGTTTTCTTCTCTTTTATAAAAGAGTATGAGGACATACAGATAACTTTACAGTATAACACAAAACACTGACTTCTTATAACAAGGTGTTACGTTCAGTATCATAACCATCTTTAACAATATGTTATTTTAATACAACATTATAGTGTTAACCCATTAGTGTTTTATGTATCTCTCCCTTTCTTTTTTCTCTCTCTCTGTTTGGAGCCTCATATATATACTACATGATATTGCCTATAGGCTAATGCAAAACATATATATACTACATGATATTGCCTACAGGCTAACGTAAACAGCTGTTTATGCTATTATATGAGTCCATCACATTCACGTTTGGAGAGATACACGTATAATCCACACTTTTATAAATATGCACTATATGTGGGCACCATAACATTTTTTATACTCACACATATTTATACATACACATATACATGTGCACTACAACACATTTGTGTTGTATTATTAATACATCCTAATTTATTTATTTTTTCTTTTTCAATATTTTAGTTATGGTATATTTTTTAGATATGGATGTAAGCAATTTTTGGGACATATTGCCACATTCAGGATCACAATTGAAAATTTATTATAGCATCACTTATTATAGGAGACTTGCTTTTCTTTCATTTGGTTTCAGTTTTTAGCCATTTCTTTTTTGTGTTCCTATTGATCCCACATACGGATATACTCCATGTGTGAAACATCAAGGTTTAATTATGTGTTAAATTGATTCAGGCTTCACCTTTTTCTAATTGGTGGAATACCACTCCACCTCTCCTTTTTAAAAACATTTTTTGTCATTGTTCACCAGCTATGAATAAGCATCTCAGGATGTGAAGCATGTTAGCCACTTTTGTTCTGTTGTCCACTTTTTCATTTTGATTGTACCACTTTGGATTATTTCTTGATTTGATTTTATCCAATAAAGACGTCGTTTAACAGAGTGCGGTAGTCCAGTTCTTTCTATCATATGCAAATCTATATCTAGGCGGCTGGGAGAGATACATACATTCGGATGATCGTTATACGGAATTTCTGGAACATGTGCTTCTTTGGTATAGGTACATAGACAACCTATTTCTAGTATAGACAGGGACCAAAGATGGTTTATTGAAATTTGTACAGAGTTTGGATGACAACCACTTTTACCTTAAATTTACCTCTAACTTTGACAATGGTCAGATCTCATTTTTGGATCTCTCCATTGTCAAACAGTTGGATCCATGTAGGGCAAACCATCAGAGAATTAAGACAAAGATTAGGGGACCATTTGTACTATTCTGGTAGCGGCAAACTTACCACAGTGGGCAGACATATCCGTTTACACCACCGCTATGATGTCTCTGCCGTTCAATTTCTGATTCTCGAGGTGGTCCAAAAAAATCCCAGGGGAGGTGACTGGGACAAAGCAATCCTACAGAAAGAGACTCTGTGGATTGAACGCCTCAATGCCACTGTTCCACTGGGACTTAACGAGATAGTATAATACAAACCATTTTTGTAGGTTTTGCTTTCCTTTCCCTTTTCTTTCATCATCCTTTTCCCACCTTCCTCCCCCTCTTTCCCCTCTTCCTCCCTCCCTTCTTTCCCCCAATTCTTTTCCCTTCCTATTCCTTCCTCTTGGGGATCCCCTTGTTGCTTCTATATGTCCTTAGTTGTATTGAATATCAATCCAACACTGCAAGTCTGGGTGTCTGGGTGTCTGAGATGTCTTGCAATTCAGGAGGCTCTCAAACCTCTCAGGTGTATAAACTTAGTGATTCTCTAGGAATGTATTTTTCCATTGCTATTACTATTTTCACATAATGAATGTATTCATATTTTCATTTTGTAATAATTATTTAGTTATGTTGTTAACTTGTCATTTTGTACAAATCTGCTTCCCCCGATGATGGACTCAATCGCAGGCTGCTTATCTCCTCCCTCAATGGCGGACGTGTGTTTCTCCTGGCAATGAGGCTTCTTAGCTTTTTCTGCTTGCCTCAATTGAGTCTGGGCGTTGTGCCCATAGGCTGGGATGTGGCGTGCTTGCGCAGGAACACGGGATTGCGCACCTGCACAGTGCAAGGAAACTGACCCGGTGACGTCAGACGTTCTGTCTGACGTTCACGGGTTGGGGAGCATATTTAACGGGCCCTATGGACCTGTAGATGAGCGGTTACGACCTCTTTTTAGGGGCAGTGTGACGGGCGGTTTGGAGACTTGGTTAAGGCCTACTTTAAGACCCTCCGGGGTAAACACACACTTATTTGCTTGCTGCTCATTATTACCCTCTTTCTATTCAGGCCTGATAGCACTGTTGCTTCTCCTACAGGATTTACCGCTACACGGTGCTTAATGGCTGGCCAGTCATCAGCGCCGTTATGCTAAAGGGATTTCCACATTCCTTCGAATTTTTGGCCTGTGGTTCCTCCTGAGTTCTTCCCCGCTCAGCCTCCATTTATTACCGACCCTGATATTTTGAAACCTTAGTATTTTCCTGTTGGTGAGTTGTATACCTACTCAACATTTATACTCCTTTTAATGCACCTTGGTGGATAGCTGGCTCCTTTTTTTTCCTCATCCCTCTCCTCTCCCCTCCTCCTCCCCCCCTCCTTCCCCACCTTTCCCCCTCCCCCTCTTCCCTCCTTTTCCCCTACCCCTGTTTCCTCCCTCCTTTCCTTTCCTCCCTTTTTCTCTTCCCCCCTCCCCTTCTCTCCTTCCCTGTGCTACTCCCTTCCCCCTCCCCCTCCTTCTTCTACCCCTCCCCTCCCTTCTTTCCCCCCTTGCTCGCTTTCCCATATCCCCCTTCCCCCCTCCTTTTTCCTTTCCCCCTCCCCCTCTTCCCTGGCCTCCAACCCTCCCTTCCCCATCCTTTCTTTTCCCCCTTTTCTTCACCTCACACCCCTTTCACACCTCATTCTTTGCTCCCCTTACCACACCCCACCACACTGTGATTCAATCGGTGTTCCCTCACCATTTTTGGGTTTCATACTTCATTGAAATTATAACTCTAGTTTATCCATTTACCATAATTACCCTTTTCTTTAATTAGAAGTGGTTATGTATAATCCCCCTTGTCCGCCGCGTGGGGAATTCTCTAGCAGCCTGGTAGTGTATCTGGGTTTGACTGTTTGGGTGAGCAGATCTCTTTATTACAATGTTTGCTGTATAATCATGTTTAAACTGACTGTATCAGTTTGTATTTTTTATATACCTTACTGTATCTTTTGTTTTATAGACAGTTCCTCCTGAAGAAGCGGTCCTACACCGCAAAACTAGTAGAGGAAAAATCTGTCTATAGTCCATATCAACAGATATCTCTCGGGGGAAACCATTAGTAGTTGTCTGTGGTTGAATTTTATTGATTGATTTCTGTATGTCATTTTATATGTATTAAATAATATATTTTATATAAAGTACTTGTTTGTGTATCAGTACCGAGATAGTTCATTATAATCTACTTGATGAGTACATCAGGTGTGATCAGTTTTCAATGATTGGCGACCTATCTTGTATACTCTATAACTTTCACAAAGGCCAAATAATTTACACTCATTTGGCTTATTTTTACCAAAGATATGTAGCAGTATAAATTTTGGCAAAAATTTATGAAGATAAATTACTAATTTGCAAACTTTTTTTTTTCTTTTACGAAATTTTCGGTCTTTGTTCATTTATAGCGCAAAAAAATTAAAAACCCAGAGGTGATCAAATACACCAAAAGAAAGCTCTATTTGTGTGAAATTTTCATATGGGTACAGTGTTGCATGATTGAGTAATTGTCATTCAAAATGTGAGAGCACCGAAAGCTGCAAATTGGTCTGGTTAGGAAGGGGGTTTAAGTGTCCAGTGGGCACGTGGTTAATTGCAACCAAAGAATCCTATTTTACTGTCAGTGAGGCAAAGTATCTTCCTCTCTTTCCAAAGCTCAGGAAACTTTTTCAAGCTTGGAACAATTATCCCCTTTATTGGCTAGGCAGAATCAAAATGACATACCTGCCAAAACTACGGTACATTACCTATTTTTAATCCTACATACACAAGTCCACATCATGCGCAAGTGCAAAACCAAGTAATGCTCTTTATCTTACATATTTGCATGGGATGAAATCATTTGCCACCCTATCACTTCTATATTTTTTTATATTTTCAAGTTAAACATTATGGTTGATCCACTGTCTATCTCTCAAGCATGCATCTTAAATCAAAATTCAAAGATGACCTACACACCCTGGGATTCATATTCCCACTACAGAATGCTGCTATCCAAATTCACAGCAACACCCCATAACTATGTGTAAATATGGGAGGAGGACCCAGGAACCAAACTTGGGCATGCTGTGTGGTAAAAAAGAGGAGCACAAATAAGTCCTGTTCCCACAATTATTTAGCTGTTGAAACCATTTTTTTGTTTGCCGAGAACCTGTCACAATCTACCACATATGGTGGGCCTACCCAAAAGTACAGAAGCATTTTCCATCCAATGAAGCCACAAGTTAGGTTCTACATTTTAAGAGACACCTTACCGCTAAAATCTGCCCTTGCCTTTCTTCAGTTTGAATAACCTGCAACTGTTTGACATCTTTAAAGTGACTCCGCAGCTTATCAACTGTATTAAAGGGGAACTCTGTCTGATGTGTGATCACCTCTGGGGAAGTGTCATCTTTTTATTAAACAAAGGGAATACACCTCCAATGTGCACCAAAGTAGAGCACACCATCAAGCTGGCAGAAGAGTTTTCTCATATCTAGTGACAGGTTTTACATGGGACATTTTTCTTTCTTGCCAAAACCCTCAGAGAAAGAGCCCTGGCTCTGGTTACTGAGAGCCCACAAACAAGTTAGCCTAACATCCTTTGTTCTCTCCTTTTATGCTTGTTTGGGGAAGATTCTCTCTCAGTAGGAGGTCTATGTTTAAACTCTGTGTCCTGCAGAACAATTGGGTCTATTTAAAGTGGCATTGTTATTTGTCTTGTTTACCTGTGACTTTCCTTGTGTACAATCTTATGTTTATTTTTTTTTTTTTTTATTTATATTGCTGCCTACCTTAATCCTTCATATACCAAATATCCTTTTCCATCAAAAAGTGGTGTGTTTATTCTTCATGTGATATCACAGGTTACAATTTTACAGGGGTGTCAGCAGGGATTATGCCTTGCTTAAGGCTAAAAATTGTATAGGGGGCCCATTATACTCAGCGGCTCCTGAGGGAGTAGCACTACATGTACAAGGTAGTTTATGTTGTATATGTAAAATAATGCGCATAATACACTGAGCCATGAGTGTTTATTGCTAAATTTAGGTTAACAACTTTACTGTAGTCTTAGTATTACATTTGCTTCAGTGTATTTTAAACAGCATTAATTTTAAACTGGTTAAAATAATACAAACATCTAAATGGGCTTCCATTACTTTTTCTGTATTGCTGTATGCCCAATAAACTACTTCAATATTGCACACAAATTCTCTTACATGGCTGTATTATCATAGCTCTACTGAACCATGCAACCTGAATAATGTAACCTGAATAAGTGACCTATACAAACCAGTAAAAATGTATATTTTTTCATTTCAAATCCTAAAGCTACTGAGCTGAAGTATTAATTTGGAAAGTTTCATTTTTGTTGCAAATTATTTTGAGCCAACATGTCTAAAATATGTTCTCTCTAGATGGAGGTGAGACAGTGATGGAATTTCCAATTCCACAGCAGAATATAAGTACATATAAAAGGGGTGAGAAAGTAAGAAAATTATATTACAGAAAACATAATAAAGCTGAATAGTGTTACCCTGTATGACATTAGTTCACACTTTCAAATAAAAGTATAGACAGTGGTTGAATTGATTTCCTAAGGGAAACATAATTTGAAACATTTCTACCAGTGTACAAACACTTTATAGCATTATTATATTATATGCAGGAAGCGTTTAGCATTATTATTAAATTACTTCAAAACAGAGCTTCAGTGTACCCTTCAGTTATTTTATTTACAGCAAGTTAAATAGAGTAACAATATTTTAAAACAGATGTGCATCAGTATTAACCTTTTCTTTAATTCGCCTACTGTGTATATAAAGACAATTTACTTCTTTCATAATAATGTGTTTTATCATTTATGTTTTTGGATCAAGCAAACAAAAGATGGAACAAATGAAGAATGTCATTAAATATAAGAGAGTCAATCGTTATGAAAGAACTGTCTCTGATGGCCCTGATTTATGTTTTTCATGCCAGATTATCTTTCCATTTTATTTGTATTCGAGACATTGAGGTGTCCTCTCACTGAGCAGTTTTTTTACACTGCTGCTCCATATTGGGACATATGACAAAAGACTGTGATTCAACTGTATATCCCATCTACTAAACTTGTGTATGATGAGTGTTAAAGTGTCATTATTTTTTATATGACATAGTGCTGTGGATTCTAGAAGGGCTTGGATGAAGATGAGAGGTCTTTTCTACTATGTATATTTTCTGAGAAGAAGGGAGAAAATATGGACAGGTTTTGACATTGATGGAATATTAGGTTGCAGCAGTGGTAGAGCAGATCATCTAGGCAGTGTACTAGATAGCATATGCTCTGTCTGGAAGCAGTGGAGGTGGGAAGAGTAAGGTTTTTTTCAGGTAGAGGGTTAAAATATTTGTTTGTGATTTGCAAGAGTGTAACAAGTGAAGAGGGGGTACAGAAAGAGTAGAAATTAGGTGGTGTTATTTGGAGCATAAGACATGTCCTGTGCTGCCTCTTGCTTTTCTCGTAGCCATCACACTGTCACTCTCTGTTTGCCTGCTTGAGTGGCCCTATGTTGCCGGCACTGTCCCCTTTACCTTAACTATCCAGCAGAGGGAGTCATCCTCATTGCTAGATGGCAGCTCTGCACTGCCTGCTTCACCTTCCCTGACCTGATTGGCTGGCTGGGCTGTGGCATCCTATTAGAACATCAAAAATAGTGCTCTGGCAGCATTTGCTTCCTGCCTTCTGTATCAAGTGCCTTGCCAAATGCCTTGCCTCTGATTGTTCCTCTTTGCATGACTGTTGATTGGATAATGGATAGGCTACTGATTGCCACCTGTCCTGACCATTTTTCTAGAAAATTAACCAAGCTATTGATTTCCCCCTGCCTGACCCTCTTCTAAGTGATGGATATACTAATAGTTGCCTTGATAACAAATATGCTGCTGTTTGTCACCTGCACTGGCCCTTGCCTGGATAATGCATATGCTACTTAGTTGACACTGATGTCAACGCCTTTATAGATAATGGCTAACTAGTGTTGACATGAATTAGCCTCAGGTGATGTTTTTTGTGAACTAGCTCTGAGTTCCGGGTAGACATTCTTGTTTTTAGTATTTTGACCATCATTCCTCCAATCATATTGGAGGATAGACACAGGCCTTGATTCCTTAAGTTTTAATCTGGAACCACTTAAGTTAACCTTTTGTTGCTATGTAGATACAGGGGACGATTGGTAGGTTTCCATGGGACGAACATATGTAGATGGGTTTGGGACCACCCATTATCATTCACCCCAGACCCATATTTGTTTTAGTTCGTCCGTTTTTTTATTCATGAACCTTAGATTCAGTTTCTGGGGTTTCCAGAGGGTTTACTGCTACCCACTCTGCAGGAGAGTGTGGGACAGTGGACTTTTGGCTCATTGTTTCCTTTTTTGATTATACCCCTCCCCTTTCTTTTTTATCTCCTTTTTATCTTTTTTTATTTAGAATATAACATTTTAAATAATTTAGTTTTTTTTGGTATACTGAAGCCTCCAATGTTGGGTGATCAACACCAGCATGGGGGGGGGGGGGTCAGTGCAGCCTAGGTATAATCATAGGACCCATTGAGATTTATGGGTATTTCTCCCCTTCCCCCTTTTTTTTTTTCCCCACCCCAGCCGGGAGAGGATCCACCTTAAGGGTATTATTATTAGGTAACGGCTCTATATTGTGATGCTCACGTTTCATAATTATTTTAGCCCACAGTTTGAAGCCGTGTTGAGCTTTTTCTCACTCAGCTTAATTTTAAATCTATTAATAATTTGCCCTTTTACATATTTTTGATTGGTCAGCGGGGCGACCTTTTAAATAGTATTGGAAAGGTTTTAAGAACATCTAGAACAAACCCCGGTGTACTTGTTCCAAGGATTCAATGTCACAGCATATGATACCATACATATGTTTTTAGGTCACATTGATGAGATGAGACTACTGTCTGGTTAAACATCATGAGACAGACCCCGATAAGGTAATGGGATAGTCAGCATTGTTTTGGTTTCCTTAATTTAAAATGCTTTTTACTAACCATTTTTATTGTAACACATCCGGCATCACCATTTTGGGTTGATGCAAGTTTTCCCTCAAATCCAAATCCACATTGATTTAAATACGGATTTTGTGTGTACTGTTTTGGCTTAGCCGAATGGTCACACACTGCTGGAGCTTGCCCAGCATAAATATGGCGGCTTTGACATCATGGTTTTCCCGGTGTTCAGAGCCGGGTGAACATGGACACAATACTGGCAACTGCCCTGTTGTAAAATGGTGGCGTTGCTTCTTGAACTCCCGGACCTCAGAGCTGGGCGTTCCCCTTAGATTGTATAGGACACAAATAGCGGTGAGTCAGCACGCCATTCGTGCCCCTGGATGACGTAATTTGTGACGAAACGGCATAGGGAGAAACGGCGTGCTGATGTCAACGCGATACAATGCATCTGTCCCGGAAGGAACGAGCGGAGAGAGAGCCGGCCGGCTTGAATTTTATTACATGCTTTTAATCTACTACATAATTGTAAGTTTACATCCTTGTGTTTTACAATAAAATCCATGACAGTATCACGCTATGGTAGCCTTTGTATTTACATGGGGAATCAATAACCTTGAGGAAAACTGAGGATTTCAGGTGCAGAGGACCCAGGAGTGTCTGCAGAATTCCAACAAGAGACCCAGGGCTGGGGTAATTAGCCACAAGGTTACGATCTCCTGACAAGAGATCTATACAGCTGGTAAGCAGCTTTGAATTTAGAGGTGGAGGATCCCTTTCTATCTCATCACTTCTTCTTGGGTGCTTTTCTGTTTGGAGTCACCAGCAATCAAAACATTCAAGAACTGTGTTTTTTTGTAGAACTGTATCCCATCACTTCCAGTGCATGACACACTGTTTTTGTCATTATAGTCTTTAGTGACACGGATATTTGGAAGGGTGCTTATTTTGGTTTTATGTGACATACACTTACCATCTGGGTCCATTAGTGTCTTGTCACATCACGTTGGATTCCAAGGACCCACCTGTTTTTGTTCTCCTCATATATCACATTTTTCACGATCTTGATGTCACAATATTTACTATTATCTAATTTATGGTGTATTTCATTTTTTATAATCCATATAAGATTCATATGATTTTTGTAAATAGTAATTTGCAGCGCAGCTCGGTTTGTTTATATTTGTTCTGGTGTGTATATCTCGCATTAGAGTTGCAGCAGCACACGTATTTGTTTCTATCACTCTATGCTTGGTATAGAGTGTCACTTTAGACAGCGCAGTAATTCACCTTGACACATATGCTACTTAGTGCTGCTTATTGTGACCCCTGCCTGGATAATAGATTGTGCTACTGATTACTGTCTGTCATGAACCTTGCTTGGATAATGGATAATGGATTTCTGCCCTGACCATTGCATGGATTACAGATATCATTACTGATTGACAATTGTCCTGAACCTTGCATGGATAATGGATTCCACCTGCCCTGACCCCTGCAAGCTTGTTTTCCATTGAGTCACTAGTCCTGGTCACTCCTGCTTACTTGAACCACTCCTCATGCTGAAGCAATCTGATATGATATGTGAATCCTGTGACGGGAGTCACTTTGGGCGGGGGGCTTATGGAACCCAGCTTACCTTGGAGAGCATTGGAATATCCTTTCCAGCTCCCCTGGCCCCTCCTATGTGTAAGTTACCCTGTGCCTATTAGGGGCACAGGGTGACGAGAACCCCAGTCTTATCTGAACTAGTCAGACTCACTGGATAACCACACTGGCATATTGTATATTGTCTCATAGACTCTTTACTAGATTGTTTGAGGTGTGGCTGTATCCCATTGTTCTATTGTTTGTGTCTGCCTTGGGAGCAACCTATTTTTTATCTTGGTAACACTTTTGCCCTAAATTCTATCTTACCCATGACACCATCTACCTAGAGATTGTATGTTTTCCCCATGTTTCTTCCAGGGGAACCATTTGGCTTTCAAGGATATTTTACGTCCCTTAAATTGTCCCCAGTTAATGCATGAGTGTACTAAAGTAATTTGATTATTTCTCCTTCAGGGTACAGGAAACTGACATTGAGTGTGTTACAATATGTACTCTATAAAGTGCTTTATATAACGCTGGAAATACAGGAAATACATGTATAAATTGATTGTCACTCTTGCTGTCAGTGCTCATCTCTCAGTAATCATTTATTTGGCATGTATTAATTATTCCCCCAACAATAAATGCCTATCTCTTAGTACTAAAATTACTTATCATGCATCCCTTTTTTCACTTTTCCAATAATAAATTCTTACCTATCCTTTTATGACAACTTGTTTTCACTTATCACACACTTTCACTGATGTTGTTCCCTAATCCTTGTTCTGATATTTCCTGAAGAATGGTCTGGAATAATGGGTAATTTTCACTCATATACCCTGACTTCATTCCTCTGTAGTTCTATTACATCTAGAGTGTTATTGTGTAAGTATAATATACTATACTGTAATATAATACACTTGTTGCTGAAAAAGAGTAGATGGGCAGAGCCCCCCCACCCCAAAGCACACCCCCATGTTGCGGGCATGTGGCCTGGTATGGTTCAGGAGGGGGGGCGCTCGCTCACCCCCCTTTCCTGACCTGCCGGGCTGCATGCTCGGATAAGGGTCTGGTATGGATTTTGGGGGGGGGGCCCACGCTGTTTTTGTATTGGTATTGGTATTGTATTGCCGGTAATTTAAACAAATTTTTTTTTTCTTTATACATGTCAGTTTTGCTGCAGTAGTTTCTGACAGAACGTGGATCTGTGTGTTTACACACACAGATCCATGTTCCTGTTCTGTGACCAGAAATCTCGGGTGGCTGGCGGATATTGCGGCCGCCAGGCACGTGCATCGGCTCCCGAGTGACGTGGCAGGTGCGTGCCCCCTAGACCGCCGGGAAGCCGATGACGTCATATGACGACCGCCCGGGGTGGCAGAGCCACCTTGCGGCCGTCATATTACAATACGCGGGATGGGAAGTGGTTAAAATTATTTTACATTTTTATTGTTTTACTTTAAGCATCTCTAAAATCCCTTTAAAAACAATCCTTCTTAAAAGTTTTTTTTTTGCATTGGTATATGTCCCTCAGGGCAGTAGCCAAGCCTCCATACCTTTTTTATGACCAATAGCTTGCATATAAACCTTTAAAATTAGGATTTTTCAAGTTCTGGTCCCATCATTCTCCTCTGGATCTTGAGTGAAACCTTCCCCTAAACATCCAATAGGAAGCATCTAGGTCATGGAGGGACTGATGTGGACACCCAAAGAAGGACCCTTTTAGGAAAGTAAACAGAAGAGGAGAATACTGGGATGCATCATCATGTGACCGCTGCTTACGGTAAATAAAAATGGGCTTTATGTTTTGTTTTGTTTTTCCAGTGATAAAATAGAGTGGGTGGGAGGAAGGGGTGAGTAGTGGGTAAAACCAATCCCAGTGTGGGGCTCTAACCTATTGGGCTAAATCAGAAGTAACAGCAAACCAGATACCCAGTCAGCTTTTCTAATTATGGAATAATTGCCAACACTGAAGGCTGTTAACAATACTAAGTGCTGTTTGTAAGCTCTTCAGGGTTAAACAGGGTAGCTGTTAAAGTTCTGTCATAGGTATTTGGTAATTTTTGGTTTCCAAAAATATCACTTAAAACAAAACTTGTTGATGATCTCAAGGGCATAAGAAAATCTGCTTTGTGTAATGTATCCATATATGTTATACTGGTCTTTAGTGAGTCTCTGCAATTTGTGATAGATTCAGATTGTAATTCACAATGTTTTCCAATTGCAATATTGTTTAAGTCCTTTGTTGCCAGAGGCCATATGTCTTCCAACACTATGCTGTTTCCTTCTGCTCTGAAGGGATTAAAAATTTGCATATATGTTATCCATTTCTCAAAACAAGATAACCAAGGACATGTCAGTGTGTAATAGGATAGTGTAAAATATTGCTTTTTGGCAGCTATTCTTCAGTGAAATGAAGTGATGAATACAATGTACCACCATCAGGGATGCTAATAAGAATGTGTGATATTCAGCTCAATCACTCAAAACATACTCACATTAAAGACATATGTATGGAACAGACAACAAATTTGCCTTGCAATGATGACACTCCATAACAAATGTTTAACATAAAAGTGTGAACATTTGCAGTTCTTAGAAGTACTAAAACAAATGATGCTCTTGAAAAAAATCAGTTTTTGCTTGAAAACTGATTTATTCTCTTGGCAAACATTTCAATTTTTTATTTCAACTAGTTCAAGGCAAGCGTCTCAAAGAATTTATAGTACGAATGTGTAGGGAAATATGTTCTGAACATTCCACAAAACTAAAAATATGAAAGGCAGTGGAAGTTATGGGTTGCAGAATTTTTTTTTTTAACTAGTTGAATTTGGGCCCCCCTTCAGGGCTCTGAATTGTTACCCCACACATGTGTATGATTACTTTATGCTTAGGGAACACGATGAGGAAAGTTTTTGTATTTTACAGTATGTACAATATATAAAGGCAAAAATATTTATTATTTATTTATTTTGGATGAAGTAAGGAAGGGTTAAAAACGATGTCAAGTTTTTATTGCTGTCTGTCTCCCCAAGGGTAGATTCAATTTTCTTTTTGTCCTGGTGAACATTGTCACTGAAACAGAAAGTAAAAAAAAAAAAGCCAAAAAAATGTGGTTTGCTATTGTACATTGCTTGTTGCAATGTTCATTTGATATCCCTGATGATGTGGTATCTTACATTTAAGGAATAAATCAATATGCTCCCTGCCTGGACAAATATATATACACCACTGGCTGGCAGAATTGTGTGCGTCACCTTGGTTCTAGGTTTTTCACATACACATCGTGGGTGGCTCCAGGGTTTACGACTGATGTGAAGAAAAAAAACTTTGGATGGAATAAAGCCTTTATTTCTAGGCCCACATCTTACCTGATCCCCAGATGTCAAAATTAGTCTTAGCTATCAATAGGCCTTTATACGAATGAGCCGACTGATGCTCAGGGCTGTGTCCCTCACTCTGTCTGGTGTGGGGTCCTGCTGCTGTGTGATTAGGTGAGTGCTGATAGAAAACTAAAAATGTGAATGGACAAGGGGAAAGGAGGGCTAGACAGACAACTGTAAAGCTTGTGTGTACATGAGCTGCAGCTCCGCTAGCTGAAGTGTTTGAAGTATAGGATTGGCTGTACTTTCTGGCCCCTATTAAACTATGATAGCACCAATAAAGGAAAAAAAGCAATTTTTCTGGAGTTCAGATTTAAGTCTTTGATACTGATACTAATGCTATGTAGAGCAGTATTCTTACACACTACCTTAGGTTATGGAGAAAGCTCTTTTTCTTGTTGCATGCTATTAATACTGCCATCCTACTGTTTGCCCTTTTCATAATGTAAAGTGCTTTGTAACTTAAAGTGGAAGTCCATGCAAAATCTAAAATCCCTGCATCTATAGACACCAGAGATCTAACACTAACCTCTCTATCCCTGTAAAGAAAAATTAGTATACAAACCTTTTTGGAAGCTGATATGACCCGCTCAGACTGGATCCCACGCTGAGCTGTCAGCTGCGGCTTCGCTGTGTGCAGGTGCAGAGGACAGGGAGGACAACAGAAGCCCCATAGTAAGTCTATAGGTGACGTCACTTCCCATTCATTTCACAGCAGTTGTCCTACGTTTTTTTTCTGCAGAGCTTCTGCCGCTGGAGATCGGTTCAGAGTGGGTGAGATTGCCTTTCAAAAAGGTATATATACTCATATTTTCTTTACAGGGATAGAAAGGTTAGTGCTAGATCCCTGCTGTCTATATATACAGGGATTTTAGATTTTGCATGGACTTCCACTTTAATGATTATTTTGTATGATGTTTATCATTTGTCCTTCCTAAATTTTACCTAACTGATCATGAAAAAACACAACAGTATAAAGTACACAAATAAACAAATTACAGTGCGATATAACACATCTCTGAATATGAATGAGTAATTCAGCAAACGCACACAAAAGACCATTCATAGGTGTTAATTATGTATCAAATTATATGAGACAAAGCTTATAGAAATGAAGAACATTTCTGAATTACCTAATATTTCCTGTAATAAACAGTGGGAATGACTTTTAATTTAGTTGAATATATTGATGGTTTGTGCAATAAACAAGGAATTACCTTATGTCAAAATAACAATACCGTTCTAATTTGATATGTACTGCAGTGAATTTTTTCACTCTAAAGCTGTTTTTCACATGAAGATGATCCAATACATTTGCAATTACTGTTTGCCAATAGTAGTACAGTTATTATTTAGTATTTTCAAGCACTGATGAAATACTAAGTAGTCTGGCACTGGCTTGGAAAAGATAAAAGAAAATTGAAGTGTTATGAATGTGAAAGAATTTGGACTGTAAACATATTTCTTTTTAGGTATTTCAACTAATGTCTGTTATATCTGATGGTGACGCCTCACTAAGGAATGTATCTACATGCATATATAAAGCTACACTCAGTGAGTGGCCAACATCCTGTTTGTCTCTGTTTGTAGCAAAAAAACAGATGCAGATCATATTATATAGGGAGTGCAGGATATGTAAGTGCATTACAACTGTATTCCCTTGCATTATCATAGTCTGTTACATAGGATAATAAATACACCTCTCTATTACAGTAAGTTAAAAAAGTGATTCAGTGTAGCATGCACCAGAAAATGCAAGAGCATGACTTCTGTGTCATTGCAAACCTGTTAAAAAAGTACAGCAAATTGTGGGGGCGTGGCCAAGCGTGGCATGCAGTAGGATGTGTTTCATGGCAGCTCTGCCATAGGTCCTTTAAAATCCTCCTGCTTTCACCATTATCCTACCTTGTACCTGCTCAGGGGACACCCTGCATGGGTTCTATGTCCCTCTACACCATACTATATTTATATTTATATTTGCATTTATACATAATTCTAGTTTGTCTTAAATTTCCCGTTTGGAATATTTGCTGAGAAACTTTGTACGCAGGGCTCCAGGGGAGGTGAATATATCGAGCACCTTTGTGCAATTTTAAAACATATATATATATATACATATATATATATCTTTACACATGCGCTATGTTTATTCGTATATATCCATCTACTGCATGTTCATACAACAGCTCACTGTTATGTACCGCATACCCCCCCCCCCCCCCCCGGGATGACCTTTATCCCAATAGACAAAAGAGACATGCACTCATACACAAATACAATTTGTTCAGATATTGGTTTAATTTAAAACACTTGTTTTTTCTTTACAGTATTTTTACCCCACAAATCACCAATAAAATAGAAACAACAAAAAAATATAAAATAAAATAGAAATTAAAATAAAAAGATACGTGTATATACAACTATGGACCAATCAATATTAATGCAAATTAAATGGTCTAGATTAATCAAGCACATTATACACATTTTTTATTGACAATTTTCAATATATATTTTTTATACTTTTTATTAATTAATACATGTTTTTATTGGATATCTTTTCAGTTCACTACCACACACTTTATACTTTACGCATACATCCTTACACACATTTTACATAAGATTGCATGCATGGTGAGGCACTTTTCTCGTTTTTTCCTTCATTGTGGTTAGTGAACCACACCTATTTCACCTGAATCACCTCACGTCCATCAATCTTTAATTAATTAATTATTTTCACCTTGGGGTTGGATCCCATGACTTCCCCTGTTTCAGGGTATATCTTAGGTAACATTTGTACAATAATCAGCTATGAGTAAGCACTACAATAGTGTGATATGCGTTAGCCAGATGTGATCAGTTTGCTGTGTCGTGCAGTGTGTTTTGTTTCCTGAACCTTTTGGAATAAAGGCTTTTTAATCGGAGTGCTGCTTCCAGAAGTCACTTTCTTTTCCTTTTGATTGCAATTGCATTTGCCTGCACCCTTGGCTGCTGGGAGGAGGTATTTTCAGGGATTCCCACACCTGAGCGGCTCCCTCTCTCCCGTCTCTTCAATTTTCTCGATCTTTGCCACCCAGTGTTGACCAGCTCGGAGTGGATTCCCACCTTCCTATTCACTTTCATCTGAATTTAGTTTATTCCAGCAACCAGCCTGTCATGGATATCAATACACCAAACACATCTGCCAACGAACCTGGTCACAGTAGAACTTTTATGGCACCCTCTGACAACCCCCTCAGATCGGGACTGCAGGCTCTACAACAGGGATGAGCCGAACACCCCCCTGTTCGGTTCGCACCAGAACCTGCGAACAGACAAAATGTTCGTGTAAACTTTAGAACCCTATTAAATACAATGGACTCGAACGTTCGAAATCTAAAGTGTTAATTATAAAGGCTAATATGCAAGTTATTGTCCTAAAAAGTGTTTGGGGACCCGGGTCCTGCCCCAGGGGACATGTATCAATGCAAAAAGAAGTTTTAAAAACGGCCGTTTTTCCGGGAGCAGTGATTTTAATAATGCTTAAAATGAAAAAATAAAAGTGAAATATTCCTTTAAATTTCATACCTGGGGGGTGTGTATGATATGCATGTGAAGTGGCGCATGTTTCCCGTGCTTAGAACTGTCCCTGCAAAAAATGTCATTGTTGAAAGAAAAAAATGCATTTAAAACTGACTCGCGGCTATTAATGAATTGTCGGCTCCCGGCAATACATACAAAAGTCATTGATAAAAAAAAAAAAAAAAGCGTGGGGGTTCCCCAGAATTCAATTACCAGGCCCTTCAGGTCTGGAATGGATATTAAGGGGAACCCCGCCGCAAATTTAAAAAAAAATTGACGTGGGGTTCCCCCAAATATCCATTCCAGGCCCTTCAGATCTGGCATGGATTTTAAGGGGAACTCCACCCCAAATTTAAAAAAAAAATGGCGTGGAGTCCCCCTAAAAATCCATACCAGACCCCTTATCCGAGCACGCAACCTGGCCGGCCGCAGGGGAAAAGGGGGGACGAGAGAGCGGCCCCCCCTCCCTCCTGAACCGTACCAAGCCACATGCCCTCAACATGGGGAGGATGTCCCCATGTTGATGGGGACAAGGGCCTCATCCCCACAACCCTTGCCCGGTGGTTGTGGGGGTCTGCAGGCGGGGGGCTTATCGGAATCTGGAAGACCCCTTTAACAAAGGGGACCCCCAGATCCCGGCCCCCCCTATGTGAATTGGTAAGGGGTACATTGTACCCCTACCATTTCACGAAGAAAGCGTAAAAAAATGTTTAAAAAAACACACAAACACCTTGAAAAAGTCCTTTATTTAAAAAAATAAATAAAAAAATTCCAGCGGTGAAATCCAGTGTCCCGCGGCGATCCCGATGTCCAGCGCTGTCCTTCATTGGTTGTGCCTGAGCGGACCTGATGGGGAACTCCCTCTCAGTATTTTAAATGTATAGACCCGCCCCTTCTAAAGTTCCCCATCAGGTCCGCTCAGCGGACCAGATGCGGAACATGAGAAGGGGCGGGTCTATACATGTATTACCAAAGTGAGAGCAGTCCCCCATCAGGTCCGCCCCCTCGGTATGTCGGACCCGCCTACGTCATTGGCTTGAGCGGGGAACTTCCTTCACTGTGTAATTTAAATTTACATAGTGAAGGAAGTTCCCCGCTCAAGCCAATGACGTAGGCGGGTCCGACATACCGAGGGGGCGGACCTGATGGGGGACTGCTCTCACTTTGGTAATACATGTATAGACCCGCCCCTTCTCATGTTCCGCATCTGGTCCGCTGAGCGGACCTGATGGGGAACTTTAGAAGGGGCGGGTCTATACATTTAAAATACTGAGAGGGAGTTCCCCATCAGGTCCGCTCAGGCACAACCAATGAAGGACAGCGCTGGACATCGGGATCGCCGCGGGACACTGGATTTCACCGCTGGAATGTTGTTTTTTTTTTTTTTTTTTTAAATAAAGGACTTTTTCAAGGTGTTTGTGTGTTTTTTTAAACATTTTTTTACGCTTTCTTCATGAAATGGTAGGGGTACAATGTACCCCTTATCAATTCACATTGGGGGGGGGATCTGGGGGTCCCCTTTGTTAAAGGGGTCTCCCAGATTCCGATAAGCCCCCAGCCCGCAGACCCCCACAACCACCGGGCAAGGGTTGTGGGGATGAGGCCCTTGTCCCCATCAACATGGGGACATCCTCCCCATGTTGAGGGCATGTGGCTTGGTACGGTTCAGGAGGGAGGGGGGCCGCTCTCTCGTCCACCCCTTTTCCCCTGCGGCCGGCCAGGTTGCGTGCTCGGATAAGGGGTCTGGTATGGATTTTTAGGGGGACTCCACGCCATTTTTTTTTTAATTTGGGGTGGAGTTCCCCTTAAAATCCATGCCAGATCTGAAGGGCCTGGAATGGATATTTGGGGGAACCCCACGTCAATTTTTTTTAAATTTGCGGCGGGGTTCCCCTTAATATCCATTCCAGACCTGAAGGGCCTGGTAATTGAATTCTGGGGAACCCCCACGCTTTTTTTTTTTTTTTTATCAATGACTTTTGTATGTATTGCCGGGAGCCGACAATTCATTAATAGCCGCGAGTCAGTTTTAAATGCATTTTTTTCTTTCAAAAATGACATTTTTTGCAGGGACAGTTCTAAGCACGGGAAACATGCGCCACTTCACATGCATATCATACACACCCCCCAGGTACGAAATTTAAAGGAATATTTCACTTTTATTTTTTCATTTTAAGCATTATTAAAATCACTGCTCCCGAAAAAACGGCCGTTTTTAAAACTTCTTTTTGCATTGATACATGTCCCCTGGGGCAGGACCCAGGTCCCCAAACACTTTTTAGGACAATAACTTGCATATAAGCCTTTATAATTAACACTTTAGATTTCTCCCATAGATTTTTCGAATTTGCCGCGAACACCCCAATTTGTTCGCTGTTCGGCGAACGGGCGAACAGGCAATGTTCGAGTCGAACATGAGTTCGACTCGAACTCGAAGCTCATCCCTACTCTACAACTCCAGCCCACAGATGACAGAATTGTTTCCTTAACAAGTACCTTCAGGAAACTTGAATCGGTGATGGCTAAGGAAATTCGAATTTATTGGGACATCAATTCGCTTTCTGAATATGTGGCACTTTCACGCATCCCCCGAGGTCTCAGAATCAAGAAGTTCCCCACGTCTGACCTCTTGAATGAGGCTTTAAAACAAGAATGGACAGATACACTTAGCTCATGTTCTCTTAAATTGATGGAGATACTCCTTAAATCAAAGAGCCAAGAAATAAGTACCATACAATCAGAAATGGCAGACATTCAGAGCAGCCTCTCGGAACTACAGACACATCCTGAGTTTGCGGAACTAGATAGCCGCTTGAACAAAAGACTAGATAAATTGGAAAGGCATGTCATCTCCACCAAAACTACCAAAATGACCCGAGATAAGGTCGATTATGAAAGCGGGAATGTATACACATGGAAGAAGATGCGTTTCCAATCTGGTCGATCACGGAAAAACCAACCCAAGAGAGTTAGCTTTTCCGATTTAGAACACGATCCGGGCAATGACACCATGGCTACATCCGCATCGGATTCTTCACTCGAACGTCCGCTGAGGTCTCCCATTCTGGATCATTCACAAGACGGAATTCCATCTGGAAACCCTCGGGGGTCCCACACAAAAGCCAAATCGAAGGGCGCAACAAGAAAACCCGGAGAGGAGGGAAAAGACATTCGTACATCAAAGAAAACCCCATACATTTTGCGGGGGAGAAAGAAATAGAGGTCACCAATGTTATTAACATCTCGAGTAGAACTTTAAGTGACGAAGAGAAATGTATTTTATCCAAGGGACTAAACTTTTGCCCTACCAGGCATTTTGACCTTTTTAACACCCTATTGGACGTTAACAAGTTCTCCCGCAGCTTAACGCTCAAGAAACACTACCTTAATCTCCCCACGGAAACAGAAGACACCTCCTCCGGCGATCGAGATATGGGTGAGTGTCCTTCTTCCCCAGTGCTGTTTTTTGAAGTATGCGCCCTCCAAGAGCTTGTGGATTTGGCCACTGAGTCCAGTCCTTGCCCCGTTGACCCCACTGATGTCCCTAACAGTATTTCATTTAAACTTAGATCAGACTTTTATCCGGTGGAGTCGCGGGGCAGGGATCTCGACCTTTTTCAGCGAATGGTCGAGAAGGATCTCACCCATCTGGCTCGCGATTGCCGTAGGAGGTCTGTTTCCCACAACCTGTCTCCATCAGAACATAAGGCCCTTAGGAATCTAGAAACGGACAGGAACATTGTCATTCGTAATGCGGATAAGGGTGGGCTGGTGGTGGTTCTTGATTCTGACACTTATCAAAGTGAGGCTTTACGCCAGCTGTCTGATAGCAATACTTACACTTCACTCAAAGGTGACCCCACCATCACTTTCTCTGCTAAACTTTCCTCGTTGTTGGACACAGCAGTCCATGCGGGAATTTTTTCAGAAAAAGAAAAACTGTTATTCATTCCCATTAATCCCGTGATGCCAGTGTTCCATCACCTGCCAAAAGTTCACAAAGGCCTGGACCCACTCATGGGCAGGCCCATAGTGGGAGGTATTGGATCGCTTAACGAGCGCCTGGGAGAGTGGATCGATGGCCAGCTCCAGCCATTGGTAGTCAACCTCCCAGGGTATCTACGTGACACCAAACAACTACTTATAAAACTTAGGGACTTCCAGTGGAAAGCAGAGTACAGGTGGATCACATGCGATGTCACTAGTCTTTATTCGAGTATTCCTTATGACCTGGGTGTTTTGGCTGTGTCCACTTTTCTTAAAGAATCCGGGAGGTATTCATTGGCATTACAGGAGTTCATCTTGTTGTCCTGTTTGTTTCCTCTCATGAGGAGACAAACTTACAGGATTGGTTGGATCACTTCAATGACAATTCCATGAATCTTCGTTTCACGGGGAAACTAGGTATTACTTCCATAGATTTTTTGGACGTTAATTTGTCGGCTGCCAATGATGTGGTAGTCACAGGCATTTACAGAAAACCTACAGCTGGCAATGCCCTCCTTAGAGCAGATTCGGGTCACCCCAGCCATACCATTCGCGGGGTCCCGGTCGGACAATTCCTCAGGCTCCGTCGTTTGTGCAGCAGACCTGAGGATTTTGCCACTGAGGCTGCGAACATGACCCAACGGTTCATTAGCAGGGGTTATACCCCTAACATTGTAACAAGAGCCTCCAAAGCTGCGAGTGCCATCCCTAGAGAGACTTTACTTCGGAATCATCCGAATAAATGTAAAAACCAAGTGGCATTGTCTTTCAGTGGAATTCCGGTATTCTCCACACCGTACAGTTTTGAATTTAGTAAAATAAAATCTACTATCGAGAAATACCTTCCCATTCTACTGAATGACCCTGCCTATCACAAAATACTCTCTAGGGGGGTTAAATCAGTGTCCAGTAGAGCCCCCACCTTGGGCAGTCGCCTTTCCCCCAGCCTTTTCTCAAGTAAATCTTCGGCCACCAATTGGTTGCACTTTCAGGGCACCTTTAGATGTGGAATGCCTCACTGCAACTACTGTAAACATATAAAAACAGGTGATACAGTTCAGTCAAGCACCAATCACAATTCTTTTGACATCAAGCAATTTATTAATTGCAATACCAAGTTTTTGGTATATGTGATTAAATGCGAACAGTGCGATGTCCAATATGTCGGAAGAACAACCAGGAGACTTAAGGATAGACTGTACGATCACCTGTACGATATACAGAAAGACAGGAATACAAATGTTGCTAGGCATTGGGCATCTGTACATCAGAAAAATGTCTCATGCCTCTCTATACAAGGCATAGAAAAAATCAGTTCACCTGCAAGAGGGGGAGACAAGTTCAGGACACTGTGCAGGCGTGAAGTCTATTGGATCTTCTCGTTGGATACCAGGATACCGACGGGCCTTAACTTTGAATGGAATGTATCCCACTACTATGACTAGTTCTCACGTCCTGCACGGTGTCCTTTTCAACGTCTGTCACCTATGTATGTTGGCTGAGGTTTGTACTGTGTTTTGTCCCTGCATATGACACGTCTATTGACGTGCATTTATACACTCGGAATGCTGTCAGAGGTTTCTATTCTATTTCATTTTATCTTATCTTATTCAGTTACCATGATACTGATTGCTCTTTGCATGTTTTAATCTTCATGGTTTCTGTAACATAATTTACAATATTCATGTAACATGAAAGTTCTACTATTTCATTGAGACCAATTTCCCTTTTTTTTCCTCTTTTACTCCTTTTTTAGCATTGAATCATTATTCATATGGTTTTGAAGAAATAATATGGACTTGGTCTCTCATTTGCACAAATTATCATCTAGTGGTAGATTGTAACGATTAGGTTGTGTCATATATGTTCCACACATCCTTTTTGTTTTTTGTTTTGAGTGTTCCATAGTCTCTTTTTCTATTCTTTTAACTCATGTTGGTATTGTTATGTCATTTTCGATAGTATGTACTGTTTTGGATTTATACAAACACAATTATGCATATGTAGGTAATACAATCATAATCTTCCATTTTAAACATATATATATGCAGGAAAATTGTATTTCAAATTGTATTTTGAACTATATCACAGATGCAACATTGTATGGGTATTTGTTGAGTGCCCACACTTATGTCGGCATCATGTATGTTTATTCTAGTTAGGATCCAACCACAAGGTTATTGTTATTTCTGTTATTATTTTTAAACAAACATTTTCACACAGACATTTGCTCTAGTGTGAATTGCTTACACAGAACCATTTTGTGCATCTTTCCACACTCTGATTGGATATATTGACTTCCATCGAGGTGTCTATAGTTGGACGTGTACCTCAACCGATACACACAATTTTGGAACGATCACACACATAGACACATCTTTTTAGTGGACTATCTATGTGTGCACATTGATCTGTATGTTCATAATGACATATTCCTGTTATTCTTGTTGGTCTGGGACTTATATGCACTTTGTCCCGAAACAGACAGGCATACATGCATATTCTTGTTATTCTTGTTGGTCTGGGATTCATATGCACTTTGTCCCGAAACAGACAGGCATACATGCACACGCACTCTTGTTATCTCTACTATTCATTACTCATACATATGGGCACATTTATAGTTCTTATAGTTCTTCTAGTTCGTCAATGCATACTCATACCTTTAATTACATGAAATATTCCACACATTATTCCATCTAGACCTTTTATGTACGTTTTATATAGATTGGTTATGGTTATGGACATCGGTTAATTACAACCAATCCAAACTAATTTGTCCATGCATGCATGCCCATTTACTATGCACGTTGCATGGGTTCTATGTCCCTCTACACCATACTATATTTATATTTATATTTGCATTTATACATAATTCTAGTTTGTCTTAAATTTCCCGTTTGGAATATTTGCTGAGAAACTTTGTACGCAGGGCTCCAGGGGAGGTGAATATATCGAGCACCTTTGTGCAATTTTAAAACATATATATATACATATATATATCTTTACACATGCGCTATGTTTATTCGTATATATCCATCTACTGCATGTTCATACAACAGCTCACTGTTATGTACCGCATACCCCCCCCGCCCCCCGGGATGACCTTTATCCCAATAGACAAAAGAGACATACACTCATACACAAATACAATTTGTTCAGATATTGGTTTAATTTAAAACACTTGTTTTTTCTTCACAGTATTTTTACCCCACAAATCACCAATAAAATAGAAACAACAAAAAAATATAAAATAAAATAGAAATTAAAATAAAAAGATACGTGTATATACAACTATGGACCAATCAATATTAATGCAAATTAAATGGTCTAGATTAATCAAGCACATTATACACATTTTTTATTGACAATTTTCAATATATATTTTTTATACTTTTTATTAATTAATACATGTTTTTATTGGATATCTTTTCAGTTCACTACCACACACTTTATACTTTACGCATACATCCTTACACACATTTTACATAAGATTGCATGCATGGTGAGGCACTTTTCTCGTTTTTTCCTTCATTGTGGTTAGTGAACCACACCTATTTCACCTGAATCACCTCACGTCCATCAATCTTTAATTAATTAATTATTTTCACCTTGGGGTTGGATCCTATGACTTCCCCTGTTTCAGGGTATATCTTAGGTAACATTTGTACAATAATCAGCTATGAGTAAGCACTACAATAGTGTGAAACGCGTTAGCCAGATGTGATCAGTTTGCTGTGTTGTGCAGTGTGTTTTGTTTCCTGAACCTCTTGGAATAAAGGCTTTTTAATCGGAGTGCTGCTTCCAGAAGTCACTTTCTTTTCCTTTTGAGGGGACACCTATCCCGCCGCCGCCATATCTCAGCTTCCTCCCCCTGGAACCATTTTTTTATTGGAATGTCCAGAAGAGGACAAAAGTACAGCAATTTAGACAATATCAGCAGCGCTAGGGTACTACAGATGCAGTAGCTATATATCAACACCCCTTGGGATGTATGTACATACACATATTTTACTATACAACACTAATATGTTAGGTGTAAGCAAATAAAACAAACAAATAAATAAAATAACCATACATCAATTTAGTGCATTTGTGATCTAAAAGTCTAAATTGTCCATGTGTCAATAGAAAAATCACTAAAAGTGGTCATTAAAAGTGTAATACACTATGCACAAAAGTGCTATTTGAACGGTGCTCTTCAATAAAGTGCTGTTTAATCTGTGCTCTTCAACAATATGGTGCTATAGTGCTCTACCACTGCCACACCAGAGAGCTTGATTTCAAATCAGAGGATCCACCTTTTAACTCATCACTGTTAGTGTACATTCACAGGTAAAGCATATGGAAGACAAAGGGAACCTGCCATAGTGTTAAAACCATTTTATTTTATTAAAAAACAAAAAACTCACGATAATACCTACTCACATTTAACAGTGCTATTCCTTGCGCTAAGGTTATATCGCATAACATGAGGAAATAGTAATCCATTATTAACATTCCACCTACTTCAAAATGCAAGTCTCCACACAAACATAGCTAATTACCGCTGTTCATTATCCCCCAGGTGTACCGGGGCCCACTTCTGGGTGTACTTTATATAATGTATGATGATGTAACTTCCGGTTGCACCTCGATGCTTTTCATCACTCGTTATCAAGTGCCACTGTTCAAATAGCACTTTTGTATTCCAAGAAACACTTTTAGTGATTTTTCTATTGGCACATGGACGCTTTATTGGACCTTTAGATCACATATACACTAAATTGTTGTTATTTTTTAAATGTATTTATTTACCTTTTAAAAGTACTGCTCCAGTTTCCTGAGTATCCCATATAAACACCAGCTTATACTGCCCATAGATGGATCAACATTTGGGAGGTTCAGCAGTGACCGACCAAATACTAATCCATGTATGGACACTGTGGTTGTGCAGAAGACTTCTGTACAACTGCCTTGTTGGAAGATTTCCCCTTGATAAGCACTGCAGTGCCTGCAGCACTGATTAGTGTATTCTGATGGCGGGGGAGTTTCCCTGAGATTGCAGGCCCCACCCGCCCAAAACCAGAACTTCCCCAGATACAACTTAACTAAAATAAATAACTGAACACATTTTTTAAATGGCAAAAACTTGGCCGCGACACCTTTATTGGTTTTTCACAAATAATTTTCCATAAATCTTTATTATCATTCCAAACTTCATAAATCATCCAATAACATATTTCTACCTGCTCAGTTGTTAGAACTCGAGCAGTAGCACAACTTCAAAGATAAATAAAAGTCCCCACACGCCGGTCTTGAGCATCAAGACCGGCACACCCCAATCGTCGCGGCCTTTTCGATCATGTTCTGCAGACCAACATTAAAAATGTAATTTCCTACTTCTGATAAGTGCACCCCATCCAGTCTGTACAGACCTGGATATCCCCTTTCCAAGTCCATGTGCCTATAAGACAGTCCCCCAACTTGGGGCATGAACTTTTCGAGAGCCCTATTGACTCTCTTCCTCATTTTTTCCATCACCCTCCACTGCGCAGAGGAGAGCCATGAAAGACGAGGAACCACTTCTGAAAAAACTAAGGTTGTACCTGGGAAAGTCGCACTGAAGCGATGCAGGTCACGCTTAATCATAAATAATAAGTCCAAAGTGTTAACATTTCCCAAATCGTTACCTCCCAAATGAATTATCAGTATGGATGGCAATGGCCACAGCTGACATAACCTAGACACATGCAAATCCAGTTGCGGCCATTGAAGGCCTCTTATACCTTTCCAGAACAAACGAAATGAGTCCGGGTGCAAGGATAAATTTGATGAATAGTTGCGTTGAGCCGCTCTCTTTTGTGCCCAATAAATAAATGAATGCCCCAAAATCCACACTGTGTGCTGGGTACCTAAAATTAAATAAACAAATTAGGACGAACATACAACTTAAAACATTTTGACTTCCACCCACCCAATGCCTTGATATCTGATTCGGAGACGCCCGATCGGGCCGCCTCCGAAGCTGCGCCAATCCGAAAGAAGTAGGAGGAAAACTTAAAATGACTTAAACCCATGGCACCCAAACTCTTTTTTAAAACTGCATCGAATTGGTATTTCGTCAGGGGCAATAAATTAGCATGAATGAGAAAAATTCCCTCCCCGGGAGGCCTAAGGCCTCGTACACACGACCGATTTTCTCGTCGTAAAAAACACGTCGTTTTTTTCGACGAGATTCTTGTTAAGCTTGTCGATTTTCTCGTCAAGCTTTCTATGCGTACACACTGTCATTTCCCAATTTCCTCGTGGTTCTCTGTGCTCACGTCCAGCACGTACGACGGCACTATAAAGGGGAAGATCTTTTTTCTTGGCGCCACCCCTTGGGCTGCTTTTGCTGATCTCGTGTTACCGCGTGTGAAGTAAAAGTTTGGGAAGAGACGACTCGCGCTTTTCAGTCTTCGTACTTTTCAGATCGTTTTCTGCCGTTCAGTTTGTGCTTGTGGGTTCGTATCTTGACTTTCAGGGCGTCTAGGCAGGTCGTATCTGTTTTACAGTGCGTTCTTGCCTGTTCGTTTCTGAATTTCAGTTCGTTATTCATAGGCCTTGCTGTTCTAAAGTGCGTTCTGTTCTGTACGTTCTGATTAGACGACCGTTTCCTAGCCATGTCGCCTGGACGTTCTCGTCGTCGAGTTCGTGCTGTGCGTGCGCTTGGTGTTGGTCTGCTTGTTTTGGACCAAGACCAGTCCATGAATGGTGTGAGGAGGAGTTCATGGACCAAGAATTGGTTGCTCCAGCGGGACCAATTCTGCCACATGCCTCTGCTGCGGGAGATCGTTGAGAATAATCCTGAGGACTACAGGAATTTTCTGAGGATGTCTGACCCCGTTTTTCAGGAACTGTTGGCTTTGGTGTCCCCCTATATTACCAGGAAGGACATCGTTATGCGGGAAGCCATCAGTGCTGAGCAGAGGCTCATCGCCACGTTGCGTTACCTGGCGACAGGGAGAAGTCTTCAGGACTTGAAGTTCACCACAGGCATCTCCCCCCAGGCTCTGGGCCTCATAATCCCAGACACCTGTTCTGCTATTATACAAGTCCTGCAGGAGGACTATATTAGGGTAAGTTTTCTCCCTTCACATCACATTTTATGTATTACATGTATGCTAATGTATTGTATTTCTTTCATCCTTTCCTAATTACCATGATTGTAATATGCTGAGAATGTCCCCTTTGTCCCCATGCATGCTGGAAGTTTTTAAATGCCCCTTTTTTATCCTCCCTAAATATTTCCCCTCACTAACTTTTCCAGCAGGGGCGCCTGTTGCTCCAAATGTTGGGGGGTTACAACCCCAATTTCGGAAATAAACTTCCTCCTTTTTTGCTCTGTTGCCTAATAAACGCCCCCAGTTGTCCCCTCCAATGCAGCCATTTAGTCCCCTCTATTGCAGCCAGTTTCCCCCCAGCCCTGCACTTACCTTCTTGTGGTCAGCGCCATCCTTCTTCTGTCCTTGATGTCTTCTCCTTCCCTTCATGTTGCATCAGCCAATCATGTTACCATTAAACAGACTTGGTGAACATGATTGCCAGAGCTGCCTGTCAGTGTTTACACAAGGAATGCCCCCTCCTTGCGTCCCCGATTTTTCTTTGAGGAAGCCAATTACATCCCTCAGGTTGTAATTTGCAAGACTTTTTTAATACCTGTTTCTGCTCTGCAATTTTAACCCCCTAAATGACGCAATTAATCATATGTCGGTCGCTTTACAAGAGGCCATCCACCTGAATAGTGTGCGGCATAGACAATACATAGGTTCATGCAACGCATGAACCTATGTATTGTTCTGAGTGATGGGCACAGGAGAGAGGGGACAGTGCTCCAGCGCCCACTCTGGACGCACCGCCACTGCAATGCTATCCTGTGGCCAAACACATCTCCCCCCCCAAAATAATTTAGTAATGGCCCATCAGAGGGGGTGATGAATATGATAAATGAGCCTTCCATTATACTTTTTTTACACACCTTAATAAACGTATAATTAGATTGATGTTGGTCTCTAATTTTTTGGTCTTGAATTTGCTTGTAATGTATGCCTTTGTTTTTCTAATATTATTTCATCTTGTTTCACTCCACAGCTTCCTTCAACGCCACAGGAATGGCAGACTGTGGCATCGGAGTTTGCCACGCGGTGGGACTTCCCCAACTGCGGTGGTGCCATAGACGGGAAGCACGTCCGCATCGTGCCGCCACCCCGTTCTGGATCCTACTACTACAACTACAAGGGGTTTCATAGCATTGTGCTGATGGCGGTGGTGTCAGCACGGTATGAATTCCTCTATGTTGATGTAGGGAAGAATGGCCGGATGTCCGATGGGGGATCCTTCATCCAGACGGAGTTTGCCCTCCGTCTCCAGAGTGACGACCTTGCATTGCCACCGGATGCAGGGAATATTGAAGGACTCCCCTTTGTTTTCTTGGCTGATGAAGCCTTCGGACTCGGACGGCATCTTATGAGGCCATTTCCACAGAGGACCCTGACCCCAGAGAAGAGTGTGTTCAATTACCGGCTGGCCAGGGCCCGAAGAGTCGTTGAAAATGCCTTCGGCATAATGGCCAGCCGGTTCCGCCTTTTTATGACTTCCATCCACTTGGCGGACTACAAAATAAACTATGTAGTGTTATGCTGCTGTGTGCTACACAATTTTCTTTGCCGCAAAGCGAATTCATATATGGCCTCAGTTTTGCCAGAGGCTGGACTTTCCCCTGCAAATCCCCTTCCGGGCCTGGAATCTGCCCGTCTTGGCTTGCCCCCCCAAAATGCCCGTGTGGTTCGGGACAAATACATGGAGTATTTCACGGGTAGGGGGGCAATTCCTATGCCAGCCTATGTCTAAGTATCCCAATAAAAATCTTGTTTAAACCTTTAATTATTTGTTCTTTCCTGTCTCCTAGTTTGTCTTTGTGCATTTGTAGTGGCAAGTGTATTTTACTTTAGTAAATAACAACCAATTTCACTATGTTACCTTACAAAAGAACCAAATAAGCTTAGAGTGTATTATAAAAAGAAGCTACACGTTGTTTGTGGTCAAATATTTTACTCTCTGCACATTTTTTTTTGTTTTACTTTGGGGTTGGCCTGACCACAACCCGTCAAATTTTGGCTTATGAAAATACAAAAATACCACTTGCATTTCTAAAATGACAACATTGGATACCTCTGAGCAATCTGAGACATTCAGTTACACAAACTATGTCTCTATGTGCCCGTCCTAATATGGGGTCCTGCCACCCCTTGCCCAGCCAAAAATTCAATATGCACACATTTTTACTTTTTTGCAAATAGGAAGTTTACAATCCTGATCCCTATTGTCAACATGTGCTATCTGCCATCAGGGGTGATCAATGGATGTGTTTTGGGGGTGCATCCCCTTCCTCAGTTCACCGACTTTTGATACGAGGAAGGGGTTGCACCCACAAAAGACGTACATGGATATCCCCTGATGGCAGATAGCACATGTTCACACACTGTGTGCATATTCAATTTTTGGCTGCTTTGTTACTCAAAAAATTAGTAAAAATATAAAAACAAACATGTAAAAACAAATGTGTTTGGATGGCTTATTGAATTCTCCCCAAAACATCGAGAATGTCTTTAAATGTTTGTTCCATCACATGGATTCTTTGTTTAATTAGGTCCAGTTCCGTGCTACATTCCATCACTTGCTGGATGAGGCGGAGGGCACTGTCAGCAGAGAACGGTGTGCTATCCTTCACAACATTTCCATCCCCTAAAAACCATAAAAAAAAATTAATAAAACTCTGCAGGCCTACCTCGCTTACCTTAAGCTGTGGTGTCAGATACTGACCTGTTGTGGTGACCAGATCCACAACGTCATCCACCTCTCCTTCCTGCACTTCTCCTTCCTCCACCTCAACTTCCTGCACATCTTTCGGTTGTGGATCTTTGGGAGTTTGGGGTTGCTTGGAAGTTGTGGGGTGCATGTGCTCCCTGGAGTGTCCTCCTCCCAGTCTTCTCTCCCCTATGAGAATAAAACCAAAGGTCTATTTATCACACTGTAAAAATCTCATTTTTAAACTTAAAACAGGCTAAATTGTTTGGAAGTGGGGTACAAGTGTGTGTTTGTGCGGAATTTAAAGAAAAATGCATTCTTTATGACCCCAAATATGTTTATTATTCACATTTGGATGTAATTTTTTGGACATGGAGGCACCACAAATAAACTCTGATGCACCTGTGTGGGACACCCAAAAAAGGCGGGTCTGGTGGCCCACACTATAGTGCTCCAAAGTATAGATGTGGAAGCAGCTGCTGAGTGTCCTCTCCTTTACACTGATTAAAGTTTGCATTTCATTCTCCTTACAAACACATCATCTAGACTTAAAAATTATCCACAATACTTGATCAAAAATGGCAGATGTCTAATTACTTTTGGGGGTCTTAAATAAGCCAAAACCACGGATAGTGGCCGAACGAAGTGTCGGTAACGTAACGAACGATTACTGTGCCCAACCTAGTTCAAAATAATACATTTTGGAAGGGAGTCCAATATGCTTTAAAAAAAAAAAAAGTCAGTTTCTAAAAAGAATAATAGCAGAAAGGTCGTCATTTTACTTACTTTTAGCGAGCATCCTCTTTATGCTCCTCTACTGGTCTGGCTCCCTCAGTTTGAGGTCTGACCACCTCTTTCTGAGCTGCTCATTTGAGCGTTTCACCCCGAACTTCGCCCTCAGACTCTTCACAACTTTAGTGAGGATTTTGGCCTTCCTTCTATTTGGTTTGCTATACGGCCCATGCTTGGCATCATAATCAGCCTTGACCAAGATGTCCACCATCTCCGCCATCTCCGCCAAAGACATATTCGATGCCTTGAATCTCCTCCTTGATCGTGACGTGTCCTCGGTCTCCGGGCTTGTCTCCTCGCTAGTTGCGGAATTATCAGACACCTGCTGTAACTCCGCCATATCTGTCTGCGCGCCGAAAGAGAAGGGGCGGGGAAAAGATGTTAGTTAGAACGTCATGGGCGGGCGACGTGTGCGGAGCGACGTGTTCGAATTTGGACGCATGCGTGGTGTGTATATAGCAAACACACATGTGACTATAGTACGTTCGGTGTGCGGAGAGAGGAGTTCAAGTGACGGACGTGCGAACGAAGGTATGTGATTTTGTGAGACTTGTTAAAATTGTTGGCCTATACTGTCTTGAGATTGTTGGAGGATATATATGGTGACTAGGATGTGAAGGAGGTTAGACTGTTTGCCTCACATTATTTAAATATAATTTATTTTACTTGCAGATACAATATGAATGTATTTATTAGCGACAAAGAGTTCCTGGCGGAATTTATTGACCGGGTAAGGGAGCTGCCGGCTCTGTGGGAGACCAAAAACCCCATCCATAAAAAAAAAGGGGTGAGAAAAGCAGCGCTGGAGAAGCTGCTCCCATTTGTGCATACCAAGGTGCCCACAGCCACAGCAAAACAAGTGGACACTAAAATTGGGAGCTTGAGAGGTACCTACAGGACTGAACGCTCTAAGGTGCTGGCTTCTCAGAGGTCAGGAGCAGCAGCAGATGATGTTTATGTCCCGGTTTTGTGGTACTACAGCAGGATGTCCTTCCTGGATGACCACATTGAGCCAAGGCCATCACTCTCCACTCTTCCCCCCAGACTTCCCTGCAGCCAACCTGAGCCTTCTCTGGAGCAAGAGGAGGCAGCCATCCTGGATGATCCTGATTTGGCCATCTGGAGCCAGGTATAGTATTAACTGAAAATGTAGTGGGATAAAATTAATGTTTCCCAAATATGTCAGGATGAGAAACATACATTATTTTGTATTCAACAAGTGAAATCATGATCTGTAGACATTATTCTGCACTTAATTGTGTGGTAAATAGTCAAGCTGATGTAGTGGTAAATTTAAAGCAAGGATTTATGCATTTACATTCTAATTGCTTCCATCAGGATTACAAAGTTTGATGCAAAGATTAAACCAACATATTAAACTATGTTTCTTTTTCATACACAGGATGAAATCAGCCAGGAGGAGGGTCTGGAAACTGTCAGGCAGGAGGAGGAAGGGCCCAGTGGCAGCCAGGAGGTGGCAGGGCCCAGTGGCAGCCAGGAGGTGGCAGGGCCCAGTGGCAGCCAGGAGGTGGCAGGGCCCAGTGGCAGCCAGGAGGTGGCAGGGCCCAGTGGCAGACAGGAGGTGGCAGGGCCCAGTGGCAGCCAGGAGGTGGCAGGGCCCAGTGGCAGCCAGGAGGTGGCAGGGCCCAGTGGCAGACAGGAGGTGGCAGGGCCCAGTGGCAGACAGGAGGTGGCAGGGCAAAGGAGAAGCACCAGATCCCAGGTGCCTCCCATCAGGCTTCACAAAAGAGGCAGGAGGGACAGGACCACCAGTGAGGCAGCAATGGCCCTTATTAAAGAGGCCCATGCCACCCTCAAGGAGCCCACATCCCCTGAAGAGGCCATTGCCGGCCTAGTGGAGGCTAAGTTCAAGGTGATGAGCATGGAGCAACGCCTCCTATGCGAACCCCTGCTCATCACCTTGCTCAACAAGGGGGTGATGGAGCAAATTACCCCCAATACCGCCATATGTGAGGTGGCCCAACTGACCCAACCTCAACCTCCACCTCCACCTTCCTCTTCTGCCCCACCCCCTTCTGCTACCCCTCCACCTTCTGCCCCACCCCCTTCTGCTACACCTCCACCTTCTTCTTCTGCCCCACCCCCTTCTGCTACACCTCCACCTTCTGCCCCACCCCCTTCTGCTACACCTCCACCTTCTGCCCCACCCCCTTCTGCTACACCTCCACCTTCTTCTTCTGCCCCACCCCCTTCTGCTACACCTCCACCTCCTCCTCCTGACAGGAGTACCCCTCCAGTGGGCCAGCCTCCAGCTAAACGAAGAAGGAAGGCTTCAGTAAAGGCTGCAGGGAAGGTTGCCAGGAAGAAGAGGAAGTGATGGCCTTGCTTCATTGTGGTCGCACTGGTCGGACAGAAGGCAGCCTGTTGTAGTACCACACACTTGGGACATATATCTCACCTGCTGCTGTTCCTGACCTCTGGGAGGCCAGCATCAGATTGTGTTCTGAAATGTGGGCCTTCTCAAGCTCCCAATTTTAGTGTCCACACAGGGTTGCTGTGTGCTCTGGGGTCCCTGGGATGCACAAATGGCAGCAGCTTCTCCAGCGCTGCCTTCTCTTTATTTAATTTATAAACATGAATAAATGTGTTTTTTGTTTAAGTTCATACTTGACTATGTGTATTTTTAAATAAAAAAAAACAAGCTTTGGAGTAAGCAGATACATTTGACTGACAATAAAAGGCACAGATATCACCCCCCCAAAAGAATAACTAAATCTGATTAGCTCAAAAACATGGTGTGAAATTTTAAAAATATAGATTAGAAAATTAAATGGGAGATCGCTATCAAAACATTGAGAAATTATAATTAACATCATTTTGAAAAATCTAACCATTTAAATTATTCCTAAAAACTTGCACGATATAATACACATAAATCTTATAAAGAGCAGCATGAAAAAGGTTAAAAATAAGGCATAACTCTGTGTGAATATCAGCAGCAAAAGAAGGTCTCTCGTTTTGATTAATGTAACATTCTAACGAAGAATTCAATGCAGAACATTTAAACGATGAAATATTTATGAGCGTGACGAATGTGCTCTCTCCATTATGAAGGCTTGTTTTACCAGAAGATGCGCTCCCGTCTCATAGTTGCTTGTGAGCATGCGCGCTTTTGGAAGAGTCGTAAAAGCATACACACGAACCATTTTCTCGTCACAAAACAGGCCGACGAGAAACACGACGAGGAAATCTGGACTCCTGACGAGAAAATAGAGAGCAGGTTCTCTATTTTCTCGTCGAGATTCTCGTCAAGTTTCTCGTCGTAAAACCATACACACGAACGTTTTTTTAGACAAAAAAACTCTCGCGGCACTTTTCTTGACTGTTTACGACGAGAAAATCGGTCGTGTGTACGAGGCCTTAGCCCCATAAATTGTTTAACCAAGGCTACCGGGCACAATAAGCTCTCATTTTGTTCTTTTAGATGAACCCATCTACCCTTACCATATTGGTCTGTTTTGGAATACTGCAGCCACACATGAACACCCGATTGATCAACTAGCACCTGGTCAAATCGCACACCCGAACCACCTTGTTTGCTCACTGGAATTAATTCCGAGATGCGAAATGCCCCAAAAAATGCAAGCACAAAAGCTGTCCTGAATAATAAGGCCTCGTAGGAGGAAAAACAAACCACTGAAGTCATTCTGCAAAGGCCACCGAGAATGTCAAGAGAAATCGGTCTCCTATCATCTATGACAAACGTCAATCTCTTGTATCCCTTCAGTGCCTGTTTTACAGAAAAATAAGAAGAACAAGGTCTCAGACCCAATAAACGGAAGAAAAAGGACATACCGGCCAGCGTTCTTGTCACATAACTATGTGAAAGTTGCTGCTGCATTAAACTTGACATAAAAGCCAAAATGGTACCTTCCGAAGGCTTATCAAACTGACCACCTTCAGCACTTTCAAAGGATATCCAGCTGCTCCAGGCTGCCGAGTAACTCGACCAGGTTCTAGGAGCTAAAGAGCTTTTTATAGCATTCGTCACAGTACTCAGATCATCTCCCACAGATAGGCCGGGCATGAGTTGCCAACTGCGTCCGCCTCCGGCAGCAGACTCCGAAAACGCTCCTCCTGAAAACGAGATAGAGAATCAGCTATATTATTCAATATCCCCGGGGTATACCTAGCCTTCAACCAAATATTAAATTTGAGGCATCTGAAGACCACCTGACGCAAGATTTTGATTACCGGCAAAGAACTGGATGAAAGGCAGTTCACTGCATATAATACACCCTTGTTATCCGTTTCCACCAAGATGCGCCTATTAGCGAACTCTGAGCCCCACAACTCCAATGCCACTAATATTGGAAATAATTCTAGCAATACCACGTTCCTGGTCACTCCCAGATGGCACCGAAGCCTTTGGAGCCAGCTGCATCCGTAAATAAACAAAAATCCTTTGCCACAACAAATTCCGCCTGAAAAAAGGACCTACCGTTATATCCGTCAAGAAAGTTGGCCCAAACCAAAAGATCTTCCTTAATGGGGGCCGTTATTCTAACATGATCCAAAGGAGATTTCAAGCCTGAAATCGCCAGGTAAAGCCGACGCGAAAATATTCTGCCAACAGGCATGATTCTGCACGCAAATGCCAGAACCCCCAGCAGCGACTGTATTTCTTTCAAGCGTACCTTCTTTTTCCGCAACACCGTCGTGATTAACCATTTTAATTTACTCAATTTTTTTTCCGGCAAACTAAATTCCATACCGCAAGTATCTATCTCTATGCCCAAAAACTCCAATGAAGTGCTTGGCAAGCAAGTTTTTCCCTCAGCCAACGGTACTCCAAATTCAAAAGCCATGGCCTGAAATGACAGCAACAAGTCAGAACAAAAACTAGAGTCTGCTGGGCCAACAAACAAAAAATCATCTAGATAGTGCACCGCACCATCCAGCCCAGATCGGATGCCAAGTACCCAGTGGAGAAATGTAGAGAATGATTCAAAGTAGGAACATGACAACGAACACCCCATCGGGAGACACATGTCAAAAAAGTATTGACCCTCAAAATAAAACCCCAACGAGTTGAAAGCCTCCGGGGAGACGGGCAAGAGGCGAAATGCGGATTTTATGTCAGCCTTCGCCAACAAGGCCCCAGGGCCAAACCTCCTGATCTTACCAATCGCTTCTTCGAATGTGGCATACGACACTGAGCATAGGCTCCCGTCAATCTCATCGTTCAAGGAGTCACCTTTTGGAAAGAATAGATGGTGTATAATACGAAATTCATTGGGTTCCCGTTTTGGCACTACCCCCAATGGGGAAATCCGAAAATTATAGAAGGGGGGGTGCTCAAAACGGCCAGCAATTCTACCTTCCTTTAGTTCTTTACATAACTTATCCCTTACCACCTGGGGAAATTGATCTACAGATTTCAAATTACCTACCAATTTACACACCTCCCCCGAAAAGGAAGGCAACGGGAAACCCTGATCAAAATCTTTACTGAGTAAACAAGCCTTCTCCCTGTTTGGGTAGATGTCCAGCCACGGGCGCATTTTTTCCAGCCTCACTGGCGTGCAGGCTTTTGGGAAAAATATGCTGGACCGGGCTAGCTCCTGTCACTGCATTCCGCTTAAAACATTTTGCCGCTGGGTGCGTCCCCGCACAAATGGCACATTCGTGTCTGTATTTACACAAATTATTCCAGCGGCACTGGCTGTCATTAAATGCAAAACAGCAGCCTTTCCTAAAGGCCGCTGTCGACCCTGTCGCAGCGGGTTGTCTAGGCGCTACCTGCCTTTGTGGCACAATCAAATTGAGCCACAAGCCCACATCTTTCATACCCCACCTTAGAGACGGGTGAATAGACAGTTTCTGACTAAAGGATTCGTCATAGAAAAACCACCCCAGGCCCCCAAAATTTTTATAGGCTTCCAAGATGTGATCTAGATGCTGGAAAAGCCCCCCACACCTTTCCGGGTGCTTCTCCGCCATAATGCCAGAATAAATACAAAAGGCTTGAAGCCAATTGTTAAACGACCTAGGGATTGCCCTGCACCTTTCTTCTTCGCTTCTCTCCTCCCCCCTCCTTTCTGTTCTAACAAATTCTTTATGCGCAGACAGGAGAGAAAGAATGTCAACATATTCCCCTTTCCAAATCTTTTCCTTAACATTTACACTTAAATGGTATCCTAAAGGGGACATTTCACATGGCATGGAATCTTTCATATATATCTCAGGGACCAGTAACCTTTGCCCAGCCGTCTGCAAGAGCTCAGGAGCTGATTTGTCAGACTGCATAGCAGAAACTTTATCTAGCTGAGATAGTAAGCTGACAGGCAGACTAGACAGTACTGGAGTAAGAGACGACACAGAAGGGTTAACAGAAATAGAAGCAGCAGACACAGCAGGTGCTGAACCTTTAGACAGTGATTGTATTATGGAAGACAAAGAGCCTACCAAACCAGATAGTACATGCAATTGGTTTAACTCACCACCAGCTGGAGCCTGCAACACCTGCTGCTGAGCCACCTGCTCCAGCATTGAAGGGGGGTCTTGCACCTGTAGCATCTGCTCACCTGTTGCATGCTGTGGCATGTCTGTGTTCTGAGTGCCTTGCTGACACTCTAAGCGCTGGTTCCCGGGAGACTGCTGTGCGCGCTGTCTCCCCCGACTGTCCTGTGCGGCCTGCTGCGGCTGGCCGCGCCGTCCTCCTCTTCCAGCCGGCGACTGTGAACAGGTCCGCCTCTTCTGACCTCCGCGGCGGCCTCGTGACGTCACACCGCCGCCATCTTCCCTCAGCATCACTAGCGGCGCACGGGTGTCTGTAGCTTCTGCGGAAGCCCCTCCTTCCCTCTCCGGCGGTGCGCGTCTCCTCGCTTTTGCAGGCGGAGCTGGTTCAGGAACTCCCTGCACCATGTCAGTGTCATTCCTCCTCTCGCCGCTCACTACCAAGTCTCCACCCTCTTGCTCCAGCAGCCGTCCTTCTTCCTCCGGGACTGACTCCAGGCAGCGTCTAAGCCATGCCTCTCCTCCTGAGCTGCCAGCTTTCTCTAATAGCTGCATCACCAGCGCTTCCATCATGTAAGATGTTCTGTGTAAGGTAAGAGCTCAAATCTTCCTGCTTGTTCAGCTGAAAAGAGGCAGAACCCTGCGCCTGCTGGCCCTTTTATAAGCAATCCCAAAATCCAGAAAGTTCCCTGAAACCTGATTGGCTCTTCTTGCTTCCTTGTGGACCGGCCCCAAAAGGGGCGGGGCCCCTAACCCCACTGTACTAATGCAGCTAAACCTAACTTAATAATTTACCTTTTAAATTTGTGCTAGGGAGGCCGCAATCTCAGGAAAGTGGCCCCATAATGTGACCCCTTTATTCATTCTATCAGGATACAATGACACAGTGGGAGAATTCCCCTAAAAGGTGTAGATGATGGCATTGGAGTAGTTTCTTTCATTCATCCCATTTATGGCCAGCTTTACTGAAAGAGATGGCTAAGACATTCAGCTCCCTTTCTCCCCCCTTTCCCCCATTATTACTTCTGCATGGCAAAGGTAATTTTCACTACTTGAAAAATGGGGAAAGTGTATATTCAAAGACACTTTTTCCAAGTTTACTCTTTCTATGTGGTCCATTTTGAAAACAACAGTATAGCCGTACCTTACACACATGTTGCTTTGTGTTTCAATGTCAATGCAAGGCATTTTTCCTTACAACAATGCCTTCTTTCCAAGTGTTAATTTGTGGGAGTAAGTGAAAACTTGGGGACCAGGAAAAGTGGTTGTGATCTAATATTACCCTACAGATTCTCTGTATGCACATTTAATTATCTGATTGTGCTGGAGACACTTATGCCATAAGAGTGTTCCTTGTCATTTACAGTTTTTTTTTTATAAACATTTTACACTATGAGAAGCCTCTTTCCTATTTCGTCAGCATTGCATACCTACACAATGGCAAAAGAACATGCTTATTTGTCAGTAGAATATTCATCTATATAGAGTACAAGACCCTATAGGGGATCAAGTTTGATTCAACTGTGAGAGTGAGAGCCCCTGTCTTAGTGAGAATGTGTTTAAAATAGACACAGGACTCTCAAAGAAGCAATTTATGAAGTTCCAGCAAAATATTGGTGAGCAGAGAAAACTATGCTTTAAGTTTTCTCTGGATTTTGTAAGACTGGATTGGGGCTGGAAACTTGAAGACTTCAAAGAGCATTGGGAGGGATGGTGTCTTCAGTCATGTGTCCGGGTTTTCCAGAAGCTCTGCAGGTTTTGTGTGTGTCCAGGAGCACACACCCGTTATAAGGCAGAGCTGAACAAAGCTCAGGGTGTGTGGGAAAGGAGTTGGTGTTGGAGCAGTTTCTGCAGACAAGAGGGAGGTGCGCTACTATTTAAGAACTCAGGCAACATCCTTGAGACGGTACTCCATGTGGGAGAGGTTCCAGGTCAGTGGACTGAGAGAGTTGGGCCAGCTGAGAGAGTCGGGGAGACTATAGCTGAGACAACTGGAAGAGAGAGTCTTGGGGACCAGAGGGGACTGTAAGTCTTGGAGGAGTGTGGAAGCCTGGAGTGTCAGGAGAGCTCTTCCTAGAGGCAAAGAGTGGGCCTGTGCAGCAAGGAACTGTGCACAAGGCTGAGCGAGCCTTAAGAGCCAGGTGGATTGGCATTGTTCAGTTGTTGTTGTTTTTGGGAGAAGAAACCAAATGCATGTGTGAACTTTTATCTTTTTTGTTACTTTCAATAAAAGTGGGCTACCACGCCCTTAAACCTTAATTCCTGTTGGCTGCGAACTCACTTAAAACACATCTACTGTATCACTGAGCTAGACATTCCCCAATGTCACACAACATAGAGAAGATTACCTAAAATAATAGATATTTTATTATTTATAATAATATCTATAGTACCTATGTTACATAGCAGATTGCATATAAACAGGGGGTCCTTCTGAAGTAGTAAATTCCAGTCTAGTAAGAGGTGGGATAGCACCTGAAATACTAAGTTGTACACATTGGTGAATTTATTTACTATGTCGGAATGCACATATGGGTACGGACTATTGTTGTTATTTTGCTTAATTTATATGTTTCATTTCTTACTAATAGAAAACTTTATTTAATACTTTCACTTAATACAAAAGTAGGGATGTAGTTGTGGTTAGGCTTAAAAATTAAACCCTTATGCCGCGTACACACGATCGGTTTTTCTGATGAAAAAAGACAGATGGACTTTTTTCATCGGACAAACCGATCGTGTATGGGCCCCATCGGTCTTTTTTCCATCGGTATAAAAAAATAGAACATGTTTTAAATTTTACCGATGGAAAAAAAAACGATAGCAAATTCCGATCGTCTGTGGGGAACTTCATCGGAGAAAAAACCCTTGCATGCTCAGAATCAAGTCAACGCATGCTCAGAAGCATTGAACTTCATTTTTCTCGGCTCGTCTGAGTGTTTTACGTCACGACGTTTGGGACGGTCGGATTTTTGACTGATGGTGTGTAGGCAAGACTGATGGAAGTCAGCTTCATCAGATTGCCGATGAAAAAATCCATTGGATTTTATTCCATTGGAAATCCGATCGTGTGTACAGGGCATTAGAGTTTACAGCATTATACTTTTTGGGGAATATGTTTTAATTTCAAACATTCTGTTTTTCAGCTAATTAGATTTTTTTTTTTTGTCTTTTTTAATTACATTCCTTATCTTAAATGATTGTAATTTTAGTATCCCCAAACTTCATGCAGGTAAGTACCTTAATATTGCTTAAACTTTACTATTTAGCCATAGAAGTATGCCCCTATTCCCAGAAATGTTGTTTCTGTGGATAATGTACTTGCTGCAGTATTTATTAATGTGCTTTTAAAACATTCTCATTTTTTTCTCATTTGATTTTATTGTGTTAATAAACTAAAAGCGTATGTGCGTCTCTGAATTCTTACATTTTTTCTTTCTAAAGCCTTAGTATCCAATGGCTTATGGTGGATGACAGTATTCTTTCACAACCATCCCATCTTTGTCCTTAGCAGTTATGTATTAAATCTAGAAAAGCATTTTGTTAACAGAGTATATGTAAGAATTATTAAAAAAGCTTTAGAATACTTTTCTATGAGAAATATATACATTTTTATTAGCAACTTAACTCATTACAGCTTTAAATGAAACCATTGTATCAGTGTTTAGATTAAAACCGTGAAAAATATATTTTAATTTAAAACAGATAAAATTAATGGTAATAGTGGCATAAATAGTCAAATTCCATTTTAAAAACATATGGCAGCTTTGAAATTATTCTTCTTTACTTCATCAGGCTATTAATCCTGCGTGTCTGTGGTGATAAACCCACAAAATCCTGGATAATCCTATAAGAATTTAGATGGAGCTGGCAACATCTATAAATACATTTAAAACTGTCAAAAGACATTATCATCTGGACACAATTGTAGCTCTTTTGTAAATTCTATTATAATATAATATGCAAACTGGGAAATGATTTTTAGTTTTTAGGGGATGCACTTTTATCATTTTTTTAACAATAGCTGTGAATAGAAAATTCATTGAAATTTACACAGGAATCCATACACTTTAAAATTCACTCAGTTATAGAATCACCTTATTTGAGTGTAATCCATTTGGCAGCATTAAAAAATGCTGCAAATTGCAAATAATCCCATTATGGATGTTTAGTGATTTAAAAGAATGTAGCAGGAGTAAGTTCTCTCTTTCTGAGTTCCCACATATATCTTCATGACCTGGAACATAAAACAATTGTTGAAAATGTTGAAATGTCTGGTTGAAAATATTTTAGGGGAAAATGTGTGTTTTATTAATATGGGTGGGGGTCATCACTAATTTTCTTTTTTTTTTATATTGGTGTGGTGGTCAGGGGACAGATCAAATGTGTTGCAGACTCTAATGTTGGTAAGGCATTTGTTAACAGGGAGCTTGTCCGCCATCTCCTAATGAGATATAGGTATATGTGGCGCTCACTCAATGAGCAATAACATCAAATTAATCTTCAATTGATTATAAAGTGCAAAATACAAAAGTGACAGTGCAGTAAGTAAACATCCAATAATGTGATCTTCAAGCACCATAAAGGTGCCACAGTATTTAAAGTGGCAATGCAATGTATAAATAAAGTGCTCAATCAAAAATAGTTCATGAATGAAAGTGCTTGTGTGAAGGAAGGTAGAATCCAAGAAATCCAGATCATATGCAACTTCCACCATCTGTAGTGCACCAGTAATTTGCCCCAGCCTCTCACCTCAGATAAAGACCCGTACAGGTCTAGTTGGGTTTGTATGTAATATGTGACTCCACGATCCAAGCAAATAATTCCTACTCCTGGGACCTCCAATCAGACAGGTAAAAGATTTCCACGGATACCAGTGATATCTTAGCTAGGTCCTCACTTCCCTCCATATACCGGTCACATGCAACATAAAGGAATCTTCATGGTGTAGTAATCCAATATATTTGTTTATTAAAAAAGCAGTAAACTTACAGTTTAAAATCACAAAAAACGGCTTAACATACAATAGTACTTCCGGTCTCGGCTGAGACTAGAAGTGACGTCACCTGGCTCCTCCCGACACATTGCGTCACTGATCACGTGACTTCATCAAGGGTATACCCTGTGAAGCCATTTGTCGTGATTTTAAACTGCTTTTGGGGGAGATTTACTAAAACTGGAGCACTCAGAATCTGATGCAGCTGTGCATGGTAGCCAATCAGCTTTTAACTTCACCTTATTCAATTAAGCTTTGGCAATAAAACCTGGAAGTGGAGTGGAGTGGTTTCTATGCAGAGCTGCGCCAGATTTTGCACTCCAGTTTTGGTAAATAACCCCCATTGTCTGCAAAATGCATTGATGAGATGCTTCCTAAGGTAATGCTGTATATGTTGTTACACGAGGGGAGTGGTTGAGCGCCATCAGCGGACGGTGTTGCCGCTGTGGCGAGGCCATCTCTCATCGATCTTCCATGCTTAGTGTGACTCTCGGAGGAGCCCGGGTAGTGCTGGGCATTACTTATACCCCTTGGGAGTCTTGTTTACACTCTGGCTTTCTTCTCACACATGCACACCATGTGTCAGAGCACATCTCTGTGCAATGACACCAGGTAACTATCCCTGCGATTTCCTCTTTATTTCCATTATCACACACCTTTTTGTTTTTCCTCACCCTTCCCCTCTTTGGGAAACTGCATGATCTTCATGCGATTTTTCACCTTTTTATTCTCTTTTCTGTTTTGTGGTATATGGTTTCTTTCAATTTGTGTCCACTACACTTTTCACTTTTCCAGGCAATAGGGATGAGCTCAGTGTTCGACTCGAACATCGGCTGTTCGCCTGTTCGGCGAAACCAGAACTTTGTGGGCCGTTCGCGCCAAATTCGTGTGACGCGAATGGCCCACAATACACTGCGCCATCGCAGTGCATTGCCGACGCTGTGTTTGGCCTAGCATGCACTGTGACCCCGCATGCTTGGCCAATCACAGCGCCGGAAGCGAGGAGAGCCATAATTGGCCACAGGCAGGATGCCTGTGGCCAATCATAGCTCAGGGGGGTTTAGTACACGCCCCCACACTATAAAAGGCCACCAGCGCGGCGGCCTTATGTAGTGTGTTGGCGTGCAGGGACAGAGAAGGATAGGCAGGGACAGTGTCAGTGACATCCTTTGAAACCTTGTGCATTTACAGTGTGTTGGCGTGCAGGGACAGAGAAGGATAGGCAGGGACAGTGTCAGTGACATCCTTTGAAACCTTGTGCATTTACAGTGTGTTGGCGTGCAGGGACAGAGAAGGATAGGCAGGGACAGTGTCAGTGACATCCTTTGAAACCTTGTGCGTTTACAGTGTGTTGGCTTGCAGGGACAGAGAAGGATAGGCAGGGACAGTGTCAGTGACATCCTTTGAAACCTTGTGCATTTACAGTGTGTTGGCATGCAGGGACAGAGAAGGATAGACAGGGACAGTGTCAGTGACATCCTTTGAAACCTTGTGCATTTACAGTGTGTTGGCATGCAGGGACAGAGAAGGATAGGCAGGGACAGTGTCAGTGACATCCTTTGAAACCTTGTGCATTTACAGTGTGTTGGCGTGCAGGGACAGAGAAGGATAGGCAGGGACAGTGTCAGTGATATTCTTCGCTAAACCTCCTGCACAGTATACACCTGAAGCTACCCCTTATTGCTCGTGGTGTTGTTCTGTTGTGTAACACAGACAGGCATCTGCAAGCAGTTACAGTGAGTGTAGGTGCCTCCTGCACAGTATACGCTACCCCTTATTGCTCGTCGTGGTGTTGTTCTGTTGTGTAACACAGACAGGCATCTGCAAGCAGTTACAGTGGGTGTAGGAAAAGAAACAGAAAACACATATGCGAGAGTCCATCAAGGCTGCTCAACCCAAAATGTATGTAGACAAGTGGAAAATTTCCCCCAAAGGTTTTTTTTGGGCAGCAATGAATTGGAAATAGATAATAAGGTAAAAATCTTTAATTTTGGTGCATAATTCATTCAGATGTACAATAGATTTACAATACAAACTCTGGTTGACGATACACACAACAACATGAAACATCGCTTAAGACAGGAATTTATCCCAAATAAAACATGGTTTGTCAATTGCGTCAACAACATGGTAATTTAATGGTCCACATAAATATTCCAAGTACCCCAATGTATTTCGACCCATTTTGTGTCTAGGTCTTCTTCAGGGGGAATTATGGTCTAAGGGAATATAGAAGTGGGTGTAGGTGCCTCCTGCACAGTATACGCTACCGCTTATTGCTCGTCGTGGTGTTGTTCTGTTGTGTAACACAGACCGGCATCTGCAAGCAGTTACAGTGGGTGTAGGTGCCTCCTGCACAGTATACGCTACCCCTTATTGCTCGTCGTGGTGTTGTTCTGTTGTGTAACACAGACAGGCATCTGCAAGCAGTTACAGTGGGTGTAGGTGCCTCCTGCACAGTATACGCTACCCCTTATTGCTCGTCGTGGTGTTGTTCTGTTGTGTAACACAGACAGGCATCTGCAAGCAGTTACAGTGGGTGTAGGTGCCTCCTGCAAAGTATACGCTACCACTTATTGCTCGTCGTGGTGTTGTTCTGTTGTGTAACACAGACAGGCATCTGCAAGCAGTTACAGTGGGTGTAGGTGCCTCCTGCACAGTATATGCTACCCCTTATTGCTCGTTGTGGTGTTGTTCTGTTGTGTTACACAGACAGGCATCTGCAAGTAGTTACAGTGGGTGTAGGTGCCTCCTGCACAGTATACACCTGAAGCTACCCCGTATTGCTGGTTTCACCATCTCCCTGCAGGCCATTAGAATGTCTGGAAGGCCAACAAAGAGAGTTAGACAGTCACGAGCCAATAAAAGAGGGCAAGCAGGCTCTGTGTCTGGGGGCAACAGTGCTGGTCGTGGACGCGGTGCATTGTCATCAGCACATGGCCATGGGACACGCTTGTCCTTATTTTCGGCAGCTGGACGTGTTGAGCCGCATCATGCCGAAGACTTGGTAGAGTGGATGACCAAGCCCTCCTCATCCTCTCTCACCCAGGCTTAGGGTACTGGCAAAGCAGCTGCCAATGCGTCCTCTTCCCTCGTATCAATGTCATCATCAGTCACTCCTTCCCTAGACCCACCATGTCCTCCTGAGGAGTCCCCCGAACTGTTTGAGCACAGTGTTGGGTACATGCTCCAGGAGGATGCCCAGCGTTTTGAAGGGTCTGATGATGATACCCAGCTAGAGGAAGGCAGTAGCGTGAGCGCAGAGAGAGGGGATGCTCAAGAAGGACAGCAATCTGGCAGTCATGTTCCAGCAGCTGCAGCATACTGCCAGATTGGCTCCAGTGATGAGGAGGGAGGGGATGATGAGGTCACTGACTCCACGTGGGTGCCTGATAGGAGAGAGGAGGAGGAGGAGGATGAGGAGGAGGCAAATCTCCAACGAGGCAGGATGCCCTCCGGGGGCCAGCGTAAGGGCAGCACACCGACTGAATCACACCGCAGAGCTCCACCTGTGCAGGGTGCTGCCTCTGCCCGTTATTCCAAAAGTTTTTTGGTGTGGGCCTTTTTTGAGTCGAGTGCATCAGATCGCACCGCTACTATTTGCAACATATGTCTCAAGCGTATCTCGCGTGGCCAAAACATCAGCCGCTTGGGCACCACATGCTTGACCAGACATATGTTGACCTGCCATGCAGCTCGTTCGCAAGCGTACGTTAAAGACCCACACCAAAGAACAAAGCGGACCTCTCTTAGCTCCATATCAGCTGGGATCTCCAACCCCACTATACCTTCAGTCCTCTCTGAAACCTGCACTGAGAGGAATGAAGATGTAGAATTAGGTGTGTCACAGCCAAGTACTTGCAGGCACTCTGCTAGCAGTACACCGACATCCGATTGTAGCAGGCAAATTTCCCTGCCCCAGCTGCAGGACCGTCAAAAGAAGTTCACTCCCAGCCATCCACATGCCCAGCGGTTGAATGCTAGCTTGGCTAAATTGCTAGCACTTCAACTGCTGCCTTTTCAGTTGGTAGACTCGGCCCCCTTCCGTGAGTTTGTGCAATGTGCGGTTCCTCAGTGGAAGGTTCCCAAATGCCACTTTTTCTCACGGAAGGCGATTCCGGCTCTCTACCGGCATGTGGAAGGCAATGTCCATGCCTCGCTGAACAGGGCAGTCAGTGGTAAGGTGCATATTACCGCTGACTCATGGTCCAGCAGGCATGGACAGGGACGTTACCTTTCTTTCACGGCCCATTGGGTCACTCTTTTGGCAGCTGGGAAGGATGCAGGACAAGGTGCAGTAGTGTTGGAGGTTGTTCCGCCGCCATGCCTCCAAAATGCTACTACTGGTTGTGACATACCTCTCTCCTCCACCCCCTCCTCTTCTTCTTCCTCCATGGCCTCTTCCTGTGCTTTGTCCTCGGAACCAGCGGTGCTCCGTAGGCGTTCAAGGGGCTACGCAAGTACGCAGGCAAAAAGATGCCATGCCGTGCTTGCGCTGGTGTGTTTGGGGGACAGGAGCCACACTGGGGCAGAGGTTCTGTCAGCTCTGCAGGGGCAGGCCGAGAGGTGGTTGACGCCATGCCAGCTTAAGCCAGGAATGTTGGTTTGCGACAATGGCACCAGCCTCCTCTCCGCCCTCCGACAGGGACAACTGACCCATGTGCCCTGTGTGGCTCACGTCCTTAACCTGGTGGTGCAGCAGTCCTTGGGCAGGTACCCGGGCTTACAGAATGTCCTGAGGCAGGCCAGGAAAGTCTGTGTGCATTTCCGCAGATCATATAATGCCAGTGCTCGGCTGGCTGAGCTGCAAAAGGAGTTGAACCTGCCCAAGAACCGCCTTATATGTGACATGCCCACCAGGTGGAACTCAACGTTGGCCATGCCGCAGCGGCTGCACATGCAGCAGAGGGCCATCAATGAGTACCTGTGCGACTACGGCACCAGGACAGGGTCAGGGGAGCTCGGTTTTTTTCACCACGCCAGTGGGGCATGATCAGGGATGCATGCACTGTCCTGGCACCATATGAGGAGGCCACGAGGATGGTGAGCAGTGACAGTGCATGCACCAGTGACACTGTACCTCTTGTCCACCTGTTGGAGCATACGCTGAGTGGAATAATGGACAGGGCACTTGAGGCAGGAAGAGGAGGACTTCCTTGCCTCTCAAGGCCCCCTTTACCCAGACAGTGTTCCTTATGTCCCACCCATCGCACATGAAGAGGAGGAGGAGGAGGAGGATTTTGTCAGCATGGAGATGGAGCCTGGAACTCAGCATCAACAGCAGCAGTCTTTTAGGGATGATTTACAGTCCCAAGAAACCCGTGGACTTGTACGTGGCTGGGAGGAGGTGGCTGCGGATCATGTCACATAGTTACATAGTTACATAGTTAGTCAGGTTGAAAAAAGACACAAGTCCATCCAGTTCAACCGTAAAAAAAAATAAAAAAAAAATAAAAAAAAATAAACATATATCGTACAATCCCATATACCCAATTCTATACCCACAGTTGATCCAGAGGAAGGCAAAAAAACCCCAGAAGAGCATGATCCAATTTGCTACAGCAGGGGAAAAAATTCCTTCCTGATCCCCCGAGAGGCAATCGGATATTCCCTGGATCAACTTTACCTATAAATGTCAGTACCCAGTTATATTATGTACATTTAAGAAAGAATCCAGGCCCTTCTTAAAGCAATCTACTGAGCTGGCCAGAACCACCTCTGCAGGGAGTCTATTCCACATTTTCACAGCTCTTACTGTGAAAAAACCTTTCCGTATTTGGAGGTGAAATCTCTTTTCCTCTAGACGCAAAGAGTGCCCCCTTGTCCTTTGTGTTGACCGTAAAGTGAATAACTGAACACCAAGTTCACTATATGGACCCCTTATGTATTTGTACATGTTGATCATATCCCCCCTTAATCTCCTCTTCTCAAGAGAGAATAAATTCAGTTCCTCTAATCTCTCCTCATAGCTGAGCTCCTCCATGCCTCTTATCAGTTTGGTTGCCCTTCTCTGCACTTTCTCCAGTTCCCCAATATCCTTTTTGAGAACTGGGGCCCAAAACTGAACTGCATATTCCAGATGAGGTCTTACTAATGATTTGAACAGGGGCAAAATGATATCTCTCTCTCTGGAGACCATACCTCTCTTAATACAAGAAAGGACCTTGCTCGCTTTGGAAACCGCAGCTTGGCATTGCATGCCATTATTGAGCTTATGATCTACCAAAACCCCCAGATCCTTCTCCACTACGGATCCCCCCAGTTGTACTCTCCCTAGTATGTATGATGCATTCATATTATTAGCCCCCAAGTGCATAACTTTACATTTATCAACATTAAACCTCATCTGCCACATAGTCGCCCAATTAGACAGAGCATTGAGGTCGGCTTGTAAATTGGCGACATCCTGTAAGGACGTTATTCCACTGCATAGCTTGGTGTCATCTGCAAAGACAGAAATGTTACTTTTGATCTCAGACCCAATATCATTTATAAACATATTAAAAAGTAAGGGTCCCAGCACTGAACCTTGGGGTACACCACTGATAACCTTGGACCATTCAGAGTAAGAATCATTAACCACTACTCTCTGAATTCTGTCTTTTAGCCAGTTTTCTATCCATTTACAAACTGATATTTCCAATCCTGTAGACTTTACCTTACACATGAGCCGTGTGTGGGGAACTGTATCGAACGCTTTTGCAAAATCCAAGTATACCACGTCCACTGCCACCCCTCTGTCCAAGGTCTTACTTACCTCTTCATAAAAAGAAATCAGGTTTGTTTGACAACTTCTGTCTTTCATGAATCCATGCTGTCTGTTGCTTAAATAGTTTTTTTCCAGCAAGAACTCATCTATGTGGTCTTTTATTAATCTCTCCAGTATTTTCCCAACTATAGAAGTTAAACTAACAGGTCTATAGTTACTTGGTAAACACTTAATTCCCTTTTTAAATATAGGCACCACATTTGCCCTGCGCCAATCCAGTGGTACTATTCCTGTCAATAATGAGTCCCTAAAAATTAAATACAATGGCTTTGAAATTACAGAGCTCAATTCTTTTAGGATCCGTGGGTGTATGCCATCTGGTCCAGGTGCTTTATCCACCTTTATTCCATCTAAATATTTCTGGACCATATCACTTTTGAGCCATTGTGGATTTGGGGCTGTGTCACTACCACCCCCATTTTGGACATGAGCTCCCCCATGCTCCTTTGTATACACAGAACTGAAGAAAGTATTTAATAAATTAGCCTTCTCTTTGTCCCCAGTCACCCACTCTAGATTATTTTGTAAAGGGCCTACATGCTCAGACTTGACCTTTTTACTATTAATATATTTGAAGAATTTTTTGGGGTTTGTCCTACTATCTTTTGCAATCTGTCGTTCATTTTGAATTTTTGCATCCTTGATTTCCTTTTTACATATCCTGTTATATTCTTTGTAACATTTAAATGACACTAGTGTTCCCTCATTTTTATATTTTTTAAAAGCTCTTTTCTTATAGTTTATAGCTTTTTTAACTTTGGCAGTGAGCCACATAGGTTTTATTTTTAGCCTTTTAAACTTATTGCCCATGGGAATATACTTTGCAGTGAGTTCACAAACAGTCTTTTTGAAGAATTCCCATTTCTGTTCTGTGCCCATTGATGCCAATATTCCTTCCCAGTCTAAGTCCTGGAGAGCAGCACTCATCCTTGGAAAATTTGCTCTCTTGAAATTAAGTGTTTTTATCTTTCCTGTATGTGATTTTTGCTTACAACTAACATCAAATGAAATCATGTTATGGTCACTGCTACCCAGGTGTTCCTTTATCTGAACATTAGTAATACGCTCTGCATGGTTTGAGATTACCAGGTCCAACAGAGCATCATTCCTAGTTGGGGCCTCAATAAACTGGACCATAAAATTGTCCTGCAATAGGTTTATAAATTTTTGCCCTTTAACTGTCCCAGCAGTTCCATTACTCCAGTCAATTTCTGGGTAGTTAAAATCCCCCATTATTATCACCGTCCCAGCCCTTGCAGCCCTTTCCATCTGTGCAAGGAGCTGAGTCTCTAACTCCTCATTAACATTGGGTGGTCTATAACAAACTCCAATGATTAGCTTTGAACTACGCACATCTGTATGCAGTTCCACCCATAATGCTTCAGACTCATCACACTCTCCATCCACCAGGTCCTCTTTCACACTCGCTTTGAGATCACTTCTCACATAGAGACAGACCCCTCCACCCTTCCTTTTTACCCTGTCTTTCCGAAAGAGTGCATAGCCAGGAATATTAATAGCCCAGTCATGTGAGGAATGAAGCCAAGTTTCAGCAATACCGATTACATCATAGCTCTCCTCATGCACCAGAGCTTCCAACTCACCTATTTTGCTTGGCAGACTTCTGGCGTTGGTGAACAGACACTTTAATGCATTAATATTATTTGACCGGTCACATACTATCCTCTTGGGTGTTCCCAGATTGCAACTAGGACTTGCTACTATACTTACCCTGGGTTTATGTTCGTCCTTAGTGACCCAGAGGACTCCGGACCGAATGCCTCAGCTAACCTACGCTGCATGGCCTCCATGATCCTGCAAAGTCTCATATTCTTCGGATCAAGGAGAGGGACCATTACTGGCTGGCCACTCTCCTTGATCCACGGTACAAGGGTAAGGTTGCAGACCTTATCTTACCATCGAAGAGGGAGCAGAGGATGAGACATCTCCGGGAGGCCTTGCAGAAAGGTCTGTGCAACGCGTTCCCAGAGACTGGGAGGTTACAAGCTCCTGGTCCTGGACAACGAGTTGCTGAGGCTTCGGTCAGTCAAAGAAGGAGCGGTGGGGAAGGTGGCCGTCTGACCGATGCGTTCAGACAATTTTTTAGTCCGCAGCCCCAAGGTATGATCGGTTCCAGCAACCATCGCCAGCATCTGATATACATGGTGCAGAAATACCTAGGGGCAAGGTCAGACTTGGACACCTTTCCCACCAAAAATCTTCTGGCTTACTGGGTCTTGAGGATGGATCACTGGCCAGAGCTTGCACAGTATGCAATTGAGCTACTGGCCTGTCCTGCATCCAGCGTTCTTTCGGAAAGCACATTCAGTGCTGCTGGAGGCTTTGTCATGGATCACAGGGTGCGCCTGTCCACCGACTCGGTTGATCGACTGACCTTCATAAAGATGAACCACCAGCTACCAAGCACCTGAAGCGGATGTAACAGAATAATTTATTTTGAAATGTCACTTCCCTTCAAGACTGCCTATGCTGATGCTGAGTGACTGTCCTGTTATGTTGACTGACTATCCTCCCTCTTCTCAATGATCCGATTCCTGATGATAGCTTGGAAGAACATTTTTGTTTCTGGGTGCCGCCACCAGTGGCTAAGGCCCAATTTTTCAGCCCCTGTTTAACAGGGGCATGTAATTACAATGTTTTATTCAATGCTTTGCAGCAGGGCTCATTCCTGCACTCCAACTAGAGTATCTGGGAGAGGTTGCTGTGTCGTGGCACCAGCACCAGTGCCTAAGGTCCAATTTTTCAGCCCCTGTTTAACAGGGGCGTGTAATTACAATTTTTGATGCAATACTTTGCAACAGGGCTCATTGCTGTGCTCCAAGTACAGTATCTGTGAGGGGTTGCAGTGTTGTGGCAACAGTGCCTAAGGCCCAATTTTTCTGCCCCTGTTCAACAGGGGCATGTAATTACAATTCTTGATCTAATAATTCACAGCAGGGCCCATTCTTGCACCCACCAAGAGTAACTGTGAGGGCTTACAGTGTTGTGGCAACACCACCACCATCACCACCACGAAAGGCCCAATTTTTCTGCCCGTCTTCAACAGGGGCATGCAATTACAATTATTGATCTAATAATTTACAGTAGGGCCCATTCATGCACCCACCAAGAGTAACTGTGAGGGCTCACAGTGTTGTGGCAACACCAACATCTAAGGGGCAAATTTGATGGGGTAGCCATGCCATTTTTCTCAAAGATTTTCATCCATATTGCCAGGACAAGACATGACATTAAAGCCGCAAGCAGTTTTAAATGGCTTTTTTTCCTTTAGAAATGTCATTTTGTGCAGGGACAGTTCTAAACACGGGAAACACATGCCACTTCACAGGCATACTTTAGACACCCCCCAGGTACGATATTTAAAGGAATATTTCACTTTTTTTTTTCACTTTATGCATCATTAAAATGACTGCTCCCGAAACACGGCCGTTTTTAAAACTTCTTTTTGCATTGATACATGTCCCCTGGGGCAGAACCCAGGTCCCCAAATCCTTTTTAGGACAATAACATGCATATTAGCCGTTATAATTAGCACTTTAGATTTTGAACGTTCGCGTCCATTGTATTTAATAGGGTTCTAACGTTCGCGCAAACTTTCGGTCCGTTCGCAGGTTCTGGTGCGAACCGAACCGGGGGGTGTTCGGCTCATCCCTACCAGGCAACAATGGGTGTAGGCTTCTTTTTTTTCACAAGAAAGTGGGTGTAGGCTTCTTATCCATGATTATGTATGGGAGGAGCCCAAGGAGTGTCGGGTGTTACTTATACCCCCACTGGGAGTCTTGTTCGCACTCTGGCTTTTCTCCTTACACATGCATATCATGTCTCAGAGCATGTCTCCAGGTAAATATCCCTGTGATTTCCTCTCTATCACCAAGACTGCACACCTCTTTGTTTTTCTTCACCCTTTCCCTTTTGGAGTATTGAATGATGTTAATGCGATTTTTCACTTTTTTTTATTTTTTTCTTCTCTCTTTGTGATATCTGGTTCCCTTCACTTTGTATCTACTACGCGTTTCACTTTTTCAAGCAATAATGGGTGTTGGTTTATAGTTCATGAATACTGTATGTATATACTGGTACTATTTACACACATTGGTTCAATATCATTTACTCTAGTGTGACAGCAGGAAGGTAAAGTCACCTGGTTGCATCCAGGGGGGTAGATATATTTCGCCCAGATACAGGCTTTACGCCGACTTATACAACTAGGTGGAGAGTTGTATAAGGCTAGTGGGCTCATGGATGACTCATACCTCTAGGGAGAGTGTGGGGCGTCGTGCAGACAGAGATGAGGAGACCAGCTGAACCTTGTCAGCTCATTTAGGCCTCTATAAGAACTCCCAGCTTCATTAGATGTTAGCTCATGCCTGGAACCAGACCTGTGTGGACTGTCTAGGGAGAGTGAACCCCTGTGCGGTGAGGCAAAGCCTGTGTGGCTATTTGTTTGGACTTTTACTAAACCAGGGACTTAGGGACTAGGACAGCACTAGGCTGATCCCAGTTGTTAGTTAGGAAACCTGTATGTTTAGTCAGAGGTCAACTTGACCAGGATTTATTTTGGTTATGTTTCTTTTGCTTTGCTGTGTTTTGTCACTGTAAATAGAAAATAAACCGCACCTTTTTTGATTTTGAAAACCACAACCTCCGTTTGCTGGGCCTGTTTTGTGTGGGGAGCCCATCCCGGGGGTCACACACACCCGCTGCCGAGCTAACCCCCTCACAGTTGGTGGAGAACCAGTGGCAGTTTTTTTTAAGCCAGCATGGAGGAGATACTGAAGCAGCTGGCTCTAGCAAATGCCAATCAACAGCAGACAAATGCAGGTTTGCAAAGGAGCCTTGCAGCCCAGCAGCAGACAAACGCAACTTTGCAACAGAGTCTGGAGGCTCAGCAACGAGCCCAGCAGCAATCTGAGGCCCGCTTCATAGACCTGTTGCAGAAGCAAGAGCAGAGACTACAACAACAGATGGAAGCAGTAATGCAGCAACGTCCGCAGACCAGTGAGGAAAGCCGTCCCACTAATACCGCGTCCTTTGGGGTGAGTCGTTTATTGACAAAAATGACTGGAGAGGATGATCCAGAGGTATTTTTGACCACATTTGAAAGGACCGCTGAAAGAGAAAAGTGGCCTGAGGAGCAGTGGGCTGGACTGGTGGCTCCTCTGTTAACTGGTGAATCGCAGAAAGCTTACTATGACCTAGAGCCTAACCAAGCAAAAGACTATGTGATGCTAAAAGCTGAAATATTGGCAAGGCTGGGTGTCACCCAGGCTGTCCGGGCTCAGCGTGTGCATAACTGGACTTTCCAGCTTGGAAAACCCCCCAGGTCTCAAATGTATGATCTCATTCACCTGAGCAGAAAGTGGCTACAGCCAGAGACTTTGTCCGCACCAAAGATTGTGGAACGTGTTGTAATGGATCGGTTTTTGAGAGCTCTTCCTACTGCCATCCAAAAGTGGGTAAGCCATGGAGACCCAGAGACGGCCGATGGTCTTGTGGATCGTGTGGAGAAATACTTGGCTACAGAGAACCTGACGGCCTCTTCCAGAGACACTCGGACTTTCCACCCTAAGACCAGACCATCCCCAGGGGCGGATAAGAGGATTCCAAGGGGTGAGGGTGGAGAGAGTGAGAGGGTGGGAGCTCTACCCCAAGTTTGGCGAGAACAGCCGGGGAAATCAGCGGCTCAAGAGGCGGCAAGAAGGATCGTTTGCTACCGCTGCCGGCAAGCGGGACATATTGCAGCCAATTGCCCGGTTGTGGAGGAACCCATGCAGTGTGACTTTCTGACGGGCAGACGTCAGTCGCTGTGTGCGACAGTCGCATGCACTGCCATTCGAGGAACTGAGAAACATTTATGCAAAATGTGTGTTAATGGTAGAAATGTTGTGGTATTGCTGGATTCAGGTAGCCTTGTGACCCTGATAAAGGCTGAGTTAGTTAAAACAGAGGTCTCTGGGAATAGCAAGGTAGCTGTTATTTGTGTGCATGGGGACACCCGAGAGTATCCAGTGACTACAGTGTGTTTCGAGACCCCCAAAGGTACCCTCTCTCATCCAGTGGGCTTAGTATCTCAGTTACCGCATGACGCCATTGTGGGAAGGGATTTTCCGAAGTTCTGGGAACTGTGGGATGATCCTGAGCCCCTCACTGGTGCCCCTATGTACCAGGAATGTGATAGCCAGAACTCCCCTGAGAGTGGTGAGGACTCTCCGGAATTTCCCTTATCAGTATTGGCAGGGGAGACTCAAGAAACTGGAGAGGAGCCCACCTCCTCAGACGAAAACCTACCGTCTGTGGAGTTTTCTGATCTTGAGGTTCACAGGGAAAACTTTGCCACAGAACAGTTGAAAGACCCCGCCCTAATAAAGGCACGGGAAAACGTAGTGAAAATAGATGGTGAGTTAGTGAACCCAGATAATACCTGCACTTACCCATACTTCAGCGTAGAGAAGGACCTACTGTATCGGGTGGCAAAAAGGGCAGAAGAAACCGTTGAGCAGCTTGTGGTGCCCAAACCTTACAGGAAGTTGGTGTTGGAGTTGGCCCATGGGCACATTCTTGGAGGTCATCTGGGGACAGAGAAAACCCGAGAGAGGGTATTACAGAGATTCTATTGGCCGGGGGTGATGAAGGACGTAGAAAATTATTGTTCCTCCTGCCCTGTGTGTCAGAGGTTGGCCCCGATGCCACATTTCCGTAGCCCGCTGGTCCCTCTACCCATCATTGAGGTCCCGTTTGAGAGGATCGCCATGGATTTGGTAGGTCCTATAATCAAGTCCGCTAGGGGGCACCAGTACATATTAGTTATAATGGACTATGCCACCCGTTATCCAGAAGCGATCCCTCTCCGAAATACCTCGGCCAAAACCATAGCCAAAGAGCTATCTCTTGTTTTTAGCCGGGTGGGTATTTGTAAAGAACTGCTTACGGACCAAGGTACACCCTTTATGTCCCGGGTTATGAAAGAGCTGTGTAAATTGTTCAAAGTGACGCAATTGCGTACGTCTGTGTATCACCCCCAAACCGATGGGCTGGTTGAAAGATTCAACAAAACCCTAAAACAAATGTTGAAGAAAGTGGTGGATAGAGATGGAAAGGATTGGGACTGTTTACTTCCTTATTTGATGTTTGCTATTAGGGAGGTGCCCCAATCCTCTACGGGATTCTCCCCCTTTGAGTTACTGTATGGGAGACACCCAAGAGGGCTGTTGGATATTGCCAAGGAAACTTGGGAAAGTGAGAGTTCTCCCCACAGGAGTGTGATTGAGCATGTCGCCCTGATGCAAGATCGAATTGCACAGGTAATGCCCATCGTGAAGGAACATTTGGCCCAAGCGCAGTTGGCACAGCAGAGAGTGTACAACCGTGGAGCCAAGACCCGTACCTTTTCCCCGGGGGATAGGATATTGGTACTTGTCCCTACGGTTGAAAGTAAATTCCTTGCCAAATGGCAAGGCCCCTACGAGATAATGGAAAAAGTGAGCGAAGTGAATTACAAGGTCAGACAACCAGGAAGGCGAAAGCCCGAACAGATCTATCACGTTAATCTGTTGAAAGCCTGGAGGGATAGAGAGTCCCTAGTCGCAGACACTTGGTCACCAGCTCAAACTGGTTGCGTGATTCCTGAGGTTGGAATAGCAGCCACCTTGTCACAACCCCAACAACAGGAGGTTAAGGAGTTTGTGCTTCGCAACAAGGAGGTATTCTCTGAGCTGCCGGGACAAACATCTGGGGTAGAGCATGACATCATTACCCCGCCCGGTGAAAGGGTGAAGTTAAAACCCTATCGGATCCCAGAGGCTCGACGGGAGGCAATACGGGAGGAAGTACAGAAAATGCTGAACTTAGGGGTGATAGAGGAGTCCCAAAGTGATTGGTCTAGTCCCATCGTGTTGGTGCCTAAACCGGATGGGAGCTGGCGATTTTGTAACGATTTTCGTCAGTTGAACAAAGTTACAAAATTTGACACCTACCCCATGCCACGTATAGATGAGTTGATCGACCGGCTGGGAACAGCCCGATACATGACGACTCTTGACCTCACAAAAGGGTATTGGCAAATCCCCCTGGCCAAGTCGGCCAAAGAGAAAACCGCATTTGTAACCCCAGACGGGGCGTTCCAATATAAAAGAATGCCGTTCGGGTTACAGAATGCGCCGGCCACATTCCAGCGGAAAATGGACCAGATGCTGAGGCCCCATCGGAAGTATGCTGCGGCTTACCTGGATGACGTAATTGTCCATAGCACAGATTGGGCCTCACATCTGCCAAAAGTGCAAGCAGTCCTGGACTCTGTTCGGGAAGCGGGGTTTACGGCTAACCCCAAGAAGTGTACCATTGGGCAGGAGGAGGCCAAATATCTTGGGTACACCATTGGGAGGGGAGTAATAAAACCCCAACTCAACAAAGTCGAGGCCATCCAGAGTTGGCCACGTCCCAACAGCAAGAAGCAGGTACGAGCCTTTCTGGGAATCGCTGGGTATTATCGGCGATTCATTCCCCACTTTGCTTCTAAGGCTGTGCCCCTAACCAACCTGACAAAGGGGAAAGGGTCGGTCATGATTAAATGGACCCCCGAGGCTGAGGCAGCATTCCAATTCTTGAAACAAGCCTTATGTAGCCAGCCAGTGTTGTACTCACCCGACTTCTCTAAAGACTTTGTCGTACAAAGTGATGCGTCAGATGTGGGGTTAGGAGCAGTATTGTCCCAGGTCTGGAACGGGGAAGAGCACCCAGTCATTTACCTCAGCAGGAAGTTAAAGTCCCATGAGGTAAATTATGCCACCGTTGAAAAGGAGTGTTTAGCGGTGAAGTGGGCTCTAGATTCCCTTCGGTACTACCTGCTAGGTAGGCACTTTGACATGGTTACGGATCACGCTCCGTTAAAGTGGATGGCTCAAAACAAGGAAACAAATAGAAGAGTGAATAGGTGGTTCCTGGCCCTCCAGGAATTCAACTTCACAGTAAAGCATCGCCCTGGCGTTCAAATGGGGAATGTGGATGCTTTGTCTCGAGTACATGAATGCCTGATTGCTGGTGTTCCAACCCCGAGGTTAAAACAAGAGGGGGGGGTATGTGACAGCAGGAAGGTAAAGTCACCTGGTTGCATCCAGGGGGGTAGATATATTTCGCCCAGATACAGGCTTTACGCCGACTTATACAACTAGGTGGAGAGTTGTATAAGGCTAGTGGGCTCATGGATGACTCATACCTCTAGGGAGAGTGTGGGGCGTCGTGCAGACAGAGATGAGGAGACCAGCTGAACCTTGTCAGCTCATTTAGGCCTCTATAAGAACTCCCAGCTTCATTAGATGTTAGCTCATGCCTGGAACCAGACCTGTGTGGACTGTCTAGGGAGAGTGAACCCCTGTGCGGTGAGGCAAAGCCTGTGTGGCTATTTGTTTGGACTTTTACTAAACCAGGGACTTAGGGACTAGGACAGCACTAGGCTGATCCCAGTTGTTAGTTAGGAAACCTGTATGTTTAGTCAGAGGTCAACTTGACCAGGATTTATTTTGGTTATGTTTCTTTTGCTTTGCTGTGTTTTGTCACTGTAAATAGAAAATAAACCGCACCTTTTTTGATTTTGAAAACCACAACCTCCGTTTGCTGGGCCTGTTTTGTGTGGGGAGCCCATCCCGGGGGTCACACACACCCGCTGCCGAGCTAACCCCCTCACACTAGAGACATATTGCCTATTAGGTTTGGAGGGTGCTCCTGGGGTGTGTCGGTGTGCTCGCTTCCTCCTTGGGTTCATTCTCTCAGCTCCCGGGATAGACTTGCCTTGCAGATCCTGACTTGCAGCACTGCTTATTTAGGAACTATTTATACGTAAGTATTCCAGGGAGATACACATCTTTTTTCCCCTTGCCGCTACCTTCTTTCTCACTATCTGGGCAAAACATTAGATCCTATTTGGTACCATTTTTTTTCAGATACGCTATGCACCTGCTCCTGATGAGTGGCCTCTGGCCACGAAACGCGTTGAGCCTATCAATGTCATCATGTTCTCAATACATAGCTTGACCTCAACTGTGATTTATTTGCATCATATAACCAATTTGGATCCATTACTCAATAAGCATTGGCTTTTTATACTAGTTAATTCGATGGGATACTATACGATTTCAGATGCGTGCATGTACATGCATGAATTCTTCTTTTTTGTATGCCATTGCCTTGTGTCTATAGATAAAAATACTCATGTTCAATGCTTCGTTTATATGGCAATTAAACAATTTTACGATTTCTCCTACCACGTGTCTTGTGCCTCACTCAGAGTCCCAAAAAAAACACCTTATTTCTGATTTAGGGATGGAGGTGCATGTTATCATGCACCTCATTTAAAGTCCCACAACCACTTGCTTTCTGTATGCTGTTGTGTATGCACAGATTTACTTATTTTATAAATGCATGTACATTAAAAGTTTATTAAGTTCCTCAATAAAACTTTTGTCTTTTTTCTATACAGATATTGCATGTATTATTTGGTGCTATATTTAAAATCCCACTCTAAACATTATTACTAGTTTAAAAAAAAATGATATCCTAATAATAATGGCTGTATATTACTAACATACATGTCTGTCTTTTTCAATCACTTATAGGTCCAAAAATTATTTTAAGCTTCACAAGAGTTACAATATGAACTATTCCTTTAGCCTGGCATTCATATTATCAGTGAGTTTGCTTATTATTGGCTAAAAAACAAGGCTTTAGGCTTCCAATATGTTATACAATAGCAGCAATCAAAACAAAAAAAATATTTTGAATAGCAGAGCTTGTCACATACCTGCATAAAGAGTCCAAAATGATGAGGGCAGCCTCTTGCACAGTTCCCATCCGAGCACCCCTAAACATTGGGACAGGGAATGCAGGGGGCAGTGGAAGGGCGCAGGTGCTAGGAATCTGGAACCGAAGACTTGAACTTGGAAGCACTGCTGTCAAGTAAGAAGAATCATTGGTTAGGGCACCCAGAATACACCATGTCCAGTAGAGATCAGAGCCAGGTCACAAGCCGAGTTTGGTAACAGTTCAGCAGGAAGGCTCCAAATTGTGAGCAGGATCAGGGTCAGGGAGGAGAAGAGGTTGGCAACATGCAGGCAGTGGGGTACAAAATCAATAGGCAAAATCTTGGTCAAGAGTCCAGCCCGAGGTTGGTAAAAAAAGGTAGGCAGCACACATACAAAGCAAGGATTATCCAGAAGCAGGTTAGATAAAGTGGGGTCAATAACAAGGTCAAGCAGGTTCACGGTCAGGAAAAACAGGTACTTAAGGGGGTTGTAAACCCTTGAGCTTTTTCATCTTAATGCATTCTATGCATTAAGATGAAAACCCTTCTATAGTGCAGCAGCCTCCCAGAGCCCCCCTTTTACTTACCTGAACCTGATCGTTCCAGCGACAGGGACAAGCACAGCAGCTCCAGACGCTGTCTTGGGTCCTCATTGAATAGATTGATAGCAGCAGGAGCCATTGGCTCCCACTGCTGTCAATAAAATCCAGTGACACAGGAGCCAGGGGGCCGTGATGAGTTCTGCTGGCTGTGTCAATGGACGCAGCAGCGGGACTTGGGAGTGTGCCTGCACGAGTGGCCCAGGAGAGGAGCCAGGAGCGCCGCTGGGGGACCCCAGAAGATAAGGATCGGGGGCCGCTCTGTGCAAAACTCTTGCACAGAGGAGGTAAGTATAACATGTTTGTTATTTATAAACAAAAAAAAAAACATTACAACCCCTTTAAGCTGACAGACAATTTCAGAAATGAGCTCACTCAGAGGCCAAGTTTAAATACCCCTATAGGCACCAGAATCTGTGGTGGATGTGCCTGTGCATCCAATGCGTGCCACCGTGTGTGACCTGATGTTCCTGCCAGAGTTGTTGTTTGGTGTATATATTAAGATGCAGCAGTGACTTAAATAAGCATTATTTAGTACTGAAAAAAAAAAAAAACTCTTGATCTAAAAATTATAAAGCATTAGCATGTTATTTATGACGTATAACTCTTCACTCACCATAGGCTGCTCACAACCACAATTAGCTGCTAACATTACCATCATAGTTCAATCAAGGCAACTTAGTGTGTTTTTATAAGGAATATTAAACAACAAAGGCAGTGCAGCGCTGAACAAGTCCATAAATTCAAGAACGATCCCAGTGATCTTCTAAAGTGATTTATAGAATCTGAAACATGCAGATGATGATGTGAACACAGTGAGAGACCTCCACCAGTGATGGGAATGGCCGCTCACCTCCCAAAGTAGACCCTTTTTATATAATTGTAATTTTTATTAGTTCAAAAGAAAAGAATGTTGCAGCACGTATTCAACATAAACATCTCAAGGCAATTATCTGAGAGAAATTAGCACATTTGAAAGGCAGTTGGTACATATAAAAGAATACACTCAAGATATTATCAAAACCATAACAGTACGAATTGTATTCAAGTCATCAACAAATAAAATTTACAGAGGGCAATATGGACCAATACAGGTTACAGAAAAAAAAATAAAAAATGTAAGTCAGCTCACAACGAAGGGATCCGTACAGAAAGAAAGACTAATCCTTAATCTCCTGCTCTCCATAACTCGAGGAGTCCCAAAGTTCCCAAACCCTGTCAAATTGAATCACTGTGTCGTGAACTTTGGCCGTAAGAGATTCCATTCTCCGAACCTCTGCAATTAGTTGCAGGAACTGCAGATGAGAGGGGGGGGTGGTGGACAACCAACACATCGGTATGGCCCTTTTAGCAGCCAAAAGTATATATGAGATTAAATGTTTAACAGATTTTGGGACCCCTGGAAAGGGAAGTCCAAGCAAATAGTGGATAGGGTCTAGAGGGAGAGGTAGACTTGTTATAGCCTGAAGGGTTTGCATAACCTCCCCCCAAAATGGCTGTATAAGTGAACAGGTCCAAAATATATGAAAATGTGAGCCTATCTCAGTTTTGCATCTCCAGCATGTAGGAGGGAGGGCAGGTTTTATTCGATGAAGTCTATCAGGGGTTTTATACCAGAACATCAGAATCTTCACTGCCGTTTCCCTCTGAGCTACACATTTAGAGGACTTAAAAATTGAGGACCATATTGCAGTCCACATTTGCAAAGAAATAGGGCGCCCCAGTAGCAGACTCCACTTGCGCATGTATAGGTGTGTGTCAGCCGTTAAATCTTTAGATTCATGTAAAATGTGATATATGGATGATATAAGATGTAATTGATGGGGGCCTTCCGCACATACACGTTCAAAAGGAGTCGGCCTTTCTAGGGTAAGAGTAGGGGACAAGGATTGAAAAAAGTGCCTGACCTGAAGGTAAAAATAAAATAACTTGTGGGGGATAGAATATTTGTTTTGGAGGGTAGCAAAATCAAGAAATTTGCTAGTGACCGGGTTGACCATGTTTCGCAATTGAAACAGTGAAGACTGCATCCATTGTAACAGCCGGCCATAGACCAAACTATCCGGCAATACTGGGTTCAGTAGTACGTTAGTAAGTGGAGGACATAATGATGCAAGTGGAAATCTCGATCTGCATTTATACCAAATGGATTTGGTGAATAGCATAGGTGCAAGACACATTCTCTTCAGCATGGGGTCGCCGTGTAAGGGTCTAGACCACACTAAAGAGCATGGATGTAACGGATAAATGGCCCCCTTCTCTATTTCTGACCACCTATTAGGGCTGCTCTGACATGACCAGGAAACAACCGCCCTTAAATGAGCGGCGAAGTAATATCTAATGATATCAGGTGCTCCCATACCCCCCTGTGACCTCAAGGAAAATACCACCGAGCTGGCTATCCGATGTGTGCTATTATTCCATATGAACTTCAAAAACCCTCTCTGAAGGGCTTTAAGCTGACTGGTAGGAATGGCTACAGGGAGCGTGTCAAAAAGATAAAGAAGTCTAGGCAACACAGACATGTTTAGTACATTAATTCTGCCCAACATAGTAATAGGATAGGTAGCCCACTGGCGCAGGTTTTTATAAATGTCCTGGAATAGAGGGGGAAAATTTGCAGCGTACATAGTATTGTATGAGGAAGTAATCTTCACGCCCAAATATGTCAGAGCATGTGAACACCACCTATAAGGGTATGCGTTTTGTAATTGCAACAGCAGATCTGGCGGGACATGTATGAGGAGTACTTCTGTTTTAGTCGTATTTATTTTATAGCCTGATATAGAGCCGAAAGTCTGAAGGAGTGCATGTAGGGAGGGGAGTGACGTAAAGGGACTCGTTAATGTCAGGAGGATGTCGTCCGCAAAAAGGGATAATTTATATTCTCTATGTCTCATCAGAACCCCCTTAATATCTGGGTGACATCTAATAGCCTCTGCAAGTGGCTCCAAACAAAGAATAAAAAGGAGGGGGGACAACGGGCACCCCTGTTTAGTACCATTGGACATAGGTATATATGGGGACAAAAAAGATGCCATTTGTACCTGAGCAGATGTGTCTGTGTACAAGGCCTGTATAGCTTTAAAAAAAGGACCATCAAACCCAAATCTCCGCAGTATAGAAAACATATAAGGCCAGCTTAAGCGGTCAAATGCCTTTTGTGCATCCAAGCTCAAAATAAGTGTTGGGCGCGGGAATTTGTTTATCAGATCAATCAAGTCCACAGTACGTCTTGTGTTGTCTCCAGCGTGTCGGGAAGGAACAAATCCTACTTGATCTTTGTTAATTCATTTGGGAATGAGCTGGGACAGTCTAGATGAGAGAAGTTTCGTGAAAATTTTATAGTCTGAGTTTAATAGGGCTATAGGCCTATAGTTATCCGGTAAGGAATGATCTTTCCCTGGCTTCGGAATCACTGAAATATATGAATGTGTAAACTGGCTATGTGGGATCTCCCCCCGTAAAAGTGATGTATACAAGTTTGTCATATGTGGCAGTAGGGTGGGCAGAAAGGTCTTGTAATATAAGTAGGTGAGGCCGTCGGGTCCTGGAGATTTATGCGTGGGTAGGTCTTTGATAATTTTCGTAAGCTCCTCAGGGGTGATAGGGGCATTAAGCTTTTCCAGATCTGAGGAGTTCAACCTCGGCAGGGGGAGATTCTGGATGAATTGGTCAAACCTATCCTGAGTAAAATGGAAATTATTTTCGGGGGTAAGACAATTATATAGTTCTTTGTAAAAGTTACCAAAAACTTTGGTTATAGTTTGGGGACAATGAGTGGGGGTGCCATCTTTTTGGATCAACAATTCAGGGAAAGAGTGGAACGGACGCGGTCTAAGTTTGTTCACTAGCATCCTATGTGGCTTGTTGGAAAACTCGTAGAATTTTTGTTTCACCCACATAAGAGATTTTGTTGCCTTGCTATATGCTAACCTTTTTTAGTTGATTGCGTAGAGCTACAACTCTACGGAGAGCCTCAACCGTTGGGGAGCCCAGAAGACCCTGCTCCGCCCGCTTTAAGTCAGCTAATAGGGAAATCCGACGACTCTCGCCATCCCTCTTCAGACGAGAGCCCTCAGCAATACATGTACCACGGAAACAGGCCTTGTGAGCCTCCCAAAGGGTAGAGACCTTATGCACGGAACCCACATTTAGTTCAAAATATTCATTCAGGCTTTTGATTAGTCTATCCCTAATAGGGAGTGAACTAAGTAGGTGTTCATTAAGTCTCCAATGGCAAGTCCTAGAGGGCGAATTATGCAATAGTAGTTCTAGTGAAATAGGAGCATGGTCCGACCACGTAATAGGAGAAATGTTGGAGTCTACTAGGAGGGGGAGTAATGGGGATGTAATAAAGAAATGATCTAATCTTGAGTACATCTTATGTGCCATGGAATAAAAGGTGTACTGTCTTTGGGTCGGATGTCTGATTCTCCATGAATCAAGCAGTCTATGTGCTCTGACCAGTTTCCTAAAGGAGGCGGACTGAGACATCACCCGTTGGGAAGGGGTGTCCCCAAAGAGTGTGTGACGATCACGCCTGTGAGAAATAATCAGATTGAAATCTCCCCCTAGTATCATGAATGGCTTTGAGTACCGTTGAAGCCTGTCAAAAAAATCGTCCAGAAATACCAATTGGCCTGAATTGGGTGCATAGACATTGACCAACGTAAATGTAGACGACATGTAATCACAAATCAGGATGACAAACCTCCCCTGGGGGTCGATGTATTTTTCTCTGACCTTTACCTGACATGATTTTTTAATTAAAATAGCCACTCCAGCTTTGCCAGAAGGAGCAGATGCCACATAGGAAGTGGGATAGAATTTAGATGCAAATTTCATCTAGCCCCCAGTACGGAAGTGAGTCTCCTGTACTAATATTATGTCCGCCCAAGATCGTCTAAAGTCTTTAAGAGCAATCCAACGTTTTGAAATTGAGTTTAAGCCCTTGACGTTGTGAGATACTATTTTCAAAGCCATATTAAATCAATAGAACTACTGCATTGGGGACCTTGAAAACACATTACCTGTATGACTCTTGACCACAAAGTTGCCCTATACCTTAACAAACAATCAGCTCTGGTATGTTGTAATTGAGATGTATTGGAAGAAAGCAAAAGAAGAATATTAACGAATGAACCCAGGGAGGGTTCTAAACAAAAAAAAAAACATAAGAATCAAAGTTGTTACACCTGAGTAATGAAAAACACTCAGGAATCCCATACCGAAGCCTGGGACCGTTCGGGGCCACTTGGCAACTCCCATCACATGGAGACGTGAAGAGGGGGATCCCCCCGCTCTCCATCAAAAAGAAATAAGAAACTCTCATGAAAGTACGACTAATAGGGCTGTCAAAAACACTAGTGTCATCTCAATAAGATAGAAAGAAACTGTCAAAACTTTCAAAAACTTTACCCCATGGGTGAGCAGGGTTTGAACTCCAAATGTCGGGTTTCTTGTCCACTGGTTGTTCAGATTGGCGAAAATAAACGAAAGAAAACAGCAAGTAGAACACAGGTCAATTATCTGGCACCAGGGTACAGGCTATTTCAGCCAAAAAGAAAAGAATAAAGCCAGCCTTGACCCTTCAAGGAGGGCGTCTGGAGCCACGATGTGGAGTGGAGAAAGATTTCATCTGCTTTCTGCGGACTGGGGTCCATTCTCTGGAAGGTGTAGTTGGTGCAATGCGATTTTGCTGGGTTGCAGGAATCGGCAACAGATCTTCAGGCAAGGGAGGTAGGCCCAAACTTTTTATGAATGCTTCACCTTCATGCATATCACGGAGACAATGTTGATGACCATCCCGAGGTACAATCAAACGAAAAGGGAACCCCCAGAAGTATGGGATGCGCAGGTTTTGCAGGTGGGATGTGATCGGGCGCAGGTTCCTGCGTTTCGCCAGAGTCACTGGAGGCAGGTCGTTGTAGATCTGTATTTTAGCCCCATTATATTCAGTAGCTGATTTGTTACGTGTAGCAAGGGTCAATGCCTCCTTGCTATCATAATAATGAAAACGTACTATGACATCCCTTGGCCTGGTGCCAGCGGGCGGTTTGGGGCCCAGGGAACGATGTGCACGATCCAGGCGCCAATCAATATCTGCGATTCTGGGGGCTAAGGCATTAAACAACCCCAGCAGGTATTGGCGGAGGTTGTTGTCTCCCACCGACTCCGGTATTCCTCGGAATCTCAGGTTCTGTCTCCTCTCCCTGTTCTCCTGGTCCTCTTGTTGTAGTTGGAGTTGTGAGAAAGAGTTTTTCAATGCGGACGTTTCCTCCTCCAATTCCTGCACATAATTGACCAAGTCGTCAAATTTAGACTCAAGAGCATCTGTTCTGTCTCCGATTTGAGCTATTTCACTCCTTAACTCCTGTGAGAGTTTTCCCATTTCAGCAGCCATGTTGCGTGTCATTTGCATGAGGAGAGCCTGGAGCTTTTCATCCAAGAGCTCTGGGGTTAAAATGCTCTGTACAGCATGGGAGGACATTACGGAGGGTGTCCGAGTGCCCCCAGGCTGTGTGTTTTGCGTAGCTTGACTCCCCATATCCTCCATCCCCAGCAAGGGATCCATGGCCGCGAGCGGTTCCGCAAGTGTAGGCAAGGCCGGGGATTGCGGCCTAGTGACGAATCTGTCCATCGCGGTCAGCGTATGTGGGTCTGTTTGCGACTTGTAAAACTGTTTTTGCTGACCGATTTTACCCATGGGGTGCTGTAAGCTTACCGGATTAAGATGTGCTTACCCCCGTGGCGATTGTTGCTGCGTGGAAGCGTTATAGGGGTCAGGAGTGCGGGCGGGATCCGGAGCTCAGCCTCTACACATCCGCCATGTCCAGCAGCCGCGCATGCGCCCCCAAAGTAGACCCTTTGGTTATAGAGGGTCACAGATACCTTCCCAAATGGGTATATCCATCTCAGGCTCAGTATCACAGCTCCAAGACGGTTGGATGGCAACAACAAACGGACCGGATCACAACTGACTCCAATGAGGTATATATCATGTAATAGAAAGTCAGACCATAGTGTTCTCCGCATATAAAAGGATATTTAATGAAAAAAGAAGTGCACTTACATGTAAAAGGCACTAAACTAGTGGCAAGTATAGCAGCGTGGATGTAACAACAGATGCAGATGGCTGCGGGTGACGTCACATCCTTCCCATCCGTACGTTACGTCCCTATGGGCGGGACTTCATCAGCGGACATGGAAAAAGGACGTAGTGCACCCGCTCTTATTCACATCAAGTGAGAGTAACCATAGCAACCCAACGCTGCGTCATATGACGCGGCGCTGTCTGAGGAAGGTGGATCACGTGAGTGAGAGACCAGGAAGTGTCCCCAAACCATGGTTAAAAGGAAATGAGGTACGCTGCATTCATATTAAATACACAGGCAATCCCACAGGTAACTGCTCGATGTCTGCACACCAGTGTATGGATCAATAAGAAACATTACTTTAAAGCGGTTGTATAGTCTTTTTTTTAACTTTTACCTACAGGTAAGCCTATACTAAGGCTTACCTGTAGGTAAAAGAAATATCTCCTAAACCTACACGGTTTAGGAGATATTTGCAAAAAAAGACATGCACCGATGTCTACGGCGCATGCGCGCCCGTAGACAACGGTGCATTCACAGGGTTAATCCCATTCAGAATTCCGGCGCTGCTGGAATAGAAAGCTCCAGCGCGCATGCGCGGAGTGACGTCTTCGCTGCTCCGGCCAATCACAGCGCCGGAGCGGCGCTGTGATTGGCTGGAGCGGCGATACCCGGAAGTAACATTCCGGGTATCTGAGGAGCGATGGCTGCGGTAGGAGCGGGGGACGAGGATGGCTTCGGTGGTCCCGATCTAAGGTAAGTGATTCATAATGAGCTAGTATGCTAGTCATACTAGCTCATTATGGCTTTTTCTTGCAGGTGATTTGAAAAAAAAAATTTTTGTCTGGGTTTACAACCGCTTTAATGAAGAACTCCTATTCTGATGTGCTAAAATATATATACAAATGCAATGTGCATATATAATGTGTACATGTGCCTTGGACAGTATTATACTGGCACAAATACAGGATAGTAAAAAATCTGGTCTGGAAACCAGTACATAGACATATGACGTAAAGTCAACCGCAGCCATCAACAGTACAAAACAAAAACATATAAAATACATGTAAAATACATATATAAATGGCAAATGAAGATTGATATAAAATTCATATAAAAATTCATATAAAAGTTCATATATAAAAAATAGGTAAAACACACAAAAAAAATGAACTAATAGATGTCATATAGAATGCACGATATACATATCCATACATACACATGTCATCTAGAATAAAAAATACATACTAACGATCGGTGATGAAACAGTTGATATCGAAGTCTACATTTAATCCATCAGGGCAGAGAACATGTGTCTCATGTATCCAATAGTATTCTCTTTTGCTCAACTGATGGATAAAATTTCCACCCCTCCAATGTCTCGTGACTTTCTCAATGCCCCAAAATCTAAGGCCCTTAGGATTTTGTTGATGGAATTGTTTGAAATGCCTAGAGACATTGTGCGTTTTGACTCCCTTTTTAATGTTATTGACATGTTCTTCATGCAAGGGCCTGGAGGTTCTGCCTATATACTGGAGTCCGCAGTCGCACTCCAGCATATAGACAACCCCCACTGTAGCACAAGTAATCAACTGTTTGATATTATATTCCTTATTAGTAGCTGATGCCAAAAATTGCTTCCTTTTTTTAATATTCACTTTTGAATTTCTACAAGGTACGCAATGTCCACATGCATAAAAACCACCAAGGAATTTAAACATCCTATTGTCTGAGAGTACAGGAGGATTAAGGACAATAGGTGCCAGGCGATCTCTTAATGAGGGAGCTTTTTTATAAATGAACTGTGGTTTTGCTGGCAGAACAGGGCCAAGTATTTTATCCTGCTGTAAAATGGACCAATTTTTTGCGATAATCTTCTCAAATTTTTTGTGCTGGATGTTGTAATTGTAGCGGGCATGTACTATTTAGTGGGAGCATCTGGGTGGTTGCATGACCCAGAAGCACTAATTGGAAGAATAGGGCTGTATTCTGTTCGGGTGAGGACATCAGTGGTGTTTAGTTCCCTGCGGCTCAGCAGGTGTCGCTGTCACTTTGAGCCGGGGTTGAACCACTACTGCAGTGCCGTACCCTTTGTGACCTCTCGCGGCAGTTGTACTGCGGGGCGGGGAACCCGCTGTGCTTGCTGGGGGATGCTATAAAGGGGGCGGACATCTTCATCACGAGGTCCGAGTCCCAGGCACCTTCAGCCTGAGAGCTGCTGCCCTCGGCCTGTACACGTGAAGTTCGTGTTCCATCCCAGACACCTTCAGTCTGGGGTGAGGTACTCATCCGGAGGCCTGGGGCCCAGTACTTTCCACTGGGACCCGCGAGGGAGGGATTGTCCTAAGGTGCCCCTGGTGTTGGGCACCTGAATCCAGGGCGTAAAGGACCGGAGAGGTGACCCTTCGTGAAGCTGGTGCAGCATATTGCCAGTGTCGGGTGGACCTCCGGAGACCGCTTGGATGGATATCTTTCCCCGACAGGGGCCCATTCATAAAGGAAGGTAATTCATGTTCTGTGACCGGTGGCAGCGGTACATCTAGTCAACTCAGGTCAGTGGCAGAGACCTGCTTATAGGCCTGTGGCAGGGGCCTTAACAGTTCACCCGGTCTGTGGCAGCGACCAAACTCACAGTCGGTGGCAGCGACTGTGCGCCAAGCCTATTCGCCAAAGAACGAATAGGAGAGTTAATTGTGCCTGGGCCTACTCGTACCCACACCCTGTTTGTTTGTTTGAAAGTTCAACTGATACTGTTCATATGTGAAGAAGAATAAAGGAGTGTTGGACTTTTTATGGAGTGGGGCTCTATTACTGACAGTCAAACTTGCCCTTTGCAGGAGGGTCAGAGGCTCCATCAGGAACACAGGACTCGAAGGTAAAATAGTGTTGGCCTTCACCTCTACACCTTAGAGGACAGGGGCCGTAGTGTACCTCACCCTCCTCCCGCATACCCCTAGACAAGCAAGCCACTTTATTCACAAGGGGACGGGGGGTGAGACCGCTACATAATCAAGAACAATTCTAAAATTATGAATCACTACTAGAATCTGGAACACGATCAGTTTGTCTATCCATCCTTTTGACCTGCTCTATCTCCTTTTGCAGAGCTTCTCTGTCATACCCTTTTTGCACAAATCTGGTGGTAAGAACCTGTGATTGGCTGACAAAGTCAGACTCTTGCGTGCAATTGCGACACAATCTGATGTATTGTGCCCTGGGGATGTTGCACAACCAAAAACGGTGGTGACAACTCCCCAGGGGAATATGTGCGTTGCGGTCTGTGGGTTTGAAATAGTTGGTCAACTGGAATTGGTCAATACCTTTGGTGATGGTTAAATCCAGATAGACAACCCTCTCATAGTCGATTGTCCATGTGAGAGTGATATTTTTGTTATTATTAAGTTGGCTGATGAAATAATTCAGAGCAGATCTCTCACCGTCCCACACCAAGATGAGGTCGTCAATGAAACAACGATAGCAGACAAGCTCAGGGGGGCGACACGAGAATATCGCCTCTTCCTCCCAGTGGGCCATGAAAATATTGGCCACACCCGGAGCGAAGCGGGTTCCCATCGCAACCCCTCTTGTTTGCAAGAAAAAATACCCATCATACCAAAAATAATTTCTGGAAAGGCAAAAATCAAGACAACTAAGTAAAAACTCCTGATGTCTGCCTGACAAAGTGGAGGTGGAAAGGGCCCATTCTACTGAGGTTAAAGCATCCTTGTGCCCTTCAATCGTGTACAAGGACCCAACGTCAGCAGTCACTAATATGCTCTTGTTTGAGCATCCTAAAGACTGAAGAACCTGAATAATGTGTTTGGTGTCCTTCAGAAAGGCAGGGGGTTTCACCACCAGGGGTTGGAGGAAAGAATCAATATACTGCCCTAACCTAGCTGACACAGAGTCGATCCCATTAACAATGGGCCTACCTGGTGGGTTAACACTGTCTTTGTGTAATTTAGGTAAGAAATAAATCATCTGAGTCCTACAAAACAAAGGGCCAAGGTACAAAGCTTCCTTTTTTGTCAAAATTCTTTGGTCCCTGCCATCTTCAATAATATGATGTAGATCCTCCTTGAAGGATAGCACGGGGTCTGTATTCAGAATTTTATAAGTATCTCCATCAGATAAAAGATTACTAGATAAAAGATTACTCATTTCAGACTTATAGTACTCTTTACTCAGGATAACTAAACGGACGAATGACAATTTCTTTCCTCTTTTCCAGCGATTCCATACCCCGCTTAATGAATTCTGGATTTTGTACCTTTTTCACTTTAAGTAACTCCAAATCTTTCGAAACCATATTTTTAAAAACTTCCATATATTTACTATCAACATTAGGAGGGTTAAAAATTGATTTATTCCGCATAGACGAATGATCGTTACTGACGGGCACTATGGTTCTGCAGGGATTAGATAAGAAATATTTTTTAATATTAAGACCTCTAATATATTTTCGTAAGCTCACATAAGTTTGGAATTTATTCAAATTTTTGGTAGGGGCAAATTTAAGACCTCAGTCAAGAACTTTGATTTCGCCTTCACTTAATGTCACCCCACTCAAATTGTATATCCCTGCTCCTGTTACGGTTTGGATCTTTTGTAGTCTCATACCCCCTCTCCTTCCTCTCTTTCTTTTCTCTTTCTTGGGGTACCCACATTGGGTGGTAGGTATTGTGGCGGCTGCCTACACCACTCCTACAGATTGGTTTTGTGTATAGGAGGACCCGCCTGGTATACCGTGCGCGACCCTAAAAAATCACCCCCTTCATAAGAGGGGTGACTCACCAGGGGCGCAAATCTGTTGTGTGTGGGTAACGACCTATCATTGGCATAGTGAGGTCTCCCCTAACTGGTAGAGTCCCCACTTTCGCCATACTGGCGACTATCTCTCCGCGGTTGAGATTGGTTCTGATAGTATGGAGATGGTAGATGGTTATCCCCATATTGAGGTGGTGGGTGATTATCCCCTCTACCCCTACCCCTTTTGTTCCTACCCCTTTTGTTGCCTCCTCTGACAGAATGATCTCTCCGTGGAGGAAAATATCTCTCAGGTTGAGGGGGATGGTCATATTCATATACCGGAAATTTTCTAGGGGTTCCTTCATGGGTAACATTAGAGGTTCTAATAGGAGGATTTATGGCATTGTCATTGATAAAAGGGATGGGAGTGTTCTGCCATTTGAAAATACTCCCCCCAGTAAAATCATCTCAATCTCTAATGAATTTTTTTTCTTTTTTTTGGTTTGAATCTCCAGATCCCACTAAGTGAGTTTGTTTCTCAGCTCGCCTGAAAGCTTCAGAAATTCCTCACTTTTTTTAAGGGGTTCTAAACTGGTGGTAATGTCCTTAATTTGGGGCAGACAAGAGGGGTTGCGATGGGAGCCCGCTTCGCTCCGAGTGTGGCCAATATTTTCATGGCCCACTGGAAGGAATAGGCGATATTCTCGCGTCGCCTCCCTGAGCTTGTCTGCTATCGTCATTTCATTGACGACCTCATCTTGGTGTGGGACGGTGAGAGATCTGCTCTGGATTATTTCATCAGCCAACTTAATAATAAAAACAAAAATATCACTCTCACATGGACAATCGACTATGAGAGGGTTGTCTATCTAGATTTAACCATCACCAAAGGTATTGACCAATTCCAGTTGACCAACTATTTCAAACCCACAGACCGCAACGCATATATTCCCCTGGGGAGTTGTCACCACCGTTCTACGTTGTGCAACATTCCCAGGGGACAATACATCAGATTGCGTCGCAATTGCACGCAAGAGTCTGACTTTGTCAGCCAATCACAGGTTCTTACCACCAGATTTGTTCAAAAAGGGTATGACAGAGAAGCTCTGCAAAAGGAGATAGAGCAGGTCAAAAGGATGGATAGACAAATGCTAATAACTGATCGTGTTCCAGATTCTAGTTGTGATACTCATAATTTTAGAATTGTTCTTGATTACAACGTCCAGCACAAAAAATTAGAGAAGATTATCGCAAAAAATTGGTCCATTTTACAGCAGGATAAAATACTTGGCCCTGTTCTGCCAGCAAAACCACAGTTCATTCATAAAAAAGCTCCCTCATTAAGAGATCGCCTGGCACCTAGTGTCCTTAATCCTTCTGTACTCTCAGACAATAGGATGTTTAAATTCCTTGGTGGTTTTTATGCATGTGGACGTTGCGTACCCTGTAGAAATTCAAAAGTGAATATTAAGAAAAGGAAGCAATTTTTGGCATCAGCTACTAATAAGGAATATAATATCAAACAGTTGATTACTTGTGCTACAGTGGGGCTTGTCTATATGCAGGAGTGCGACTGCGGACTCCAGTATATAGGCAGAACCTCCAGGCCCTTGCATGTTCGTGTGGCAGAACATGTCAATAACATTAAAAAGGGAGTCAAAACGCACAATGTCTCTAGGCATTTCAAACAATTCCATCAACAAAATCCTAAGGGCCTTAGATTTTGGGGCATTGAGAAAGTCACGAGACATTGGAGGAATGGAAATTTTATCCATCAGTAGGGATGAGCCGAACACCCCCGGGTTCGGTTCGCACCAGAACCCGCGAACGGACCGAAAGTTCGCACGAACATTAGAACCCTATTAAATACAATGGATGCGAACGTTCGAATTCTAAAGTGCTAATTATAACGACTATTATCCATGTTATTGTCCTAAACAGAGTTTGGGAACCCGGGTTCTGCACCAGGGGACATGTATCAATGCAAAAAAAAGTTTTAAAAACGGCCGTTTTTCGGGAGCAGTCATTTTAATGATGCATAAAGTGAAAAAAAAGTCAAATATTCCTTTAAATATTGTACCTGGGGGGTGTCTAAAGTATGCCTGTGAAGTGCCACGTGTTTCCCGTGTTTAGAACTGTCCCTGCACAAAATTACATTTCTAAAGGAAAAAAAAGCCATTTAAAACTGCTTGCGGCTTTAATGTAATGTCTGGTCCCGGTAATATGGATGAAAATCTTTAAGAAAAATGGCATAGCTACCCCATCACCCCCCCTACCCCAGCCCATTACCAGCCCCTTTGGGTCTTGTTTGGATATTAAGGGGAACCCCGCAACACAAAATAAAAAAGGCCCTATATACTCTGAAAAGCAGTATACAGGCGGTGTAAACAAGACCGGTGTAAACAAGACAGGGACTGTAGGTTTGTTCTTAAGTAGAATCTGTTTGTAATTTTGAACACGTACATTGTTTAAGTGTAGCTCCAGCCAAAAAATCTATTTTTAAGCTTTTTGGAAAACATAGGGAAGGGTTATCACCCCTGTAACATTTGTTTTGCTGTCTGTGCCCCTGTTCAGAACATTTTACCTCACTTTGCGTCCCAATGACAACTGTTTTTGAAATGTGGTGTTTTTATTGAAACAAGGATTGGTGATAAAGCATCAGTAGAGAGGAGACACCTTTTTCCCATATTAATTCTTACAGGAGAGAATTTTCCTTCCTAGGGGTAGATTTCCTCTCACTTCCTGTTGTCTTCTTCCGTTTGCAAGTAGGAGTCGTTTGTAAGTTGGATGTTTGAAAGTAGGGACCTGCCGTATATACTCTGCAGAAATTGGCCCCTTAGGTGTTGGTGTTGGCACAACACTGTAAGCACTCACAGTTACTCTTGGTGGGTGGTGGAACGCCCTGCTGTCAACTATTATATCAGGAATTGTAATACCATATAATTGTTGAACAGTGGTAGTAAAAATTGGGCCTTTGATGGTGGTGCTGGTGCCACAACACTGTAAGGCCTGACAGTTACTCTTGGTGGGCGCAGCAATGGGCCCTGCTGTGAATTATTAGATCAATAATTATAATTGCATGCCCCTGTTGAACAGGGGCTGAAAAATTGGGCCTTTGGTGGTGGTGGTGGTGGTGTTGACACAACACTGTAAGGCCTGACAGTTACTCTTGGTGGGCGCAGCAATGGGCCCTGCTGTGAATTATTAGATCAATAATTATAATTGCATGCCCCTGTTGAACAGGGGCTGAAAAATTGGGCCTTAGGCACTGGTGGCACAACACTGCAACCCCTCACAGATACTGTACTTGGAGCACAGCAATGAGCCCTGTTGCAAAGTATTGCATCAAAAATTGTAATTACACGCCCCTGTTAAACAGGGGCTGAAAAATTGTGCCTTAGCCACTGGTGGCGGCACCCATAAACCAAAATGATCTTCCAAGCTATCATCATTAATCGGATCATTGAGGAGGAGGAGGAGGATAGCCAGTCAACATAACAGCACAGGCACTCAGCATCAGCATCAGTCTTGAAGGGATGTGACATTTTAAAATCAATTAGGCTGTTATATCAGCATCAGGTGTGTGGTAGCTGGTGGTGATCCAAGACTGGTTCATCTTGATGAAAGTCAGTCGATCAACCGAGTCGGTGGACAGGCGCACCCTGTGATCCGTGACAAATCCTCCAGCAGCACTGAATGTGCGTTCTGAAAGAACGCTGGATGCAGGACAGGCCAGTAGCTCAATTGCATACTGTGCAAGCTCTGGCCAGTGATCCATCCTCAAGACCCAGTAAGCCAGAGGATTTTCGGTGGGGAAGGTGTCCAAGTCTGACCTTGCCCCTAGGTATTCCTGCACCATGTATATCAGACGCTGGCGATGGTTGCTGGAACCGATCATACTTTGGGGCTGCGGACTAAAGAATTGTCTGAACGCATCGGTCAGACGGCCACCTTCCCCACCGCTCCTTCTTTGACTGCCCGAAGCCTCAGCAACTCGTTGTCCAGGACCAGGAGTTTGTAACCTCCCAGTCTCTGGGAACGCGTTGCACAGACCTTTCTGCAAGGCCTCCCGGAGTTGTCTCATCCTCTGCTCCCTCTGCGACGGTAAGATAAGGTCCGCAACCTTACCCTTGTACCGTGGATCAAGGAGAGTGGCCAGCCAGTAATGGTCCCTCTCCTTGATCCGAAGAATACGAGGATCCTTCCGCAGACTTTGCAGGATCAGGGAGGCCATGCAGCGTAAATTAGCTGAGGCATTCAGTCCTGAGTCCTCTGGGTCACTAAGGACGACATGATCCGCAGCCACCTCCTCCCAGCCACGTACAAGTCCACTGGTTTCTTGGGACTGTAAATCATCCCTAAAAGACTGCTGCTGATGATGCTGAGTGCCAGCCTCCACCTCCATGCTGACACAATCCTCCTCCTCCTCCTCCTCCTCCTCCTCCTCCTCTTCCTGTGCGATGGGTGGGACAGAAGGAACACTGTCTGGGTAAAGGGGGCCTTGAGAGGCAAGGAAGTCCTCCTCTTCCTGCCTCTGTTCTGCCTCAAGTGCCCTGTCCATTATTCCATGCAGCGTGTGCTCCAACAGGTGGACAAGAGGTACAGTGTCACTGATGCATGCACTGTCACTGCTCACCATCCTCGTGGCCTCCTCAAATGGTGCCAGGACAGTGCATGCATCCCTGATCATGCCCCACTGGCGCGGTGAAAAAAAAACGAGCTCCCTTGACCCTGTCCTGGTGCCGTAGTCGCACAGGTACTCATTGATGGCCCTCTGCTGCGTGTGCAGCCGCTGCAGCATGGCCAACGTTGAGTTCCACCTGGTGGGCATGTCACATATAAGGCGGTTCTTGGGCAGGTTCAACTCCTTTGCAGCTCAGCCAGGCGAACACTGGCATTATAAGATCTGTGGAAATGCACACAGACTTTCCTGGCCTGCCTCAGGACATCCTGTAAGCCCGGGTACCTGCCCAAGAACCACTGCACCACCAGGTTAAGGACGTGAGCCACACAGGGCACATGGGTCAGTTGTCCCTGTCGGAGGGCGGAGAGGAGGTTGGTGCCATTGTCGCAAACCACCATTCCTGGCTTAAGCTGGCGTGGCGTCAACCACCTCTCGGCCTGCCCCTGCAGAGCAGACAGGACCTCTGCCCCAGTGTGGCTCCTGTCCCCCAAACACACCAGCGCAAGCACGGCATGGCATCTTTTTGCCTGCGTACTTGCGTAGCCCCTTGAACGCCTACGGAGCACCGCTGGTTCTGAGGACAAAGCACAGGAAGAGGCCATGGAGGAAGAAGAAGAGGAGGGGGTGGAGGAGAGAGGTGTGTCACAACCAGTAGTAGCATTTTGGAGGCGTGGTGGCGGAACAACCTCCAACACTACTGCACCTTGTCCTGCATCCTTCCCAGCTGCCAAAAGAGTGACCCAATGGGCCGTGAAAGAAAGGTAACGTCCCTGTCCATGCCTGCTGGACCATGAGTCAGCGGTAATATGCACTTTACCGCTGACCGCCCTGTCCAGCGAGGCCAAGACATTGCCTTCCACATGCCTGTAGAGAGCCGGAATCGCCTTCCGTGAGAAAAAGTGGCGTTTGGGAACCTGCCACTGAGGAACCGCACATTGCACAAACTCACGGAAGGGGGCCAAGTCTACCAACTGAAAAGGCAGCAGTTGAAGCGCTAGCAATTTAGCCAAGCTAGCATTCAACCGCTGGGCATGTGGATGGCTGGGAGTGAACTTCTTTCGACGGTCCAGCAGCTGGGGCAGGGAAATTTGCCTGCTAGAATCGGACATCGGTGTACTGCTAGCAGAGTGGCCACAAGTACTTGGCTGTGACACACCTAATTCTACACCTTCATTCCTCTCAGTGCAGGTTTCAGAGAGGACTGAAGGTATAGTGGGGTTGGAGATCCCAGTTGATGCTGTGCAAGGAGAGGTCCGCTTTGTTCTTTGGTGTGGGTCTTTAAGGTAGGCTTGCCAACGAGCTGCATGGCAGGTCAACATATGTCTGATCAAGCATGTGGTGCCCAAGCGGCTGATGTTTTGGCCACGCGATATACGCTTGAGACATATGTTGCAAACAGCAGCTGTGCGATCTGATGCACTCGCCTCAAAAAAGGCCCACACCAAATAACTTTCTGAATGACGGGCAGAGGCAGCGCCCTGCACAGGCGGAGCTCTGCGGTGTGATTCCGTCGGTGTGCTGCCCATACGCTGGCCACCCAAGGGCATCCTGCCTCGTTCGAGATGTGCCTCCTCCTCATCCTCCTCCTCCTCCTCTCTCCTATTAGGCACCCACGTGGAGTCAGTGACCTCATCATCCCCTCCCTCCTCATCACTGGAGCCAATCTGGCAGTATGCTGCAGCTGCTGGAGCATGACTGCCAGATTGGTGTCCTTCTTGAGCATCCCCTCTCTCTGCTCTCACGCTACTGCCTTCCTCTATCTGGGTATCATCATCAGATCCTTCGAAACGCTGGGCATCCTCCTGGAGCATTTACCCAACACTGTGTTCAAACAGTTCGGGGGACTCCTCAGGAGGAGGACATGGTGGGTCTAGGGAAGGATTGACTAATGATGACGTTGATACCAGAGAAGAGGACGCTTTGGCAGCTGCTTTGCCAGTACCCTGAGCCTGGGTGAGAGAGGATGAGGAGGATGAGGTGGGCTTGGTCATCCACTCTACCAAGTCTTCGGCATGATGTGGCTCAACATGTCCAGCTGCCGAAAAGAAGGACAAGCGTGTCCCATGGCCATGTGCTGATGACAATGCACCGCGTCCACGACCAGCACTGTTGCCCCCAGACACAGAGCCTGCTTGCCCTCTTTTTTTGCCTCCTGACTGTCTGCCTCTCCTTGTTTGCCTTCCAGACATTTTAATGGATGGCCTGCAGGGAGATGGGAAAAACAGCAATGAGGGCTACCTTCAGGTGTATACTGTGCAGGAGGCTTAGCAACAATGACACTGACACTGTCCCCTGCCTATCCTTCTCTGTCCCTAAACACAAGGATTTGCAATATGCTTCAGCAAGATTGGTTTAGCACAGAATAGCACACTGACAGTTTCCCTCACTGTCCTTCTCTGTCCCTACAAACAAGGTTTAGCACAGAATAGCACACTGATAGTTTCCCCGAGTGTCCTTCTCTGTCCCTAAACTCATGGATTTCAAATATGGTTCAGCAGGATTGGTTTAGCACAGAATAGCACACTGACACTTTCCCTCACTGTCCTTCTCTGTCCCTACAAACAAGGTTTAGCACAGAATAGCACACTGACAGTTTCCCCGAGTGTCCTTTTCTGTCCCTAAACTCAAGGATTTCAAATATGGTTCAGCAAGATTGGTTTAGCACAGAATAGCACACTGACAGTTTCCCTCACTGTCCTTCTCTGTCCCTACAAACAGGGTTTAGCACAGAATAGCACACTGACAGTTTCCCCGAGTGTCCTTCTCTGTCCCTAAACTCAAGGATTTCAAATATGGTTCAGCAAGATTGGTTTAGCACAGAATAGCACACTGACAGTTTCCCTCACTGTCCTTCTCTGTCCCTACAAACAAGGTTTAGCACAGAATAGCACACTGATAGTTTCCCTCACTGTCCTTCTCTGTCCCTACAAACAAGATTTAGCACAGAATAGCACACTGATAGTTTCCACGAGTGTCCTTCTCTGTCCCTAAACTCAAGGATTTCAAATACGGTTCAGCAAGATTGGTTTAGAACAGAATAGCACACTGACAGTTTCCCCGAGTGTCCTTCTCTGTCCCTAAACTCAAGGATTTCAAATATGGTTCAGCAAGATTGGTTTAGCACAGAATAGCACAGTGACACTTTCCCTCACTGTCCTTCTCTGTCCCTACAAACAAGGTTTAGCACAGAATAGCACACTGACAGTTTCCCCGAGTGTCCTTCTCTGTCCCTAAACTCAAGGATTTCAAATATGGTTCAGCAAGATTGGTTTAGCACAGAATAGCACACTGACACTTTCCCTCACTGTCCTTCTCTGTCCCTACAAACAAGGTTTAGCACAGAATAGCACACTGATACTTTCCCTCACTGTCCTTCTCTGTCCCTACAAACAAGATTTAACACAGAATAGCACACTGATAGTTTCCACGAGTGTCCTTCTCTGTCCCTAAACTCAAGGATTTCAAATACGGTTCAGCAAGATTGGTTTAGAACAGAATAGCACACTGACAGTTTCCCCGAGTGTCTTTCTCTGTCCCTAAACTCAAGGATTTCAAATACGGTTCAGCAAGATTTGTTTAGAACAGAATAGCACACTGACAGTTTCCCCGGGTGTCCTTTTCTGTCCCTAAACTCAAGGATTTCAAATATGGTTCAGCAAGATTGGTTTAGCACAGAATAGCACACTGACAGTTTCCCTCACTGTCCTTCTCTGTCCCTACAAACAGGGTTTAGCACAGAATAGCACACTGACAGTTTCCCCGAGTGTCCTTCTCTGTCCCTAAACTCAAGGATTTCAAATATGGTTCAGCAAGATTGGTTTAGCACAGAATAGCACACTGACAGTTTCCCTAAATGTCCTTCTCTGTCCCTACAAACAAGGTTTAGCACAGAATAGCACACTGATAGTTTCCCTCACTGTCCTTCTCTGTCCCTACAAACAAGATTTAGCACAGAATAGCACACTGATAGTTTCCACGAGTGTCCTTCTCTGTCCCTAAACTCAAGGATTTCAAATACGGTTCAGCAAGATTGGTTTAGAACAGAATAGCACACTGACAGTTTCCCCGAGTGTCCTTCTCTGTCCCTAAACTCAAGGATTTCAAATATGGTTCAGCAAGATTGGTTTAGCACAGAATAGCACAGTGACACTTTCCCTCACTGTCCTTCTCTGTCCCTACAAACAAGGTTTAGCACAGAATAGCACACTGACAGTTTCCCCGAGTGTCCTTCTCTGTCCCTAAACTCAAGGATTTCAAATATGGTTCAGCAAGATTGGTTTAGCACAGAATAGCACACTGACATTTTCCCTCACTGTCCTTCTCTGTCCCTAAACTCAAGGATTTCAAATATGGTTCAGCAAGATTGGTTTAGCACAGAATAGCACACTGACACTTTCCCTCACTATCCTTCTCTGTCCCTACAAACAAGGTTTAGCACAGAATAGCACACTGATACTTTCCCTCACTGTCCTTCTCTGTCCCTACAAACAAGATTTAACACAGAATAGCACACTGATAGTTTCCACGAGTGTCCTTCTCTGTCCCTAAACTCAAGGATTTCAAATACGGTTCAGCAAGATTGGTTTAGAACAGAATAGCACACTGACAGTTTCCCCGAGTGTCCTTCTCTGTCCCTAAACTCAAGGATTTCAAATACGGTTCAGCAAGATTGGTTTAGAACAGAATAGCACACTGACAGTTTCCCCGAGTGTCCTTTTCTGTCCCTAAACTCAAGGATTTCAAATATGGCTCAGCAAGATTGGTTTAGCACAGAATAGCACACTGACAGTTTCCCTCACTGTCCTTCTCTGTCCCTACAAACAGGGTTTAGCACAGAATAGCACACTGACAGTTTCCCCGAGTGTCCTTCTCTGTCCCTAAACTCAAGGATTTCAAATATGGTTCAGCAAGATTGGTTTAGCACAGAATAGCACACTGACAGTTTCCCTCACTGTCCTTCTCTGTCCCTACAAACAAGGTTTAGCACAGAATAGCACACTGATAGTTTCCCTCACTGTCCTTCTCTGTCCCTACAAACAAGATTTAGCACAGAATAGCACACTGATAGTTTCCACGAGTGTCCTTCTCTGTCCCTAAACTCAAGGATTTCAAATACGGTTCAGCAAGATTGGTTTAGAACAGAATAGCACACTGACAGTTTCCCCGAGTGTCCTTCTCTGTCCCTAAACTCAAGGATTTCAAATATGGTTCAGCAAGATTGGTTTAGCACAGAATAGCACAGTGACACTTTCCCTCACTGTCCTTCTCTGTCCCTACAAACAAGGTTTAGCACAGAATAGCACACTGACAGTTTCCCCGGGTGTCCTTCTCTGTCCCTAAACTCAAGGATTTCAAATATGGTTCAGCAAGATTGGTTTAGCACAGAATAGCACACTGACACTTTCCCTCACTGTCCTTCTCTGTCCCTAAACTCAAGGATTTCAAATATGGTTCAGCAAGATTGGTTTAGCACAGAATAGCACACTGACAGTTTCCCTCACTGTCCTTCTCTGTCCCTACAAACAAGGTTTAGCACAGAATAGCACACTGATACTTTCCCTCACTGTCCTTCTCTGTCCCTACAAACAAGATTTAACACAGAATAGCACACTGATAGTTTCCACGAGTGTCCTTCTCTGTCCCCAAACTCAAGGATTTCAAATACGGTTCAGCAAGATTGGTTTAGAACAGAATAGCACACTGACAGTTTCCCCGAGTGTCCTTCTCTGTCCCTAAACTCAAGGATTTCAAATACGGTTCAGCAAGATTGGTTTAGAACAGAATAGCACACTGACAGTTTCCCCGAGTGTCCTTCTCTGTCCCTAAACTCAAGGATTTCAAATATGGTTCAGCAAGATTGGTTTAGCACAGAATAGCACACTGACACTTTCCCTCACTGTCCTTCTCTGTCCCTACAAACAAGGTTTAGCACAGAATAGCACACTGACAGTTTCCCCGAGTGTCCTTCTCTGTCCCTAAACTCAAGGATTTCAAATATGGTTCAGCAAGATTGGTTTAGCACAGCATAGCACACTGACACTTTCCCTCACTGTCCTTCTCTGTCCCTAAACTCAAGGATTTCAAATATGGTTCAGCAAGATTGGTTTAGCACAGAATAGCACACTGACACTTTCCCTCACTGTCCTTGTCTGTCCCTACAAACAAGGTTTAGCACAGAATAGCACACTGATACTTTCCCTCACTGTCCTTCTCTGTCCCTACAAACAAGATTTAACACAGAATAGCACACTGATAGTTTCCACGAGTGTCCTTCTCTGTCCCTAAACTCAAGGATTTCAAATACGGTTCAGCAAGATTGGTTTAGAACAGAATAGCACACTGACAGTTTCCCCGAGTGTCCTTCTCTGTCCCTAAACTCAAGGATTTCAAATACGGTTCAGCAAGATTGGTTTAGAACAGAATAGCACACTGACAGTTTCCCCGAGTGTCCTTCTCTGTCCCTAAACTCAAGGATTTCAAATATGGTTCAGCAAGATTGGTTTAGCACAGAATAGCACACTGACAGTTTCCCTAAATGTCCTTCTCTGTCCCTACAAACAAGGTTTAGCACAGAATAGCACACTGATAGTTTCCCTCACTGTCCTTCTCTGTCCCTACAAACAAGATTTAGCACAGAATAGCACACTGATAGTTTCCACGAGTGTCCTTCTCTGTCCCTAAACTCAAGGATTTCAAATACGGTTCAGCAAGATTGGTTTAGAACAGAATAGCACACTGACAGTTTCCCCGAGTGTCCTTCTCTGTCCCTAAACTCAAGGATTTCAAATATGGTTCAGCAAGATTGGTTTAGCACAGAATAGCACAGTGACACTTTCCCTCACTGTCCTTCTCTGTCCCTACAAACAAGGTTTAGCACAGAATAGCACACTGACAGTTTCCCCGAGTGTCCTTCTCTGTCCCTAAACTCAAGGATTTCAAATATGGTTCAGCAAGATTGGTTTAGCACAGAATAGCACACTGACACTTTCCCTCACTGTCCTTCTCTGTCCCTAAACTCAAGGATTTCAAATATGGTTCAGCAAGATTGGTTTAGCACAGAATAGCACACTGACACTTTCCCTCACTATCCTTCTCTGTCCCTACAAACAAGGTTTAGCACAGAATAGCACACTGATACTTTCCCTCACTGTCCTTCTCTGTCCCTACAAACAAGATTTAACACAGAATAGCACACTGATAGTTTCCACGAGTGTCCTTCTCTGTCCCTAAACTCAAGGATTTCAAATACGGTTCAGCAAGATTGGTTTAGAACAGAATAGCACACTGACAGTTTCCCCGAGTGTCCTTCTCTGTCCCTAAACTCAAGGATTTCAAATACGGTTCAGCAAGATTGGTTTAGAACAGAATAGCACACTGACAGTTTCCCCGAGTGTCCTTTTCTGTCCCTAAACTCAAGGATTTCAAATATGGTTCAGCAAGATTGGTTTAGCACAGAATAGCACACTGACAGTTTCCCTCACTGTCCTTCTCTGTCCCTACAAACAGGGTTTAGCACAGAATAGCACACTGACAGTTTCCCCGAGTGTCCTTCTCTGTCCCTAAACTCAAGGATTTCAAATATGGTTCAGCAAGATTGGTTTAGCACAGAATAGCACACTGACAGTTTCCCTCACTGTCCTTCTCTGTCCCTACAAACAAGGTTTAGCACAGAATAGCACACTGATAGTTTCCCTCACTGTCCTTCTCTGTCCCTACAAACAAGATTTAGCACAGAATAGCACACTGATAGTTTCCACGAGTGTCCTTCTCTGTCCCTAAACTCAAGGATTTCAAATACGGTTCAGCAAGATTGGTTTAGAACAGAATAGCACACTGACAGTTTCCCCGAGTGTCCTTCTCTGTCCCTAAACTCAAGGATTTCAAATATGGTTCAGCAAGATTGGTTTAGCACAGAATAGCACAGTGACACTTTCCCTCACTGTCCTTCTCTGTCCCTACAAACAAGGTTTAGCACAGAATAGCACACTGACAGTTTCCCCGGGTGTCCTTCTCTGTCCCTAAACTCAAGGATTTCAAATATGGTTCAGCAAGATTGGTTTAGCACAGAATAGCACACTGACACTTTCCCTCACTGTCCTTCTCTGTCCCTAAACTCAAGGATTTCAAATATGGTTCAGCAAGATTGGTTTAGCACAGAATAGCACACTGACAGTTTCCCTCACTGTCCTTCTCTGTCCCTACAAACAAGGTTTAGCACAGAATAGCACACTGATACTTTCCCTCACTGTCCTTCTCTGTCCCTACAAACAAGATTTAACACAGAATAGCACACTGATAGTTTCCACGAGTGTCCTTCTCTGTCCCTAAACTCAAGGATTTCAAATACGGTTCAGCAAGATTGGTTTAGAACAGAATAGCACACTGACAGTTTCCCCGAGTGTCCTTCTCTGTCCCTAAACTCAAGGATTTCAAATACGGTTCAGCAAGATTGGTTTAGAACAGAATAGCACACTGACAGTTTCCCCGAGTGTCCTTCTCTGTCCCTAAACTCAAGGATTTCAAATATGGTTCAGCAAGATTGGTTTAGCACAGAATAGCACACTGACACTTTCCCTCACTGTCCTTCTCTGTCCCTACAAACAAGGTTTAGCACAGAATAGCACACTGACAGTTTCCCCGAGTGTCCTTCTCTGTCCCTAAACTCAAGGATTTCAAATATGGTTCAGCAAGATTGGTTTAGCACAGCATAGCACACTGACACTTTCCCTCACTGTCCTTCTCTGTCCCTAAACTCAAGGATTTCAAATATGGTTCAGCAAGATTGGTTTAGCACAGAATAGCACACTGACACTTTCCCTCACTGTCCTTGTCTGTCCCTACAAACAAGGTTTAGCACAGAATAGCACACTGATACTTTCCCTCACTGTCCTTCTCTGTCCCTACAAACAAGATTTAACACAGAATAGCACACTGATAGTTTCCACGAGTGTCCTTCTCTGTCCCTAAACTCAAGGATTTCAAATACGGTTCAGCAAGATTGGTTTAGAACAGAATAGCACACTGACAGTTTCCCCGAGTGTCCTTCTCTGTCCCTAAACTCAAGGATTTCAAATACGGTTCAGCAAGATTGGTTTAGAACAGAATAGCACACTGACAGTTTCCCCGAGTGTCCTTTTCTGTCCCTAAACTCAAGGATTTCAAATATGGTTCAGCAAGATTGGTTTAGCACAGAATAGCACACTGACAGTTTCCCTCACTGTCCTTCTCTGTCCCTACAAACAGGGTTTAGCACAGAATAGCACACTGACAGTTTCCCCGAGTGTCCTTCTCTGTCCCTAAACTCAAGGATTTCAAATATGGTTCAGCAAGATTGGTTTAGCACAGAATAGCACACTGACAGTTTCCCTCACTGTCCTTCTCTGTCCCTACAAACAAGGTTTAGCACAGAATAGCACACTGATAGTTTCCCTCACTGTCCTTCTCTGTCCCTACAAACAAGATTTAGCACAGAATAGCACACTGATAGTTTCCACGAGTGTCCTTCTCTGTCCCTAAACTCAAGGATTTCAAATACGGTTCAGCAAGATTGGTTTAGAACAGAATAGCACACTGACAGTTTCCCCGAGTGTCCTTCTCTGTCCCTAAACGCAAGGATTTCAAATATGGTTCAGCAAGATTGGTTTAGCACAGAATAGCACAGTGACACTTTCCCTCACTGTCCTTCTCTGTCCCTACAAACAAGGTTTAGCACAGAATAGCACACTGACAGTTTCCCCGAGTGTCCTTCTCTGTCCCTAAACTCAAGGATTTCAAATATGGTTCAGCAAGATTGGTTTAGCACAGAATAGCACACTGACACTTTCCCTCACTGTCCTTCTCTGTCCCTAAACTCAAGGATTTCAAATATGGTTCAGCAAGATTGGTTTAGCACAGAATAGCACACTGACACTTTCCCTCACTGTCCTTCTCTGTCCCTACAAACAAGGTTTAGCACAGAATAGCACACTGATACTTTCCCTCACTGTCCTTCTCTGTCCCTACAAACAAGATTTAACACAGAATAGCACACTGATAGTTTCCACGAGTGTCCTTCTCTGTCCCTAAACTCAAGGATTTCAAATACGGTTCAGCAAGATTGGTTTAGAACAGAATAGCACACTGACAGTTTCCCCGAGTGTCCTTTTCTGTCCCTAAACTCAAGGATTTCAAATATGATTCAGCAAGATTGGTTTAGCACAGAATAGCACACTGACAGTTTCCCTCACTGTCCTTCTCTGTCCCTACAAACAGGGTTTAGCACAGAATAGCACACTGACAGTTTCCCCGAGTGTCCTTCTCTGTCCCTAAACTCAAGGATTTCAAATATGGTTCAGCAAGATTGGTTTAGCACAGAATAGCACACTGACAGTTTCCCTCACTGTCCTTCTCTGTCCCTACAAACAAGGTTTAGCACAGAATAGCACACTGATAGTTTCCCTCACTGTCCTTCTCTGTCCCTACAAACAAGATTTAGCACAGAATAGCACACTGATAGTTTCCACGAGTGTCCTTCTCTGTCCCTAAACTCAAGGATTTCAAATACGGTTCAGCAAGATTGGTTTAGAACAGAATAGCACACTGACAGTTTCCCCGAGTGTCCTTCTCTGTCCCTAAACTCAAGGATTTCAAATATGGTTCAGCAAGATTGGTTTAGCACAGAATAGCACAGTGACACTTTCCCTCACTGTCCTTCTCTGTCCCTACAAACAAGGTTTAGCACAGAATAGCACACTGACAGTTTCCCCGAGTGTCCTTCTCTGTCCCTAAACTCAAGGATTTCAAATATGGTTCAGCAAGATTGGTTTAGCACAGAATAGCACACTGACACTTTCCCTCACTGTCCTTCTCTGTCCCTAAACTGAAGGATTTCAAATATGGTTCAGCAAGATTGGTTTAGCACAGAATAGCACACTGACAGTTTCCCTCACTGTCCTTCTCTGTCCCTACAAACAAGGTTTAGCACAGAATAGCACACTGATACTTTCCCTCACTGTCCTTCTCTGTCCCTACAAACAAGATTTAACACAGAATAGCACACTGATAGTTTCCACGAGTGTCCTTCTCTGTCCCTAAACTCAAGGATTTCAAATACGGTTCAGCAAGATTGGTTTAGAACAGAATAGCACACTGACAGTTTCCCCGAGTGTCCTTCTCTGTCCCTAAACTCAAGGATTTCAAATACGGTTCAGCAAGATTGGTTTAGAACAGAATAGCACACTGACAGTTTCCCCGAGTGTCCTTTTCTGTCCCTAAACTCAAGGATTTCAAATATGGTTCAGCAAGATTGGTTTAGCACAGAATAGCACACTGACAGTTTCCCTCACTGTCCTTCTCTGTCCCTACAAACAGGGTTTAGCACAGAATAGCACACTGACAGTTTCCCCGAGTGTCCTTCTCTGTCCCTAAACTCAAGGATTTCAAATATGGTTCAGCAAGATTGGTTTAGCACAGAATAGCACACTGACAGTTTCCCTCACTGTCCTTCTCTGTCCCTACAAACAAGGTTTAGCACAGAATAGCACACTGATAGTTTCCCTCACTGTCCTTCTCTGTCCCTACAAACAAGATTTAGCACAGAATAGCACACTGATAGTTTCCACGAGTGTCCTTCTCTGTCCCTAAACTCAAGGATTTCAAATACGGTTCAGCAAGATTGGTTTAGAACAGAATAGCACACTGACAGTTTCCCTGAGTGTCCTTCTCTGTCCCTAAACTCAAGGATTTCAAATATGGTTCAGCAAGATTGGTTTAGTACAGAATAGCACAGTGACACTTTCCCTCACTGTCCTTCTCTGTCCCTACAAACAAGGTTTAGCACAGAATAGCACACTGACAGTTTCCCCGAGTGTCCTTCTCTGTCCCTAAACTCAAGGATTTCAAATATGGTTCAGCAAGATTGGTTTAGCACAGAATAGCACACTGACACTTTCCCTCACTGTCCTTCTCTGTCCCTAAACTCAAGGATTTCAAATATGGTTCAGCAAGATTGGTTTAGCACAGAATAGCACACTGACAGTTTCCCTCACTGTCCTTCTCTGTCCCTACAAACAAGGTTTAGCACAGAATAGCACACTGATACTTTCCCTCACTGTCCTTCTCTGTCCCTACAAACAAGATTTAACACAGAATAGCACACTGATAGTTTCCACGAGTGTCCTTCTCTGTCCCTAAACTCAAGGATTTCAAATACGGTTCAGCAAGATTGGTTTAGAACAGAATAGCACACTGACAGTTTCCCCGAGTGTCCTTCTCTGTCCCTAAACTCAAGGATTTCAAATACGGTTCAGCAAGATTGGTTTAGAACAGAATAGCACACTGACAGTTTCCCCGAGTGTCCTTCTCTGTCCCTAAACTCAAGGATTTCAAATATGGTTCAGCAAGATTGGTTTAGCACAGAATAGCACACTGACACTTTCCCTCACTGTCCTTCTCTGTCCCTACAAACAAGGTTTAGCACAGAATAGCACACTGACAGTTTCCCCGAGTGTCCTTCTCTGTCCCTAAACTCAAGGATTTCAAATATGGTTCAGCAAGATTGGTTTAGCACAGCATAGCACACTGACACTTTCCCTCACTGTCCTTCTCTGTCCCTAAACTCAAGGATTTCAAATATGGTTCAGCAAGATTGGTTTAGCACAGAATAGCACACTGACACTTTCCCTCACTGTCCTTCTCTGTCCCTACAAACAAGGTTTAGCACAGAATAGCACACTGATACTTTCCCTCACTGTCCTTCTCTGTCCCTACAAACAAGATTTAACACAGAATAGCACACCGATAGTTTCCACGAGTGTCCTTCTCTGTCCCTAAACTCAAGGATTTCAAATACGGTTCAGCAAGATTGGTTTAGAACAGAATAGCACACTGACAGTTTCCCCGAGTGTCCTTCTCTGTCCCTAAACTCAAGGATTTCAAATACGGTTCAGCAAGATTGGTTTAGAACAGAATAGCACACTGACAGTTTCCCCGAGTGTCCTTTTCTGTCCCTAAACTCAAGGATTTCAAATATGGTTCAGCAAGATTGGTTTAGCACAGAATAGCACACTGACAGTTTCCCTCACTGTCCTTCTCTGTCCCTACAAACAGGGTTTAGCACAGAATAGCACACTGACAGTTTCCCCGAGTGTCCTTCTCTGTCCCTAAACTCAAGGATTTCAAATATGGTTCAGCAAGATTGGTTTAGCACAGAATAGCACACTGACAGTTTCCCTCACTGTCCTTCTCTGTCCCTACAAACAAGGTTTAGCACAGAATAGCACACTGATACTTTCCCTCACTGTCCTTCTCTGTCCCTACAAACAAGATTTAACACAGAATAGCACACTGATAGTTTCCACGAGTGTCCTTCTCTCTCCCTAAACTCAAGGATTTCAAATACGGTTCAGCAAGATTGGTTTAGAACAGAATAGCACACTGACAGTTTCCCCGAGTGTCCTTCTCTGTCCCTAAACTCAAGGATTTCAAATACGGTTCAGCAAGATTGGTTTAGAACAGAATAGCACACTGACAGTTTCCCCGAGTGTCCTTCTCTGTCCCTAAACTCAAGGATTTCAAATATGGTTCAGCAAGATTGGTTTAGCACAGAATAGCACACTGACACTTTCCCTCACTGTCCTTCTCTGTCCCTACAAACAAGGTTTAGCACAGAATAGCACACTGATACTTTCCCTCACTGTCCTTCTCTGTCCCTACAAACAAGATTTAACACAGAATAGCACACTGATAGTTTCCACGAGTGTCCTTCTCTGTCCCTAAACTCAAGGATTTCAAATACGGTTCAGCAAGATTGGTTTAGAACAGAATAGCACACTGACAGTTTCCCCGAGTGTCCTTCTCTGTCCCTAAACTCAAGGATTTCAAATACGGTTCAGCAAGATTGGTTTAGAACAGAATAGCACACTGACAGTTTCCCCGAGTGTCCTTCTCTGTCCCTAAACTCAAGGATTTCAAATATGGTTCAGCAAGATTGGTTTAGCACAGAACAGCACACTGACACTTTCCCTCACTGTCCTTCTCTGTCCCTACAAACAAGGTTTAGCACAGAATAGCACACTGATACTTTCCCTCACTGTCCTTCTCTGTCCCTACAAACAAGATTTAACACAGAATAGCACACTGATAGTTTCCACGAGTGTCCTTCTCTGTCCCTAAACTCAAGGATTTCAAATACGGTTCAGCAAGATTGGTTTAGAACAGAATAGCACACTGACAGTTTCCCCGAGTGTCCTTCTCTGTCCCTAAACTCAAGGATTTCAAATACGGTTCAGCAAGATTGGTTTAGAACAGAATAGCACACTGACAGTTTCCCCGAGTGTCCTTCTCTGTCCCTAAACTCAAGGATTTCAAATATGGTTCAGCAAGATTGGTTTAGCACAGAATAGCACACTGACACTTTCCCTCACTGTCCTTCTCTGTCCCTACAAACAAGGTTTAGCACAGAATAGCACACTGACAGTTTCCCAGAGTGTCCTTCTCTGTCCCTAAACTCAAGGATTTCAAATATGGTTCAGCAAGATTGGTTTAGCACAGAATAGCACACTGACAGTTTCCCTCACTGTCCTTCTCTGTCCCTACAAACAAGGTTTAGCACAGAATAGCACACTGATAGTTTCCCTCACTGTCCTTCTCTGTCCCTACAAACAAGATTTAGCACAGAATAGCACACTGATAGTTTCCACGAGTGTCCTTCTCTGTCCCTAAACTCAAGGATTTCAAATACGGTTCAGCAAGATTGGTTTAGCACAGAATAGCACACTGACAGTTTCCCTCACTGTCCTTCTCTGTCCCTACAAACAAGGTTTAGCACAGAATAGCACACTGATAGTTTCCCTCACTGTCCTTCTCTGTCCCTACAAACAAGATTTAGCACAGAATAGCACACTGATAGTTTCCATGAGTGTCCTTCTCTGTCCCTAAACGCAAGGATTTCAAATACGGTTCAGCAAGATTGGTTTAGAACAGAATAGCACACTGACAGTTTCCCTCACTGTCCTTCTCTGTCCCTACAAACAAGGTTTAGCACAGAATAGCACACTGACAGTTTCCCTGAGTGTCCTTCTCTGTCCCTAAACTCAAGGATTTCAAATACGGTTCAGCAAGATTGGTTTAGAACAGAATAGCACACTGACAGTTTCCCCGAGTGTCCTTCTCTGTCCCTAAACTCAAGGATTTCAAATACGGTTCAGCAAGATTGGTTTAGAACAGAATAGCACACTGACAGTTTCCCCGAGTGTCCTTCTCTGTCCCTAAACTCAAGGATTTCAAATATGGTTCAGCAAGATTGGTTTAGCACAGAATAGCACACTGACAGTTTCCCTCACTGTCCTTCTCTGTCCCTACAAACAAGGTTTAGCACAGAATAGCACACTGATATTTTCCCTCACTGTCCTTCTCTGTCCCTACAAACAAGATTTAACACAGAATAGCACACTGATAGTTTCCACGAGTGTCCTTCTCTGTCCCTAAACTCAAGGATTTCAAATACGGTTCAGCAAGATTGGTTTAGAACAGAATAGCACACTGACAGTTTCCCCGAGTGTCCTTCTCTGTCCCTAAACTCAAGGATTTCAAATACGGTTCAGCAAGATTGGTTTAGAACAGAATAGCACACTGACAGTTTCCCCGAGTGTCCTTCTCTGTCCCTAAACTCAAGGATTTCAAATATGGTTCAGCAAGATTGGTTTAGCACAGAATAGCACACTGACACTTTCCCTCACTGTCCTTCTCTGTCCCTACAAACAAGGTTTAGCACAGAATAGCACACTGACAGTTTCCCAGAGTGTCCTTCTCTGTCCCTAAACTCAAGGATTTCAAATATGGTTCAGCAAGATTGGTTTAGCACAGAATAGCACACTGACAGTTTCCCTCACTGTCCTTCTCTGTCCCTACAAACAAGGTTTAGCACAGAATAGCACACTGATAGTTTCCCTCACTGTCCTTCTCTGTCCCTACAAACAAGATTTAGCACAGAATAGCACACTGATAGTTTCCACGAGTGTCCTTCTCTGTCCCTAAACTCAAGGATTTCAAATACGGTTCAGCAAGATTGGTTTAGCACAGAATAGCACACTGACAGTTTCCCTCACTGTCCTTCTCTGTCCCTACAAACAAGGTTTAGCACAGAATAGCACACTGATAGTTTCCCTCACTGTCCTTCTCTGTCCCTACAAACAAGATTTAGCACAGAATAGCACACTGATAGTTTCCACGAGTGTCCTTCTCTGTCCCTAAACTCAAGGATTTCAAATACGGTTCAGCAAGATTGGTTTAGAACAGAATAGCACACTGACAGTTTCCCCGAGTGTCCTTCTCTGTCCCTAAACTCAAGGATTTCAAATATGGTTCAGCAAGATTGGTTTAGCACAGAATAGCACACTGACACTTTCCCTCACTGTCCTTCTCTGTCCCTAAACTCAAGGATTTCAAATATGGTTCAGCAAGATTGGTTTAGCACAGAATAGCACACTGACAGTTTCCCTCACTGTCCTTCTCTGTCCCTACAAACAAGGTTTAGCACAGAATAGCACACTGATACTTTCCCTCACTGTCCTTCTCTGTCCCTACAAACAAGATTTAACACAGAATAGCACACTGATAGTTTCCACGAGTGTCCTTCTCTGTCCCTAAACTCAAGGATTTCAAATACGGTTCAGCAAGATTGGTTTAGAACAGAATAGCACACTGACAGTTTCCCCGAGTGTCCTTCTCTGTCCCTAAACTCAAGGATTTCAAAAACGGTTCAGCAAGATTTGTTTAGAACAGAATAGCACACTGACAGTTTCCCCGAGTGTCCTTCTCTGTCCCTAAACTCAAGGATTTCAAATATGGTTCAGCAAGATTGGTTTAGCACAGAATAGCACACTGACACTTTCCCTCACTGTCCTTCTCTGTCCCTACAAACAAGGTTTAGCACAGAATAGCACACTGACAGTTTCCCCGAGTGTCCTTCTCTGTCCCTAAACTCAAGGATTTCAAATATGGTTCAGCAAGATTGGTTTAGCACAGAATAGCACACTGACACTTTCCCTCACTGTCCTTCCCTGTCCCTAAACTCAAGGATTTCAAATATGGTTCAGCAAGATTGGTTTAGCACAGAATAGCACACTGACAGTTTCCCTCACTGTCCTTCTCTGTCCCTACAAACAAGGTTTAGCACAGAATAGCACACTGATACTTTCCCTCACTGTCCTTCTCTGTCCCTACAAACAAGATTTAACACAGAATAGCACACTGATAGTTTCCACGAGTGTCCTTCTCTGTCCCTAAACTCAAGGATTTCAAATACGGTTCAGCAAGATTGGTTTAGAACAGAATAGCACACTGACAGTTTCCCCGAGTGTCCTTCTCTGTCCCTAAACTCAAGGATTTCAAATACGGTTCAGCAAGATTGGTTTAGAACAGAATAGCACACTGACAGTTTCCCCGAGTGTCCTTCTCTGTCCCTAAACTCAATGATTTCAAATATGGTTCAGCAAGATTGGTTTAGCACAGAATAGCACACTGACACTTTCCCTCACTGTCCTTCTCTGTCCCTACAAACAAGGTTTAGCACAGAATAGCACACTGATAGTTTCCCTCACTGTCCTTCTCTGTCCCTACAAACAAGATTTAACACAGAATAGCACACTGATAGTTTCCACGAGTGTCCTTCTCTGTCCCTAAACTCAAGGATTTCAAATACGGTTCAGCAAGATTGGTTTAGAACAGAATAGCACACTGACAGTTTCCCCGAGTGTCCTTCTCTGTCCCTAAACTCAAGGATTTCAAATATGGTTCAGCAAGATTGGTTTAGAACAGAATAGCACACTGACAGTTTCCCCGATTGTCCTTCTCTGTCCCTAAACTCAAGGATTTCAAATATGGTTCAGCAAGATTGGTTTAGCACAGAATAGCACACTGACACTTTCCCTCACTGTCCTTCTCTGTCCCTACAAACAAGGTTTAGCACAGAATAGCACACTGACAGTTTCCCAGAGTGTCCTTCTCTGTCCCTAAACTCAAGGATTTCAAATATGGTTCAGCAAGATTGGTTTAGCACAGAATAGCACACTGACAGTTTCCCTCGCTGTCCTTCTCTGTCCCTACAAACAAGGTTTAGCACAGAATAGCACACTGATAGTTTCCCTCACTGTCCTTCTCTGTCCCTACAAACAAGATTTAGCACAGAATAGCACACTGATAGTTTCCCTCACTGTCCTTCTCTGTCCCTACAAACAAGATTTAGCACAGAATAGCACACTGATAGTTTCCACGAGTGTCCTTCTCTGTCCCTACAAACAAGGTTTAGCACAGAATAGCACACTGATACTTTCCCTCACTGTCCTTCTCTGTCCCTACAAACAAGATTTAACACAGAATAGCACACTGATAGTTTCCACAAGTGTCCTTCTCTGTCCCTAAACTCAAGGATTTCAAATACGGTTCAGCAAGATTGGTTTAGAACAGAATAGCACACTGACAGTTTCCCCGAGTGTCCTTCTCTGTCCCTAAACTCAAGGATTTCAAATACGGTTCAGCAAGATTGGTTTAGAACAGAATAGCACACTGACAGTTTCCACGAGTGTCCTTCTCTGTCCCTAAACTCAAGGATTTCAAATACGGTTCAGCAAGATTGGTTTAGCACAGAATAGCACACTGACAGTTTCCCTCACTGTCCTTCTCTGTCCCTACAAACAAGGTTTAGCACAGAATAGCACACTGATAGTTTCCCTCACTGTCCTTCTCTGTCCCTACAAACAAGATTTAGCACAGAATAGCACACTGATAGTTTCCACGAGTGTCCTTCTCTGTCCCTAAACTCAAGGATTTCAAATACGGTTCAGCAAGATTGGTTTAGAACAGAATAGCACACTGACAGTTTCCCCGAGTGTCCTTCTCTGTCCCTAAACTCAAGGATTTCAAATATGGTTCAGCAAGATTGGTTTAGCACAGAATAGCACACTGACACTTTCCCTCACTGTCCTTCTCTGTCCCTAAACTCAAGGATTTCAAATATGGTTCAGCAAGATTGGTTTAGCACAGAATAGCACACTGACAGTTTCCCTCACTGTCCTTCTCTGTCCCTACAAACAAGGTTTAGCACAGAATAGCACACTGATACTTTCCCTCACTGTCCTTCTCTGTCCCTACAAACAAGATTTAACACAGAATAGCACACTGATAGTTTCCACGAGTGTCCTTCTCTGTCCCTAAACTCAAGGATTTCAAATACGGTTCAGCAAGATTGGTTTAGAACAGAATAGCACACTGACAGTTTCCCCGAGTGTCCTTCTCTGTCCCTAAACTCAAGGATTTCAAATATGGTTCAGCAAGATTGGTTTAGCACAGAATAGCACACTGACACTTTCCCTCACTGTCCTTCTCTGTCCCTACAAACAAGGTTTAGCACAGAATAGCACACTGATAGTTTCCCTCACTGTCCTTCTCTGTCCCTACAAACAAGATTTAACACAGAATAGCACACTGATAGTTTCCACGAGTGTCCTTCTCTGTCCCTAAACTCAAGGATTTCAAATACGGTTCAGCAAGATTGGTTTAGAACAGAATAGCACACTGACAGTTTCCCCCGAGTGTCCTTCTCTGTCCCTAAACTCAAGGATTTCAAATACGGTTCAGCAAGATTGGTTTAGAACAGAATAGCACACTGACAGTTTCCCCGAGTGTCCTTTTCTGTCCCTAAACTCAAGGATTTCAAATATGGTTCAGCAAGATTGGTTTAGCACAGAATAGCACACTGACACTTTCCCTCACTGTCCTTCTCTGTCCCTACAAACAAGGTTTAGCACAGAATAGCACACTGACAGTTTCCCAGAGTGTCCTTCTCTGTCCCTAAACTCAAGGATTTCAAATATGGTTCAGCAAGATTGGTTTAGCACAGAATAGCACACTGACAGTTTCCCTCACTGTCCTTCTCTGTCCCTACAAACAAGGTTTAGCACAGAATAGCACACTGATAGTTTCCCTCACTGTCCTTCTCTGTCCCTACAAACAAGATTTAGCACAGAATAGCACACTGATAGTTTCCACGAGTGTCCTTCTCTGTCCCTAAACTCAAGGATTTCAAATACGGTTCAGCAAGATTGGTTTAGAACAGAATAGCACACTGACAGTTTCCCCGAGTGTCCTTCTCTGTCCCTAAACTCAAGGATTTCAAATATGGTTCAGCAAGATTGGTTTAGCACAGAATAGCACACTGACACTTTCCCTCACTGTCCTTCTCTGTCCCTACAAACAAGGTTTAGCACAGAATAGCACACTGACAGTTTCCCCGAGTGTCCTTCTCTGTCCCTAAACTCAAGGATTTCAAATATGGTTCAGCAAGATTGGTTTAGCACAGAATAGCACACTGACAGTTTCCCTCACTGTCCTTCTCTGTCCCTACAAACAAGGTTTAGCACAGAATAGCACACTGATAGTTTCCACGAGTGTCCTTCTCTGTCCCTAAACTCAAGGATTTCAAATACGGTTCAGCAAGATTGGTTTAGAACAGAATAGCACACTGACACTTTCCCTCACTGTCCTTCTCTGTCCCTACAAACAAGGTTTAGCACAGAATAACACACTGACACTCTCCCTACCTATCCTTCTCTGTCCCTAACCACAAGGAATCCAGGATTAGTAAAGGAAAAAAATGACACTGTCCCTGCCTTATCTTCTCTTTCCCTGCTCCGGAACACACTACACAAGGCCGCCGCGCTGGCGGCCTTTTATAGTGTGGGGCGTGTACTAAACCCCCTCAGCAATAATTGGCCACAGGCATCCTGCCTGTGGCCAATCATTGCTCTCCTCGCTGCCGGCGCTGTGATTGGCCAAGCATGCGGGGTCACAGTGCATGCTTGGCCAATCACAGCGCCTGGATGACACTGCGATGGCGTAGTGCATTGTCGGCCGTTCGCGTCACTCGAATTTGGCGCGAACGGCCCAAATCGTTCGATCTTCGTCGAACGATCGAACAGCCGATGTTCGAGTCGAACGTATGTTCGACTCGAACATGAAGCTCATCCCTGTCCGTCAGTTGAGCAAAAGAGAATCCTATTGGATACATGAGACACATGTTCTCTGTCGTGACGGATTAAATGTAGACTTCGATATCAACTGTTTCATCACCAATCGTTAGTATGTATTTTTTATTCTAGATGACATGTGTATGTATGGATATGTATATCGTGCATTCTATATGACATCTATTAGTTCATTTTTCTTGTGTGTTTTACCTATTTTTTATATATGAACTTTTATATGAATTTTTATATGAATTTTATATCAATCTTCATTTGCCATTTATATATGTATTTTACATGTATTTCATATGTTTTTGCTTTGTACTGTTGATGGCTGCGGTTGACTTTACGTCATATGTCTATGTACTGGTTTCCAGACTAGATTTTTTACTATCCTTTATTTGTGGCAGTATAATACTGTCCAAGGCACATGTACACATTATATATGCACATTGCATTTGTATATATATTTTAGCACATCAGAATAGGAGTTCTTCATTAAAGTTATGTTTCTTATTGATCCATACACTGGTGTGCAGACATCGAGCAGTTACCTGTGGGATTGCCTGTGTATTTAATATGAATGCGGCATATCTAATTTCCCTTTAACCATGGTTTGGGGACACTTCCTGGTCTCTCACTCACGTGATTCACCTTCCTCAGCCAGCGGCACGTCATGTGATGCAGCGTTGGGTTGCTATGGTTACTCTCGCTTGATGTGAATAAGAGCGGGTGCACTACGTCCTTTTTTCATATCCGCTGATGAAGTCCCGCCCATAGGGACATTACGCACGGATGGGAAGGACGTGACGTCACCCGCAGCCATCTGCATCTGTTGTTACATACACGCTGCTATACTTGCCACTGGTTTAGTGCCTTTTACATGTAAGTGCACTTCTTTTTTCATTAAATATCCTTTCATATGCGGAGAACACTATAGTCTGCCTTTCTATTACATGATATATACCTCAATGGAGTCAGTTGTGATCCAGTCCGTTTGTTGTTGCCATCCAACCATCTTGGAGCTGTGATACTGAGCCTGAGATGGATATACCCATATGGGAAGGTATCTGTGACCCTCTATAACCAAAGGGTCTACTTTGGGAGGTGAGCGGCCATTCTTATCACTGATGGAGGTCTCTCACTGTGTTCACATAATCATCTGCATTTTTCAGATTCTATAAATCACTTTAGAAGATCACTGGGATCGTTCTTGAATTCATGGACTTGTTCAGCACTGCACTGCCTTATTATATATCTATCTCAGGGATTTAGAATTTTTGACCCTTGGTGCCCAGCTGCTTATGTTAGGGTTATTTATTGCGCTGATTTTTTCTTTGTTTATATTAAACAACAATGTTGAAGTGCAAAGTGGATTAACGCGGAGTTCCACCCAAAAATGGAACTTCCGCTTTTTGAAATCCTCCCCCCTCTGGTGTCACATTTGGCACCTTTCAGAGGGGAGGAGGGAGCAGATACCTGTGTAATACAGGTATTTGCTCCAACTTCTGGGCGTAGATGACCGCGGTGACCTACGCCACATCCGGCTCCTACTGCGTCGTCCCCCCGCTGTCTTCTGGGAGACACGCAGGTCTCAGAAGACAGCAGGGACCAGTGGGATCATGCAGCCTGACTCGCGCATGCGCAGTAGGGAACCAGGAGGCTTCACTTCCTGATTCCCTTACCAAAGATGGCGGCGTCAGCACCCGAGACCCGAGGGAGAGATCGGATTCGGGTGTCGACATCGCTAGTGCTCAGGACAGGTAAGTGTCCATGTATTAAAAGTCAGCAGCTGCTGTATTTGTAGCTGTTGACTTTTAATATTTTTTTTTTCGGCGGAACTCCGCTTTAAGACTAGCTATAAATATCAGTGTTCATATGTGCAGGCATGATCCATTTGTCTTAACAGCTGGCCTTCACATAAACTAATTTACTTAGCTAAATGTTTTTGGTAAAGATGTAGTAAAGGTGGTTCCTGACATTGACTTACAAAGGGGAAAAAACTGCATTTGTTTTCAGTCTGTCAGTCAATCTGCTGCTGCTCATAAGCATGCAGCCAATTAGCCAAAATTTCTGCATCAGGTGACTGTCTTTTATGTCTTTAAGTAGCGTATATCCATATCAACCAATCAGATTAAACCTTTTGCTAGTTTAGAACAGTCAGAAAAACAAATGAAATTTTTTGAGATATTGTTTTAAGCTTCTGAATTGACCAACAGTAGCCACAGACATGACTTTGCAAATTATTTATTTTTTTAGATTAGTAAACGTGTTGCAAATTCACTTGCAAAGGATATCCACCTCATTCACTAAGTTGAGGGAAAATCCCCTTGCAAAGTAAAAAGTTCCTTTGCACAGTGAACCCCCTATTGCCTCTAGTAAAACAACCACAATATGTCTGGTTTTTCTGATAAACTAAGGCAGGCCATAGATGATTTCCCCATCAACACAGTCAGTACTTATTGGGTAATCCCTCTGGTGGAGCTATTGGGTTCTTCTGGCAGGGGGGCAAGGAGAGTCGTCCTTGTCAGGAGAACACAGTGATTATTGCTAGGTGCTATAGCCGCTGACAACAATCACATGTAAAAATCCAACATGCTCGTTGTACCCAAGTTGATCAATAGATCAACTTGGGAACAGTCAGCCTGCCCATAAATGTTTGGAATCATACATGACCGGCTTAATTCCAATATATTTCTGATGTGTGAATTTACAATTATACTTTACGATTACACTAGTTTCCTAAAATATTTTGATCAAGTTATTCATATATATATCCAATTAAATTCCAGTAATTATTATTAAAAAGGCACATTTCTGAGTATAATTCATAATAAACAGAAAATTCCCAGGAACAGTATTTGCATGAAAGTAGTACAATGGTGCCACAATATTCTGCTCAGCAGTGTAGCCTTGATACTCTGCAGAGATAATCTATTATTTTCTCTACTTTATTTGCTAAGCTTGCATTGAATTCCTTATTAAGAAATAAGTTACTATGCAAGGAAACTAATTAAGCATTGTATGCAAGTATATATTTAAGATGCCATTTGGAAGTTAAATTGCAATAAGATTTGTTGTAAACAGAAACCATTTGGCAGTAGGATGCCTTTTAGTACTACATCTGCCAAGAATTATTTGCTTATCTGCAGATTTTATGGGGACAACAGTATGCAAACAATATTTTATTGTTACTGAAAATGTAAAATGTTTGGATTTTCTTTTCATCACAATAAAGTATGTGTAAATTAATTCTGCATTATATATTATATGCTGAATATTAAATAGCAGAGGTAACACAGTTAATAGCCTTTTTTTCAATATACCTACTGTATTTATCTTAACAACATTTTCTACTGTTTACAGAACAGTCCATGCACTTGGTCTGACACTCTTCATATCTCCATTGAGATGGATTGCCAATTATACATCATTAGCAGGGCATTTTTTATTTTCAATTAAGCAGGTCCTAGTCTTCCAGTTCCTCAAATTTCCTCAAATAACTAAAAACATCAGTTGTACAGGAATTAAATGCAGGTTTGCCAATATTTGGTCGATTTCTTTCCATTTTAGACAAAAGGTTACACATGTGAAGTCTAATAGCCTAAGTTATAAACAAAGTGTTATCCACACACCCCACAAAGTCAGCACCTCCAGTCATGTCAGAACCAAATCACCAAGCCTCTTACCGGAAAATATTGATCATTTAAAAATAAAAGGATCAAATAGCGATTTATTAAAACTAGAGCATGCAAAATCTGATACAGCTGTGAATTGAAATCAATTAGCTTCCAGATTTTTTTTATCAAAGCTTAATTAAACAAGCTAAAGTTAGAAGTTGACTGGGTACCATCCAAAGTTGTACCAGATTCTGTGAGCACCAGTTTTAGTAAATCAACCCCATTGTCAAAGCTGCCAGCCAGGTCCTAGCCCCACTGATGACTAATCATCAATTACTAAGAAAACCTGAGAACTGACCTCTGAGATGATTAAGGTCAATGGGAGGATGATGGATGATGTGATGCCTGTCCTTTTGCAGTTTATAGTACATCCATGCATCCTGGGCCTTGTCTGGTCAGTTAAGAGTGAGGTGAGTCCTGTGTCATGTGAGTGTGGATAACACTTTAAAGTGGTCAAGCTGAATAATTTACTCTGGAAGATTGAAGATATTGGTTTATGGACACTGTTTCTCACATATTTTGATATAGTGGACTAAAGACCGGTCATCAGCTATAGATTGGTCTGTGTAAGGGGTATTTTCACTTGATGTGTTGTTTGATTTCTTATATGCACTTTCATTTAATTGAATGTCTACGTGTTAGGGCTCAAAGATTATCCGGTGTATGGGCAATTGGTATTTCCCATCTTTTTTTATATAATGTATTTTTGTATTTTCAGTTGAGAGACTTCAAAAAGTATGCTGGTGGTAAGGCCAGTTCTTCAGATTTCCTAACTTCCCAATAGTGATAGGGAAATCTCAATACCTATTCAAACATGGAATGCTCACTGCATAATGAAGATCTGTTAAATTCATGAAATGCTAAAGGGGTCCATTATATAATACATTTTAAAAGATAGAAAGCTGCACCATCCACGTAAATTGAGAATTGGTTATCTCATTGGTTGTAGTCTACATACTCAATAACTAAGAAACAGGCTTTCAGGTGAACAAATAAGGTGGTCAAAAACCCCTATGCAATTTTTTTCTTCTGCTAAATCTATAAGAATTATCCACCCAGCATAATAGATTTCTCAATTTCGAATGCACTGAATTTATCAAAATTTACTTATTACTGTTTCCCGCCACCATCTAAGTAATTATGGTTTAGGTGAAGTTGCCCTATACATGAATCAAAATAAAAAACATAAAAGAAGGTAACATGTAAAGTTAACCTGTTGAGGGCATAGGATATGAGCTGCATATCATTTGAGCTCCTTTTCTGGCCATTGCATGCTGTACACTATCCTGTCGACACAGATCATTATTACCCTGCCTCGCTGCACTGTGTGTGTCCCTAGACCTATTTCAGCTGCCTGCCATGGATAAAATCAGGCAAGCAGCCTCCAAAGCTGTGAGGGAGAAGCTGGCCAAAAAGGAGACATAAAATTGTGCTAGGCTCCAGATCCACAAGATGCGCAGTGCCAAGACCCTAAGAGGAGCCTAAGGTATGATGAGTCTCCTCAAACTTACAGTCAGGACCAATGGTCACAAGAGCAAACAGACCTTGTAGGACCTAGCAAGGAGGATCAGAAGACAGATGAATCACAGAAAACTTAGGTGTTAACTCTCAAACATTTAATAGAAGCAATCCATCAATGTAAGGCTTCTTTGATGACCCAGATAGACACTGTCAGAATAGATTTATGATGCCTTAAGCGTGTTATGCAGAAAATGGGACACAAAGTATCTAATGCTGAAAATGGAATTAGCAATCATAAGGATGCTGCTACATTTCCATGCTGTTCAAAGAGATCTTTCTGAAGCTGAGTAATCTGGAGAATTGTCTCTGCAGGAATAATCTCAGATTCCTGAGGTTTCAAAAGAGGTCAAAATCCTAAGGATTCACTGGAAATATCAGCCTGGATTCTTGGTAAGTTTCAATACAATAATAATACCTTTGACATTTTTCATGACTTTTCTGCGCAAAAAAATGCTGCATCTATTAATGTTAAAAAAACTTTTCAGAGAAAGTAATATTGTCTACTCTACAACATGCTCTATCCTACAAAATTGTCCATGGTCTTTAACAGTAAAGTGTAGTTTTTTCAACTGTTGAAGAGATCAGCTTGTCTCAGCTAACATACACTATCTTTGGCATATGGCATACATATGGCAACCTGTAAACCACAAACCACAGCAGGAAAATGTACCACATTAAAGTGCAAATTTCTAGACTGACGATCCTGTGCATATTTCATAACCTTTGAATATCAAAAACAGTACTTAGACCCCTTAGCATCTGGTGAGTTAAAGTACAAAGGGGTGTGTGGGTGTGTGACGCACAGATCACTGTGTGATATTTTTGGAGCACTACAGCACTTTAGATTACTTTTGTGCAGAAGCACTTTTGGAAGAAGAATTGTGTTTGGGACTGATCTGAAGTCCCAATACGGATTTTCACTGGCTACTTGCTTTTTCAGTTCACATTGGACATTTATGATTTTATTATTTATATGTTTTTGATATTCAGAGGTTTTGGTGTATGCACAGCATCTGCACTCTAGGAATTTGCACTTTAATTTGGTACTGTTTGCGCTGTGGTTTGTGGTTTAACATTTGATCGTGTAATGTACAGCAGCAACAGGAGTAGTGTATAGGCACAAATATATTTAGTGTTGGTGGATTGTATTTATATTGCCATAGCTAGCCCATTAGGCCCATTAGCCTTAGTGCCTGTCACATGTGGCTGTCCATCACACCTGACATACCCATCAATGCTGTTTGCTTCTATTTATACCCACCTTGACTCCTTTATGGTTTACTGAGTGCAAATAATTTGGCTTAATTTTCTTTGCCACAGACTACCAGTGGTTATGCATACTCAATACTCCTTATAACATTTCAAATTGTACCTTATTAACTTCAATGTTGTATCCTTGTTTCTTCCTCTGTTACAAACAGATAATTTATGCAGTCTGCCGAAGATAACTACAGCTAAGAGTAGTATGTAATTTTTTCTTGAAATTTTAAAGTCATACGTGTAAGGTGCATCTTCCACTGTAGGGATTTCCTCTATGTCAATGGGTATTTGATTGAACTTGTTAAGTGTAGAAAGATGAATTCATCTTCAGCAGGGAAAATTCTTTTTGTGGTTTTGACTGTGCCAGCACATGTGTTTAGAGTGCAGGATATTACTTTCCCCCTTACATTAAACATATCAAAAAAATGACGAAGTGGCAAATGAGTAAATGATTTGGTCATCTAAAACAGCATACATCCTGACTAGGGATGAGCTTGGTGTTTGGTCCGAATGCAAGTTTGGACCGAAAGCTGGCTGTTTATATGTTCATCTGAATGCTAAAAGTTTAAGGTGTTCAGCATGGATGATCGCCAAAAGTTCAAGGATTTCAGTATGGAGGAACATGACAGCATCCGGGTGTCAGTGGTTAGCAGTGGGCACCCACCACGTCCTTACCAACCACTAACATCACCCAGCCTAATCACTTACATGGCTCATAATTCCCAGCCACCTAAGCATTTGGTCAGGGATCAGAAGGGTTGCATCATGGTCTAAATATGGTCACATGGCCATATTTGGACAATTTCATAACTATTCTGGACCCCTCCCTTATATTGCCATTGACATCTTTGGGAGCTGGCCTTGCTTTCTTCTTTCAGCGGGCACGAGGCATCGCAAATGTATTGTACATTGTGGGACATTCTATTCGATGCACAACACCTTCTGAGAGGATGTGGTATGTTGTGAAAGAGACAGTAGGAGTTTGGGTCTTTTTCCATTTTTTTGGTGTTGCAGCTGGCAGTGGGTGTGATTCCTGTCTTTCTAAAAGACACCATTTCAAAAGTCCATTTACTTGCTGGTGAGGCTGAAGCCTCGTACACACGACCGAGTTTCTCATCCAAAAACGACAAGAAAACTGCAGAGAGAGCTTTCTTGCCGAGAAAACCGTTCGTGTGTATGGTTTTTCGTCGAGAAAACTGCCGTGAATCTCGACGAGAAAAATAGAGAACCTGCTCTCTTTTTTCTCGTCAGGATTCTCGATTTTCTCATTGTGTTTCTTGTCGGCCTGTTTTGCGGCGAGAAAACCGTTCGTGTGTATTCTTTTCCGAGTCTTCAAAAGCGCGCATGCTCAGAATCAAGTATGAGACGGGAGCGCTTCTTCTGGTAAAACAAGCCTTCGTAAAGGAGATAGCACATTCGTCCCGCTGTAAATTATTGCATCGTTTAAATGTTGCGCATTTAAATCTTCTTCAGAATGTTACAATAATGAAATGCTGCTGATATTCACACATAGTTCTGACTAACTATTTTAAACATTTTTCATGCTGATCTCATGAATATTTAGCTGTATTATATCGAGCAAGATCTCATGAATATTTATATCATTAAAATTTGGAATACAGATCTTAATTTTAAATGATTCTTTATTTTATAGTTAGCTTCATGATTTAATTAATTATTTTTGTTGTGTCAAGTTTAGCCCTTATTTTTATTTTTTTCGACCTTCAAGGAGATTTTTTTGTGTTAGCTGTCCCTTTTATTTTATTTGTTAAAATGTATCTGCCTACTCCAAAGCTAAATTTAGAATTATTATAAAAACACATAGTCAAGTATTAACTGTAAAAAAAAAAAAAATTATTCATGTATATAACAAAATAAAAAGAAGGCAGCGCTGGAGAACCTGCTGCCATTTGTGCATCCATGGGACCCCAGAGCACACATCAACCCTGTGTGGCCAATAAAATTGGGAGCTTGAGAAGCACATCAGTTGTGAGCACAATCTGATGCTGGACTCCCAGAGGTCAGGAACAGCAGCAGGTGATATACATGTCCCAGGTCTGTGGTACTACAACAGGCTGCCTTCTGTCAGACCACATTGAAGCAAGGCCATCACTTCCTGGTCTTCTTGGCAGCCTTCCCTGCAGCCTTCCCTGCAGCCTTCCTTCTGCGTGTGGCTGGAGGCTGGGCCACTGGAGGTGTACTCGTGTCAGGAGGAGGAGAAGGAGGTGGAGGAGAAGAAGGTGGAGGAGGAGGAGGATGAGGTTGAGGTTGGGAAAGCTCAGCGACCTCACATATGGCCGTATTGGGGGTAATTCTCCCCATCACCCCCTTGTTCAGCAAGGTGATCAGCAGGGGCTCGCATAGGAGGCGTTGTTCCATGCTCATCACATTGAACTTGGCCCCAACTAGGCCGGCAATGGCCTCTTCAGTGGATGTTGGCTCCTGGAGGGTGGCATGTGCCTCTCTAATAAAGGCCATTGCTGCCTCGCTTGTGCTCCTGTCCCTCCTGGTTCTTTTAGGAAGGCGGATGGGAGGAACCTGAGATCTGGTCCTGCTACTTGGCCCAGCCACCTCCTGTGTGCCACTGGGCCCTGCCACCTCCTGTGTGCCACTGGGCCCTGCCACCTCCTGGCTCACAGTGGGCCCTGCCTCCTCCTGGCTCACAGTGGGCCCTGCCTCCTCCTGCCTGACACTTTCCAGACCCTCCTCCTGGCTGATGTCATCCTGTGTATGAAAAAGGGACATAGTTTTAGTTTTTGGTTCATCATTTACACACAAATTATAGCTCATGACTCTTGCAAATTGAATGTAAATCAATAGAAAAGACTATCATTATGACCCCATCAGTTTTCATTCTTCTCCGCCAATTTTGGGCCCACTACTGTCTATTGATATTGAGATCACTTTTTGCTCCCAATTTTGGGGGGTATTTACATATTATCTTATTTTTCATGCATTCATTTTATCACAATACATTTTGAGAAAATACTATACCTGGCTCCAGATGTCCAAATCAGGTTCTTCCAGGGTGGCTGCCTCCTCTTGCTCCAGAGAAGGCTCAGGTTGGCTGCAGGGAAGTCTGGGGGGAAGACTGGACAGTGATGGCCTTGCCTCAAGGTGGTCGTTCAGAAAGGACATCCTGCTATAGTACCACAAAGTCGGGACATATACATCAGCTGCTGCTGCTCCTGACCTCTGAGAAGCCAGGACCCTAAAGCGCTCAGTCCTGTATGTGCCTCTCAAGCTCCCAATTTTACTGTCTACCTGTTGTGTGGTTGCTGTGGGTAGCTTGGTCTGCACAAATGGGAGCAGGCTATCCAGCGCTGCTTTCCTCACACCTTTTTTCCGGTCAATGGGGTTTTTGGTCTCCCACAGAGTGGGCAGCTCCCTTACCCGGTCTATAAATTCACCCAGGATTTCCCTATCGCTGATGAAAGCATTAATTTTGGGTCTGCAAGCCAAAACACAAGACAAAAAAAGTAAGGTCAGTCACACAGTCTAAACTCATGTAAATCTGATTCCCCATTAGGGATGAGCTTCGTGTTCGAGTCGAACATACGTTTGACTCGAACATCGGCTGTTCGATCGTTCGACGAAGATCGAACGATTTGGGCCGTTCGCGCCAAATTCGAGTGACGCGAACGGCCCACAATGCACTACGCCATCGCAGTGTCATCCAGGCGCTGTGATTGGCCAAGCATGCACTGTGACCCCGCATGCTTGGCCAATCACAGCGCCGGCAGCGAGGAGAGCAATGATTGGCCACAGGCAGGATGCCTGTGGCCAATTATTGCTGAGGGTGTTTAGTACACGCCCCACACTATAAAAGGCCGCCAGCACGGCGGCCTAGTGTAGTGTGTTCCGGAGCAGGGAAAGAGAAGCATAGGCAGGGACAGTGACATTTATTTTTTCTTGCTTAACCTGGATTCCTTTAGTTTAGGGAAAGAGAAGGATAGGTAGGGAGAGTGTCAGTGTGTTTTACTGTGCGAATCCTTGTTTCTAGGGACAGGGAAGGACAGTGAGGGAATTCTCCTTGTGCTATAGTGTGCTTTAAAAAAACATTTTTTCTAGGGACAGAAAACTATAGGTAGGGAGAGTGTCAGTGTGTTTTACTGTGCGAATCCTTGTTTCTAGGGACAGGGAAGGACAGTGAGGGAAATTCTCCTTGTGCTATAGTGTGCTTTAAAAAAACATTTTTTCTAGGGACAGAAAACTATAGGTAGGGAGAGTGTCAGTGTGTTTTACTGTGCGAATCCTTGTTTCTAGGGACAGGGAAGGACAGTGAGGGAAATTCTCCTTGTGCTATAGTGTGCTTTAAAAAAACATTTTTTCTAGGGACAGAAAACTATAGGTAGGGAGAGTGTCAGTGTGTTTTACTGTGCGAATCCTTGTTTCTAGGGACAGGGAAGGACAGTGAGGGAAATTCTCCTTGTGCTATAGTGTGCTTTAAAAAAACATTTTTTCTAGGGACAGAAAACTATAGGTAGGGAGAGTGTCAGTGTGTTTTACTGTGATAATCCTTGTTTCTAGGGACAGGGAAGGACAGTGAGGGAAATTCTCCTTGTGCTATAGTGTGCTTTAAAAAAACATTTTTTCTAGGGACAGAAAACTATAGGTAGTGTGACAGCAGGAAGGTAAAGTCACCTGGTTGCATCCAGGGGGGTAGATATATTTCTCCCAGATTCAGGCTTTATGCTGACTTATACAACTAGGGTGGAGAGTTGTATAAGCCCAGCTGAGGCTAGTAGGCTCATGGATGACTCATACCTCTAGGGAGAGTGTGGGGCGTCGTACAGACAGGGAGTTGATGAGGCCAGCTGAAGCTTGTCAGCTCATTTAGGCCTCTATAAGAACTCCCAGATTCATTAGGTGTTAGCTCATGCCTGGAACCAGACCTGTGTGGACTGTCTAGGGAGAGTGAACCCCTGTGCGGTGAGAAAAAGCCTGTGTGGCTATTTGCTTGGACATTTAAAACCAGGGACTTAGGGACTAGGACAGCACTAGGCTGATCCCAGTTGTTAGTTAGGAAACCTGTATGTTTAGTCAGAGGTCAAGTTGACCAGGATTTAATTTGTTTATGTTTCTTTTGGCTTTGCTGTGTTTTGTCACTGTAAATAGAAAATAAACCGCACCTTTTTTTTGATTTTGAAAACCACAACCTCCGTTTGCTGGGCCTGTTTTGTGTGGGGAGCCCATCCCGGGGGTCACACACACCCGCTGCCGAGAAAACCCCCTCACAGTTGGTGGAGAATGCAGGCAGTTTTTTTTAAGCCAGCATGGAGGAGATACTGAAGCAGCTGGCTCTAGCAAATGCCAATCAACAGCAGACAAATGCAGGTTTGCAAAAGAGCCTTGCAGCTCAACAACAGAACTTCGCAGCCCAGCAGCAAGCTCATCAACAGAGCCTTGCAGCCCAGCAACAAGCCCAGCAGCAATCTGAGGCCCGCTTCATAGACCTGTTACAGAAGCAAGAGCAGAGACTACAACAAATGGAAGCAGTAATGCAGCAACGTCCGCAGACCAGTGAGGAAAGCCGTCCCACTAATACCGCGTCCTTTGGGGTGAGTCGTTTATTGACAAAAATGACTGGAGAGGATGATCCAGAGGTATTTTTGACCACATTTGAAAGGACTGCTGAAAGAGAAAAGTGGCCTGAGGAGCAGTGGGCTGGACTGGTGGCTCCTCTGTTAACTGGTGAATCGCAGAAGGCTTACTATGACCTAGAGCCTGACCAAGCAAAAGACTATGTGATGCTAAAAGCTGAGATATTGGCAAGGCTGGGTGTCACCCAGGCTGTCCGGGCTCAGCGTGTGCATAACTGGACTTTCCAGCTTGGAAAACCCCCCAGGTCTCAAATGTATGATCTCATTCACCTGAGCAGAAAGTGGCTACAGCCAGAGACTTTGTCCGCACCAAAGATTGTGGAACGTGTTGTAATGGATCGGTTTTTGAGAGCTCTTCCTACTGCCATCCAAAACTGGGTAAGCCATGGAGACCCAGAGACGGCCGATGGTCTTGTGGATCGTGTGGAGAAATACTTGGCTACAGAGAACCTGACGGCCTCTTCCAGAGACACTCGGACTTTCCACCCTAAGACCAGACCATCCCCAGGGGCGGATAAGAGGATTCCAAGGGGTAAGGGTGGAGAGAGTGAGAGGGTGGGAGCTCTACCCCAAGTTTGGCGAGAACAGCCTGGGAAATCAGAGGCTCAAGAGGCGGCAAGAAGGATCGTTTGCTACCGCTGCCGGCAAGCGGGACATATTGCAGCCAATTGCCCGGTTGTGGAGGAACCCATGCAGTGTGACTTTCTGATGGGCAGACGTCAGTCGCTGTGTGCGACAGTCGCATGCACTGCCATTCGAGGAACTGAGAAACATTTATGCAAAATGTGTGTTAATGGTAGAAATGTTGTGGTATTGCTGGATTCAGGTAGCCTTGTGACCCTGATAAAGGCTGAGTTAGTTAAAACAGAGGTCTCTGGGAATAGCAAGGTAGCTGTTATTTGTGTGCATGGGGACACCCGAGAGTATCCAGTGACTACAGTGTGTTTCGAGACCCCCAAAGGTACCCTCTCTCATCCAGTGGGCTTAGTATCTCAGTTACCGTATGACGCCATTGTGGGAAGGGATTTTCCGAAGTTCTGGGAACTGTGGGATGATCCTGAGCCCCCCACTGGTGCCCCTATGTACCAGGAATGTGATAGCCAGAACTCCCCTGAGAGTGGTGAGGACTCTCCGGAATTTCCCTTATCAGTATTGGCAGGGGAGACTCAAGAAACTGGAGAGGAGCCCACCTCCTCAGACGAAAACCTACCGTCTGTGGAGTTTTCTGATCTTGAGGTTCACAGGGAAAAATTTGCCACAGAACAGTTGAAAGACCCCGCCCTAATAAATGCACGGGAAAACGTAGTGAAAATAGATGGCGAGTTAGTGAACCCAGATAATACCTGCACTTACCCATACTTCAGCGTAGAGAAGGACCTACTGTATCGGGTGGCAAAAAGGGCAGAAGAAACCGTTGAGCAGCTTGTGGTGCCCAAACCTTACAGGAAGTTGGTGTTGGAGTTGGCCCATGGGCACATTCTTGGAGGTCATCTGGGGACAGAGAAAACCCGAGAGAGGGTATTACAGAGATTCTATTGGCCGGGGGTGATAAAGGACATAGAAAATTATTGTTCCTCCTGCCCTGTGTGTCAGAGGTCGGCCCCGATGCCACATTTCCGTAGCCCGCTGGTCCCTCTACCCATCATTGAGGTCCCATTTGAGAGGATCGCCATGGATTTGGTAGGTCCTATAATCAAGTCCGCTAGGGGGCACCAGTACATATTAGTTATAATGGACTATGCCACCCGTTATCCAGAAGCGATCCCTCTCCGAAATACCTCGGCCAAAACCATAGCCAAAGAGCTATCTCTTGTGTTTAGCCGGGTGGGTATTTGTAGAGAACTGCTTACGGACCAAGGTACACCCTTTATGTCCCGGGTTATGAAGGAGCTGTGTAAATTGTTCAAAGTGACGCAATTACGTACATCTGTGTATCACCCCCAAACCGATGGGCTGGTTGAAAGATTCAACAAAACCCTAAAGCAAATGTTGAAGAAAGTGGTGGATAGAGATGGAAAGGATTGGGACTGTCTACTTCCTTATCTGATGTTTGCTATTAGGGAGGTGCCCCAATCCTCTACGGGATTCTCCCCCTTTGAGTTACTGTATGGGAGACACCCAAGAGGGCTGTTGGATATTGCCAAGGAAACTTGGGAAAGTGAGAGTTCTCCCCACAGGAGTGTGATTGAGCATGTCGCCCTGATGCAAGACCGAATTGCACAGGTAATGCCCATCGTGAAGGAACATTTGGCCCAAGCGCAGTTAGCACAGCAGAGAGTGTACAACCGTGGAGCCAAGACCCGTACCTTTTCCCCGGGGGATAGGATACTGGTACTTGTCCCTACGGTTGAAAGTAAATTCCTTGCCAAATGGCAAGGCCCCTACGAGATAATGGAAAAAGTGAGCGAAGTGAATTACAAGGTCAGACAACCAGGAAGGCGAAAGCCCGAACAGATCTATCACGTTAATCTGTTGAAAGCCTGGAGGGATAGAGAGTCCCTAGTCGCAGACACTTGGTCACCAGCTCAAACTGGTTGCGTGATTCCTGAGGTTGGAATAGCAGCCACCTTGTCACAACCCCAACAACAGGAGGTTAAGGAGTTTGTGCTTCGCAACAAGGAGGTATTCTCTGAGCTGCCGGGACAAACATCTGGGGTAGAGCATGACATCATTACCCCGCCCGGTGAAAGGGTGAAGTTAAAACCCTATCGGATCCCAGAGGCCCGACGGGAGGCAATACGGGAGGAAGTACAGAAAATGCTGAACTTAGGGGTGATAGAGGAGTCCCAAAGTGATTGGTCTAGTCCCATTGTGTTGGTGCCTAAACCGGATGGGAGCTGGCGATTTTGTAACGATTTTCGTCAGTTGAACAAAGTTACAAAATTTGACACCTACCCCATGCCACGTATAGATGAGTTGATCGACCGGCTGGGAACAGCCCGATACATGACGACTCTTGACCTCACAAAAGGGTATTGGCAAATCCCCCTGGCCAAATTGGCCAAAGAGAAAACCGCATTTGTAACCCCAGACGGGGCGTTCCAATATAAAAGAATGCCGTTCGGGTTACAGAATGCGCCGGCCACGTTCCAGCGGAAAATGGACCAGATGCTGAGGCCCCATCGGAAGTATGCTGCGGCTTACCTGGATGACGTAATTGTCCATAGCACAGATTGGGCCTCACATCTGCCAAAAGTGCAAGCAGTCCTGGACTCTGTTCGGGAAGCGGGGTTTACGGCTAACCCCAAGAAGTGTACCATTGGGCAGGAGGAGGCCAAATATCTTGGGTACACCATTGGGAGGGGAGTAATAAAACCCCAACTCAACAAAGTCGAGGCCATCCAGAGTTGGCCACGTCCCAACAGCAAGAAACAGGTACGAGCCTTTCTGGGAATCGCTGGGTATTATCGGCGATTCATTCCCCACTTTGCCTCTAAGGCTGTGCCCCTAACCAACCTAACGAAGGGGAAAGGGTCGGTCATGATTAAATGGACCCCCGAGGCTGAGGCAGCATTCCAATTCTTGAAACAAGCCTTATGTAGCCAGCCAGTGTTGTACTCACCCGACTTCTCTAAAGACTTTGTCGTACAAAGTGATGCGTCAGATGTGGGGTTAGGAGCAGTATTGTCCCAGGTCTGGAACGGGGAAGAGCACCCAGTCATTTACCTCAGCAGGAAGTTGAAGTCCCATGAGGTAAATTACGCCACCGTTGAAAAGGAGTGTTTAGCGGTGAAGTGGGCTCTAGATTCCCTTCGGTACTACCTGCTAGGTAGGCACTTTGACATGGTTACGGATCACGCTCCGTTAAAGTGGATGGCTCAAAACAAGGAAACAAATAGAAGAGTGAATAGGTGGTTCCTGGCCCTCCAGGAATTCAACTTCACAGTAAAGCATCGCCCTGGCGTTCAAATGGGGAATGTGGATGCTTTGTCTCGAGTACATGAATGCCTGATTGCTGGTGTTCCAACCCCGAGGTTAAAACAAGAAGGGGGGGTATGTGACAGCAGGAAGGTAAAGTCACCTGGTTGCATCCAGGGGGGTAGATATATTTCTCCCAGATTCAGGCTTTATGCTGACTTATACAACTAGGGTGGAGAGTTGTATAAGCCCAGCTGAGGCTAGTAGGCTCATGGATGACTCATACCTCTAGGGAGAGTGTGGGGCGTCGTACAGACAGGGAGTTGATGAGGCCAGCTGAAGCTTGTCAGCTCATTTAGGCCTCTATAAGAACTCCCAGATTCATTAGGTGTTAGCTCATGCCTGGAACCAGACCTGTGTGGACTGTCTAGGGAGAGTGAACCCCTGTGCGGTGAGAAAAAGCCTGTGTGGCTATTTGCTTGGACATTTAAAACCAGGGACTTAGGGACTAGGACAGCACTAGGCTGATCCCAGTTGTTAGTTAGGAAACCTGTATGTTTAGTCAGAGGTCAAGTTGACCAGGATTTAATTTGTTTATGTTTCTTTTGGCTTTGCTGTGTTTTGTCACTGTAAATAGAAAATAAACCGCACCTTTTTTTTGATTTTGAAAACCACAACCTCCGTTTGCTGGGCCTGTTTTGTGTGGGGAGCCCATCCCGGGGGTCACACACACCCGCTGCCGAGCTAACCCCCTCACAGTAGGAAGAGTGTCAGTTTCTTTCACTGTGATAATCCTTGTTTCTAGGGACAGGGAAGGAAAGTGAGGGAAATTCTCCTTGTGCTATAGTGTGCTTTAAAAAAACATTTTTTCTAGGGACAGAAAACTATAGGTAGGAAGAGTGTCAGTTTCTTTCACTGTGATAATCCTTGTTTCTAGGGACAGGGAAGGAAAGTGAGGGAAATTCTCCCTGTGCTATAGTGTGCTTTAAAAAAACATTTTTTCTAGTGTGAGGGGGTTAGCTCGGCAGCGGGTGTGTGTGACCCCCGGGATGGGCTCCCCACACAAAACAGGCCCAGCAAACGGAGGTTGTGGTTTTCAAAATCAAAAAGGTGCGGTTTATTTTCTATTTACAGTGACAAAACACAGCAAAGCAAAAGAAACATAACCAAAATAAATCCTGGTCAAGTTGACCTCTGACTAAACATACAGGTTTCCTAACTAACAACTGGGATCAGCCTAGTGCTGTCCTAGTCCCTAAGTCCCTGGTTTTAAATGTCCAAGCAAATAGCCACACAGGCTTTGTCTCACCGCACAGGGGTTCACTCTCCCTAGACAGTCCACACAGGTCTGGTTCATCTAATGAAGCTGGGAGTTCTTATAGAGGCCTAAATGAGCTGACAAGCTTCAGCTGGTCTCATCAACTCCCTGTCTGCACGACGCCCAGCCCTCTCCCTAGAGGTATGAGTCATCCATGAGCCCACTAGCCTTATACAACTCTCCACCTAGTTGTATAAGTCGGCGTAAAGCCTGAATCTGGGCGAAATATATCTACCCCCCTGGATGCAACCAGGTGACTTTACCTTCCTGCTGTCACATACCCCCCCCTCTTGTTTTAACCTCGGGGTTGGAACACCAGCAATCAGGCATTCATGTACTCGAGACAAAGCATCCACATTCCCCATTTGAACGCCAGGGCGATGCTTTACTGTGAAGTTGAATTCCTGGAGGGCCAGGAACCACCTATTCACTCTTCTATTTGTTTCCTTGTTTTGAGCCATCCACTTTAACGGAGCGTGATCCGTAACCATGTCAAAGTGCCTACCTAGCAGGTAGTACCGAAGGGAATCTAGAGCCCACTTCACCGCTAGACACTCCTTTTCAACGGTGGCGTAATTTACCTCATGGGACTTCAACTTCCTGCTGAGGTAAATGACTGGGTGCTCTTCCCCGTTCCAGACCTGGGACAATACTGCTCCTAACCCCACATCTGACGCATCACTTTGTACGACAAAGTCTTTAGAGAAGTCGGGTGAGTACAACACTGGCTGGCTACATAAGGCTTGTTTCAAGAATTGGAATGCTGCCTCAGCCTCAGGGGTCCATTTAATCATGACCGACCCTTTCCCCTTCGTCAGGTTGGTTAGGGGCACAGCCTTAGAAGCAAAGTGGGGAATGAATCGCCGATAATACCCAGCGATTCCCAGAGAGGCTCGTACCTGCTTCTTGCTGTTGGGACGTGGCCAACTCTGGATGGCCTCGACTTTGTTGAGTTGGGGTTTTATTACTCCCCTCCCAATGGTGTACCCAAGATATTTGGCCTCCTCCTGCCCAATGGTACACTTCTTGGGGTTAGCCGTAAACCCCGCTTCCCGAACAGAGTCCAGGACTGCTTGCACTTTTGGCAGATGTGAGGCCCAATCTGTGCTATGGACAATTACGTCATCCAGGTAAGCCGCAGCATACTTCCGATGGGGCCTCAGCATCTGGTCCATTTTCCGCTGGAATGTGGCCGGCGCATTCTGTAACCCGAACGGCATTCTTTTATATTGGAACGCCCCGTCTGGGGTTACAAATGCGGTTTTCTCTTTGGCCGACTTGGCCAGGGGGATTTGCCAATACCCTTTTGTGAGGTCAAGAGTCGTCATGTATCGGGCTGTTCCCAGCCGGTCGATCAACTCATCTATACGTGGCATGGGGTAGGTGTCAAATTTTGTAACTTTGTTCAACTGACGAAAATCGTTACAAAATCGCCAGCTCCCATCCGGTTTAGGCACCAACACGATGGGACTAGACCAATCACTTTGGGACTCCTCTATCACCCCTAAGTTCAGCATTTTCTGTACTTCCTCCCGTATTGCCTCCCGTCGAGCCTCTGGGATCCGATAGGGTTTTAACTTCACCCTTTCACCGGGCGGGGTAATGATGTCATGCTCTACCCCAGATGTTTGTCCCGGCAGCTCAGAGAATACCTCCTTGTTGCGAAGCACAAACTCCTTAACCTCCTGTTGTTGGGGTTGTGACAAGGTGGCTGCTATTCCAACCTCCGGAATCACGCAACCAGTTTGAGCTGGTGACCAAGTTTCTGCGACTAGGGACTCTCTATCCCTCCAGGCTTTCAACAGATTAACGTGATATATCTGTTCGGGCTTTCGCCTTCCTGGTTGTCTGACCTTGTAATTCACTTCGCTCACTTTTTCCATTATCTCGTAGGGGCCTTGCCATTTGGCAAGGAATTTACTTTCAACCGTAGGGACAAGTACCAATATCCTATCCCCCGGGGAAAAGGTACGGGTCTTGGCTCCACGGTTGTACACTCTCTGCTGTGCCAACTGCGCTTGGGCCAAATGTTCCTTCACGATGGGCATTACCTGTGCAATTCGATCTTGCATCAGGGCGACATGCTCAATCACACTCCTGTGGGGAGAACTCTCACTTTCCCAAGTTTCCTTGGCAATATCCAACAGCCCTCTTGGGTGTCTCCCATACAGTAACTCAAAGGGGGAGAATCCCGTAGAGGATTGGGGCACCTCCCTAATAGCAAACATCAAATAAGGAAGTAAACAGTCCCAATCCTTTCCATCTCTATCCACCACTTTCTTCAACATTTGTTTTAGGGTTTTGTTGAATCTTTCAACCAGCCCATCGGTTTGGGGGTGATACACAGACGTACGCAATTGCGTCACTTTGAACAATTTACACAGCTCTTTCATAACCCGGGACATAAAGGGTGTACCTTGGTCCGTAAGCAGTTCTTTACAAATACCCACCCGGCTAAAAACAAGAGATAGCTCTTTGGCTATGGTTTTGGCCGAGGTATTTCGGAGAGGGATCGCTTCTGGATAACGGGTGGCATAGTCCATTATAACTAATATGTACTGGTGCCCCCTAGCGGACTTGATTATAGGACCTACCAAATCCATGGCGATCCTCTCAAACGGGACCTCAATGATGGGTAGAGGGACCAGCGGGCTACGGAAATGTGGCATCGGGGCCAACCTCTGACACACAGGGCAGGAGGAACAATAATTTTCTACGTCCTTCATCACCCCCGGCCAATAGAATCTCTGTAATACCCTCTCTCGGGTTTTCTCTGTCCCCAGATGACCTCCAAGAATGTGCCCATGGGCCAACTCCAACACCAACTTCCTGTAAGGTTTGGGCACCACAAGCTGCTCAACGGTTTCTTCTGCCCTTTTTGCCACCCGATACAGTAGGTCCTTCTCTACGCTGAAGTATGGGTAAGTGCAGGTATTATCTGGGTTCACTAACTCGCCATCTATTTTCACTACGTTTTCCCGTGCCTTTATTAGGGCGGGGTCTTTCAACTGTTCTGTGGCAAAGTTTTCCCTGTGAACCTCAAGATCAGAAAACTCCACAGACGGTAGGTTTTCGTCTGAGGAGGTGGGCTCCTCTCCAGTTTCTTGAGTCTCCCCTGCCAATACTGATAAGGGAAATTCCGGAGAGTCCTCACCACTCTCAGGGGAGTTCTGGCTATCACATTCCTGGTACATAGGGGCACCAGTGAGGGGCTCAGGATCATCCCACAGTTCCCAGAACTTCGGAAAATCCCTTCCCACAATGGCGTCATGCGGTAACTGAGATACTAAGCCCACTGGATGAGAGAGGGTACCTTTGGGGGTCTCGAAACACACTGTAGTCACTGGATACTCTCGGGTGTCCCCATGCACACAAATAACAGCTACCTTGCTATTCCCAGAGACCTCTGTTTTAACTAACTCAGCCTTTATCAGGGTCACAAGGCTACCCGAATCCAGCAATACCACAACATTTCTACCATTAACACACATTTTGCATAAATGTTTCTCAGTTCCTCGAATGGCAGTGCATGCGACTGTCGCACACAGCGACTGACGTCTGCCCGTCAGAAAGTCACACTGCATGGGTTCCTCCACAACCGGGCAATTGGCTGCAATATGTCCCGCTTGCCGGCAGCGGTAGCAAACGATCCTTCTTGCCGCCTCTTGAGCCGCTGATTTCCCAGGCTGTTCTCGCCAAACTTGGGGTAGAGCTCCCACCCTCTCACTCTCTCCCCTTGGAATCCTCTTATCCGCCCCTGGGGATGGTCTGGTCTTAGGGTGGAAAGTCCGAGTGTCTCTGGAAGAGGCCGTCAGGTTCTCTGTAGCCAAGTATTTCTCCACACGATCCACAAGACCATCGGCCGTCTCTGGGTCTCCATGGCTTACCCACTTTTGGATGGCAGTAGGAAGAGCTCTCAAAAACCGATCCATTACAACACGTTCCACAATCTTTGGTGCGGACAAAGTCTCTGGCTGTAGCCACTTTCTGCTCAGGTGAATGAGATCATACATTTGAGACCTGGGGGGTTTTCCAAGCTGGAAAGTCCAGTTATGCACACGCTGAGCCCGGACAGCCTGGGTGACACCCAGCCTTGCCAATATTTCAGCTTTTAGCATCACATAGTCTTTTGCTTGGTTAGGCTCTAGGTCATAGTAAGCTTTCTGCGATTCACCAGTTAACAGAGGAGCCACCAGTCCAGCCCACTGCTCCTCAGGCCACTTTTCTCTTTCAGCGGTCCTTTCAAATGTGGTCAAAAATACCTCTGGATCATCCTCTCCAGTCATTTTTGTCAATAAACGACTCACCCCAAAGGACGCGGTATTAGTGGGACGGCTTTCCTCACTGGTCTGCGGACGTTGCTGCATTACTGCTTCCATCTGTTGTTGTAGTCTCTGCTCTTGCTTCTGCAACAGGTCTATGAAGCGGGCCTCAGATTGCTGCTGGGCTCGTTGCTGAGCCTCCAGACTCTGTTGCAAAGTTGCGTTTGTCTGCTGCTGGGCTGCAAGGCTCTGTTGATGAGCTTGCTGCTGGGCTGCGAAGTTCTGTTGTTGAGCTGCAAGGCTCTGTTGATGAGCTGCAAGGCTCTTTTGCAAACCTGCATTTGTCTGCTGTTGATTGGCATTTGCTAGAGCCAGCTGCTTCAGTATCTCCTCCATGCTGGCTTAAAAAAAAACTGCCACTGGTTCTCCACCAACTGTGAGGGGGTTAGCTCGGCAGCGGGTGTGTGTGACCCCCGGGATGGGCTCCCCACACAAAACAGGCCCAGCAAACGGAGGTTGTGGTTTTCAAAATCAAAAAGGTGCGGTTTATTTTCTATTTACAGTGACAAAACACAGCAAAGCAAAAGAAACATAACCAAAATAAATCCTGGTCAAGTTGACCTCTGACTAAACATACAGGTTTCCTAACTAACAACTGGGATCAGCCTAGTGCTGTCCTAGTCCCTAAGTCCCTGGTTTTAAATGTCCAAGCAAATAGCCACACAGGCTTTGTCTCACCGCACAGGGGTTCACTCTCCCTAGACAGTCCACACAGGTCTGGTTCCAGGCATGAGCTAACATCTAATGAAGCTGGGAGTTCTTATAGAGGCCTAAATGAGCTGACAAGCTTCAGCTGGTCTCATCAACTCCCTGTCTGCACGACGCCCAGCCCTCTCCCTAGAGGTATGAGTCATCCATGAGCCCACTAGCCTTATACAACTCTCCACCTAGTTGTATAAGTCGGCGTAAAGCCTGAATCTGGGCGAAATATATCTACCCCCCTGGATGCAACCAGGTGACTTTACCTTCCTGCTGTCACACTAGGAACAGAAAACTATAGGTAGGAAGAGTGTCAGTTTCTTTCACTGTGATAATCCTTGTTTCTAGGGACAGGGAAGGAAAGTGAGGGAAATTCTCCTTGTGCTATAGTGTGCTTTAAAAAAACATTTTTTCTAGGGACAGAAAACTATAGGTAGGAAGAGTGTCAGTTTCTTTCACTGTGATAATCCTTGTTTCTAGGGACAGGGAAGGACAGTGAGGGAAATTCTCCTTGTGCTATAGTGTGCTTTAAAAAAACATTTTTTCTAGGGACAGAAAACTATAGGTAGGAAGAGTGTCAGTTTCTTTCACTGTGATAATCCTTGTTTCTAGGGACAGGGAAGGAAAGTGAGGGAAATTCTCCTTGTGCTATAGTGTGCTTTAAAAAAACATTTTTTCTAGGGACAGAAAACTATAGGTAGGAAGAGTGTCAGTTTCTTTCACTGTGATAATCCTTGTTTCTAGGGACAGGGAAGGAAAGTGAGGGAAATTCTCCTTGTGCTATAGTGTGCTTTAAAAAAACATTTTTTCTAGGGACAGAAAACTATAGGTAGGAAGAGTGTCAGTTTCTTTCACTGTGATAATCCTTGTTTCTAGGGACAGGGAAGGACAGTGAGGGAAATTCTCCTTGTGCTATAGTGTGCTTTTAAAAAACATTTTTTCTAGGGACAGAAAACTATAGGTAGGAAGAGTGTCAGTTTCTTTCACTGTGATAATCCTTGTTTCTAGGGACAGGGAAGGAAAGTGAGGGAAATTCTCCTTGTGCTATAGTGTGCTTTAAAAAAACATTTTTTCTAGGGACAGAAAACTATAGGTTGGAAGAGTGTCAGTTTCTTTCACTGTGATAATCCTTGTTTCTAGGGACAGGGAAGGAAAGTGAGGGAAATTCTCCTTGTGCTATAGTGTGCTTTAAAAAAACATTTTTTCTAGGGACAGAAAACTATAGGTAGGAAGAGTGTCAGTTTCTTTCACTGTGATAATCCTTGTTTCTAGGGACAGGGAAGGACAGTGAGGGAAATTCTCCTTGTGCTATAGTGTGCTTTTAAAAAACATTTTTTCTAGGGACAGAAAACTATAGGTAGGAAGAGTGTCAGTTTCTTTCACTGTGATAATCCTTGTTTCTAGGGACAGGGAAGGACAGTGAGGGAAATTCTCCTTGTGCTATAGTGTGCTAAAGCATTCCTCATCAACCATCTTTGAAATCCTTGTTTTTTGGACAGTCAGGGAAATTGTCGTTGTGCTATTCTGTGCAAAAGCAATCATCCTCAACCATATTTAGAAATCCTTAAGTAAAGGGACAGAGAAGGACACCTGAAGGTAGCCCTTATTGCTTTTTTCCCATCTCCCTGCAGGCCATCTATTAGAATGTCTGGAAGGCAAACAAGGAGAGGCAGACAGTCAGGAGGCAATAAAAGAGGGCAAGCAGGCTCTGTGTCTGGGGGCAACAGTGCTGGTCGTGGACGCGGTGCATTGTCATCAGCACATGGCCATGGGACACGCTTGTCCTTCTTTTCGGCAGCTGGACATGTTGAGCCACATCATGCCGAAGACTTGGTAGAGTGGATGACCAAGCCCTCCTCCTCCTCCTCATCCTCTCTCACCCAGGCTCAGGGTACTGGAAAAGCAGCTGCCAAAGCGTCCTCTTCCCTGGTATCAATGTCAGACTCATCATCAGTCACTCCTTCCCTAGACCCACCATGTCCTCCTCCTGAGGAGTCCCCCGAACTGTTTGAGCACAGTGTTGGGTACATGCTCCAGGAGGATGCCCAGCGTTTCGAAGGGTCTGATGATGAAACCCAGCTACAGGAAGGCAGTAGCGTGAGAGCAGAGAGAGGGGATGCTCAAGAAGGACACCAATCTGGCAGTCATGTTCCAGCAGCTGCAGCATACTGCCAGATTGGCTCCAGTGATGAGGAGGGAGGGGATGATGAGGTCACTGACTCCACGTGGGTGCCTAATAGGAGAGAGGAGGAGGAGGAGGATGAGGAGGAGGCACATCTCCAACGAGGCAGGATGCCCTTTGGTGGCCAGCGTAAGGGCAGTACACCGACGGAATCACACCGCAGAGCTCCGCCTGTGCAGGGCGCTGCCTCTGCCCGTCATTCAAAAAGTTCTTTGGTGTGGGCCTTTTTTGAGGCTAGTGCATCAGATCGCACAGCTGCTGTTTGCAACATATGTCTCAAGCGTATATCGCGTGGCCAAAACATCAGCCGCTTGGGTACCACATGCCTGACCAGACATATGTTGACCTGCCATACAGCTCGTTGGCAAGCCTACCTCAAAGACCCACACCAAAGAACAAAGCGGACCTCTCCTTGCACCGCATCAGCTGGGATCTCCAACCCCACTATAACTTCAGTCCTCTCTGAAACATGCACTGAGAGGAATGAAGGTGTAGAATTAGGTGTGTCACAGCCAAGTACTTGCGGCCACTCTGCTAGCAGTACACCGACGTCCGATTCTAGCAGGCAAATTTCCCTGCCCCAGCTGCTGGACCGTCGAAAGAAGTTCACTCCCAGCCATCCACATGCCCAGCGGTTGAATGCTAGCTTGGCTAAATTGCTAGCGCTTCAACTGCTGCCTTTTCAGTTGGTAGACTCGGCCCCCTTCCGTGAGTTTGTGCAATGTGCGGTTCCTCAGTGGCAGGTTCCCAAACACCACTTTTTCTCACGGAAGGCTATTCCGGCTCTCTACCGGCATGTGGAAGGCAATGTCTTGGCCTCGCTGGACAGGGCGGTCAGCGGTAAGGTGCATATTACCGCTGACTCATGGTCCAGCAGGCATGGACAGGGACGTTACCTTTCTTTCACGGCCCATTGGGTCACTCTTTTGGCAGCTGGGAAGGATGCAGGACAAGGTGCAGTAGTGTTGGAGGTTGTTCCACCGCCACGCCTCCAAAATGCTACTACTGGTTGTGACACACCTCTCTCCTCCACCCCCTCCTCTTCTTCTTCCTCCATGGCCTCTTCCTGTGGTTTGTCCTCGGAACCAGCGGTGCTCCGTAGGCGTTCAAGGGGCTACGCAAGTACGCAGGCAAAAAGATGCCATGCCGTGCTTGCGCTGGTGTGTTTGGGGGACAGAAGCCACACTGGGGCAGAGGTCCTGTCTGCTCTGCAGGGCCAGGCCGAGAGGTGGTTGACGCCATGCCAGCTTAAGCCAGGAATGGTGGTTTGCGACAATGGCACCAACCTCCTCTCCGCCCTCCGACAGGGACAACTGACCCATGTGCCCTGTGTGGCTCACGTCCTTAACCTGGTGGTGCAGCGGTTCTTGGGCAGGTACCCGGGCTTACAGGATGTCCTGAGGCAGGCCAGGAAAGTCTGTGTGCATTTCCGCAGATCTTATAATGCCAGTGCTCGCCTGGCTGAGCTGCAAAAGGAGTTGAACCTGCCCAAGAACCGCCTTATATGTGACATGCCCACCAGGTGGAACTCAACGTTGGCCATGCTGCAGCGGCTGCACACGCAGCAGAGGGCCATCAATGAGTACCTGTGCGACTACGGCACCAGGACAGGGTCAGGGGAGCTTGTTTTTTTTCTCCACGCCAGTGGGGCATGATCAGGGATGCATGCACTGTCCTGGCACCATTTGAGGAGGCCACGAGGATGGTGAGCAGTGACAGTGCATGCATCAGTGACACTGTACCTCTTGTCCACCTGTTGGAGCACACGCTGCGTGGAATAATGGACAGGGCACTTGAGGCAGAACAGAGGCAGGAAGAGGAGGACTTCCTTGCCTCTCAAGGCCCCCTTTACCCAGACAGTGTTCCTTCTGTCCCACCCATCGCACAGGAAGAGGAGGAGGAGGAGGAGGAGGATTGTGTCAGCATGGAGGTGGAGGCTGGCACTCAGCATCATCAGCAGCAGTCTTTTAGGGATGATTTACAGTCCCAAGAAACCAGTGGACTTGTACGTGGCTGGGAGGAGGTGGCTGCGGATCATGTCGTCCTTAGTGACCCAGAGGACTCCGGACCGAATGCCTCAGCAAACCTACGCTGCATGGCCTCCCTGATCCTGCAAAGTCTGCGGAAGGATCCTCGTATTCTTCGGATCAAGGAGAGGGACCATTACTGGCTGGCCACTCTCCTTGATCCACGGTACAAGGGTAAGGTTGCGGACCTTATGTTACCGTCGCAGAGGGAGCAGAGGATGAGACAACTCCGGGAGGCCTTGCAGAAAGGTCTGTGCAACGCGTTCCCAGAGACTGGGAGGTTACAAACTCCTGGTCCTGGACAACGAGTTGCTGAGGCTTCGGCCAGTCAAAGAAGGAGCGGTGGGGAAGGTGGCCGTCTGACCGATGCGTTCAGACAATTCTTTAGTCCGCAGCCCCAAAGTATGATCGGTTCCAGCAACCATCGCCAGCGTCTGATAAACATGGTGCAGGAATATCTAGGGGCAAGGTCAGACTTGGACACCTTCCCCACCAAAAATCCTCTGGCTTACTGGGTCTTGAGGATGGATCACTGGCCAGAGCTTGCACAGTATGCAATTGAGCTACTGGCCTGTCCTGCATCCAGCGTTCTTTCGGAACGCACATTCAGTGCTGCTGGAGGATTTGTCACGGATCACAGGGTGCGCCTGTCCACCGACTCGGTTGATCGACTGACTTTCATCAAGATGAACCAGTCTTGGATCACCACCAGCTACCACACACCTGATGCTGATATAACAGACTAATTGATTTTAACATGTCACATCCCTTCAAGACTGATGCTGATGCTGAGTGCCTGTGCTGTTATGTTGACTGGCTATCCTCCTCCTCCGAGTCCTCAATGATACGATTGATGATGATAGCTTGGAAGATGATTTTTGTTTATGGGTGCCGCCACCAGTGGCTAAGGCCCAATTTTTCAGCCCCTGTTTTACAGGGGCGTGTAATTACAATTTTTTTAGCAATAATTTGCCATAGGGCTCATTGCTGTGCTCCAAGTACAGTATCTGTGAGGGGTTGGAGTGTTGTGGCACCAGTGCCTAAGGCCCAATTTTTCAGCCCCTGTTTAACAGGGGCGTGTCATTACAATTTTTGAAGCAATACTTTGCAACAGGGCTCATTGCTGTGCTCCAAGTACAGTATCTGTGAGGGGTTGTAGTGTTGTGCCACCAGTGCCTAAGGCCCAATTTTTCAGCCCCTGTTCAACAGGGGCATGCAATTACAATTCTTGATCTAATAATTCACAGCAGGGCCCATTCCTGCACCCACCAAGAGTAACTCTGAGGGCTTACAGTGTTGTGGCAACGCCGCCACCACCACCACCACCACCACCACGAAAGGCCCAATTTTTCAGCCCCTGTTCAAAAGGGGCATGTAATTACAATTCTTGATCTAATAATTCACAGCAGGGCCCATTCCTGCACCCACCAAGAGTAACTCTGAGGGCTTACAGTGTTGTGGCAACGCCACCACCACCACCACCACGAAAGGCCCAATTTTTCAGCCCCTGTTCAAAAGGGGCATGTAATTACAATTCTTGATCTAATAATTCACAGCAGGGCCCATTCCTGCACCCACCAAGAGTAACTCTGAGGGCTTACAGTGTTGTGGCAATGCCACCACCACCACCACCACGAAAGGCCCAATTTTTCAGCCCCTGTTCAAAAGGGGCATGTAATTACAATTCTTGATCTAATAATTCACAGCAGGGCCCATTGCTGCACCCACCAAGAGTAACTCTGAGGGCTTACAGTGTTGTGGCAACGCCACCACCACCACCACCACGAAAGGCCCAATTTTTCAGCCCCTGTTCAAAAGGGGCATGTAATTACAATTCTTGATCTAATAATTCACAGCAGGGCCCATTCCTGCACCCACCAAGAGTAACTGTCAGGGCTTACAGTGTTGTGGCACCAGCACCACCATCAAAGGCCCAATTTTTACTACCACTGTTCAACAATTATATGTAATTAAAATTCCTGATATAATAGTTGACAGCAGGGCGTTCCAGCACCAACCAAGAGTAACTGTGAGTGCTTACAGTGTTGTGCCAACACCAACAACTAAGGGGCCTATTTCTGCAGAGTATATACGGCAGGTCCCTACTTTCAAACATCCAACTTACAAACGACTCCTACTTGCAAACGCAAGAAGACAACAGGAAGTGAGAGGAAATCTACCCCTAGGAAGGAAAATTCTCTCCTGTAAGAATTAATATGGGAGAAAGGTGTCTGCTCTGTACTGATGCTTTATCACCAATCCTTGTTTCAAGAAAAACACCACATTTCAAAAACAGTTGTCATTGGGACGGAAAGTGAGGTGAAATGTTCTGAACAGGGGCACAGACAGCAAAACAAATGTTACAGGGGTGATAACCCTTACCTATGTTTTCCAAAAAGTTTAAAAATAGATTTTTGGGCTGGAGCTACACTTAAACAATGTACCTGTTCAAAATTACAAACAGATTCTACATAAGAACAAACCTACAGTCCCTGTCTTGTATGCACCGCCTGTATACGGCTGTTCAGAGTATATAGGGCCTTTTTTATTTTATGTGTGGGGTTCCCCTTAATATCCATACAAGACCCAAAGGGGCTGGTAATGGGCTGGGGTGGGGTAGGGGGTCATGGGGTAGCTATGCCATTTTTCTTAAAGATTTTCATCCATATTACCGGGACCAGACATTACATTAAAGCCGCAAGCAGTTTTAAATGGCTTTTTTTTCCTTTAGAAGTGTCATTTTGTGCAGGGACAGTTCTAAACACGGGAAACACGTGGCACTTCACAGGCATACTTTAGACACCCCCCAGGTACGATATTTAAAGGAATATTTGACTTTTTTTTTTTCACTTTATGCATCATTAAAATGACTGCTCCCGAAAAACGACCGTTTTTAAAACTTCTTTTTGCATTGATACATGTCCCCTGGTGCAGAACCCGGGTTCCCAAACCCTTTTTAGGACAATAACATGCATAATAGTTGTTATAATTAGCACTTTAGAATTTGAACGTTCGCATCCATTGTATTTAATAGGGTTCTAATGTTCGTACGAACTTTCGGTCCGTTCGCGGGTTCTGGTGCGAACCGAACCCGGGGGTGTTCGGCTCATCACTATTCCCCATATATATCCTCCAACAATCTCTAGGCAGTATAGGCCACCGATTTCACAAAGTATAAAAATCACATACCTTCGTTCTCACGTCAGTCACTTTTCCTCCTCTCTCCGCACACCGAACGTAGTAACGTCACATGTGTGTTTGCTTTATATACACCACGTATGCGTGAAACTCCGCACACGTCGCCCGCCCATGATGTTCACAGTATCAACTTTTCCCCTGCCCCTTCTCTTTCGGCGCGCAGACAGATATGGCGGAGTCACAGCAGGTGTCTGCTAATTCTTCCAATAACGAGAAGGAGACCAGCTCAGACCGTGAAACGTCACGATCAAGGAGGAGATTCAAGGCATCTAATATGTCTTACGTGGAGATGGCGGAGATGGTGAACATATTCCTAAAGTCGGATTATGATGCAAAGCATGGGCCGTATACCCACCCTAATCTAAGGAAGTCCAAAATAATGAAGAAGGTAGTGAAAAGTCTGAAGAAGAATTTCGGGGTGAAACGATCAAAGGAGCAGCTTAGAAAGAGGTGGTCTGACCTGAAACTGAGGGAGCCGGAGCAGTTAATGAGCATTAAGAGAATGCTAGAAAAAAGTAAGTACTTCTCCTGTGTTTTTATTATTGTATTTCAGAACTTGCATGTTGCTCCATGTTGTTGCATTTTACTATTGTCCCTTAGAAAATGTCATCGGTAAAACTTGGTTTGGCCCAGTAATCGTTCGTTACAGACACATCGTTCGCACACTATATGCAATGTTTTGCGAGGATACAGGGTTCCAATTATTTAGAGAGATGCCTGTTTTTATTCCATAAATGTTATTACAGTGTTGGCTAGATGATGTGTTTGTAAAGAGAATGAAATGCAAACGTTAATCAGTGTAAAGGAGAGGACACTCAGCAGCTGTTTCTACATCTGGTCTCTGGAGCACTATAGTGTGGGCCACCAGAACAACCTTTTTAGGGTGCCCCACACAGGTGCATCAGTGTATTTTTGGGATGCCTCCATGTGTAAAAATTGTCAGCCAAAGGTGAATAGTCAAGATTTCTATATTTTGAAATAATGTCTTCAGCTTGTAACTCGGCCCAAACAGACACTTGTACCCCACTTCCAAGCAATGTAGCATGTTCATTTTTTTTAGCTAAAATATCTGAGTGCTAAGTATACCTTTTGTTTGATTCTCATAGGGGAGAGAAGACTGGGAGAACACCACTCCAGGGAGCACAGGAACCCCACACCTTCTAAAGAACCCCAACCTCACCAAGAACAACAACCTGAGGATGTTAAGGAAGTTGAAGTGGAGGAAGGAGAAGTGGATGACGTGGTGGAAGTTGTCACCACAACAGGTCAGTATCTGTCACCACAGCTTCAGGGAAGAGATGTAGGCCTGCAGAGTTATAATACATTTGGATATTTTTATAGGGGATGAAAATGTCGTTGGGAAATAAAGTATGCGTTTCTCTGCTGACAGTGCCCTACGAATCATCCAGCAAGTGATGGAATGTAGTACAGAACTGGACAGAATTAAGCAAAGAATGAATGTGATGGATTAAACCTTTAAGGACATCCTAGATGTTTTGGGGTGAATTGAATAAGGCACAAAACACCCCATTTTTTTTATATTGTTATTCCCCCAATTTTTTGCTTTTAGACAATCAATTAAGCCAAAATTTGAAGATGCACACAGTGTGTCAACATGTGCCATCTGCCATCAGGGGATATCCATGTACGGGTTTTGGGGGTGCAACCCCTTCCTCGCATCTCAAGTAGGTGAAATGAAGAAGGGGTTGCACCCCCAAAACATGTCCATTGATCACCCCTGATGGCAGATAGCACATGTTGACAATAGGGATCAGGAGTCAAAAATCCCTTTTTAAAAAGACTCTAAATTGTGTGCATCTTCAAATTTTGGCTTGGTCAGGGGTGCCAACACCCCATATTAGGACGGGCAGATAGAGACATTTTTCATTAAATTGAATGTCTGATATTGCCAAGAGGTATACAATGTTGTAGTTTGTTGGATGGTAATGATGGTTTTGTATTTTCTTACCCAAAAAAAAGGCCTGTTTCTGGGCAAAAAAAAAAAAAACCATAGTGTTATATTTACCATGTGTGTGAATGTGCACAGAGTAAAATGTTTGAACAACAACAAAGTGTAGCTTCTTTATCAAATACGCTCTAACCTTATTTGTGTATATTTTTGGTGTTACTAGTGAAATGGTTGGTATTTACTAAAGGAAAATAAACTTGGCACTACAAATGCACTATGACAAACTAGGAGACAAACAAAAAAAACATCAAAAAACAGATTAAACCAGATATTTATTTAGTTCTTTCTCAAAAATGATTCAGACATGGCCTGGCATAGGAATTGCCCCCCCCACCCGTGAAATATTCTAGATATTTCTGGCGAACCTCACGGGCATTTTGGGGGGGCAAGCCAGGACGGCCAGATTCTAGGCCCGGCAGGGTATTGCCAGTTGAAAGTCCTTCCTCAGGCACAATTGAGGCAATATAATTTGTTGATTTCCTTCTCAGAAAATTGTGTAGCACACAGCAACAGAAAACAACGTAGTTCAGTTTGTACTCCGCCAAGTTAATTGGTGTCAAGAAAAGGCGGAACCGGCTGGCCATTATCCCGAAGGCATTCTCCACGACTCTTTGGGCTCTGGCCAGCCAGTAGTTGAACACCCTCTTCTCCGGGGTCAGGGTCCTCTGGGGAAATGGCCTCATGAGATGCGGTCCCAGTCCAAAGGCTTCATCAGCCAAAAACACAAAGGGGAGTCCTTCAACATTCCCTGCATCCGGTGGCAATGCAAGGTCGTCACTCTGGAGACGGAGGGCAAACTCCGTCTGGCTGAAGGATCCCCCATCGGACTTCCGGCCATTCTTCCCCACATCCACATAGAGGAATTCATATCGCGCTGACACCACCGCCATCAGCACAATACTATGAAACCCCTTGTAGTTGTAGAAGTAGGACCCAGAACGGGGTGGCGGCACGATGCGGACGTGCTTCCCGTCAATGGCTCCACCGCAGTTGGGGAAGTCCCACCGCGTGGAAAACTCAGATGCCACAGTTTGCCATTCCTGTGGCATGGAAGTAAGCTGTGGAGTCAAACAAGAAAAATAAATATTAGTACTTTTGCACATAACATTGCAAGCAGATTATACTAAAATACATTCTAGCCCAACATCATTCTAAGTTTCCGTTTAATGTGTTTTTAAATACTCAAATAGAATGCTCAAGTATCATATTCATCACCCCCTCTGATGGTCCATTGTAACAATACTTGGGGGGGCTAGATGAGTTTGGGAATGCTCAAAAATAATGACAATTAACATTTTGATACATTTTAGGGGGTGATTAGGGGGGGAAAGGTAAAGCACTACAATGGAGCTGAAAAAATACATTGGGAAGTGACTCGGCTAGGTGTGTTTGGTCCCAGGATAGCATTGCAGTGCAGCCCCCTCTCTCTCCTGCGCCATCACTCAGAACAATACATAGGTTCATGCCTTGCATGAACCTATGTATTGTCGATGCCGCCCACTATTCAGGTTGATGGCCCCCTGTTGAGCGCCCGCCATCTGAATAACAGTGGCTGGTTGGTTTTTGGAAGTGCCTATCAGAGCCAGCGGCTATGATAGGCTTCCCGATTACAGCCTGAGGGCTGTAATTGGCTTCAAAAAAGTTAACCAGGGGACGCAGGGGGGTGCGTTCCTTGGTTAAACACTGACAGGCTCCTCTGCCAATCATGTTCACCGGGTCTGTTTACCCGTAACCTGATTGGCTGATGCAACATCGAGGGCGGGAGAAGACATCAAGGAGAGAAGAAGGACGGCGCTGACCAGAGGAAGGTAAGTACAGGACTGGGGGGGGGAACTGCCTGTATTTGTGGACAAACTGGCTGCATTTGAGGGGGCAAACTGGTGGCGTTTGATCGGCACAGTGGCTGCGTTTAATGGGCACAGTGGAGGAAATGGATGTTTTTTATTTTGAAATTTTTTGTCTGGCCCCCCAAATATTTTGAGCACCAGCCACCACTGCTGGAGAGGTTAGTGAAGGGAAATATGCATGGAGGAGAAAAAAGGGGCATTAAAAGCTTACAGCATGCATGAGGACAAAGGGGACATTCTCAGCATATTACAATCATGGTAATTAGGGAAGGATGAAAGAAATACAATACATTAGCATACATGAAATACATAGAATGTGATGTTAAAGGAGAAAACTTACCCTAATATAGTCCTCCTGCAGGACTTGGATAATGGCAGAACAGGTGTCTGGGATTATGAGGCCCAGAGCCTGGGGGAAGATGCCTGTCGTGAACTTCAAGTCCTGCAGACTTCTCCCAGTCGCCAGGTAGCGTAACATGGCGATGAGCCTCTGCTCAGCATTGATGGCTTCCCACATAACGGTGTCCTGCCTGGTAATATAGGGGGACACCAAAGCCAACAGATGCTGAAAAACGGGGTCAGACATCCGCAGAAAATTCCTGTAGTCCTCAGGATTATTCTCCACGATCTCCCGCAGCAGAGGCATATGACAGAATTGGTCCCGCTGGAGCAACCAATTCTTGGTCCATGAACTCCTCCTCACCCTGTTCATGGACTCGTCTTGGTCCAAGACAAGCAGACCAACACCAAGCGCACGCACAGCACGAACTCTACGATGAGAATGTACCCGCGACATGGCTAGGAGACGGTCGTCTGATCAGAACGTACTAAACAGAACGCACTTAAGAACAGCAAGGCCTATGAAGAACGAACTGAAAATACGAAACGAACAGGCAAGAACGCACTGTAAAACAGATACGACCTGCCTACACGCCCTGAAAGACAAGATACGAACCCACAAGCACAAACTGAACCGCAGAAAACGAACTGAAAGCACGAAGACTGAAAAGCGCGAATCGTCTCTTCCCAAACTTTTACTTCACACGCGGTAACACGAGATCAGCAAAAGCAGCCCAAGGGGTGGCGCCATTGAAATCGATCTTCCCCTTTATACTGCCGTCATACGTGCTGTACGTGACCGCGCAGAACAACAACGAGATTTGGAATTGACAGTGTGTATGCAAGGAAAGCTTGACAAGAATCCCGTCAAGCTTGACAAGAATCTCGTTGAGAAAAACGACGGGTTTTTTACGACGAGAAACTCGGTCGTGTGTAGGAGGCTTTACACTTGGATCATTTTTCGCTCTGGCTTTGATGAACTTTGAAAAGAAGGAAAAAGGTGGAAAGGATACTTGATGTTCCTGCTTATACCTTAAATCCACTTTTGCCTATGTTACTACTGGGTATACACCAGTGTCTGGGTACCTAAGACCTGGTACATGTAAATCTTTCTTGGTAATTTCAAGCTCAAGAAAAAAATCGCTTAGTTCCTGGATCTTCTGTTTGTCTCTTTTGGACAATCTAGGATACTCCTGTAATCTTTTGAAGCAGGCATGTTCCATTACTTCAAGGTTGCTGTAAATTTGCTCAAATCTTTCAGGTCTCTTAACACAGTTTGACGACTGAGGACCCAGCCATCTGAATAACAAGTCAAGTTCTTGCATAGGTGAGATTGCTAAAGTCCTGGACTGATTTGAACATACTGTAGATCTCCAGCTTCTGTAGATCTGTGGTCAAATCCTGTTTTATTTCCCTTTCTTTATTACTGCAAAAAAAAAAAGTTAACAGAACCACGCCAAACTAAAGAAAAAAATGACTAAGGACAAGGAGGCAAGGGGTATGGTCTGAGGTTGATTGCTCTAGTAATGAAATCCAGAATAAGTCACTGTGCAACACAGAGAGGGAAAAAACTCCAACAACTGTTTATCTGTGGCAAATATAGTTCAAAATTACTGGGTTAATCAAGTGGATTCTAAATGTATCCAGGTGGCCCATATAAAAAAGTATCGTATTTGTCTTGACAGATGTGTATCCATTTTTTGGTTTCCTTATTGAAATGTACCTTGTGTACCCAGTCATCTACCATGGATATCTGGGTTTGCTTCCAGAACAATGGGACCAAGCTATTAGCAACATTAAGCAGATGGGGTGTTACACTGTGCTTATAGGTGCCAGAGTAGCATGCAGCAGACATTGCGCCAGATCATCGTCTATCTGGAAAGGCATGATGTCCGAGATCAACTTTCAGATTTCCACACAGTAGAGTAGTTTGATTTTTAGGCAATCCCAACAGATTCAGATATACTAAAGCCAATGTTTTGGCTATTCTGTATTTAGAGCAGACTGTTTTCTAAAAAAAAAATCAGATCTGTAGGGGAATTAGTTTGCTTAAGAAATGTATGCAAAATGGACAGGAGTCCCCTGTCAGTTGACAGTTTGAGCCACAAAGAGGGTTAAGAAGTCAGTGGGTCTAATCCCTTTCAAGCTAGAGTTAACAAAATGTTGCAACTGCCTGTGTCTCCAGGCATCCATGGGGAAAACCCGCACACTTCCCTAAACTCAGTTTAGCTTGCCAGCAAACATAAATTTACATCAGCTGGTGTCGCCATCTAGTGCCCATTTTCTAAAGAAGTGCAAGGATTCACCAGGAGGGGAACCACAAAAAGCCCCCAAGCAGAAGTAGGGGCCAAAGGGAGCGATATGCTTCCTGCTTTGTTCATGAAGTCCCATATCCTAGCATGTGTTTGTATGAATGCTTAGGGACCTTAAATTGAAAGCTCCTTAAGGGCGGGAACTGTTGTGAATGTACAATATATGTAAAGAGTAGGGATGAGCCGAACACCCCCGGGTTCGGTTTGCACCAGAACCTGCGAACGGACCGAAAGTTCACGCAAACTTTAGAACCCTATTAAATACAATGGACGCGAACATTCGAAATATAAAGTGCTAATTATAACGGCTAATATGCATGTTATTGTCCTAAAAAGGGTTTGGGGACCCGGGTTCTGCCCCAGGGAACATGTATCAATGCAAAAAAAAGTTTTAAAAACGGCCGTTTTTCAAGAGCAGTCATTTTAATGATGCATAAAGTGAAAAAAAAAAGTGAAATATTCCTTAAAATATCGTACCTGGGGGGTGTCTAAAGTATGCCTGTGAAGTGGCATGTGTTCCCCGTGTTTAGAACTGTCCCTGCACAAAATGACATTTCTAAAGGAAAAAAAGCCATTTAAAACTGCTTGCGGCTTTAATGTAATGTCTGGTCCCGGTAATATGGATGAAAATCTTTGAGAAAAATGGCATGGCTACCCCACCAGCCCCTTTGGGTCTTGTATGGATATTAAGGGGAACCCCGCACACAAAATAAAAAAGGCCCTATATACTCTGAACAGCAGTATACAGGCGGTGCAAACAAGACAGGGACTGTAGGTTTGTTCATAAGTAGAATCTGTTTGTAATTTTGAACACGTACATTGTAAGTGTATCTCCAGCCAAAAAATCTATTTTTAAGCTTTTTGGAAAACATAGGGAAGAGTTATCACCCCTGTAACATTTGTTTTGCTGTCTGTGCCCCTGTTCAGAACATTTCACCTCACTTTCCGTCCCGATGACAACTGTTTTTGAAAAGTGGGGTTTTTATTGAAACAAGGATTGGTGATAAAGCATCAGTAGAGAGGAGACACCTTTTTCCCATATTAACTCTTACAGGAGAGAATTTCCCTTCCTAGGGGTAGATTTCCTCTCACTTACTGTTGTCTCCTTCCGTTTGCAAGTAGGAGTCGTTTGTAAGTTGGATGTTTGAAAGTATGGGCCTGCCGTATATACTCTGCAGAAATTGACCCCTTAGGTGTTGCTGTTGGCACAACACTGTAAGCACTCACAGTTACTCTTGGTGGGCGCTGGAACGCCCTGCTGTCAACTATTATATCAGGAATTGTAATTACATGCCATTGTTGAACAGTGGTAGGAAAAATTGGGCCTTTGATGGTGGTGCTGGTGCCACAACACTGTAAGCCCTCACAGTTACTCTTGGTGGGTGCATGAATGGGCCCTGGCTGGAATTATTAGATCAAGAATTGTAATTGCATGCCCCTGTTGAACAGGGGCTGAAAAATTGGGCCTTTGGTGGTGGTGTTGGTGGTGTTGGTGGTGGTGGTGTTGTCACAACACTGTATGCCCTCACATTTACTCTTGGTGGGCACATGAATGGGCCCTGCTGTGAATTATTAGATCAATAATTGTAATTGCATGCCCCTGTTGAACAGGGGCTGAAAAATTGGGCCTTAGCCACTGGTGCCACAACACTGCAACCCCTCTCAGATACTGTACTTGGAGCACAGTAATGAGCCCTGTTGCAAAGTATTGCATCAAAAATTGTAATTACATGCCCCTGTTAAACAGAGGCAGAAAAATTGGGCCTTAGGCACTGGTGCTGGTGCCACAACACTGCAACCTCTCCCAGATACTCTAGTTGGAGTGCAGGAATGAGCCCTGCTGCAAAGCATTGCATCAAAAATTGTAATTACATGCCCCTGTTAAACAGGGGCTGAAAAATTGGGCCTTAGCCACTGGTGGCGGCACCCAGAAACAAAAATGTTTTTCCAAGATATCATCATGAATCGGATCATTGAGGAGGAGGAGGATAGTCAGTCAACATAACAGGACAGTCACTCAGTCAGCATAAGCATCAGTCTTGAAGAGATGTGACATTTGAAAATAAATTATTCTGTTATATCAGCTTCAGGTGCTTGGTAGCTGGTGGTGAGCCAAGACTGGTTCATCTTTATGAAGGTCAGTCGATCAACCGAATCGGTGGACAGGCGCACCCTGTAATCCATGACAAATCCTCCAGCAGCACTGAATGTGCATTCCGAAAGAACACTGGATGCAGGACAGGCCAGTAGGTCAATTGCATACTGTGCAAGCTCTGGCCAGTGATCCATCCTTAAGACCCAGTAAGCCAGAGGATTTTCGGTGGAAAAGGTGTCCAATTCTGACCTTGCCCCTAGGTATTCCTGCACCATGTATATCAGACGCTGGCGATGGTTGCTGGAACCGATCATACCTTGGGGCTGCAGACTAAAGAATTGTCTGAACGCATCGGTCAGACGGCCACCTTCCCCACCGCTCCTTCTTTGACTGACCGAAGCTTCAGCAACTCGTTGTCCCAGACCAGGAGTTTCTAACCTCCCAGTCTCTGGGAACGCATAGCACAGACCTTTCTGCAAGGCCTCCGGAGTTGTCTCATCCTCTGCTCCCTCTGCGACGGTAAGATAAAGTCCGCAACCTTAGCCTTGTACCGTGGATCAAGGAGAGTGGCCAGCCAGTAATGGTCCCTCTCCTTGATCTGAAGAATACGAGGATCCTTCCGCAGACTTTGCAGGATCAGGGAGGCCATGCAGCGTAGGTTAGCTGAGGCATTAGGTCCGGAGTCCTCTGGGTCACTAAGGACGACATGATCCGCAGCCACCTCCTCCCAGCCACGTACAAGTCCATGGGTTTCTTGGGACTGTAAATCATCCCTAAAAGACTGCAGCTGTTGATGCTGCTGAGTGCCAGGCTCCACCTCCATGCTGACACAATCCTCCTCCTCCTCCTCCTCCTCCTCTTCCTGTGCGATGGGTGGGACAGAAGGAACACTGTCTGGGTAAAGGGGGCCTTGAGAGGCAAGGAAGTCCTCCTCTTCCTGCCTCTGTTCTGCCTCAAGTGCCCTGTCCATTATTCCACACAGCGTGTGCTCCATCAGGTGGACAAGAGGTACAGTGTCACTGATGCATGCACTGTCACTGCTCACCATCCTCGTGGCCTCCTCAAATGGTGCCAGGACAGTGCATGCATCCCTGATCATGCCCCACTGGCGTGGTGAAAAAAACCTGAGCTCCCCTGACCCTGTCCTGGTGCCGTAGTCGCACAGGTACTCATTGATGGCCCTCTGCTGCATGTGCAGCCGCTGCAGCATGGCCAACGTTGAGTTCCACCTGGTGGGCATGTCACATATAAGGCGGTTCTTGGGCAGGTTCAACTCCTTTTGCAGCTCAGCCAGGCGAGCACTGGCATTATAAGATCTGCGGAAATGCACACAGAATTTCCTGGCCTGCCTCAGGACATCCTGGAAGCCCGGGTACCTGCCCAAGAACCGCTGCACCACCAGGTTAAGTACGTGAGCCACACAGGGCACATGGGTCAGTTGTCCCTGTCGGAGGGCGGAGAGGAGGTTGGTGCCATTGTCGCAAACCACCATTCCTGGCTTAAGCTGGCGTGGTGTCAACCACCTCTCGGCCTGCCCCTGCAGAGCAGACAGAACCTCTGCCCCAGTGTGGCTCCTGTCCCCCAAACACACCAGCGTAAGCACGGCATGGCATCTTTTTGCCTGCGTACTTGCGTAGCCCCTTGAACGCCTACGGAGCACCGCTGGTTCCGAGGACAAACCACAGGAAGAGGCCATGGAGGAAGAAGAGGAGGGGGTGGAGGAGAGAGGTGTGTCACAACCAATAGTAGCATTTTGGAGGCGTGGCGGCGGAACAACCTCCAACACTACTGCACCTTGTCCTGCATCCTTCCCAGCTGCCAAAAGAGTGACCCAATGGGCCATGAAAGAAAGGTAACGTCCCTGTCCATGCCTGCTGGACCATGAGTCAGCGGTAATATGCACCTTACCGCTGACCGCCCTGTCCAGCGAGGCATGGACATTGCCTTCCACATGCTGGTAGAGAGCCGGAATCGCATTCCGTGAGAAAAAGTGGCGTTTGGGTACCTGCCACTGAGGAACCGCACATTGCACAAACTCACGGAAAGGGGCCGAGTCTACCAACTAAAAAGGCAGCAGTTGAAGTGCTAGCAATTTAGCCAAGCTAGCATTCAACCGCTGGGCATGTGGGTGGCTGGGAGTGAACTTCTTTCGACGATCCAGCAGCTGGGGCAGGGAAATTTGCCTGCTAGAATCGGACGTCGGTGTACTGCTAGCAGAGTGCCTGCAAGTACTTGGCTGTGACACACCTAATTCTACACCTTCATTCCTCTCAGTGCAGGTTTCAGAGAGGACTGAAGGTATAGTGGGGTTGGAGATCCCAGCTGATGCGGTGCAAGGAGAGGTCCGCTTTGTTCTTTGGTGTGGGTCTTTAAGGTAGGCTTGCCAACGAGCTGCATGGCAGGTCAACATATGTCTGGTCAAGCATGTGGTGCCCAAGCGGCTGATGTTTTGGCCACGCGATATACGCTTGAGACATATGTTGCAAACAGCAGCTGTGCGATCTGATGCATTTGACTCAAAAAAGGCCCACACCAAAGAACTTTTTGAATAACGGGCAGAGGCAGCGCCCTGCACAGGCGGAGCTCTGCGGTGTGATTCAGTCGGTGTGCTGCCCTTACGCTGGCCCCCGGAGGGCATCCTGCCTCGTTGGAGATGTGCCTCCTCCTCATCCTTCTCCTCTCTCCTATTAGGCACCCATGTGGAGTCAGTGACCCCATCATCCCCTCCCTCCTCATCACTGGAGCCAATCTGGAAGTATGCTGCAGCTGCTGGAACATGACTGCCAGATTGGTGTCCTTCTTGAGCATCCCCTCTCTCTGCTCTCATGCTACTGCCTTCCTCTAGCTGGGTATCATCATCAGACCCTTCGAAACGCTGGGCATCCTCCTGGAGCATGTACCCAACACTGTGCTCAAACAGTTCGGGGGACTCCTCAGGAGGACATGGTGGGTCTAGGGAAGGAGTGACTGATGATGACATTGATACCAGGGAAGAGGACGCTTTGGCAGCTGCTTTGCCAGTACCCTGAGCCTGGGTGAGAGAGGATGAGAAGGATGAGGAGGGCTTGGTCATCCACTCTACCAAGTCTTCGGCATGATGCGGCTCAACACGTCTAGCTGCCGAAAAGAAGGACAAGCGTGTCCCATGGCCACGTGCTGATGACGATGCACCGCGTCAACGACCAGCACTGTTGTCTCTAGACACAGAGCCTGCTTGCCCTCTTTTATTGGCTCCTGACTGTCTGCCTCTCCTTGTTTGCCTTCCAGACATTCTAATGGCCTGCAGGGAGATGGGAAAACCAGCAATAAGGGGTAGCTTCAGGTGTATATTTTGCAGGAAGCACACAACGCCCGCTGTAAGTGCTGCAGATGACTGCCTGTGTTACACAACAGGAAAAAACAGCAATAAGGGCTAGCTTCAGGTGTTTATTTTGCATGAAGCACACTACGCCTGCTGTAAGTGCTGCAAATGCCTGTTAGTGTAACACAAAAGAAAAAAAGCTCGAGCAATAAGGGCTAGCTTCAGGTGTATAATGTGCAGGAGGCACACTACGCCCGCTGTAAGTGCTGCTAATGCCTGTTAGTGTAACACACCAGGAAAACACAGCAATAAGGGCTAGCTTCAGGTGTATATTTAGCAGGAAGCACACTACGCCCACTGTAAGTGCTGCAAATGCCTGTTAGTGTAACACACCAGGAAAACACAGCAATACGGGCTAGCTTCAGGTGTATAATGTGCTGGAGGCACACTACGCCCGCCGTAAGTGCTGCAAATGCCTGTTAGTGTAACACACCAGGAAAACACAGCAATACGGGCTAGCTTCAGGTGTATATTTAGCAGGAAGCACACTACGCCCGCTGTAAGTGCTGCAAATGCCTGCTAGTGTAACACACCAGGAAAACACAGCAATAAGGGCTAGCTTCAGGTGTATACTGTGCAGGAGGCTTAGCAACAATGACACTGACACTGTCCCCTGCCTATCCTTCTCTCTCCCTGCACACAAGGTTCAGCAAAGAATATGACACTGACACTCTCCCTGCCTATCCTTCTCTCTCCCTGCACACAAGGTTTAGCAAAGAATATGACACTGACACTCTCCCTGCCTATCCTTCTCTCTCCCTGCAGACAAGGTTTAGCAAAGAATATGACACTGACACTCTCCCTGCCTATCCTTCTCTCTCCCTGCACACAAGGTTTAGCAAAGAATATCACTGACACTCTCCCTGCCTATCCTTCTCTCTCCCTACACACAAGGTTTAGCAAAGAATAGCACAATGACACTGTCCCTGCCTATCCTTCTCTTTCCCTGCGCCGGAACACACTACACAAGGCCACCGCGCTGGCGGCCTTTTATAGTGTGGGGCATGTGCTAAACCCCCTGAGCTATAATTGCCCACAGGCAACCTGCCTGTGGCCAATTATGGCTCTCCTAGCTGCCGGCGCTGTGATTGGCCAAGCATGCGGGGTCACAGTGCATGCTTGGCCAATCACAGCGCCGGGATTGCACTGCGATGGCGCAGTGTATTGTGGGCCGTTCGCGTCACTCGAATTTGGCGCGAACGGCCCAAATTGTTCGATCTTCGTCGAACGATCGAACAGCCGATGTTCGAGTCGAACGTATGTTCGACTCGAACACCGAGCTCATCCCTAGTAAAGAGCTGTGTAAATTGACAGCGCTATGTAAGTTTTTGAAACAAATCAATAATAAGCCTAAGCAGAGGGGCATTGTTTTCCTCATCTAAACACTGTAAATTGGCTGTTAGTCTTATGCTTAAATATTCTGTGGAATTTATAGTCCACAAAACGGGGAAGGATTGCTGAAGGGAGCAAAAAAGGATGGATGGTAAATAGAGGGGCAGTATTTTAGACTTTGTGAGATTGATTATAAAGTTTGATAGGGCCCTGACTTTCTTAAGGCTTCTCTGTGGGTCATGTTCATATTCTCTCTCTTTCTCCTACCCTATGTTAGTAGGCTATTTCCTACGTGTTCAGCTGGTCAGACTGGTACATTATGCCCATATATTGAGAATCAGCACTAAGAATTGTAAATTGTATTCAAAACTAAAGATAATTTTTTTTGGAGCTCGGCTTTAAAAGGGTTGTAAAGGTTTGTTTTTTATTTTCTAAATAGGTTCCTTTAAGCTAGTGCATTGTTGGTTCACTTACCTTTTCCTTAGATTTCCCTTCTAAATATTTTTTTTCTTCGTTTTCTTTGTCTGAATTTCTCACTTCCTGTTCCTCCTCAGTAAGCTGTTCAGTAAGCTGTTCTGGTTGACTCCACACCACTCGGATGATGGTGTGAAGTTTAGTGAGGAGAAACAGGAAGTGAGAAATTCAGACAAAGAAAACAAACATATAGAAGGTAAATCAAAGGAAAAGGTAAGTGAACCAACAATGCACTAGCTTAAAGGAACCTATTTAGAAAATAAAAAATGAACCTTTACAACCCCTTTAAGCATGGTAGTAGTTTTTATTTCTCTTGCCTTTGTCTTGTATAATATTTTTTAAATTTTTTTATAAAGTAACAAAAAACTCCACGCCAAAATGTAAAAAAAAATGGCGTGGGGACCTCCCCAAAGTCCATACCAGGTCCTTCGCAAGGGCGGGGCATGACATCACATGAAATCAGAAGGGGCAAGGTCACTTGGTTAAATTTTTTTTACATTTTAGGGCAGGGTTCCCCTTAAACTCCATACCAGACCTGAAGGGCTTGGTATGGATTTTGGGGGGGACTTGCACGCCATTTTTTATTTACATTTTGGTGAAGGATTCCCCTTAACCACTTCAATAAACTGTGTTCACTGACTGAATATAGAGTCTACACTAAATGCAGAGTATATACTAGACTGTATATATATATATATATATATTAAATACACTGCCTGCACTAACTAACCTGCCTGCCTAATCTAGCTCAATCTATCTCCGTCCACACACTATACATGGCCGCTATGGGAGCAGCCTTATATAGTGTGGGGCCTGGACTTAGTCTCCCTGAGCCATGATTGGCCAAAAGCACCCTGCCTTTGGCCAATTATGGCTCTCGCAGGAGAGCGCGCTGTGATTGGCCAAAGCATGCAGGTCAGGTGCATGTTTTGGGCAATCATCAGATGTAATGCACTGCAATTTTGTAGTGCATTATGGGGTGTTCTGTGGCGCTCGAATTTGCCGTGAACGCCCCATATGTTCAGTTCGTTTTAGAATAAACGAACACCCGATGTTCGAGTCGAACTTACAACTCGAACTGCGGGCTCATCCTTATTTAGGAGTCCTATAGGAGTTTTATGTATCATGCGGTGATCCTCTGTCACCAGTGGTTGTTTTCATCCTTGACGGCTTCAACTTAAAAAAATGGGATGTGAAGAAGTTTCTGAAAAGCAAATGGCAGAAAAACAGCACAAAGGAGAGGAGTAGCCTCGGGAGATAACCATGTAAGTATAGTAGGTTGCGATTAATCCAGATATAGGTGGGTTAATCACATTTTTTTATGTATATGAGTACTTACATCTGTAGGGATGCAAGACACCATGACCAACCTGTGTGCAGGGCATGAGGAGAATATAATTTTTTTGCACACAGGGTGATCGTGACTCAATGCTTGTTATGAGTCTTCTAGGGAGTCCTGTGCTGATGAGCTATGGGATCCTGGTGAATATAATATTTTAGATGGCTGGACCCAAAAATAGTAATACAGATTCACACCTAAACTTGGACATATCTCATCCTACCACACTTACAAGATTCTCTCCCTGGGCTACTTTTCTTCTTCCAATGTTTTTCTATACTCCAATTTCTGCACATCATCTTCTTTATATTTATCTCCAAGCACTGGTCATTTAGAGTTACTCAGCTGTAATAATTTAGCAGAAACAAAACCATTGTCTCAACAGGTCAGTGAAACATTTCTGTGCTCCATGCATGTAAAATTGGATTCAAGTTTTAAATGATTAGGCATTTATATGCATCTAGATTCATTGTTTGTTTGTATCATTTTATTTGTATTCTTCTCCTATATCCTATAGCAAAGTATTATTCTCACTGTGCAAACCATAACCTAAAAATTCCCACTATTATCACATTACTATAATGAAGGCTACCACATTTATTATAATATACTTTTGAGCAAATCACTAATGTGAACTTTTCTATTAATCGAACATATTGAGATGGGTATGCTTTCATAATTCACTTAGTCGGTTATTTCAGATGCACTTAATCTTTCTGCAAAAAATGGAGCATAAGCAGTTTAAACAGACTGCCTATGTTGATTCCATATTATACGTCAACAGCCAAATCATCATCTTCATCTCTAACCTCTTCCACTGGCATCTGATGTGTAAAAAGACAGTGACAGGTGACTGTCACAGGAAGGACAAATGTATCTTTGTCATGGGAAACGTGATTATCAGATTTGCTTCACCTGCTTTAGTCTGTGTGAGACCCACAATAGCAGTACCCAATGGAGGAGTTACTGGGTCCCTGAACACAGTCTTGGCCTGAGTTTGTTTTCACATATTATGCTCCTGTAAATTAATGTAAAGTGATGCAAACATCAGCAAAGGAAAGGGTTGCTTAAAACACTAGATTCAGCTAGTGTTACCATAGCGGTTATCAGCTATACTTATTTATTTTTTTGTACTATATAAAAGTTTTCACCCTTAACCCCGAAATGAAGCTCCAGGAGAGGTAGATGTTGAAACAGAAAAGCTATTTCCAAGTAACAAAATGAAGTGTCAGTGACACAGATAAGTTACACAGAACATGAAGTAGTCACCCTTTGCAAACTATTGGGAAACATTTCATTTCTGCTTGTAACTGTGGCTGTAATTTTTTTGGCTCCTAAAAGGCAACTGAAGAGCAATAGGCAGGATATTATAGGAAGCACACAAAGATAACTAGTATTGTACATTGCATGTAGGAGTTCATGTTGGGTTAACACCATAACTTGCAATTGCTTTTACAATTGCCTTTGTCTGTGAAGAAAATTACTAACTCCAGGGGCTTTGAAAACTGTATTTTGTTAAACCTTACAGCTTTCTATTTTTATATACTTATTGGATTTTTTTGCAGACAGTTGTGTACGTTTAAACATTAAATTGTTTGTGAAAAAATATGGTCTACAAACTTATTTTTACAGTAATTTTATTGCTTTTTTTAATTAAAGTGGTGAAAATAAATGTCAAAATAGATGGTGTATCAAATGAACAATGCAATGTATTTTATGCATATAAATCACTTTATTTGCATAAAAGCTATTTAATAAACTCAGGTACACACAGTAATATTCCTCTGTCTTTTTCTGCACTAAAGATGAAGGAAAAGGCAAAAATAATGAAATTTAGAAGAGAGCATAAGAACATTTTTCTGTGCAATATGGAGTTGTCAATACTTGTGGCCAATATAAAAAAAAAATGGACATCATAGAAGTGGATCATGGATACGCTATTTTGGGTAATTTGTACATCTATTTTTATTAATAGTGACTCTGAGATAGCGGGGAATAGAGCGAGACTTTCTGTAGGTTTTGGCCAATTTTGTTTACTGCAGTCATCCCAGTTAAAAGATTAATTATGATTTGATGAAGTTACAGTCCCTGTTATCATACTGTGTCTTATTATAGTGTATCTAAACCCCCCAAAAAATAGTAATGGACTGCAGCTTACAAATATTTGGTGACAGCATTTTTTTTTCTTTTTACAAGCTTTATTCCCTTTTATTTTAAAGCTGAATTCCATGTATGGATATTTATGCATGGTGACATTGGTCCGACATGCGTGTTCCATACCTGGCCGATCTCTGTGGAAACAGAGAATCACTATAGTAACTAAGGTTAACTACAGTGATCCTTGCTGTTTTCCTGATCCCAGATCTCAACGAATGCAAGGTGTCCTGTGATTGGACAAGTAGGAGATTGTAATGTTACACTTACAAGAACACTTTGTATTAAATGAGAAAAATGCAAGGAATTCTCTGAATGGCACGTATACTGAGTGAATGAACCCCCCCCCCCGTGTAGGGCCGTCGCTCTGCGCTGAATCCAGTAGAAAGCGAGGATCACTGTAGTAGTGGTGGCTACTACAGTGATTCTCTGCTTTCACAAGGATCAACAAAGTATTGAATATGCATAACTTTGTTGGTCCAAGCTGGACCAATGTAACTGCAAAAAAAACATACCAGCTTTAACCTGGTGATCCTGTTGAATTTCCAGGTGGTGCCAGCATGAAACCAATGGGTAATGACAGTGAAGGGCTCTGGTTGCAACCCCCCCCCCCCTCACCCCATGCCTATTCACAAAAAGCTTAAGGATTTTTCACAGAATACAAGGTGATTTAGGACAAGAGAGACATGAGGAGTTTAGTTGGTGCACAAAAGGATTACTGGGCTTGTGTTTCTCTTTCCTGACCAGATTCTCCACTCTGAATGATTCATGATTTTAGGAGGCAAGATGAATGAAGTCTTGCAGGTTGTGATGGTAAAGCTGACTGTGTGTAGAAGACACATTCTGCTGGGCCCAATCATTATCTCTACAGTAGTGAGTATTGGGGGTAAGTATTCCTTTGGAAGAAAAATGTAATTCAGGAGGAAGAGGAGCCCATCTAAACAAAACAAACTGAAGCTGGTGGTGGACTTTAACACTCTCTTTCCCCACATTATACCCTAACTCAGTGGCATAGCGTGGGGGGGCCAGGGGGGCGGTTTCCCCAGGCACAAAATTTAGAGGGGCGCAGCGGCAGGTGGCAGGTTACCTACAGCTCTTCTCTTGCGCTGTGCAGTCTAGGAGACTGTGAGCTCTTCCGCTTCGCTATGAGGAAGAAGTTGCAATGCAGTCCCGGCTTAGGCTCCAGCGGTGACACTGACACAGACAGCAGTGAGTAAATGAGTAAATGACCACTGAACACTGAAGACCATCCATGATGATCCCAGGGATTGTGACCGTGCGGAGACTGGGGGGAAGGAGGAGGAGGGCAGGCGACTCATGAGGCATCCTCTCCATTACACGCCACTCCCCACACATGAGGTCCAGGATCCCGGCTCGTGCGACATGCTGTCCGTCCACTTGGCCCGCCCCACAGCCCAGACTTCTGACCACCGCCGTCTCCTGAGTCCTCCCTGTGACTGTCAGTGTGCTGCTGCACTCTGACCCCGCACCGACCACCCCAGGACTGGAGGAAACCGGGGCCAGGAGGAAGAAGATGAGGCATCATCCGCACAGACAGAAGCCCCTCCTTACCAACAGCTGCACGGACATGGTCAGTACTCCTCTACAGAGGAAAGCTCTGTATGGGATGATGGCAGCCGGAGGGGGGCTGGGGCTGAGCTCTGAACTGGTATCTGGGGGAAAGAGAGCTTTGTATTTGGGGGGGATGTACACAGCGCAGCCCCTAAACCCTGCACACAGTGCACCCCCTTAACCCTGCAAGCCATACACAGCGCACCCCCTCAAACCTGCACACCACACACAGCGCACCCCCCTCAACCCTGCACGCCACACACAGCGCACCCCCCTCAACCCTGCACGCCACCCACAGCGCACCCCCTCAACCCTGCAAGCCACACACAGTGCACCCCCCTCAACCCTGCAAGCCACACACAGTGCACCCCCCTCATCCCTGCAAGCCACACACAGCACATCCCCCTCAACCCTGCAAGCCACACACAGCACCCCCCCCCCTCAACCCACACACAGCGCACCCCCCTCAACTCTGCAAGCCACACACAGTGCATCCCCTCAACCCTGCAAGCCACACACAGCGCCCCCCCCTCAACCCACACACAGCGCACCCCCCTCAACCCTGCAAGCCACACACAGCGCATCCCCTCAACCCTGCACACCAAACACAGCACACCCCCAATCCTGCATGCCACACATAGCACACCCCCAACCCTGCATGCCACATGAAGTGCACCCCCTCAACCCTGCACGCTGCACACAGTGCACCCCCCTCAACCCTGCACTCCGTACACAGCGCACCTCTTAACCCTGCATTCCGTACACAGCACACCCCTCAACCCTGCACTCCATACACAGCGCACCTTTGAACCCTGCATTCTGTACAAAGCGCATCCCTAAGCCTTGCACTCCATACACAGCGCACCCCTTAACCCTCATTGATAATAATTAGTTCTAGTTCTTCTTTTGTGTCTATTGGTGGGTCCCGTCACTTCTGAAGTCTGTGGTGTGCAGGCAGTGAGATGATGTGCTGCAACCTTAAGCAACAAATCAGTGGGTTGTAATGATGTGCTGTGACCTCTAGCAACCAATCAGTGAGCCGTAATGATGTGCTGCAATGTCTAGAAACCAATTAGGAAGCATTAATAATATGCAGTAACCTCTAGCAACCAGTGAGTGGTAATGATGTGCAGTAACCTTCAGCAACAAAATCAGTGAACAGTAATGATCTGCTATAATCTCTAGCAAGCAATCAGTGAGCAATAATAATTTGCCGTGATCTCTAGCAACCAATCAGTTTGTAGTAATGATGTGTAGTAACCTCTAGCAAACAATGGGTAAGCGGTAATTATGTGCAGTATCGTCTAGCAACCAATCAGTGAGCAATAATAATGTGTGTAGTGGACAGTGTAGGAATCAGGTGGGTCAGTGTAGTGGTCAGTATAGGAATCAGGTAGGTCAGTGTAGTGTTCAGTATAGGAATCAGGTAGGTCAGTGTAGTGGTCAGTATAGGAATCAGGTAGGTCAGTGTAGTGGTCAGTATAGCAATCAGGTAGGTCAGTTTAGTGGTCAGTGTAGGAATCAGGCAGGTCAGTAAAGGAATACGGTAGGTTAGTATAGTGGTCAGGTAGGTCAGTGTAGGAATCAGGTTGGTCAGTACTACTGTACTAGTGTCAGGTCACCTACGGCCAGGTGACAGATGCACACCGTAGGGGGACAGGAGTGCACCGCAAGGTAGTGAACCCTATGGCTGACTGCTGCGGATAGGAAACTGGGTGGTTGTGGAAAGCGGGACCAGAGGAGCACAACCGGGATCCTATAGGAAGCTAGAGCCAAGATTCCCCAGGGTGCGGAGTCTAAGACCCAGCAGGTCTTCTCCAGAGCCTCTAGTGGTGAGGATGTTATGCTGCAGGCTGGGTCCAGGTCACGGCCCCTAGAGTCTCCTAGCTCACGCCCCGTAGGATAAGGGGACAAGAGGGGAAGCAGCAGCACAAGATATAAGAGTAATGAATAACAAGCTGAAGGTCAAGGGCCACAAGCAGACAAGGATAACGAAAGACAAGCCGAAGGTCAAGGGTCACAAGCAGACAGGGATAGTCGGGGACAAGCCAATAACGTAACAGAGAGACAGACGTAGCACACGGCAGGCAGGAACCCAAACACACAATGCCTAACAAACACGTTGATCAGCCAAGCAGGCTTGCAGTGCACAGGTTAATATATTGTTCTGTGATAGGGCCTGGGGTGGAGTCAGGCTGGGAGGAGATTATAAAGGAAGCCAGGTGAAAGGGTCTGGCCTCTAAGATGAACACATGAGGAGGAAAGGTAAGCTGACAGACAAACATTACTGCATATCCATGACAGTACCCTCCCTCTTATGGGCCCTCCCCCTCCCCCGCCTGGGCCCAGGCTTAAAGGGAAATCTCAGATGAAACCTCCTCAACAGACGAGGTGCAATGACCTCAGATGCAGCGATCCAAGACGCCTCCTCAGGACCAAAACCTCTCCAATGCACAAGGTACTGAAGAATGCCTCTGCAGAGCCGAGAATCCAGAACTTGTCTAACCTCGTACTTTAGATTATCCTCAGAGACCAGAACCGAGGTAGGGAGATGACGAGAAGATTTATTGAGGACCAAAGGCCCTCTAGGAATAAGCAAGGGCATGAGAGGATCAACAGAACTCTGAGGAGGGTCCCCCAGACCCTTAAAGATGAACTGGTCATTAGTGATGAGCCGAACACCCCCGGGTTCGGTTCGCACCAGAACCCGCGAACGGACCGAAAGTTCGTACGAACATTAGAACCCTATTAAATACAATGGATGCGAACGTTCGAATTCTAAAGTGCTAATTATAACAACTATTATGCATGTTATTGTCCTAAAAAGGGTTTGGGAACCCGGGTTCTGCACCAGGGGACATGTATCAATGCAAAAAGAAGTTTTAAAAACGGTCGTTTTTCGGGAGCAGTCATTTTAATGATGCATAAAGTGAAAAAAAAAAGTCAAATATTCCTTTAAATATCATACCTGGGGGGTGTCTAAAGTATGCCTGTGAAGTGCCACGTGTTTCCCGTGTTTAGAACTGTCCCTGCACAAAATGACACTTCTAAAGGAAAAAAAAGCCATTTAAAACTTCTTGCGGCTTTAATGTAATGTCTGGTCCCGGTAATATGGATGAAAATCTTTAAGAAAAATGGCATAGCTACCCCATGACCCCCCCCCCTACCCCAGCCCATTACCAGCCCCTTTGGGTCTTGTATGGATATTAAGGGGAACCCCGCACATAAAATAAAAAAGGCCCTATATACTCTGAACAGCCGTATACAGGCGGTGCATACAAGACAGGGACTGTAGGTTTGTTCTTATGTAGAATGTGTTTGTAATTTTGAACAGGTACATTGTTGAACTGTAGCTCCAGCCCAAAAATCTATTTTTAAACTTTTTGGGAAACATAGGTAAGGGTTATCACCCCTGTAACATTTGTTTTGCTGTCTGTGCCCCTGTTCAGAACATTTCACCTCACTTTCCGTCCCAATGACAACTGTTTTTGAAATGTGGTGTTTTTCTTGAAACAAGGATTGCTGATAAAGCATCAGTACAGAGGAGACACCTTTCTCCCATATTTATTCTTACAGGAGAGAATTTTCCTTCCTAGGGGTAGATTTCCTCTCACTTCCTGTTGTCTTCTTTCGTTTGCAAGTAGGAGTCGTTTGTAAGTTGGATGTTTGAAAGTAGGGACCTGCCGTATATACTCTGCAGAAATAGGCCCCTTAGTTGTTGGTGTTGGCACAACACTGTAAGCACTCACAGTTACTCTTGGTTGGTGCTGGAACGCCCTGCTGTCAACTATTATATCAGGAATTTTAATTACATATAATTGTTGAACAGTGGTAGTAAAAATTGGGGCTTTGATGGTGGTGCTGGTGCCACAACACTGTAAGCCCTGACAGTTACTCTTGGTGGGTGCAGCAATGGGCCCTGCTGTGAATTATTAGATCAAGAATTGTAATTGCATGCCCCTGTTGAACAGGGGCTGAAAAATTGGGCTTTTCGTGGTGGTGGTGGTGGTGGTGGTGTTGCCACAACACTGTAAGCCCTCAGAGTTACTCTTGGTGGGTGCAGGAATGGGCCCTGCTGTGAATTATTAGATCAAGAATTGTAATTACATGCCCCTTTTGAACAGTGGCTGAAAAATTGGGCCTTTCGTGGTGGTGGTGGTGGTGGCGTTGCCACAACACTGTAAGCCCTCAGACTTACTCTTGGTGGGTGCAGGAATGGGCCCTGCTGTGAATTATTACATCAAGAATTGTAATTGCATGCCCCTGTTGAACAGGGGCTGAAAAATTGGGCCTTAGGCACTGGTGGCACAACACTACAACCCCTCACAGATACTGTACTTGGAGCACAGCAATGAGCCCTGTTGCAAAGTATTGCTTCAAAAATTGTAATGACACGCCCCTGTTAAACAGGGGCTGAAAAATTGGGCCTTAGGCACTGGTGGCACAACACTACAACCCCTCACAGATACTGTACTTGGAGCACAGCAATGAGCCCTATGGCAAATTATTGCTAAAAAAATTGTAAGTACACGCCCCTGTAAAACAGGGGCTGAAAAATTGGGCCTTAGCCACTGGTGGCGGCACCCATAAACAAAAATGATCTTCCAAGCTATCATCATCAATCGTATCATTGAGGACTCGGAGGAGGAGGATAGCCAGTCAACATAACAGCACAGGCACTCAGCATCAGCATCAGTCTTGAAGGGACGTGACATGTTAAAATCAATTAGTCTGTTATATCAGCATCAGGTGTGTGGTAGCTGGTGGTGATCCAAGACTGGTTCATCTTGATGAAAGTCAGTCGATCAACCGAGTCGGTGGACAGGCGCACCCTGTGATCCGTGACAAATCCTCCAGCAGCACTGAATGTGCGTTCCGAAAGAACGCTGGATGCAGGACAGGCCAGTAGCTCAATTGCATACTGTGCAAGCTCTGGCCAGTGATCCATCCTCAAGACCCAGTAAGCCAGAGGATTTTCGGTGGGGAAGGTGTCCAAGTCTGACCTTGCCCCTAGATATTCCTGCACCATGTTTATCAGACGCTGGCGATGGTTGCTGGAACCAATCATACTTTGGGGCTGCGGACTAAAGAATTGTCTGAACGCATCGGTCAGACGGCCACCTTCCCCACCGCTCCTTCTTTGACTGGCCGAAGCCTCAGCAACTCGTTGTCCTGGACCAGGAGTTTGTAACCTCCCAGTCTCTGGGAACGCGTTGCACAGACCTTTCTGCAAGGCCTCCCGGAGTTGTCTCATCCTCTGCTCCCTCTGCGACGGTAACATAAGGTCCGCAACCTTACCCTTGTACCGTGGATCAAGGAGAGTGGCCAGCCAGTAATGGTCCCTCTCCTTGATCCGAAGAATACGAGGATCCTTCCGCAGACTTTGCAGGATCAGGGAGGCCATGCAGCGTAGGTTTGCTGAGGCATTCGCTCCGGAGTCCTCTGGGTCACTAAGGACGACATGATCCGCAGTCACCTCCTCCCAGCCACGTACAAGTCCACTGGTTTCTTGGGACTGTAAATCATCCCTAAAAGACTGCTGCTGATGATGCTGAGTGCCAGCCTCCACCTCCATGCTGACACAATCCTCCTCCTCCTCCTCCTCTTCCTCTTCCTGTGCGATGGGTGGGACAGAAGGAACACTGTCTGGGTAAAGGGGGCCTTGAGAGGCAAGGAAGTCCTCCTCTTCCTGCCTCTGTTCTGCCTCAAGTGCCCTGTCCATTATTCCACGCAGCGTGTGCTCCAACAGGTGGACAAGAGGTACAGTGTCACTGATGCATGCACTGTCACTGCTCACCATCCTCGTGGCCTCCTCAAATGGTGCCAGGACAGTGCATGCATCCCTGATCATGCCCCACTGGCGTGGAGAAAAAAAACCAAGCTCCCCTGACCCTGTCCTGGTGCCATAGTCGCACAGGTACTCATTGATGGCCCTCTGCTGCGTGTGCAGCCGCTGCAGCATGGCCAACGTTGAGTTCCACCTGGTGGGCATGTCACATATAAGGCGGTTCTTGGGCAGGTTCAACTCCTTTTGCAGCTCAGCCAGGCGAGCACTGGCATTATAAGATCTGCGGAAATGCACACAGACTTTCCTGGCCTGCCTCAGGACATCCTGTAAGCCCGGGTACCTGCCCAAGAACTGCTGCACCACCAGGTTAAGGACGTGAGCCACACAGGGCACATGGGTCAGTTGTCCCTGTCGGAGGGCGGAGAGGAGGTTGGTGCCATTGTCGCAAACCACCATTCCTGGCTTAAGCTGGCGTGGCGTCAACCACCTCTCGGCCTGGCCCTGCAGAGCAGACAGGACCTCTGCCCCAGTGTGGCTTCTGTCCCCCAAACACACCAGCGCAAGCACGGCATGGCATCTTTTTGCCTGCGTACTTGCGTAGCCCCGTGAACGGCTACGGAGCACCGCTGGTTCATAGGACAAACCACAGGAAGTGGCCATGGAGGAAGAAGAAGAGGAGGGGGTGGAGGAGAGAGGTGTGTCACAACCAGTAGTAGCATTTTGGAGGCGTGGCGGTGGGACAACCTCCAACACTACTGCACCTTGTCCTGCATCCTTCCCAGCTGCCAAAAGAGTGACCCAATGGGCCGTGAAAGAAAGGTAACGTCCCTGTCCATGCCTGCTGGACCATGAGTCAGCGGTAATATGCACCTTACCGCTGACCGCCCTGTCCAGCGAGGCCAAGACATTGCCTTCCACATGCCGGTAGAGAGCCGGAATAGCCTTCCGTGAGAAAAAGTGGCGTTTGGGAACCTGCCACTGAGGAACCGCACATTGCACAAACTCACGGAAGGGGGCCGAGTCTACCAACTGAAAAGGCAGCAGTTGAAGCGCTAGCAATTTAGCCAAGCTAGCATTCAACCGCTGGGCATGTGGATGGCTGGGAGTGAACTTCTTTCGACGGTCCAGCAGCTGGGGCAGGGAAATTTGCCTGCTAGAATCGGACGTCGGTGTACTGCTAGAAGAGTGGCCGCAAGTACTTGGCTGTGACACACCTAATTCTACACCTTCATTCCTCTCAGTGCATGTTTCAGAGAGGACTGAAGTTATAGTGGGGTTGGAGATCCCAGCTGATGCGGTGCAAGGAGAGGTCCGCTTTGTTCTTTGGTGTGGGTCTTTGAGGTAGGCTTGCCAACGAGCTGCATGGCAGGTCAACATATGTCTGGTCAGGCATGTGGTACCCAAGCGGCTGATGTTTTGGCCACGCGATATACGCTTGAGACATATGTTGCAAACAGCAGCTGTGCGATCTGATGCACTAGCCTCAAAAAAGGCCCACACCAAGGAACTTTTTGAATGACGGGCAGAGGCAGCGCCCTGCACAGGCGGAGCTCTGCGGTGTGATTCCGTCGGTGTACTGCCCTTACGCTGGCCACCAAAGGGCATCCTGTCTCGTTGGAGATGTGCCTCCTCCTCATCCTCCTCCTCCTCTCTCCTATTAGGCACCCACGTGGAGTCAGTGACCTCATCATCCCCTCCCTCCTCATCACTGGAGCCAATCTGGCAGTATGCTGCAGCTGCTGGAACATGACTGCCAGATTGGTGTCCTTCTTGAGCATCCCCTCTGTCTGCTCTCACCCTACTGCCTTCCTGTACCTGGGTTTCATCATCAGACCCTTCGAAACGCTGGGCATCCTCCTGGAGCATGTACCCAACACTGTGCTCAAACAGTTCGGGGGACTCCTCAGGAGGAGGACATGGTGGGTCTAGGGAAGGAGTGACTGATGATGAGTCTGACATTGATACCAGGGAAGAGGACGCTTTGGCAGCTGCTTTGCCAGTACCCTGAGCCTGGGTGAGAGAGGATGAGGAGGAGGAGGAGGGCTTGGTCATCCACTCTACCAAGTCTTCGGCATGATGTGGCTCAACATGTCCAGCTGCGGAAAAGAAGGACAAGCGTGTCCCATGGCCATGTGCTGATGACAATGCACCGCGTCCACGACCAGCACTGTTGCCCCCAGACACAGAGCCTGCTTGCCCTCTTTTATTGCCTCCTGACTGTCTGCCTCTCCTTGTTTGCCTTCCAGACATTCTAATAGATGGCCTGCAGGGAGATGGGAAAAAAGCAATAAGGGCTACCTTCAGGTGTCCTTCTCTGTCCCTTGAAACAAGGACTTGCACAGTGAAAGAAACTGACACTCTCCCTACCTACAGTTTTCTGTCCCTAGAAAAAATGTTTTTTTTAAGCACAATATAGCACAAGGAGAATTCACTCACTGTCCTTCCAGGTCCCTAGAAACAAGGACTTGCACAGTGAAAGAAACTGACACTCTCCCTACCTACAGTTTTCTGTCCCTAGAAAAAATGTTTTTTTTTAAGCACAATATAGCACAAGGAGAATTCACTCACTGTCCTTCCAGGTCCCTAGAAACAAGGACTTGCACAGTGAAAGAAACTGACACTCTCCCTACCTACAGTTTTCTGTCCCTAGAAAAAATGTTTTTTTAAGCACAATATAGCACAAGGAGAATTCACTCACTGTCCTTCCAGGTCCCTGGAAACAAGGACTTGCACAGTGAAAGAAACTGACACTCTCCCTACCTACAGTTTTCTGTCCCTAGAAAAAAAATTTTTTTAAGCACAATATAGCACAAGGAGAATTCACTCACTGTCCTTCCAGGTCCCTGGAAACAAGGACTTGCACAGTGAAAGAAACTGACACTCTCCCTACCTACAGTTTTCTGTCCCTAGAAAAAATGTTTTTTTTTAAGCACAATATAGCACAAGGAGAATTCACTCACTGTCCTTCCAGGTCCCTAGAAACAAGGACTTGCACAGTGAAAGAAACTGACACTCTCCCTACCTACAGTTTTCTGTCCCTAGAAAAAATGTTTTTTTTAAGCACAATATAGCACAAGGAGAATTCACTCACTGTCCTTCCAGGTCCCTAGAAACAAGGACTTGCACAGTGAAAGAAACTGACACTCTCCCTACCTACAGTTTTCTGTCCCTAGAAAAAATGTTTTTTTTAAGCACAATATAGCACAAGGAGAATTCACTCACTGTCCTTCCAGGTCCCTGGAAACAAGGACTTGCACAGTGAAAGAAACTGACACTCTCCCTACCTACAGTTTTCTGTCCCTAGAAAAAATGTTTTTTTTAAGCACAATATAGCACAAGGAGAATTCACTCACTGTCCTTCCAGGTCCCTAGAAACAAGGACTTGCACAGTGAAAGAAACTGACACTCTCCCTACCTACAGTTTTCTGTCCCTAGAAAAAATGTTTTTTTTAAGCACAATATAGCACAAGGAGAATTCACTCACTGTCCTTCCAGGTCCCTAGAAACAAGGACTTGCACAGTGAAAGAAACTGACACTCTCCCTACCTACAGTTTTCTGTCCCTAGAAAAAATGTTTTTTTTAAGCACAATATAGCACAAGGAGAATTCACTCACTGTCCTTCCAGGTCCCTGGAAACAAGGACTTGCACAGTGAAAGAAACTGACACTCTCCCTACCTACAGTTTTCTGTCCCTAGAAAAAATGTTTTTTTTAAGCACAATATAGCACAAGGAGAATTCACTCACTGTCCTTCCAGGTCCCTGGAAACAAGGACTTGCACAGTGAAAGAAACTGACACTCTCCCTACCTACAGTTTTCTGTCCCTAGAAAAAATGTTTTTTTTAAGCACAATATAGCACAAGGAGAATTCACTCACTGTCCTTCCAGGTCCCTAGAAACAAGGACTTGCACAGTGAAAGAAACTGACACTCTCCCTACCTACAGTTTTCTGTCCCTAGAAAAAATGTTTTTTTTAAGCACAATATAGCACAAGGAGAATTCACTCACTGTCCTTCCAGGTCCCTGGAAACAAGGACTTGCACAGTGAAAGAAACTGACACTCTCCCTACCTACAGTTTTCTGTCCCTAGAAAAAATGTTTTTTTTAAGCACAATATAGCACAAGGAGAATTCACTCACTGTCCTTCCAGGTCCCTAGAAACAAGGACTTGCACAGTGAAAGAAACTGACACTCTCTCTACCTACAGTTTTCTGTCCCTAGAAAAAATGTTTTTTTTAAGCACACTATAGCACAAGCACAAAACACACTGACACTCTCCCTACCTATCCTTCTCTTTCCCTAAACTAAAGGAATCCAGGTTAAGCAAGAAAGAAATAAAAGTCACTGTCCCTGCCTATGCTGCTCTATCCCTGCTCCGGAACACACTACACTAGGCCGCCGTGCTGGCGGCCTTTTATAGTGTGGGGCGTGTACTAAACACCCTCAGCAATAATTGGCCACAGGCATCCTGCCTGTGGCCAATCATTGCTCTCCTCGCTGCCGGCGCTGTGATTGGCCAAGCATGCGGGGTCACAGTGCATGCTTGGCCAATCACAGCGCCTGGATGACACTGCGATGGCGTAGTGCATTGTGGGCCGTTCGCGTCACTCGAATTTGGCGCGAACGGCCCAAATCGTTCGATCTTCGTCGAACGATCGAACAGCCGATGTTCGAGTCGAACGTATGTTCGACTCGAACACGAAGCTCATCCCTACTGGTCATCTAGCACAGGACCATCAGACTGGGCAGATGTCAGTGGGACCCTGAAGTCAGGTTGGTTAGAAGGTGACATGTCACAGGAGTCAAGCTGAATAGCTGAAAGACAAGCAGAATGTCCTGAATAAGAAAAAGTAGGAGGCTCACTGGACATCGGCTGGACTGGCATAACTAGTACAGAGGCCGAGTGAATAGCAGAGTCAGGTGTAGCGACTACCTGAATCACATCGCAAGACGTAGCGACTGCAGAACTTGTAGACAAGCTAGCCTGGCTGTGCGTCCAAGGGTGATTAGGGACAGACAAATGTAAATGGTTATGCAACCTGGAATGAATGACCGGCTCAGGTTCACAGGGGGCAACCTTGGGTAGGCAGGACAGGATGAACCCCAAGCCAGAATCTGTCCAGTAGTCCAGTCCACGTGAGGAGAATGGAGCCTTAACCATGGGAGACCCAAAATTATAGGAGTTGAGGCCTTGGGTAAGATAAGGAAGGATATCCACTCCTGGTGGAGTGTCCCTACCGACATCTTAACAGGGAGGGTCTGGAAGTGAATAGGTCCCCCTGGGAAAACAGTACCATCAATCGCCAAGACCACCAATGGCGTGGTGAGGGGCAAAAGAGTAAGCCTCATGGACGATGCGATTTCCCAGTCCATGAAATTACCAGCAGCTCCGGAATCCAGGGGTGGAGTCAGGCTGGGAGGAGATTATAAAGGAAGCCAGGTGAAAGGGTCTGGCCTCTAAGATGAACACATGAGGAGGAAAGGTAAGCTGACAGACAAACATTAATGCATATCCATGACAACTAGTGTCAGTACTACTGTACTAGTGGAAGGGACTCGGGCGGGCGCTGACAACCCACGCTACGCCACTGCCCTAACTCACCACATTACAGACAATTTGAGCTTTTATCCTCCCTTCCTTCTTAGCAGCATCTTCATTAGAAGTAAAATAAAAATTCAATCTGCCACCAGCATTGATTTTGCTTACAACAGAAACACAACTAGGGATTAGAGATTGTACTCAGAGGAAAAGTGCTTGGAAGGGATGGGAAGCAGGAAGATTTAGTATCCTGGCTCAAAATCAAAGTATCACATTGATCATTCTAATATAACCGTAAATACAATCAAGCTATCTAGTCGGCAATGTCAGCAGTTTGACTTTATGCAATTCTATGCAGCTTCTGGCACTTTTCTCACCATCATCCTCAGCACCTTTTATAACAGATGCACCTATGTTTTCTTTTACATGCCAGTGTGCCTAGCAGATTGTAATGTCCGCGCCATGCAGAGCGCTGGACATATTTGTAATCCATGAGCGCGATCGCTTGCCGTGGTTGTCACCGGTAACGGCACATGTTTTACAGTGACTGAGTTGCAGGGCTAAGCACAAGTGTCCGTCCCAGAGCTGGTTGAAGTACCTAAATAGTGGTAAGCGATAATTATGATGCTCCCGGTTGGTTGCTATGGACAACGGAACTTGCAAAAAGTTGGATTTTCCGGTTGCTATGGGCAACAACACTTGTAAAAAGTCAATTTTTTAGCACACACATAGTCTGTTCCCTTAGTTAAATCCCTTGATAACAAAACAGGCAAAGTCCCTCTCTCTGACGGTTGCTAGGGGCGACGGCCAGCAGGTTAACCCGTGAAGGTGGATCTTGGTGGGACCTTCAGTTGTAGCGGTGTGTTGCTACGAGTTACTAACATCCACGCATATTCACCTAGCTGCCAGACATCCATACGTCACACTTGTAGACAATGAAAAGTCTTTTGCTTTGTTTTGTTGTTTTATATGGGGGATTGAACTTGGTTGGGGGAAGGGATATGGGATGCCCATAGAACTAATTGTTATTTGCCATGTTAGAGCAGATCCAGCTTTACATGGACAAATGGTTTACTCATTATCTTTACAAATGATATAGCGATTTATACCTTACACTCCTCAGATGGGATAGAATGGCAGACCCTAATTCTGACAGACTTTTCACCTCAGAACTTTGCCTGCAGATCTTTACCTCAGGACACTTCTCCTCCTGCACATCACTTTCCTGTCACAGATTAGTACTCCTGTCCCGCCATCTTTGGCCCACTAGGCCTCACTCTGAATAAGTCCTAGCAGTTTCAATTGATGATCCTGAATAGGCCAGGGGCCTGCAGTACCCCTTTTTTGTGGCCGTGGATATTACTTGAGGAAAATATTTGATGGACTACTGATCCCAGCGGTCCTGTCTTGCAAATCCTGCGCCCTCGGGCTGCATCAATTTGACACAAACACCACAGTCTCTCCTCTGGCTCTACACCCAGCTCCTGTTCCAGGACACCTTTCCATGACCGTGTCAAGAAAGGCTCCCTCCCAGCTCTCCCTGGTGTGCCTCTTCCAGAGCTCCTCCGCCAGATCCACCCCCCCCCCAGATGGGGATGTCTCTCCAGCACGCAGTCTAGCACTCCAACCTTCAGTTGACCCGGTCGACAACCCCCCCCAGCAGGCTGACTGAGGGAATATATAGGAAGCCCACCTCTGCCAATCCTAGTTGGGGATTGGTCAGAGCTTCTACATACACCCCATGCCACTCCATGGATCTGATATAGACTATTCTTTGAACACCTTCCTTTTGACTTTTGATTAGACCCTGACTACTCTGAACCTTGACTGCCTTGTACCTGGACTGTCATTAAAACACTATGCCTGTCTGCCAACCACAAGTGCCTGTTTGCTTTGCTCAGTTTGTGCCTACCCCGGTATGCTACCCAGGCACTATAGCATTGTGTATAAGTCCTGGGGCAACCGAGTACTGGTAAGACAGCTTGCCTTATGGGAAAGGGGGCTGCTAAAGATGAAGAACACAGAAGCTAGCTATAGTGCATATGCATTAGGGGTAAGGATGACATGCACCAAGGGATTAAGCTTATGTCCCCTAGAAACCACTTTCTTCATCATAATTATAATAACCTGATTGCAAAACTTAAAATTCTATCCAGATACTTTCAATCTACTCAACCATCTTGGGCAGGCAACATTGCTCGCTGCAAAATATTCCTCCTACCGCATGTTCTATATCTCTTTAGGACTTTACCTTTGCCAATCCTCCCAATGCAACTCTGCCATATTCAATCAGTCTTTAATACTTTTAACAGGAATAAAAAAATATCAATCTTTCAGAAGTCTATTCTTTGTGCCCCTTCAGAATTGGGACCCCTGATGTTATGGAACACTATAAGGCCACCATTCTGACCCAAACCCAACAATGGTGTTCCACTCCACCCGCATAGTGTAGGCTTCTCCTCCCATGCCTCTTGACTTCACAACATTTACCCCTGCAGGATACCTCATATGTAGATTACCCACATTCTTATGCAGGAAATATCGTAATTAGTGTTGAGCGGACCCGAACTGTAAAGTTCGGGTCCGTACCGAATTTTGGCGTTTTCCCAACCCCGGACCCGGATTTTGCGCTAAAGTCCGGGTTCGGGTTCGGATTCGGGAATTTAATGGCGCAGTTAGAAATGCTTCAGGGGCCAGCCAATCACCATTTGATTAGCTGGTGTGCCCTTAGAAGCCATCATAGCCATGCCTACTAATGGCATGGCTGTAATTGGTCAGTGCAACATGTGACCCAGCATGTGACCAGCTTCTATATAAGAAAGAGGCACACAGCACAGATCGTCACTCTGCTTTTAGACAGTGTAGGGAAAGGATCCTGGCTGCTGTTGCTGTGAGGGAGAGAATAGGAGTTAGTCCTGATTCTGCAATCTACTGATATAAAAGATAGGGAGACAGTGTAGTGTAGTGTAGTGTAGGGGCAGGATCCTGTTTGTGCTTTCAGGGAGAGAGATTTAGATAGGAGTCCAGATTGAGAGATATAATAGCTCAGCGATCTGCATAGGTTTATCTGTTTGTGTTGCAAGCTCAGTGCACCAGCACTGCATTACGTTGAGGGATACACCTATTCCATACTGTGGCTGTATTTTGCTCTTGCTAAAAGACCTATTTTGGTCATAAAAAAAAAAAAAAAAAAAAGGCACTTTATTGTGCTTTTGCTAAAAAGACCCATTTTTGGGCCCCCAAAAAAAAAAAAGGCACTTTATTGTGCTGTTGCAAAAAAAAAAAAAGGCACTTTGTTGTGCGCAAAAAAGACCTATTATTGGGCAAAAAAAATATTTTGCAGTGTATATCTCTAGTTGTGTGAAATAACCAATTTCTATATATTTTTCTTGTACTATGCTATACTAAAACTTTTTTTTGAATAGCATTCTCTGCAGCTGTGCGATTCAGCGGTTATATACTGTGGTTGTGTTGTGCTCTTTCAAAAAACGCCATTTAGGGCCACAGAAAATATTTTGCAGTGTGAAATACACATGTGGAGGTGTGTAAAATAAACAATTTCTATATATTGTACAGTGCTATACTAAAAAAAAAAACATTTTTTTTGAATAGCATTCTCCGCACTTCTATAGCTGTGTGATTCAGTGGTTAAATACTGTGGTTGTGTTGTGCTCTTTCAAAAAACGCCATTTAGGGCCACAGAAAATATTTTGCAGTGTATATCTCTAGTTGTGTGAAATAACCAATTTCTATATATTTTTCTTGTACTATGCTATACTAAAAAGAAAAAAAAAAACTTTTTTTTGAATAGCATTCTCTGCAGCTGTGCGATTCAGCGGGTTATATACTGTGGTTGTGTTGTGCTCTTTCAAAAAACGCCATTTAGGGCCACAGAAAATATTTTGCAGTGTGAAATACACATGTGGAGGTGTGTAAAATAAACAATTTCTATATATTGTACAGTGCTATAGTAAAAAAAACAACATTTTTTTTGAATAGCATTCTCTGCACTTCTATAGCTGTGCGATTCAGTGGTTAAATACTATGGTTGTGTTGTGCTCTTTCAAAAAACGCCATTTAGGGCCACAGAAAATATTTTGCAGTGTGAAATACACATGTGGAGGTGTGTAAAATAAACAATTTCTATATATTGTACAGTGCTATACTAAAAAAAAAAACATTTTTTTTGAATAGCATTCTCTGCACTTCTATAGCTGTGCGATTCAGTGGTTAAATACTGTGGTTGTGTTGTGCTCTTTCAAAAAACGCCATTTAGGGCCACAGAAAATATTTTGCAGTGTGAAATACACATGTGGAGGTGTGTAAAATAAACAATTTCTATATATTGTACAGTGCTATACTAAAAAAAAAAAAACATTTTTTGTTGAATAGCATTCTCTGCACTTCTATAGCTGTGCGATTCAGTGGTTAAATACTGTGGTTGTGTTGTGCTCTTTCAAAAAACACCATTTAGGGCCACAGAAAATATTTTGCAGTGTATATCTCTAGTTGTGTGAAATAACCAATTTCTATATATTTTTCTTGTACTATGCTATACTAAAAAAAACAAAAAAACTTTTTTTTGAATAGCATTCTCTGCAGCTGTGCGATTCAGCGGTTATATACTGTGGTTGTGTTGTGCTCTTTCAAAAAACGCCATTTAGGGCCACAGAAAATATTTTGCAGTGTGAAATACACATGTGGAGGTGTGTAAAATAAACAATTTCTATATATTGTACAGTGCTATACTAAAAAAAACAACATTTTTTTTTAATAGCATTCTCTGCACTTCTATAGCTGTGCGATTCAGTGGTTAAATACTGTGGTTGTGTTGTGCTCTTTCAAAAAACGCCATTTAGGGCCACAGAAAATATTTTGCAGTGTGAAATACACATGTGGAGGTGTGTAAAATAAACAATTTCTATATATTGTACAGTGCTATACTAAAAAAAACAACATTTTTTTTGAATAGCATTCTCTGCACTTCTATAGCTGTGCGATTCAGTGGTTAAATACTGTGGTTGTGTTGTGCTCTTTCAAAAAACGCCATTTAGGGCCACAGAAAATATTTTGCAGTGTGAAATACACATGTGGAGGTGTGTAAAATAAACAATTTCTATATATTGTACAGTGCTATACTAAAAAAAACAACATTTTTTTTGAATAGCATTCTCTGCACTTCTATAGCTGTGCGATTCAGTGGTTAAATACTGTGGTTGTGTTGTGCTCTTTCAAAAAACGCCATTTAGGGCCACAGAAAATATTTTGCAGTGTGAAATACACATGTGGAGGTGTGTAAAATAAACAATTTCTATATATTGTACAGTGCTATACTAAAAAAAACAACATTTTTTTTGAATAGCATTCTCTGCACTTCTATAGCTGTGCGATTCAGTGGTTAAATACTGTGGTTGTGTTGTGCTCTTGCAAAAAACGCCATTTAGGGCCACAGAAAATAAATTGCAGTGTGAAATACACATGTGGAGGTGTGTAAAATAAACAATTTCTATATATTTTCCTTGTACTGTGCTATACTAAAAAAAAACAACCTTTTTTTTTGAATAGCATTTTCTGTAGCTGTGCGATTCAGCGGTTACGTGCTGTGGGTGTGTTGTGGTCTGGCAAAAAACGCCATTTAGGGCCACAGAAAATATTTTGCAGTGTGAAATACACATCTGGAGGTGTGTGTAAAAAAACAATTTATATATATTTTCCTTGTACTGTGCTATACTAAAAAAAACAACCTTTTTTTTTTGAATAGCATTTTCTGCAGTTCTGTAGCTGTGCGTTTCAGCCATTACGTACTGTGGGTGTGTTGTGGTCTTCCAAAAAACGCCATTTAGGGCAAGATCCTAAATTTGAAAAATATGAGGGGAAGGTCAAAGGGACGTGGTGGCCCCGGTCGTGGTGCTGCTGGTGGAGCTCCTGTTGCAGGGAGAGGACGTGGTGGATCTGTGCCAGCTACACGCACAAGTGAAACACCTTCCTCAGGTGCGAGTAGGCGACCGAGCCTGCGGCGGTATTTTGTCACGCCTAATGAGGCTGTACCAATGTTTAGGCCAGGACAAGTACAGGCGATAGTAGATTGGGTTGCTGACAGTGCCTCGGGTTCCTTCACATTGTCTCCCACCCACTCTTCTGCTGAAAGATCAGAGTTGGCACCTGAAGCCCATGTCCATCAGTCTTTCACCTCACCCCCTTGCAAATCAGCCAAGCAGTCTGAGCCCCAAATCATGCAGCAGTCTCTTCTGCTTTTCGATGACTCTGTTAGCAGGGTTTCCCAGGGCCATCCACCTAGCCCTGCCCCAGAAGTGGAAGAGATTGAGTGCACCGATGCCCAACCACTTATGTTTCATGATGGGTACATGGGAGGACCATCGCAGCACGTCTCGGATGATGACGAAACACAGGTGCCAACTGCTGCTGCTTTCGCAATTGTGCAGACAGACATGGAGGGCAGGGGTGAAGACTGGGTGGAAGATGATGTGGAGGACGATGAGGTCCTCGACCCCACATGGAATCAACGTTATGCAGGTGACCAGTGTAGTTCGGAGGAAGAGGCGGTGGTCGCACAGAGCCACCAGCACAGCAGAAGAGGGAGCAGGGTGCAAAAACGGAGCATTCGTCCCCTAGACAGTACATCTGCTACTGCCCAACGCAGCAAGGGACCGAGCACACCAAAGCCAGGTCCAAGGACTTCCCTAGCGTGGCAGTTCTTCACACAGTGTGTTGATGACAAGACACAAGTGGTTTGCACGCTGTGCAATCAGAGCCTGAAGCGAGGCATAAACGTTCTCAACCTGAGCACAAGCTGCATGACCAGGCATCTAGGTGCAAAGCACGAGCTGCAGTGGAGTAGACACCTCAGAAACCAAGAAAGGTCTCTGGCTCCTCCTGCTTCCTCTTCTGCTGCAGTCTCGGCCTCTTCATCCACCTCTGTAGTGACAGTGGCACCTGTCACCCCGCAAACAGAGGATCTGCCAGCAACACTACCACCTGGGTCACCGACCATCTCCACAATGTCCCATGGAAGCGTTCAGCTCTCTATCTCCCAAACATTGGAGCGGAAGAGGAAGTACCCCCCTAGCCACCCGCGATCCCTGGCCCTGAATGCCAGCATTTCAAAATTCCTGGCCTTTGAAATGCTGTCATTCCGTCTGGTGGGGACGCAGAGTTTTAAAAGCCTGATGGCATTGGCTGTCCCGCAGTACGTCGTGCCCAGCCACCACTACTTTTCCAGGCGAGCCATCCCTTCCCTGCACAACCAGGTGGGGGACAAAATCAGGTGTGCACTGCGCAACGCCATCTGTGGCAAGGTCCACCTAACTACGGATGCGTGGACCAGTAAGCACGGTCAGGGACGTTATATCTCCCTAACAGCACACTGGGTAAATGCAGTGGCTGCTGGGCCTGAGGCAGATAGCGGTTTGGCGCATGTCCTTCCACCACCGAGGATTGCAGGGCGCTTCAGTTTGCCTCCTGTTGCTAACTCCTCCTTCTCCGCTTCCTCATCCTCTACCGCCTCCTCATCCATTCAGCGTAACACCTTCACCACCAACTTCAGCACAGCCAGGGGTAAACGACAGCAGGCAGTTTTAAAACTTTCCTGTTTGGGGGAAAATCCCCACACCGCGCAGGAGTTGTGGAGGGACATGGAACAACAGACCGATGAGTGGTTGCTGTCAGTGAGCCTCAAGCCCGGCCTGGTGGTGTGCGATAATGGGCGAAATCTCGTAGCAGCTCTGGGTCTAGCCGGTTTGACGCACATCCCTTGCCTGGCGCATGTGCTGAACTTGGTGGTCCAGAGGTTCCTTAAAAATTACCCCAATATGCCAGAGCTGCTGCAGAAAGTGCGGGCTGTGTGTGCGCACTTTCGGCGTTCTCACCCTGCTGCTGCTCGCCTGTCAGCGCTGCAGCGTAACTTCGGCCTTCCAGCTCACCGCCTCATATGTGACGTGCCCACAAGGTGGAACTCCACCTTGCACATGCTGGCCAGACTGTGCGAGCAGCAGCAGGCAATAGTGGAGTTTCAGCTGCAGCAATCACGCGTGAGTCGCTCTGCGGAACAGCACCACTTCACCACCAATAACTGGGCCTCCATGCGAGACCTGTGTGCCTTGTTGCGCTGTTTTGAGTACTCCACCAACATGGCCAGTGCCAATGACGCCGTTCTCAGCGTTACTATCCCAGTTCTATGCCTCCTTGAAAAAACGCTTTGTGCGATGATGGAAGAGGATGTGGCACAGGAGGATGAGGAGGAGGAGGAGGAAGCGGGATCATTTCAAAGGCTTTCAGGGCAGTCTTTCACAAGTGGCTACGAGGGTGGGTTCCTGCACCAACAAACGCCAGGTACACAATTGTCCGGCAGAAAGGGCACAGTTCTGGAGGATGACGAGGTGGAGGAGGAGATGGAGGAGGAGGAGGAGGAGCCATGTTCACAGCAGGGTGGCACTCAGACCAGCTCGTGGCCATTACTGGTGCGTGGCTGGGGGGATACAGAGGACACAGACGATACACCTCCCACAGAGGACAGCTTTTCTTTGCCTCTGGGCAGCCTGGCACACATGAGCGATTACATGCTGCAGTGTTTCCGCAACGACAGCCGAGTTGCCCACATTTTAACTGGTGCTGATTACTGGGTGGCCACCCTGCTGGATCCCCGTTACAAGGACAACGTACCGTCCTTAATTCCCTCACTGGAGCGGGATCGTAAGATGCGCGAGTACAAGCGCACGCTGGTAGACGCGCTGCTGGTGGCATTCCCACCTGACAGCGGGCGTACGGTGGAAGCACAAGGCGAAGGCAGAGGAGGAGGAAGAGGTCGCCAACGCAGCCGGGGCACCGGCAGCACCTCAGAAGGCAGGGTTAGCATGGCCGAAATGTGGAAAAGCTTTGTCAGCACGCCACAACAACCAGCACCACCAGCTGAGATGGAACGTCTTAGCAGGAGGCAGCATTTCACCAACATGGTTGAGCAGTATGTGTCCACAGGCCTACACGTACTGGATGACGGGTCTGCCCCCTTTAACTTCTGGGTCTCCAAATTGGGCACATGGCCTGAGCTTGCCGTTTATGCCTTGGAGGTGCTGGCCTGCCCTGCAGCCAGTGTATTATCTGAACGTGTATTTAGCAAGGCAGGGGGCGTTATCACAGACAAGCGCAGCCGCCTGTCCAGAGCCAATGTGGACAAGCTCACGTTCATTAAAATGAACCAGGCATGGATCCCACAGGACTTGTCCGTACCTTGTGCAGAATAGACATGTATACCGGTGTTGTGACAAAAACTGTCCGGCCATCGGATTGTGCCCGGCCCGTACTGCGCAGGCGCAGCGCTTGCGCAGTACAGAGGACAAGGAGATTCACAAAATCTCCGAAGATGAACGGCGCCTGCGCTGTGAGTGCAGGTTCAAGCCCCACCATCCAAGAGGACATACGGTAGCACATAGTAACAGGGCCCCTCACGGGCTCGCTTCGATCGCGGCCTTGCTTGGCTCGGCTTGAACCACGGATGGTGTGGCCTTCACCTGAACTCAACACGCAGGCGCCGTTAGTCTTGGGAGATTTTTGAAATCCCCTTGTCCTACATACTCAGCAAGCGCAGTACAGGGCGGACACTATTCGACAGGGGACAGAATTCGACACATCACCGGCCTTACCCAGCCATTGTTGTATTTTTGAACCAGTGTTGGCTACCTCGTCCTCCTCCACCGCCGCTTCCACCTACACAGCCACATCCACCGCCACCTCAACCTCCTACTCCATATGGACCTCGTCCTGCTAGGCCAAGATTAAAATTTTTATTTTATTTTTTTGTAGCGCACAGATCCTTTCCCCCTTACCTGCCTTTATGTTGTTGGCTCTTCGCAGGAGGGAGAAAGGCACACCGCACTACCAGCCCGTATCATCCTATATAAAGAGGTTGAGCGGTGTACTTGACGGGCCGTGTCCACAGCCGGAGTCAAAACTCCTCCAGAGGATGATTCTCACCTCTACTGTAGGTAGAGGCAAGTCCTTTAATTGCCAGTAAAGTCAATGTCCACACCAGCTGAAACTCCAACTCTTATTCTCTCATGGCAAAATAAACTGTACTCAGATAGAAAAGGTTAGAGCAAAGAAACAGGACAGCTTAAGGTGTGGAGGAGGTCCAGGCACAAACGTAGCACATTCACTTCACTGCTTAGGTTTCTCAAACAGTTTTTGGCGCACGGTCTCTGCCACAGACATTGAGGTTGGTCTCTGCCACAGACCGGGTGTACAAGGCCCCTGCCACGGGCCTGGAGAACTTTGGTCTCAGCCACAGACCAGGGTGTATAAGGCCCCTGCCACGGGCCGGTTGAATAAGGCCTCTGATACAGTCAAGGTGACCTTGAGCTTCTCCTTCTACGAACCTAGCCCATATCAAGGGGAAGACATCTCTCCAGGGAGTCAACAGACCATTCCTTCACCGTGACTCCCGCATCGGTCCATCAGAATGATCCTCCCTTCCCTGGAACAGGGTCCCCTACACGAGGCGGCTCTGGACTCCAGGCTTTACTCCCGCCCCTAGGCCTCCATACCCAGGGCAGCAAGAACTCCAGGATAGTACCTCACCCCGGGCTAAAGGTGCCCGAGATGGAACAGGAACACATGCACCCAGGCCGAAGGCACCTGGGCGCGGACCCCACTGGACATCAGCCCCCAGGCCAAAGGTCTGCCCCTTTTATATGCTCTCCCGGCATGCACAGCAGGTTCCCCGCCCCGCTGTACTACTGCCAAGAGGGGACACAAAAGGCGCCACCTGTAGGCCGCAGGGAACTGCACACCAATACTGTCCCCGAGGACAAAATGGTCCATGAATCCTACAGAATTAGGGTATTTGAGCCTATTTACCACTCAAACACTTTCCTTAAATTTAGCACCCCGCTACATTTTTATTTCAAAGTATTTTATTTTCCCACTAGCTTATCCATTAAATTAAATAATTTATTCCAGAAAGGGCGTATTCTGGGGCATTCCCACCATATGTGTGGCATTGTGCCGTTGAGTTTCTGAGGTTCTTAATGACTTCCTGTACCTCTTCTGCTGAAAAGGGGGCCTCCAGCATATTAATTTTTTAATTTTTTTTATGTTCTTTTAAGTTATTTCCTATCCACATTTGTTTGCAGAGCACTTGCCATGTTCTTAACAACATTTTGCTGCCATTTGCAGCCCTCTAGCCCTTTCCATTACTTTTTTAGAGCCTTTTTAGTCGTCAGAAGTCCGGGTCCCCATTGACTTCAATGGGGTCCGGGTCCGGGTCCGGGTTCGGGTTAAAGTTCGGTCCCGAATCCGAACTTTTTTCCGAAGTTCGGCCGAACCCGCCGGACCCGAATATCCAGCTACCCGCTCAACTCTAATCGTAATTCATTCCTGATGTCTACTTTACATGCTTTTCAAACCTTATTTGTTGTTGTTGTTGTTGTTGTTTATATTACTAATTACTCACGGTTTCAGTAATACAGTGCTGTTCTGAAGGCTAAATCAATTTATGGTCTACCTTTAGCCCTGCTCTGATACACAGACAATTATTTTGTTTCAAATATGGATGTACTTACAGTCAATGATGATCTGTACTTGTACATTACTTTTTATTTTCTTTGAACTCAATAAAGGAATACAGTATATAAAAAAAAGCTTCCTGCTTATTGATGGAGTCCCATAGTCTCAGAGCATGAGTTGTGAATAGAGAGGTGGATTCTGAAAGACCCCTAAAGCGTAAGGGTACCCAGGGAATGTTTTTGAGGTTTCTAGCCACCATAGAGTTTTCAAGAGCTACCCAAGCATTGCATTTCACATGTTGCCTCCAGCTGAGCAATCTAGTCAGAGCTATTGCTTTGCAATAGGTGTGCAGATTGGGAAACCTAGGCTGCTTTCCTCTTTTACCCATGTGAAAATATGGTATGCTATTCTGTTTTTTTTTTTTTGTTCCAGACTAAAGCGCCAAAAAATCTGTCTCATTCAGGTAAAAAACATCTTTGGAAGATTGATGGATACCATTTGCAAAAAAAAGAAAATAATTCTTGGTAATACATTAATTTTAAAAATTTGTAAAGATTTTTTTTTTCAACCCTCAAGATCATGCTGAATAGTCTGAAACAGAGTAGCATAATTTTCAAACCAGCAGTCTATCTTATGACTAAAATCACAGGGTTGTTGGGAAGAGGCCGTTGTCTCCATTAACATGGGGATAAGATGCTTTGGGGTGGGGGGGCAGAGCCACTTCCCCATGTTAAGGGTATGTGGCCTGGTATGATTCAGGAGGGGTGGTGCTCGTTCATCCCCCCCTTTCCTGACCAGCCAGGCTGCATGCTCAGATAAGGGTCTGGTATGGATTGGGGGAGACCCCCACACCGTTTAAAAAAAAAACATTAGTATTGCCGACAATTGTATTGTTTTTCTGGCAATTTAAATGTAATTTTAGTTTTCTTTATAAATGTCAGTTTTGCAGAAGCAGGTTCTATACATGGTACAGATGTGCCTCTAAAGGGACTTAGGGGACACCCCAGGTACTATATTTAAAGGAATTTTTCATTTTTATTGTTTCACTTTAAGCGTCATTAAAATCACTGTTCCTGTATAAACAATCTTTTTTAAAAGTTTTCTTTGCATTGGTACATGTCCCCCAGGCCCAATACCCCTTTTATGGCCAATAACTTGCATACTGTATAAGCCTTCAAAATGGGGACTTTTGATTTTTCCAATTAGGGTCCCATAGACTTCAATGGTGTTCAGAGTTCTGGTCCAAACTTTTAAGATGTTTGAGAGTTCTGGCGCAAACCGAGTTTCAGATTGTACAATAAGTGATAAATTCCAATTTTATTTCTCATTCTCTTGAGGATTTGCTGATCCGAGAGATACGGCAACTTTCTCTCAAGGCTTCCAATTGTCTTTCTGACTCAGATGTCTGAGAACATTTGTGTTTGTAACATTTGGATGTTTTGGACGCTTTTCCTTGCAGCTGGTTTCCATTTCTGTTTCCAATATTTGTGTTTGTTGCGTATATCCCCATGTTCATGTTGTTATATATTATCAATGTGCAATAAATTTTGAATACTTTTTTTTACTATGAAACTGTTTGTGGCCTGGTTTAAAGTCCCAATCTGAGGAATTCATGTTCTGAAAACATTTGTATCTGTTCTCTAGTAGCCTTATCTCTGCTAGGAGTTGGTGTGTCTCCTTAAGCCTCTGCTTTTTAAGCCTAGCACTATGTTTTTCCCACACTGAGCTTTTTGACACTTCGCCTGCAACATTTAGTTGGTGACAGCTACAGCATCTGATGCCATCAGATCACTTAAGACATTGTCTTTCAAGCACCAGGTCCATGCTTTGTCAACAGTAGCTGAGGCATGAAATGTGATGGTCACTGGCGCGTGGTCAGAGTAATTTGTTCAATAGTGGTGCCCACTAATAATAAGTCAGTTCCAAATTAGTTTATGAGTCTGAATAATAACTGTATCAAATCGAGAGGAGTGAAACAATCTCCAGCAGTTCACTAATAGGGATGAGCTTCGTGTTCGAGTCGAACATACGTTCGACTCGAACATCGGCTGTTCGATCGTTCGACGAAGATCGAACGATTTGGGCCGTTCGCGCCAAATTCGAGTGACGCGAACGGCCCACAATGCACTACGCCATCGCAGTGTCATCCAGGCGCTGTGATTGGCCAAGCATGCACTGTGACCCCGCATGCTTGGCCAATCACAGCGCCGGCAGCGAGGAGAGCAATGATTGGCCACAGGCAGGATGCCTGTGGCCAATTATTGCTGAGGGTGTTTAGTACACGCCCCACACTATAAAAGGCCGCCAGCACGGCGGCCTAGTGTAGTGTGTTCCGGAGCAGGGATAGAGCAGCATAGGCAGGGACAGTGACTGTTATTTCTTTCTTGCTTAACCTGGATTCCTTTAGTTTAGGGAAAGAGAAGGATAGGTAGGGAGAGTGTCAGTGTGTTTTGTGCTTGTGCTATAGTGTGCTTAAAAAAACATTTATTCTAGGGACAGAAAACTGTAGGTAGGGACAGTGTCAGTTTCTTTCACTCTGCAAGTCCTTGTTTCCAGGGACCTGGAAGGACAGTGAGTGAATTGTCCTTGTGCTATATTGTGCTTAAAAAAACATTTATTCTAGGGACAGAAAACTGTAGGTAGGGAGAGTGTCAGTTTCTTTCACTCTGCAAGTCCTTGTTTCCAGGGACCTGTAAGGACAGTGAGTGAATTGTCCTTGTGCTATATTGTGCTTAAAAAAAACATTTATTCTAGGGACAGAAAACTGTAGGTAGGGAGAGTGTCAGTTTATTTCACTCTGCAAGTCCTTGTTTCCAGGGACCTGGAAGGACAGTGAGTGAATTGTCCTTGTGCTATATTGTGCTTAAAAAAAACATTTATTCTAGGGACAGAAAACTGTAGGTAGGGAGAGTGTCAGTTTATTTCACTCTGCAAGTCCTTGTTTCCAGGGACCTGGAAGGACAGTGACTGAATTGTCCTTGTGCTATATTGTGATTAAAAAAAACATTTATTCTAGGGACAGAAAACTGTAGGTAGGGAGAGTGTCAGTTTATTTCACTCTGCAAGTCCTTGTTTCCAGGGACCTGTAAGGACAGTGAGTGAATTGTCCTTGTGCTATATTGTGATTAAAAAAAACATTTTTTCTAGGGACAGAAAACTGTAGGTAGGGAGAGTGTTTTTTTTCTTTCACTCTGCAAGTCCTTGTTTCCAGGGACCTGTAAGGACAGTGAGTGAATTGTCCTTGTGCTATATTGTGCTTAAAAAAAACATTTATTCTAGGGACAGAAAACTGTAGGTAGGGAGAGTGTCAGTTTATTTCACTCTGCAAGTCCTTGTTTCCAGGGACCTGGAAGGACAGTGACTGAATTGTCCTTGTGCTATATTGTGATTAAAAAAAACATTTATTCTAGGGACAGAAAACTGTAGGTAGGGAGAGTGTCAGTTTATTTCACTCTGCAAGTCCTTGTTTCCAGGGACCTGGAAGGACAGTGACTGAATTGTCCTTGTGCTATATTGTGATTAAAAAAAACATTTATTCTAGGGACAGAAAACTGTAGGTAGGGAGAGTGTTTTTTTTCTTTCACTCTGCAAGTCCTTGTTTCCAGGGACCTGTAAGGACAGTGAGTGAATTGTCCTTGTGCTATATTGTGCTTAAAAAAAACATTTATTCTAGGGACAGAAAACTGTAGGTAGGGAGAGTGTCAGTTTATTTCACTCTGCAAGTCCTTGTTTCCAGGGACCTGGAAGGACAGTGACTGAATTGTCCTTGTGCTATATTGTGATTAAAAAAAACATTTTTTCTAGGGACAGAAAACTGTAGGTAGGGAGAGTGTCAGTTTATTTCACTCTGCAAGTCCTTGTTTCCAGGGACCTGTAAGGACAGTGAGTGAATTGTCCTTGTGCTATATTGTGCTTAAAAAAAACATTTATTCTAGGGACAGAAAACTGTAGGTAGGGAGAGTGTCAGTTTATTTCACTCTGCAAGTCCTTGTTTCCAGGGACCTGGAAGGACAGTGACTGAATTGTCCTTGTGCTATATTGTGATTAAAAAAAACATTTATTCTAGGGACAGAAAACTGTAGGTAGGGAGAGTGTCAGTTTATTTCACTCTGCAAGTCCTTGTTTCCAGGGACCTGTAAGGACAGTGAGTGAATTGTCCTTGTGCTATATTGTGATTAAAAAAAACATTTTTTCTAGGGACAGAAAACTGTAGGTAGGGAGAGTGTTTTTTTTCTTTCACTCTGCAAGTCCTTGTTTCCAGGGACCTGTAAGGACAGTGAGTGAATTGTCCTTGTGCTATATTGTGCTTAAAAAAAACATTTATTCTAGGGACAGAAAACTGTAGGTAGGGAGAGTGTCAGTTTATTTCACTCTGCAAGTCCTTGTTTCCAGGGACCTGGAAGGACAGTGACTGAATTGTCCTTGTGCTATATTGTGATTAAAAAAAACATTTATTCTAGGGACAGAAAACTGTAGGTAGGGAGAGTGTCAGTTTATTTCACTCTGCAAGTCCTTGTTTCCAGGGACCTGGAAGGACAGTGACTGAATTGTCCTTGTGCTATATTGTGATTAAAAAAAACATTTATTCTAGGGACAGAAAACTGTAGGTAGGGAGAGTGTCAGTTTATTTCACTCTGCAAGTCCTTGTTTCCAGGGACCTGGAAGGACAGTGACTGAATTGTCCTTGTGCTATATTGTGATTAAAAAAAACATTTATTCTAGGGACAGAAAACTGTAGGTAGGGAGAGTGTCAGTTTATTTCACTCTGCAAGTCCTTGTTTCCAGGGACCTGTAAGGACAGTGAGTGAATTGTCCTTGTGCTATATTGTGATTAAAAAAAACATTTTTTCTAGGGACAGAAAACTGTAGGTAGGGAGAGTGTCAGTTTATTTCACTCTGCAAGTCCTTGTTTCCAGGGACCTGTAAGGACAGTGAGTGAATTGTCCTTGTGCTATATTGTGCTTAAAAAAAACATTTATTCTAGGGACAGAAAACTGTAGGTAGGGAGAGTGTCAGTTTATTTCACTCTGCAAGTCCTTGTTTCCAGGGACCTGGAAGGACAGTGACTGAATTGTCCTTGTGCTATATTGTGATTAAAAAAAACATTTATTCTAGGGACAGAAAACTGTAGGTAGGGAGAGTGTCAGTTTATTTCACTCTGCAAGTCCTTGTTTCCAGGGACCTGGAAGGACAGTGACTGAATTGTCCTTGTGCTATATTGTGCTTAAAAAAAACATTTATTCTAGGGACAGAAAACTGTAGGTAGGGAGAGTGTCAGTTTATTTCACTCTGCAAGTCCTTGTTTCCAGGGACCTGGAAGGACAGTGACTGAATTGTCCTTGTGCTATATTGTGATTAAAAAAAACATTTATTCTAGGGACAGAAAACTGTAGGTAGGGAGAGTGTCAGTTTATTTCACTCTGCAAGTCCTTGTTTCCAGGGACCTGTAAGGACAGTGAGTGAATTGTCCTTGTGCTATATTGTGATTAAAAAAAACATTTTTTCTAGGGACAGAAAACTGTAGGTAGGGAGAGTGTTTTTTTTCTTTCACTCTGCAAGTCCTTGTTTCCAGGGACCTGGAAGGACAGTGAGTGAATTGTCCTTGTGCTATATTGTGATTAAAAAAAACATTTTTTCTAGGGACAGAAAACTGTAGGTAGGGAGAGTGTTTTTTTTCTTTCACTCTGCAAGTCCTTGTTTCCAGGGACCTGTAAGGACAGTGAGTGAATTGTCCTTGTGCTATATTGTGATTAAAAAAAACATTTTTTCTAGGGACAGAAAACTGTAGGTAGGGAGAGTGTCAGTTTCTTTCACTGTGAAAGTCCTTGTTTCAAGGGACAGAGAAGGACACCTGAAGGTAGCCCTTATTGCTTTTTTCCCATCTCCCTGCAGGCCATCTATTAGAATGTCTGGAAGGCAAACAAGGAGAGGCAGACAGTCAGGAGGCAATAAAAGAGGGCAAGCAGGCTCTGTGTCTGGGGGCAACAGTGCTGGTCGTGGACGCGGTGCATTGTCATCAGCACATGGCCATGGGACACGCTTGTCCTTCTTTTCGGCAGCTGGACATGTTGAGCCACATCATGCCGAAGACTTGGTAGAGTGGATGACCAAGCCCTCCTCCTCCTCCTCATCCTCTCTCACCCAGGCTCAGGGTACTGGAAAAGCAGCTGCCAAAGCGTCGTCTTCCCTGGTATCAATGTCAGACAAATCATCAGTCACTCCTTCCCTAGACCCACCATGTCCTCCTCCTGAGGAGTCCCCCGAACTGTTTCAGCACAGTGTTGGGTACATGCTCCAGGAGGATGCCCAGCGTTTCGAAGGGTCTGATGATGAAACCCAGCTAGAGGAAGGCAGTAGCGTGAGAGCAGACAGAGGGGATGCTCAAGAAGGACACCAATCTGGCAGTCATGTTCCAGCAGCTGCAGCATACTGCCAGATTGGCTCCAGTGATGAGGAGGGAGGGGATGATGAGGTCACTGACTCCACGTGGGTGCCTAATAGGAGAGAGGAGGAGGAGGAGGATGAGGAGGAGGCACATCTCCAACGAGGCAGGATGCCCTTTGGTGGCCAGCGTAAGGGCAGTACACCGACGGAATCACACCGCAGAGCTCCGCCTGTGCAGGGCGCTGCCTCTGCCCGTCATTCAAAAAGTTCTTTGGTGTGGGCCTTTTTTGAGGCTAGTGCATCAGATCGCACAGCTGCTGTTTGCAACATATGTCTCAAGCGTATATCGCGTGGCCAAAACATCAGCCGCTTGGGTACCACATGCCTGACCAGACATATGTTGACCTGCCATGCAGCTCGTTGGCAAGCCTACCTCAAAGACCCACACCAAAGAACAAAGCGGACCTCTCCTTGCACCGCATCAGCTGGGATCTCCAACCCCACTATAACTTCAGTCCTCTCTGAAACATGCACTGAGAGGAATGAAGGTGTAGAATTAGGTGTGTCACAGCCAAGTACTTGCGCCCACTCTGCTAGCAGTACACCGACGTCCGATTCTAGCAGGCAAATTTCCCTGCCCCAGCTGCTGGACCGTCGAAAGAAGTTCACTCCCAGCCATCCACATGCCCAGCGGTTGAATGCTAGCTTGGCTAAATTGCTAGCGCTTCAACTGCTGCCTTTTCAGTTGGTAGACTCGGCCCCCTTCCGTGAGTTTGTGCAATGTGCAGTTCCTCAGTGGCAGGTTCCCAAACGCCACTTTTTCTCACGGAAGGCTATTCCGGCTCTCTACCGGCATGTGGAAGGCAATGTCTTGGCCTCGCTGGACAGGGCGGTCAGCGGTAAGGTGCATATTACCGCTGACTCATGGTCCAGCAGGCATGGACAGGGACGTTACCTTTCTTTCACGGCCCATTGGGTCACTCTTTTGGCAGCTGGGAAGGATTCAGGACAAGGTGCAGTAGTGTTGGAGGTTGTCCCACCGCCACGCCTCCAAAATGCTACTACTGGTTGTGACACACCTCTCTCCTCCACCCCCTCCTCTTCTTCTTCCTCCATGGCCTCTTCCTGTGGTTTGTCCTATGAACCAGCGGTGCTCCGTAGCCGTTCACGGGGCTACGCAAGTACGCAGGCAAAAAGATGCCATGCCGTGCTTGCGCTGGTGTGTTTGGGGGACAGAAGCCACACTGGGGCAGAGGTCCTGTCTGCTCTGCAGGGCCAGGCCGAGAGGTGGTTGACGCCACGCCAGCTTAAGCCAGGAATGGTGGTTTGCGACAATGGCACCAACCTCCTCTCCGCCCTCCGACAGGGACAACTGACCCATGTGCCCTGTGTGGCTCACGTCCTTAACCTGGTGGTGCAGCGCTTCTTGGGCAGGTACCCGGGCTTACAGGATGTCCTGAGGCAGGCCAGGAAAGTCTGTGTGCATTTCCGCAGATCTTATAATGCCAGTGCTCGCCTGGCTGAGCTGCAAAAGGAGTTGAACCTGCCCAAGAACCGCCTTATATGTGACATGCCCACCAGGTGGAACTCAACGTTGGCCATGCTGCAGCGGCTGCACACGCAGCAGAGGGCCATCAATGAGTACCTGTGCGACTACGGCACCAGGACAGGGTCAGGGGAGCTTGGTTTTTTTTCTCCACGCCAGTGGGGCATGATCAGGGATGCATGCACTGTCCTGGCACCATTTGAGGAGGCCACGAGGATGGTGAGCAGTGACAGTGCATGCATCAGTGACACTGTACCTCTTGTCCACCTGTTGGAGCACACGCTGCGTGGAATAATGGACAGGGCACTTGAGGCAGAACAGAGGCAGGAAGAGGAGGACTTCCTTGCCTCTCAAGGCCCCCTTTACCCAGACAGTGTTCCTTCTGTCCCACCCATCGCACAGGAAGAGGAGGAGGAGGAGGAGGAGGAGGAGGAGGAGGAGGATTGTGTCAGCATGGAGGTGGAGGCTGGCACTCAGCATCATCAGCAGCAGTCTTTTAGGGATGATTTACAGTCCCAAGAAACCAGTGGACTTGTACGTGGCTGGGAGGAGGTGGCTGCGGATCATGTCGTCCTTAGTGACCCAGAGGACTCCGGAGCGAATGCCTCAGCAAACCTACGCTGCATGGCCTCCCTGATCCTGCAAAGTCTGCGGAAGGATCCTCGTATTCTTCGGATCAAGGAGAGGGACCATTACTGGCTGGCCACTCTCCTTGATCCACGGTACAAGGGTAAGGTTGCGGACCTTATGTTACCGTCGCAGAGGGAGCAGAGGATGAGACAACTCCGGGAGGCCTTGCAGAAAGGTCTGTGCAACGCGTTCCCAGAGACTGGGAGGTTGCAAACTCCTGGTCCTGGACAACGAGTTGCTGAGGCTTCGGCCAGTCAAAGAAGGAGCGGTGGGGAAGGTGGCCGTCTGACCGATGCGTTCAGACAATTCTTTAGTCCGCAGCCCCAAAGTATGATCGGTTCCAGCAACCATCGCCAGCGTCTGATAAACATGGTGCAGGAATATCTAGGGGCAAGGTCAGACTTGGACACCTTCCCCACCGAAAATCCTCTGGCTTACTGGGTCTTGAGGATGGATCACTGGCCAGAGCTTGCACAGTATGCAATTGAGCTACTGGCCTGTCCTGCATCCAGCGTTCTTTCGGAACGCACATTCAGTGCTGCTGGAGGATTTGTCACGGATCACAGGGTGCGCCTGTCCACCGACTCGGTTGATCGACTGACTTTCATCAAGATGAACCAGTCTTGGATCACCACCAGCTACCACACACCTGATGCTGATATAACAGACTAATTGATTTTAACATGTCACATCCCTTCAAGACTGATGCTGATGCTGAGTGCCTGTGCTGTTATGTTGACTGGCTATCCTCCTCCTCCGAGTCCTCAATGATACGATTGATGATGATAGCTTGTAAGATCATTTTTGTTTATGGGTGCCGCCACCAGTGCCTAACGCCCAATTTTTCAGCCCCTGTTTAACAGGGGCGTGTAATTACAATTTTTGAAGCAATACTTTGCAACAGGGCTCATTGCTGTGCTCCAAGTACAGTATCTGTGAGGAGTTGCAGTGTTGTGCCACCAGTGCCTAAGGCCCAATTTTTCAGCCCCTGTTTAACAGGGGCGTGTCATTACAATTTTTGAAGCAATACTTTGCAACAGGGCTCATTGGTGTGCTCCAAGTACAGTATCTGTGAGGAGTTGCAGTGTTGTGCCACCAGTGCCTAAGGCCCAATTTTTCAGCCCCTGTTTAACAGGGGCGTGTCATTACAATTTTTGAAGCAATACTTTGCAACAGGGCTCATTGCTGTGCTCCAAGTACAGTATCTGTGAGGGGTTGCAGTGTTGTGCCACCAGTGCCTAAGGCCCAATTTTTCAGCCCCTGTTCAACAGGGGCATGTAATTACAATTCTTGATCTAATAATTCACAGCAGGGCCCATTGCTGCACCCACCAAGAGTAACTGTCAGGGCTTACAGTGTTGTGGCACCAGCACCACCATCAAAGGCCCAATTTTTACTACCACTGTTCAACAATTATATGTAATTAAAATTCCTGATATAATAGTTGACAGCAGGGCGTTCCAGCACCAACCAAGAGTAACTGTGAGTGCTTACAGTGTTGTGCCAACACCAACAACTAAGGGGCCTATTTCTGCAGAGTATATACGGCAGGTCCCTACTTTCAAACATCCAACTTACAAACGACTCCTACTTGCAAACGCAAGAAGACAACAGGAAGTGAGAGGAAATCTACCACTAGGAAGGAAAATTCTCTCCTGTAAGAATAAATATGGGAGAAAGGTGTCTCCTCTGTACTGATGCTTTATCAGCAATCCTTGTTTCAAGAAAAACACCACATTTCAAAAACAGTTGTCATTGGGACGGAAAGTGAGGTGAAATGTTCTGAACAGGGGCACAGACAGCAAAACAAATGTTACAGGGGTGATAACCCTTACCTATGTTTTCCAAAAAGTTTAAAAATAGATTTTTGGTCTGGAGCTACACTTCAACAATGTACCTGTTCAAAATTACAAACAGACTCTACATAAGAACAAACCTACAGTCCCTGTCTTGTATGCACCGCCTGTATAGGGCTGTTCAGAGTATATAGGGCCTTTTTTATTTTATGTGCGGGGTTCCCCTTAATATCCATACAAGACCCTAAGGGGCTGGTAATGGGCTGGGGTAGGGGGGGGTCATGGGGTAGCTATGCCATTTTTCTTAAAGAATTTCATCCATATTACCGGGACCAGACATTACATTAAAGCCAAAAGCAGTTTTAAATGGCTTTTTTTTCCTTTAGAAGTGTCATTTTGTGCAGGGACAGTTCTAAACACGGGAAACACGTGGCACTTCACAGGCATACTTTAGACACCCCCCAGGTACGATATTTAAAGGAATATTTGACTTTTTTTTTTCACTTTATGCATCATTAAAATGACTGCTCCCGAAAAACGACCGTTTTTAAAACTTCTTTTTGCATTGATACATGTCCCCTGGTGCAGAACCCGGGTTCCCAAACCCTTTTTAGGACAATAACATGCATAATAGTTGTTATAATTAGCACTTTAGAATTCGAACGTTCGCATCCATTGTATTTAATAGGGTTCTAATGTTCGTTCGAACTTTCGGTCCGTTCGCGGGTTCTGGTGCGAACCGAACCCGGGGGTGTTCGGCTCATCACTATTCACTAAGGCCCCTTTCACACTGAGGCGTTGAAAAAACGCAAAAAAATTATGTGATTTTGTACCGCGATTTTACCGCGATTTTACCGCGTTTTACCGCGTTCGCGGTAAAAATAGCGCTAACGCCTATGCGTTTTTACCACGTTTTTACCAAGTTTTTACCGCGTTCGCGCTAAAAATAGCGCAAACGTGGTAAAAACGCGGTAAAAACGCATAGGCGTTAGCGTTATTTTTTAAAATAACGCTTATGCCTTTGCATTTTTACCGCGTTTTTACCGCGGTTCCCATTCATTCCAATGGATATAGGCGTTTTTACAGCGCTATTTTATGCGCCCTAAAGTTGCTCTAAAAAAGCTGTATGCAGGATTTTTTTCAACGCCCAGCCAGCACAACGCCTCAATGTGAAAGCCCTCAGAGATTTCACATTGAGAATGCTGGGGCAGGATTATTTCAGGCGTTATTACAGCGCTATTTTTACCGCGAAAACGGGGTAAAAACGCCTCAGTGTGAAAGGGGCCTAAATGAAGGGATCAATGTATAGTGTGTTACTCCCACTCTATCACTATATGTGTAATAAAATAGTAATCCAACTGCTGCTTGCGTGCTATAGCCTATCTATAGCTATTCAGGTATCAGTGTAAATAAATAAACTGTGCACATCCACAAACTCATAAATCTTGCGATTCAAACTAAAACGAAGACATAAATAATTTCTAAAATTGTCATGTGTAATGTGCAAAATCTACAAATAAAAGGAAACAACACTTAAACTGTGCAAATCCACCAAAAGTTTAAAATAAATGATGTCAAATAAATAATTGCATATATAACACGTGCATTGTGCTTAATCCACAAATGTGAAATACTGAAAAAGCTGAAAAAGTCCCAGGAAAAAGGATTATTATTAAATATACAAAAAAAGATGAATACCGTAATGTATTTCACCCATACATTTTCATTTTTTCTGCATACATTACGGTATTCATCTTTATTTGTATATATGTATATACAGTGCCTTGCTAAAGTATTCACCCCCTTGGCATTTTTCGTGTTTTGTTGCCTCACAACCTGGAATTAACATGGATTGTTTGAGGATTTGCATCATTTAATTTACAGCACATGCCCACAACTTTGAAGATGTTTTTTTTATTGTGAAGCAAACAACAAATAGGACAAAATAACAGAAAAAGTCAATGTGCATAACTATTCACCCCCTAAAGTCAATACTTTGTAGAGCCACCTTTTGCGGTTATCACAGCTCTAAGTCGCTTTGGATAAGTCTCTCTGAGCTTGCCACATCTTACCACTGGGATTTTTGCCCATTCCTCCTTGCAAAATTGCTCCAACTCCTTCAGGTTGGATGGTTTGTGCTTGTAAACAGCAATCTTTAAGTCTGACCACAGATTTTCTATTGGATTGGGGTCTGGGCTTTGACTAGGCCATTCCAACTTATTTACATGTTTCCCCTTAAACCATTCAAGTGTTGCTTTAGCAGAGTGTTTGGGGTCATTGTCCTGCTGGAAGGTAAATATCCGGCCTCAAATCACACACAGAGTGGTACAGGTTTTGCTTAAGAATATCACTGTATTTAGCACTATCCAACTTTCCCTCAACTTGGACCATTCCGGACTGCTGAAAAACATCCCCACAGCATGATGCTGCCACCACCATGTTTTACTGTGGGGATGGGGTACTTTGGGTGATGTGATGTGTTGGGTTTGCAACAGACATAGCGTTTTCTTTGATGGCCAAAAAGTTAAATTTTAGTCTCATCAGACCAGAGCACCTTCCTCCATACATTTTTGGAGTCTCCCACATGCCTTTTCACAAACTCAAAACGTGCCATTTTGTTTTTTGCTAAAAGTAATGGCTTTCTTCTGACCACTCTGCCATAAAGCCCAACTCTATGAAGCGTACAGCTTATTTTCGTCCTATGTACAGATACTCCAGTCTCTGCTGTGGAACTCTGCAGCTCCTCCAGGGTTACCTTAGGTCTCTGTGCTGCCTCTCTGATTAATGCCCTCCTTGCCTGGTCCGTGAGTTTTGGTGTGTGGCGTTCTCTTGGCTGGTTTGCTGTTGTGCCATCTTCTTTCCATTTGGTTATGATAGATTTGATGGTGCTCCTAGGGGTCATCAAAGATTTGGATATTTTTTTATAACCTAACCCTGACTTGTACTTATCAACAACATTGTCCCTTACTTGTTTGGAGAGTTCCTTGGTCTTCATGGCAGTGTTTGGTTAGGTTAGTGGTGCCTCTTGCTTAGGTGTTGCAGCCTCTGGGGACTTTCAAAAAGGTGTGTATATGTAATGACAGACCATGTGACACTTAGATTACACACAGGTGGACATCATTTCACTAATTATGTGACTTCTGAAGGTAATTAGTTGCACAGAGCTTTTTTTGGGAGTGAATACATACGCACATGCCAATTATCAGTTTTTTATTTCTGAAAAATAGTTTTATGTATATATTTTTCTAATTTTACTTCACCAACTTACATAGTTACATAGTTACATAGTTACATAGTTAGTCAGGTTGAAAAAAGACAAAGTCCATCCAGTTCAACCATAAAAAAAATAACTAAAATAAAATAAAATAAAAATATCGTGCACTCCCATATACCCAATTCTATACCCAGAGTTGATCCAGAGGAAGGCAAAAAACCCCAGCAGAGCATGATCCAATTTGCTACAGCAGGGGAAAAAATTCCTTCCTGATCCCCCGAGAGGCAATCGGATTTACCCTGGATCAACTTTACCAAGAACTGTTAGTACTCAGTTATATTATGTACATTTAGGAAAGTATCCAGGCCTTTCTTAAAGCAATCTACTGAGCTGGCCAGAACCACCTCTGCAGGGAGTCTGTTCCACATTTTCACAGCTCTTACTGTGAAGAAACCTTTCCGCATTTGGAGATGAAATCTTTTTTCTTCTAGACGTAAAGAGTGCCCCCTTGTTCTCTGTGTTGACCGTAAAGTGAATAACTCATCACCAAGTTCACTATATGGACCCCTTATATATTTGTACATGTTAATCATATCCCCCCTTATTCTCCTCTTCTCAAGAGTGAATAAATTCAGTTCCTCTAATCTTTCTTCATAGCTGAGCTCCTCCATGCCTCTTATCAGTTTGGTTGCCCTTCTCTGCACTTTCTCCAGTTCCCCGATATGCTTTTTGAGAACTGGTGCCCAAAACTGAACTGCGTATTCCAGATGAGGCCTTACTAATGATTTGTACAGGGGCAAAATGATATCTCTCTCTCTGGAGTCCATACCTCTCTTAATACAAGAAAGGACTTTGCTCGCCTTGGAAACCACAGCTTGGCATTGCATGCCATTATTGAGCTTATGATCTACCAAAACCCCCAGATCCTTCTCCACTACGGATCCCCCCAGTTGTATTCCCCCTAATATGTATGATGCATTCATATTCTTAGCCCCCAAGTGCATAACTTTACATTTATCAACATTAAACCTCATCTGCCACATAGTCGCCCAATTAGACAGGGCATCGAGGTCGGCTTGTAAATTGGAGACATCTTGTAAGGACGTTATTCCACTGCATAGCTTGGTGTCATCTGCAAAGACAGAAATGTTACTTTTGATCTCAGACCCAATATCATTTATAAAGATATTAAAAAGTAAGGGTCCCAGCACTGAACCTTGGGGTACACCACTGATAACCTTAGACCATTCAGAGTAAGAATCATTAACTACTACTCTCTGAATTCTGTCTTTTAGCCAGTTTTCTATCCATTTACAAACTGATATTTCCAATCCTGTAGACTTTACCTTACACATGAGCCGTGTGTGGGGAACTGTATCAAACGCTTTTGCAAAATCCAAGTATACCACGTCCACAGCCACACCTCTGTCCAAGGTTTTACTTACCTCTTCATAAAAAGAAATCAGGTTTGTCTGACAACTTCTGTCTTTCATGAATCCATGCTGTCTGTTGCTTAAATAGTTTTTTTCCAGCAAGAACTCATCTATGTGGTCTTTTATTAATCTCTCCAGTATCTTCCCAACTATGGAAGTTAAACTAACAGGTCTATAGTTACTTGGTAAAGACTTTGTTCCCTTTTTAAATATAGGCACCACATTGGCCCTGCGCCAATCCAGTGGTACTATTCCTGTCATTAATGAGTCCCTAAAAATTAGATACAATGGCTTTGAAATTACAGAGCTCAATTCTTTTAGGATCCGTGGGTGTATGCCATCTGGTCCAGGTGCTTTATCCACCTTTATTCTGTCTAAATATTTCTGGACCATATCACTTTTGAGCCATTGTGGATTTGAGGCTGTGTCACTACCACCCCCATTATGGACATGAGCTCCCCCATGCTCCATTGTATACACAGAGCTGAAGAAAGTATTTAATAAATTAGCCTTCTCTTTGTCCCCAGTCACCCACTCTAGATTATTTTGTAAAGGGCCTACATGCTCAGACTTGACCTTTTTACTATTAATATATTTGAAGAATTTTTTGGGGTTTGTCCTACTATCTTTTGCAATCTGTCGTTCGTTTTGAATTTTTGCATCCTTGATTTCCTTTTTACATATCCTGTTATATTCTTTGTAACATTTAAACGACACTAGTGTTCCTTCATTTTTATATTTTTTAAAAGCGCTTTTCTTATTGTTTATAGCTTTTTTAACTTTAACTGTGAGCCACATAGGTTTTATTTTTAGCCTTTTAAACTTATTGCCCATGGGAATATACTTTGCAGTGAGTTCACAAACAGTCTTTTTGAAGAATTCCCATTTCTGTTCTGTGCCCATTGATGCCAATATTCTCTCCCAGTCTAAGTCCTGGAGAGCAGCCCTCATCCTTTGAAAATTTGCTTTATTGAAATTAAGTGTTTTTATCCTTCCTGCATGTATTTCTTGCTTACAGCTAACATCAAATGAAATCATGTTATGGTCACTGCTACCCAGGTGTTCCTTTATCTGAACATTAGTAATATGCTCTGCATGGTTTGAGATTACCAGGTCCAACAGAGCATCATTCCTAGTTGGGGCCTCAATAAACTGGACCATAAAATTGTCCTGCAATAGGCTTATAAATTTTTGCCCTTTAACTGTCCCAGCAGTGCCATTACTCCAGTCAATTTCTGGGTAGTTAAAATCCCCCATTATTACCACCATCCCAGCCCTTGCAGCCCTTTCCATCTGTGCAAGGAGCTGAGTCTCCACCTCCTCATTAACATTGGGTGGTCTATAACAAACTCCAATGATTAACTTTGAACTACGCACATCTGTATGCAGTTCCACCCATAATGCTTCAGCCTCATCACACTCTCCATCAACCAGGTCCTCTTTCACACTCGCTTTGAGATCACTTCTCACATAGAGACAGACCCCGCCACCTTTCCTTTTTGCCCTGTCTCTCCGAAAGAGTGCATAGCCAGGAATATTAATAATCCAGTCATGTGAGGATTGAAGCCACGTTTCAGCAATACCGATTACGTCATAGCTCTCCTCATGCACCAGAGCTTCCAACTCACCTATTTTGCTTGGCAGACTTCTGGCATTGGTGAACAAACACTTTAATGTATTACATTTTTCTCTGGTATTTTTCATATAGTTTTTAGTAGTACAAATGGCACTATAGTTTCCAATGGCTGTTTGCAACATGGGAACTTTCTTGTCACCTGCCATAACCCTCCCCCCATCTATCCCCATTCCACTCTCCATTAATGTCTGACCACTAACTGACCTGTGTGCCCGATGTAATTCTAGTTCACCCTCCCCCCTCAAACCTAGTTTAAATACTCCTCCAGCCTTCCCATAAACCTCTCCCCCAGCACAGCAGACCCCCTTCCATTCAAGTGCAAACCGTCTTTAGCATATAGGTTGCACCCCAATGAAAAGTCAGCCCAGTGCTCTAGAAACCCAAATCCCTCCTCCCTACACCAGGTCTTTAGCCATGCATTCAGCTCTCTAATCTCCCCCTGCCTTTCCTGTGTTGCGCATGGCACAGGCAATATTTCAGAGAATATCACCTTGGAGGTCCTTGCCTTCATCTTGCAGCCTAGTTCTTTAAATTGATTCGTAAGGAGCCTCCACCTTCCATGTATACTGTCATTGGTTCCAACGTGGACCAAGACAGCTGGGTCATGCCCAGCCACTCCCAGTAATTTATCCACCCGGTCCACCACATGCCGAACCCTGGCACCAGGGAGACAGCAAACCATTCGGTTGAGGCGATCCTGGCGACAAATTATTCTATCAGTCCTTCTGATTATAGAATCCCCTATAACCACCAACTGTCTTGGCCTACCTGCACTCCCCTCACCACCTCTACTAGATGGGTTGCTGTCCCGGCTGTTAGGGGTAGCAGTGACATCTAGGGCTGCCACCTCTGTGTTTGCCACCTCCACATCTTCACCCAACGTGGAAAATTTGTTTTGATGCACAAATACAGACTTAGACTATTGTGTTCTGATACATCACATATAATTCAGATTAAAAAAAAACATTGAACTAAAGGCTGTAATTTAACAATATAGGTAAAGAGCCAAGATGGTGAATACTTTTGCAAGGCACTGTATATATATTTGTATAAGGGAGTCTGTGTATTGTGGGGCACAGGGATTGTGTTGCTGGGGCTGCTGCCACCTACCTTGTCCACTAGAGGTGGTAAAGGCTGCTGAGTGCTGGCTGCTTTGCCTCTCCCTGCATACTCTTGTGCTGACATATCGGCTGTCGCTGGGGAGCACTACCCACACTCTGGGAATAAAGAAGCAAGAGCCAAGTCTGAGCTGGGGGGAGAAGCACAAAAGCGCCACTCTAAGTGCAGTATCAACAGTAAATGTAATGGTTAAAACAGGGAGGGAGCATATATATACTCACAAACATGAAGTAAAAGCAGGCATATAAAGTGGAAAAGTCTGTGTCTCATCTGTAGCAGAGCAGTGATGCGGGACAGGTGGCGCCGGTGGAAGCCGACGGCGCGCTTGCTGGACCGTAAGTACACCGATGCAATAAGGAGCAGGGGTGGAGGGATCCTCGGCGGGCATTAGCCGTGTAGCTGGCCGTGAACTTCCGGGTGACTGAGAGACCAATAGATTCCGGGTTGCTGGAGGACCAATAGGTAAACGCGCTTTTGGAGCATAAGCTCCTTCTTCAGACCTAGTGGGGGCCATATTGGATGAGGGCTTTATATGTTCTGCAGCTCAAGCTGCAGGGTCCTAAAGTCCATAGTAATCACTAACCTAAATATAAATGATTAACTGAACAATACAATGTAATATAAAATAGGTCACAGGAACCTGGAGTGTATATAAAAAATATTACATTATTTTATATTACATTGTATTGTTCAGTTAATCATTCATATTTAGGTTAGTGACTACGTTTACCTATTGGTCCTCCAGCAACCCGGAACCTATTGGTCTCTCAGTCACCCGGCAGTTCACCAGATGTACCGGTATTTGCCAGATTTACACTATGGGAAGTGTTATTTTGAATTTTTTTATATGACTAATACCTGGATCCTGAAAGTGTTGTAAGGAGGAACCGCTCAGAGTGGAGAGACCATTCCATGGGCTGCTGAGCTTGGGAATATTCAGCATAATAAGTGCTGTGTTTGACTTCTCTCACGAGGGTCACAGGCACTCTGGTATACCTCAGAGTGCTTCGTGTTGGAGGACACATGGTTTTATCATAGCATTTCTAGTTGCACTGAGGATTTGTACTTTATGTCTTTCACTAAAGGATCTTGCTGTTGCTGCACTGGACTTTCACATCATCTGTTCACGTTTGTTTGGACTGATTGTTTTGTTAATTATGTACTAATGTATGCACAAGTTGTTGAAGCGCTGCACTTATATATCACAACATAATTTTGCACAACGTGTATAACAAAACCCTTTACATGGTAAATTTAGCAGAGCGAAATGGAACAAATAAAATAAGTTAATTGTTATGGTTTACATATACTTTAACTGAAATACCAAACCTCAAAGTCCCACACACCTTGTTATTGTGATTTGAAAGTAGAAAAATAAATGTGTAGACTAGTATGTGTTGTTTTTTTGTGAAAAACACAGTCTGTGATTTTGGCCACAATATGTTATACTATATAATATTATACTTGATGCAACATGCATGGGAGACATCATGGTTGTTAACCCTAAAAAATGAGGCTATCTGCATAACAAAAACTGCAAAACATACCTTTTGTCCTTGAGACCTGAAAGTTGAAATCTAAATTTGTGAAAGATAGAGAAGAGAACATGGAAGCGCCACCTAAGTGCAGTATTACAATAAACACTTTATTCTTTAGGATTAAGAACACTCACAGAATATGGAGTAAAAGATCACTTATCATGTATATCGGCAGCATTGGCCTCTCATCGCAACCACAAGGGACCCTGTCAGTATTAGATGATGTGGAGACAGCATGGACACCTTGTGGAAGCCAGGAAGTCCAAACATGGAACACGCGCTCTGAGCTTACAGCTCCATCTACAGGCCTAGGAATGAAGTGCTATGTGCTTCTATTTATAGTGGATAAAATTCCATGGCCATGGGACTACAAGGGCCAGCGGTTTCATCAACATAAGTCCATGTGGATTGAATTAAGGAGTACAATAAAAAAAAAGTAGAGGAAAATAATTTTTTTGTTTATTGTACTCCTTAATTTAATCCATAAGGACTTATGTTGATATAACCGACCCTTGTAGTCCTATGCCTACGGCATTTCATCCACTATAAATAGCAGCCCATAGCAATTCACTTCAAGGCCTGTAGAAGGAGCTGTAAACTCTAAACGTGTAGCTTGCCTTCCTTCCAGCCTTCTCTCTCTCCCGGTGACATCACTTCCACCCGTGTGTTCCAAGTTGGTTTGTTTGGACTTCCTGGCTTCCACAAGGCATCCATGCTGTCTCCACCCCGACTACAGCTGACAGGATCCCTGGTGGTTCCCACGGGGCAGCAAATAGAGGCCGATGCTGCTAATAGACCTGATAAGTGATCTTTTGCTCCATATTCTGTGAGTGTTCTTAATCCTTGAGAACAAAGTTTTTATTTTAATACTGCACTTAGGTGGCACTTTCCTGTTTTATTCTTATATCTTGGTACAGATGTGGCCAATACTCCGAGGATGGCAGCCGCCGGTGCACAATATAATGCTTTTTAATAGCTATGGACTATTGAATTTTATCAACTTTGCAGACAGTTTTTTTCATCACCAGTCTCTACCAGTGCATTATATACTAAAGCTATTCACTCACTCTCCATGCGCCAGAATATTTCCATTATTAAATTTGTGAAAGAAAAAGCTTTACTTTTTTGTCTGAGGTTTGGGGGAAAACAATATATTTGTTTTTATAGACTATATATTTACATGATTGAGTTGTAGTGCTACTCCTGCAGGAGCTGTTAAATTTAACCGGTTCTTTTCCAATAAGTACAGAGGCTGCCAGCCTTTCATGCTCCAGTAAACAGTCTAGGGATTGTCATTTTAAACTTTATTTCTGATAAACGTGAACAGAAGGTAGGGTGCAGGGTGGTATGAATTACTCCAGAACACAGAAGAACACTGCACTAGGCTAGGCCTCTCTGTACAGTCTGTATGCCAGGAAAAAATGGGGGATGGGCCAGAACTGAGACCCTGTAAAAGCAGGCTCAGTGGGAGCTATCACTGGCACTTATTGTCAGGATTAGGGATGGGCCGAACACCCCGCGGTTCGGTTCGCACCAGAACATGCGAACAGGCAAAAAATTTGTTCGAACACGCGAACACTGTTAAAGTCTATGGGACACGAACATGAAAAATCAAAAGTGCTAAAATGTGAAAATGTTAAAACTGACAGAAGACGGCTTGGGACAAGTCCTTTATTAAAAACAAAAACAAAAAAACATTCCAGCGATGTAACCCAGTCGATGATCCATTCTCCAGCGATGCTCTCCACTCTCCAGCGAAGAACGAAACCCCCGTGGTACGGTTCAGGAGGGGGGGCGCTCTCTCGTCCCCCTCTCTTTTCCTGCAGCCTGCCAGGTTGCATGCTCGGATACGGGTCTGGTATGGATTTCTGGGGGGAACCCCACGCCATTTAAAAAAAAAAATGGCGCAGGGTTTCCCTCAATATCCATACCAGACCTGAAGGGCCCGATATGGAATTTGGGGGGAACCCCCACGCATTTTTTTTTAAATTTTGGTTCGGGTTTTTTCAATGACTTTTATCTGTATTGCCGGGACCCGACAATTCATTAACCACTTGAGATCCGCGCTATAGCCGAAAGACGGCTGCAGCGCGGCTCTCAAGTGCCGAGTGGACGTCCCCAGGATGTCCTTCTCTGTTTACATCCCACCGCGCGCCCTCGGCGGCGCGCGGCGGGAACAGCTGTGCACTCCACATCACGTGATGCCTATGCGCGTGCCTGGTGGCCGCGATGTCCGCCAGGTACATGCGATCGGCTGTGACAGAGGCAGGACGTGGATCTCTGTGTTACACACAGAGATCCACGTCCTGTCAGGGAGAGAGGAGACCAATGCTGTGTCCCTTGTACATAGGGACACAGATCGGTCCCCTCCCCCAGTCAGTACCCTCCCCCCCACAGTAAGAAACACTAAAAGGGAACATATTTAACCCTTTGATCGCCCCCTAGTGTTAACCCCTTCCCTGCCAGTCACATTTATACAGTAATCAATGCATTTTTATAGCACTGTTCGCTGTATAAATGTGAATGGTCCCAAAATAGTGTCAAAAGTGTCCGATATGTCCGCCGCAATATCGCAGGCCTGACAAAAATCGCAGATCGCTGCCATTACTAGTAAAAAAAAATATATATAATAAAAATATCATAATTCTATCCCCTATTTTGTAGGCGCTATAACTTTTGTGCAAACCAATCACTATACGCTTATTGCTAATTTTTTTACCAAAAATAAATAGAAGAATACGTATCGGCCTAAACTGAGAAAAAAATATATATTTTTTTTAAAAATTGGGATATTATTATAACAAAAAGTAAAAAAATATTGTGTTATTTTTCAAAATTTTCTGTCTTTTTTTGTTTATAGCGCAAAAAATAAAAACCGCAGAGGTGATCAAATACCACCAAAAGAAAGCTCTATTTGTGGGAAAAAAATTATAAAAATATCATTTGGGTACAGCATTGTATGACCGCGCAATTGTCATTCAAAGTGCATCAGCGCTGAAAGCTGAAAATTGGTCCGGGTACGAAGGGGGTTTAAGTGCCCAGTAAGGAAGTGGTTAATAGCCACGAGTAGTTTTAAATTACTTTTTTTCCTTTAGAAATGACATTTTGTGCAGGGACAGTTCTAAACACGCGAAACATGCGCTACTTTACAGGCATACTATAGACACCCTCAAAAACAGGGTTTTGCCTGGTTAAGGACAGGCACAGGGGTTACTTAAGGCAACAAATAATTTAACCATTAGCCAGATGGATTGAGTTAATTGGCTAGTTTTATTGAGTATCAAAATTAAATAGATTATATACAAAACCTGAGTGCTATCAAACAATAAGAGGTGCCACTTCGTACCGTTCACATATATTACTAACAGAACATACTCAGACAAACATATAACATAAAGACACTAGTCCGGACACTACAGTTCAGCCAAAGGGAATATACAACCTGCTGGGAAGTACCCAAATAGTTTCCCTAATGCGGGATACATTTAATCAGTGTGTGCATTGTGCACTGTTACTGTCAAATGGGTGTAATTGTCCAAAGGCTGAGCCTGAAAAGAGGAGTGGGTCAGAGGGAAGAGGGGAGGACTGGGGGTCCCGGGATGTACACTGTTATTTAGTTGGTAAATGCTACCTAAACCTTGTGTATATAAATTAGATAAACCATCTCTACTGATAAGGCAAAAACAAAAAAATTCCAAGAGAAAAGTATTTCTATCAAAATAAATAGTTGATCAAGAGATCTCTTCAATTGTTGATGCAATTTCTTTACTGGTAGATTTTTGGCAGATTGATTTAGGAAAGCAAATTATCGGTGTCCATCCATAGGTCAGCACAGTAAGGCTTTTTTAGAATATAAAACTCCCATTACACGTAGATATTATTGCTCTGCTCTTTCATATATCAGTTGTTCATTTGAGCATTGGCATATTAATTTCCTGTAATATCAACCAGGGTACTATTGGTCCCTTGATGTATTCTGTTCTAAGTAATGGAGCAATGGAAGTTTTTACATAGTAATGGAGGTTTCTACATTACCGGACTGTCAGCGATGTGAGTTCCACTTCTGGGTGTAGGCTCAAATTGCCACTACTGTGATTTTACCTTACTGATGGTTTGTGCGCTGAATGAAGGGAGACTGTGGCGTATCCAGTCCTCAAACGGGTATTCCGGTTGCGATTGATATATGATGATGAAGTATCCTCACGCAGGGAGATGTAGTTGATTCCTACCATCTATCCTTCAGCGGAGCTCACTTGCCATTTGTTGTTGACTGGATGTCCGTTCGTCCCGTCCTCACCATTCAGCAGTGATGTAAGTAACTGAGTTAGAATAAACGGAGTTACCTAACGCAGTTACTTTAGAGGGTAACGAGTAATCTAACTGATTACTCTTCCCCTCATGGTAACGCAGTTACCATTACTTGGGCGGCGTTACCCCAATTACATTTACTGCCACTAGATGGCAGTAGTGTAATTCCTCCTCTCCTCTATGACCGAGTCTCTCTCATGTCATGGCACTGACGGCAGTCACGCTGCTCCCCGCGGCCCCTCCTCTCTTCTCGTCCATCCCCATTTGCTTGTGACATCTTCTGGGATGGACGAAGAGAGGAGGGGCCGCCAGGGAGTAACGTGACTGCCTTGACATGAGAGAGAACTTATTACACACGCTTCCTGTGCTACTCTGCATGGCTGGTAAACAATGTGCTATGTGCCCCGCCCTGATGTGCCCTGGTGTGCCGTGCGCCCCGTGCCCTGGTGTGCCGTGCCCTACGCCCCGTGCCCTGGTGTGCCCTGCGCCCCGGTGTGCCCTGCGCCCCAGTGTGCCTTGTGCCCCGTGCCCAGGTGTGCCTTGTGCCCCGATGTGCCTTGTGCCCCATGCCCTGATGTACCCTCAAAAAAAAGTCAGTTACTTTGCTGAGTAACTAATTACTTTTTCAATGTAATAACTGAGTTACTAACGCAATTACTTTTTGGGAGAAGTAATTTGTAACTGTAACTAATTACTTTTTTAAAGTAAGATGACCAACACTGCCATTCAGACGCCGCTCTGCGTCACGTGAGCCACGTGTTTCGGCTGGTGACGTCAATGCGTTTTGCCGTCCACGATGGCGTAGCTTCGTCTTGGACGTAGGGATTACCTGCCACCGCACTTCTTATGTACGGATCAGCTGATAATCTACACCAATCACACAAGTCCTGTTGGGAGAGTCAGGTCCTGTAAGTTGTGTACGGTAGAAGGTTGGCACCAAGTCGTCTTAGGTTATTAAAAAGCCAGAATATCGTGATATCCCATAACATGTAGCGCTGTAGTTTCTAAAGACATGTTAGCATTTGAATCTATGGATCCGATGGAAAATTATTCTCTTATTTCATATTAGTTCGAAAAATTCGGTAATGATTCAAATGACATAACAATTAAAAGGGAGAAGGGGAATGGATAAACGGGGGAAAGGAAAAAGAGGACAAACAGAGGGGAAAACCCATTATGGGTCACACTTTAACTAAAATTAAGTGCTGTTAAGTGTACATATTCAAGGGTATGTATAAATTATGCATACATATTCTGGAGTCTGTGTAAACAGAGTGTTGATGTAAAGTAACCAGCTTCCCGAAGGTGAAAAGATAGACAAGAAAAAAGGGGGGATGGGAAGAAAAGGGAAGGAAAGGGGGGGATGGAAAAGATGGAAACACGGGAGGGGAGGGGGATGGGGGGAAGGGGGGAAAGGAAGAAAAAGAGGGGGAGGGTGTAGTTTGAAATAGGAACAAATCATTGGAAGCTGGAAAGGTTTCAGGAAGAGGAAGAGAAGGGGAACCTTTTTGGAGATAGTTTATCGCACGGTATGGGGGGTGCTCTCAGGGCTCCAAAAAGACTTGAAGATTTAGTTCTGTGTTTAACCCTGTGGGAACCAGCGATTTCAGCCGGTACACCCACCATTTTTCTTTTTGGAAGCTTCAAGACATAAATACCCTTTACCGTTAGGCCCCTAGAGCATCGGTTGTGGTATTGAGCGAAGTGTTTGGCCAGAGGTTTCTCCGGAATTTTTTATTTTTCATTTATTTCTCTCAGGTGCTCACCAATTCGTACTCTAAGGGGTCTTTTGGTCTTCCCAATATAAACCTTTGGACAAAGGCAAGTTATCATATAGATAACATGTGGGGTGGAACAATTGATCAAATTTCTGATTTCGAAAGAACCATTGCCTTGAGCATCTGTAAATGTCAATGTTCTATGGACATAGGGACACATTTGACATTTATTGCAGGGGAACATACCCATTGTGCGTGGGAACTGGTTCTTTTACGAATTCAGACTTAATCAATATGTCCCCAAGACTTTTCGCACGTCGGGCCACTAACATTGGTTGGGGGCTAATAATTTTAGCCAAATCAGGCATGTTTGTCAATATGTTCCAGTGTTTTTCCAGAACACTGCGAACTGGGTCCCATTGAGATCCAAAGGGTGTAATGATCCTTATTGGATCACCTGTGTTGTTGGAAGTACTCTCCTCTTTGGATTTCTTCTGTAACAGTTCCGATCGATCCCTAATTGCTGCCCTCTTTTTGGCTTTCTTTAGTTGTCCATGGGAATATCCTCGTTCTTGACTCTCACGTTTATAGTCATTGATGTTAGAGCAGTTTCTCTTTATGCGTAAAAACTGCCCAACAGGGATCCCATTTTTGAGCCAATGAGGATGGTGGCTTGTTGAGTGCAGTAAGGTGTTTGCTGCGGTGTCTTTGTGGAAGGTGCATGTGTTCAGTTTTCCCTCACTTATAGTCACCTGTAAGTCAAGAAATGACTTGTGTGCATTGTGCACTGTTACCGTCAAATGGGTGTAATTGTCCAAAGGCTGAGCCTGAAAAGAGGAGTGGGTCATTTGTTATGTCATTTGAATCATTACCGAATTTTTCAAACTAATATGAAATAAGAGAATAATTTTCCATCGGATCCATAGATTCAAATGCTAACATGTCTTTAGAAACTACAGCGCTACATGTTATGGGATATCACGATATTCTGGCTTTTTAATAACCTAAGACGATTTGGTGCCAACCTTCTACCGTACACAACTTCCAGGACCTGACTCTCCCAACAGGACTTGTGTGATTGGTGTAGATTATCAGCTGATCCGTACATAAGAAGTGCGGTGGCAGGTAATCCCTACGTCCAAGACGAAGCTACGCCATCGTGTACGGCGAAACGCGTTGACATCACCAGCCGACACTAGTCACGTGATCAGAGCGGCGTCTGAATGGTGAGAACGGGACGAACGGACATCCAGTCAACAACAAATGGCAAGTGAGCTCCGCTGAATGATGGATGGTAGGAATCAACTACATCTCCCTGCGTGAGGATACTTCGTCATCATATATTAATCACAACCAGAATACCCGTTTGAGGACTGGATACGCCACAGTCTCCCTTCATTCAGCACACAAATAGTGATGTCGCGAACATAAAATTTTCCGTTCGCGACTTCAGTAGGCAGGCGAATTTTAAAACCCACAGGGACTCTTTCTGGCCACAATAGTGATGGAAAAGTTGTTTCAAGGGGACTAACACCTGGACTGTAGCATGCCGGAGGGGGATCCATGGCAAAACTCTCATGGAAAATTACGTAGTTGACGCAGAGTCAGGTTTTAATCCATAAAGGGCATAAATCACCTAACATTCCTAAATTGTTTGGAATAATGTGCTTTAAAACATCAGGTATGATGTTGTATCGATCAGGTAGTGTAAGGGTTACGCCCACTTCACAGTGACAGACCAAACTCTGACAGACCAAACTCCCCGTTTAAAGCACCGCAAACAACCGCAAACAGTCCATTTGCACAACCGCAAGGTTTTAATGATCACCTTAGATGATCACAAAGAAAATTAATGTTTTTTCTATGCAAAATTATCCAGCCAATTGCTTTTGGTCAGTTCACAATGAAGCAACGACCTTATCATCTGGGGTGTGCCAACATTGCCATTGCCAACACACTCATAGAGGTGGTCGCTTCATTGTGATACGCAAGCCCCTTCACCACAAGAAGGTAACGATCACAAAGGGGAATTGACACATGTATGCTTTTTTTTTTGTTTTGTTTTTGCAGCCACAGTGCAGCACCAGAGGCCAGAAAAATTAGGCATGTACACATGCCTGAAAAATTAGGTATTGTTGCAGCCGCTGCTGTAGCAGCGGGCAGAAAAATGTATGTTTTCCAGGCAGAAAGTGCCCTAAAACATTGCGGCTTGAACCCTAGTTGGTGGCGGATAAGTCACGCAAGTCATCCGGCATGCAGAGATAAAATACAGCAGCGTGTGGACCATTTTTAGCCCAAGGCAGCTCATCTCATCAGGCCTTTTTTAGTCAAATGTATCGCCCACTGTCAGTCCCTTCAGGATCCATGCCTCATTCATCTTAATAAAGGTGAGGTAATCTAGACTTTTTGACCTAGGCGACTTCTCTTCTCAGTGACAATACCTCCTGCTGCACTGAAGGTCCTTTCTGAAAGGACACTTGAAGCAGGGCAGGCCAGAAGTTCTATCGCAAATTGGGATAGCTCAGGCCACAGGTCAAGCCTGCACACCCAGTAGTCAAGGGGTTCATCGCTCCTCAGAGTGTCGATATCTGCAGTTAAGGCGAGGTAGTCTGCTACCTGTCGGTCGAGTCGTTCTCTGAGGGTGGACCCCGAAGGGCTGTGGCGATGCGTAGGACTTAAAAAGCTCCGCATGTCCTCCATCAACAACACGTCTGTAAAGCGTCCTGTCCTTACCAGCGTGGTTGTGGTAGGATGTTAGATTCTGTGTGCTGTGACATCACCCTTATACGCTGTGTAAAGCATACTTTTTAATTTATTTTGGAACTGCTGCATCCTTTCCGACTTCTGGTAATTCGGTAACATTTCAGGCACTTTCTGCTTATACCGGGGGTCTAGTAGCGTGGCCACCCAGTACAGGTCGTTCTCCTTCAGCCTTTTTATACGAGGGTCCCTCAACAGGCACGACAGCATGAAAGACCCCATTTGCACAAGGTTGGATGCCGAGCTACTCATGTCCCGTTCCTCGTCCTCACTGATCTCACTGAAGGTCTGTTCTTCCCCCCAGCCACGTACAACACCACGGGTACCAGATAGGTGACAACGAGCACCCTGGGATGCCTGCTGTGGTTGGTCTTCCTCCTCCTCCTCAAAGCCACATTCCTCCTCTGACTCCTCTTCCTCAGACTCCTCTTCCAGCTTAGCTGCAGGTCCAGCAAGCGATGCTGATAAGGCTGTTTCTGGTGGTGATGGTGTCCACAACTCTTCCTCTTCCTCTTCACGCTCATCTACGGCCTGATCCAGCACTCTTCGCAGGGCACGCTCCAGGAAGAAAACAAATGGGATGATGTCGCTGATGGTGCCTTCAGTGCGACTGACTAGGTTTGTCACCTCCTCAAAAGGACGCATGAGCCTACAGGCATTGCACATGAGCGTCCAGTATAGTGGCAAAAAAATTCCCAGCTGCGCAGAGGCTGTCCTAGCACACCGGTCATACAAATACTCGTTGACGGCTTTTTCTTGTTGGAGCAGGTGGTCGAACATTAGGAGTGTTGAATTCCAACGTGTCGGGCTGTCGCAAATCAACCACCTCACTGGCATGTTGTTTCGCCACTGGATATCTGAAAAGTGCGCCATGGCCGTGTAGGAACGCCTGAAATGGCCACACACCTTCCTGGCCTGCTTGAGGACATCCTGTAAGTCTGGGTACTTATGCACAAAGCGTTGTACAATCAGATTCAACACATGTGCCATGCACGGCACATGTGTCAACTTGCCAAAATTCAATGCCGCCAACAAATTGCTGCCATTGTCACACACCACTTTGCCGATCTCCAGTTGGTGCGGAGTCAGCCACTGATCCACCTGTGCGTTCAGGGTGGACAGGAGTGCTGGTCCGGTGTGACTCTCTGCTTTCAGGCAAGTCAACCCCAAGACGGCGTGACACTGTCGTATCCGGGATGTGGAATAGCCCCTGGGGAGCTGGGGGGATGCAGTTGATGTGGAGCAAGACGCAGCAGCAGAAGAGGACTCAGCCGAGGAGGTTATCAAAGAGGGTGGAGTAGGAGGAGTAGAGGAGGTGGCAACAGGCCTGCCTGCAAGTCGTGGCGGTGTCACCACCAACTCCTCTGCAGAGCCACGCGTTACATGCTTGGCAGCCGTCAGCAGGTTTACCCAATGCGCAGTGTAGGTGATATACCTGCCCTGACCGTGCTTTGCAGACCAGGTATCAGTAGTCAGATGGACCCTTGCCCCAACACTGTGTGCCAGACATGCCATGACTTCCTTTTGCACAATAGAGTACAGGTAGGGGATTGCCTTTTGTGAAAATAAATTTTGGCCGGGTACCTTCCACTGCGGTGTCCCAATAGCTACAAATTTTTTGAAGGCCTCAGACTCAAGCCAGCTGTCAGACGCCGGGCAAGGGGGGGACTCTGTGACATTAGCTTCTTACACTCAAACATGTCCTTGACAGACACCTGACTGTGGGCAGATGAGCAGGAACTGCTCAAGGCGAGAGACGGAGTGGCGGATGGTTGAGAGGGGGCAAGGAGGACAGCAGTGGTTGACGTGGCTGAAGATGCTGGACCAGGAGGAGGATGGTGGCTTTGAGCTTGTGTGCTGCTTGTACTCGTCATCATGTGTTAATCCCATAGGCGTTTGTGATGTGCGATTATGTGCCTTGGCAAAGCAGTTGTACCTAGGTGGGTGTTGGATTTCCCACGACTCAGTTTCTGTTGGCACAGGTTGCAAATGGCATCGCTGTTATCAGAGGCAGACACACAAAAAAAATGCCACACTGCTGAGCTTTGCAATGACGGCATTCTGGTGGTGGCAACAGCATGCGTTGATTGGTGTGCTGTCTAGCTGACCCTGGGTGCCGATACATGCTGTCTGACTGTGCCACTAGCTCCTTGCGACGTCCTCCCCCTGCTTCCAACTCGTCTCCTCCTCCTCTCTGTCTCCCCATCTGAACTTTCCCCCTGTTCTTCTTCTCTTCGAGCGGGCACCCACGTGACATCCACGGACACATCGTCATCATCAACCGCTTCACTTGTATCTGACAACTCAGCAAAGGAAGCAGCAGCGGGTACAACATCATCATCATCACACCGTACATCCATGTGTAATGCTGCCTGACTGAGACATGTGTAAAGGCTGGCCGCAGGCTAGCCTGTATTTGTGGGAGGAGGCTGAGAGCACTATTTAAAGCCTCCTCCCTTGCCAGGTCCTGCGTCGGCGTCGTTCTGGGTTCTGCAGCCGTCGCACGTCACTTCCGGTTTCTTTGCAGAGCGGCAGCAGCTACAGGAGTCTCGTGGCGTTTTTACCCCCTCCCTGGGACATGGCGGCCTGAGGGGTGGTATTGTCACGTGGGGGTTCCGCCGGGACCATGGTGGGGGGCGCCCACCTACCCGTTTTACTCTCCTGAGGATTTTACCGGGCGGTACAGTCCGTGTGCCATGGGATGGCTTCCTCCTCCTTTCCCCGCTGATCGCCACTTGCTCCGGCCCCCCCTCCCCACCCCCGGACAGGTACACTTCTGAGCCTCTCATCTGCCAGCGTACCTCCCGGGAGCTCACGCCGGGCATCAGGGAGGGGATGCCCGCACGCCTCCCGGTTCGCACGTCGCCTCCATGGGGGGGGGGAGCCACTCACCCTCCAGCGCTCCTCCAGTTAGAACTCACGCCGGACAACAGGGAGGGGCCGCCCGCCCACCTCCCGGTTTGCACGCCGGCTCCTGGGGGGGCTTACATCCCTGGTACTCACCGGGGGATCTCTATTTTTCTTGGTGATGTCACATTTGTCATGCTTGTTACATGCACAGCATGACATGTAGCAATGTTAGTGGGGTTACAGTGTAGCCCTCACTGCTTGTTATGGGAATGGGTGGGTGGGTGTGTAGCAGGTTTACACACTCAGGAACGGCCTGTCAGAGATGGCCTCGCGATAGTATGGTGGGGTGAGTTCTTAGTGCATGGGATGGTCTGTCAGTATAGGAATGCTGTGGTGTAGCCTGCTCACCTTCCTGGTACTCACGCCAGGCGTCATGGGGGGGGGCTCCGTATGCCTCCCGGTGTTAGGTTCATCCATCACCAGATTCTCGGTTGCTAGTAGGCTTGTGCAATTTGTTTCGTAACGAATCGAAATTCGTCCGAATTTAGCAACTTTCGGACATTTGGAAGCATTCGAATTTCCGAACAAAGCATATACGAATAAAACCGAATCCGAAATAAATTATACCGCAAAATAGCGAATGCCCGAATGTCTTCGGCATAATTCGTTATGAAAAAAGTTACGAATGTACGAATCCATTCGAAGCACAATAACACTCACTCTGCTCTCTGCTTCTCCCTCACCATGCTGAACTCCCTCTCAAAATGGTGTACAGGGGCGGAGGCTATAGCCGCATGAAAAAACGAAAGTAAAATACGAGATTTCAAATCCATTCGAAGCACAATAACACTCTGCTCTGCTCTCTGCTTCTCCCTCACCGTGCTGAACCCTCTCAAAATGGTGTACAGGGGCGGAGGCTATAGCCGCATGTAAAAAACGAAAGTAAAATACAAGATTTCGAATCGTTACATAACCGCTATGTATTTAGAAAAGTACAAATCCATTCGAAGCACATTAGGCATAATAGGCAGCGTCGTTGTGAGAGAGACACGGAAAATTCCGAATCAACAAACCCAAAAAAAGTTACGAAAGTAGGAGTTGTGTCCAGAATCAACGAAAAACAATGTACCCTACCGAAAGTACGAATTATAAATCAACTAAAAATTCAACGAAAAATGACGCTTGCGAAAATACGAATTAGTCCGAACACGAAAAATCCCGTCTAGCAAAATTACGAATGATTACGAATCAACAGGACCGAAAAGAAACGAACCGAAACTAAACAAATTTTTCCGTTGTGCACAAAAAACTAACCGAAACTAAACAAATTTTTCCGTTGTGCACAAGTCTAGTTGCTAGTTTTCATGTTTGGCTTGATGTCCTGGCATGGCTCTGCGAGCCGGGGGGCAAGCCAGCAGAGACTTGCTTACATTTATAGCCACCCTAGGGCTTGGTTCCAGGGGAAGGGGGGGCAGCCAATTAGGGGGGCTGTTGGGGGGGGTAGCTCCACTTCCATGGTCTTTGGCGTTTCTGTCATAGCGTTCATGTCTGCCCCAGGTTTTTCTGTCATTTCTTTGCCTCAGCCTTCTGGCATTGCGTTTCCCAGTGTCTCAGCGGTTTCTCAGTATCTCTGCGTTTCTCAGTATCTCTGCGTTTCTCAGTGTCTCTGCGGTTCTCAGTGTCTCTGCGGTTCTCAGTGTCTCTGCGTTTCTCGGTGTCTCTGCGTTTCTCGGTGTCTCTGCGTTTCTCAGTGTGTCTGCGTTTCTCATTATGTCGGCGTTTCTCAGTATGTCGGCGTTTCTCAGTATCTCTGCGTTTCTCAGTGTGTCTGCGTTTCTCAGTGTCTCTGCGTTTTTCAGTGTCTCTGCGTTTCTCAGTGTCTCAGCGTTTATGCACCAGGTGTTTGTCTTTGGCGTTTCTGGCCCGGCTGTTGCATTTCAGTCTCAATGTTTCTATCAATACTTCTGGCTCGGCCTCAGCATTTGTCTGCCCCAGGTTTTCTGTCGTCACCTTTCAGTCTCAGCTTTCTGCCCCAGGGTTTCTGGCATTGCATTTCTGCCTCAGCTTCAGTCTCAGCGGTTCTGTCATGGCGTGTCGGCCCCTGGGTTCCGTCATGGCTTTTTCAGTCTCAGCTTCGGTCATAGCATGTCTGTCATAGTGTTTCTGCCCCAGGTTTCTGTCGTTGCTTTTCAGTCTCAGCGTTTCTGTCTTAGTGTTTCTGCCCCAGGGGTGCTGGCATTGCGGTCTGCCATGGCTTTCTGCCAGTCTCACGTTCTGCCCCAGGTTTCTGGCGTTGCTTTTTCAGTCACAATCTTTCATTGCGTTCTGCCCCTGGTTTCTGTCATTGCATTTTTTCAGTCACGTGCTGTCATTGCGTTCTGCCCCTGGTTTCTGTCATTGCATTTTCAGTCACGTTCTGTCATAGCATTCTGCCCCAGGTTTCTGTCATTACTTTTTCAGTCACGTTCTGTCATGGCATCCTGCCCCAGGTTTCTGTCGTTACTTCAGTCACGTTCGGTCTTAAGCGTTCTGCCCCAGATTTCTGTCATTGCTTTTCAGTCACGTTCTGTCGTAGCTTTCTGGCCCAGGGTTCTGGCGTTGGATTTTCAGTCTCAGCATTCTGTCGTAGCGTTTCTATCATAGTGGTTCTACCGTCATTTCATTTTGTCTGCCTCAGCGGTTCAGTCTCGGTGTTGTCTTAGCATTTTCTGCCCCAGGGTTCTGTCATTGCTTTTGCCGCAGCGTTTTCAGTCTTAACGTTCTGCTCCAGGTTTTTTCTGTCATTTTATTTCTGCCTCAGCTTTTCAGGCTCTGCGTTCAGGCTCGGCATTTCTCTCGTACATTTTCTGCCCCAGGTTTTCCTGTCTTGGCACATCGGCCTCAGCATGTTCACGATCTTTGTCATTGCGTTTCTGCCCTGTGATTTCTGTCATTGCGTTTCTGCCCCGTGATTTCTGTCATTGCGTTTCTGCCCCGTGATTTCTGTCATTGCGTTTCTGCCCCGTGATTTCTGTCATTGCGTTTCTGCCCCTACGATTTCTGTCGTTGCGTTTCTGCCCCTACGATTTCTGTCGTTGCGTTTCTGCCCCTACGATTTCTGTCGTTACGTCTCTGCCCCTACGATTTCTGTCATTGCGTTTCTGCCCCTACGATTTCTGTTGTTGCGTTTTAGTCTATGGTCTGCCCCAGGATTCCGTCATAGCGTTGCTGCCCCCACGATTCATGTATGGTGTTCCTGCCCTGTGATTTCTGTCATTTCATCTGCCCCACGATTTCCTGTGATAGGGTTTGTCATAGTGTTTGTCATAGCGTTGTCTTCTTGTGGTTACCATGTCTCGTCGTCCTTGTCATGTTTCAACCTGGGTTGTGTAGCTAGTGTTCACATCTCGGGATCTGTCACGTCTACAGGTCCATACGGGCTGAGGTTTCATTTTTAATGATTGATGACCACAATCTTCTCGCCCGTATACCACGCTTCATACGATGTACGTTAATTCATCACACCTGTACGGTACTCACCACGGTCTGTGGGTGCACTAGCCCTGAGTGTTCAGTTCTACTGCCTGTCTGCGCTGCAGGTTGCTTGGGCTCACATTAGGTTGGGGGGGGCTGTTATGATCTTTCACGCGCAGTGGTCTTGTCATTGTTCATGTTCGTTCTTAGGTAGGCACAGGGGGGGGGGGCGTTGTGTGTTTTTGTGTCTGGTTCTCTTGTCTTGTTTGTTTGTGTTCCTGGTTGGGCTCGCTGCCCCTCTCTGTTGGACTAGTAAATGTGCATCCCTTCAAGCATGGGGTGCTTGGTCTGTTTTCTTGACTTCATTCGGTGGGGGGGGGGGACCTCCTTGGTACCTAGTGGCGAGTTCCTGTCGCGTGGGTTCTTTGGGCTGCTTTTCCTGCTAGTTTTCCGTTAGGTGCTCGTCCGTGGTTTGGCGGTCCAGCACTTGCTCTACTTGTGGGAGGGTTGGATTGGCTTCCACGCCGAATGCAACTGTCTTGCACTCGTTCCATCAGTCCTGCTGTTGATAGGGTTGGAATTGTGCATTCAGGACTCATGTTTGGGTCATGCTTCTGCCTAGGTTCTGCCGGCCGAGTCCGTCAGGTGGGATCGGTGTTTCTGTGTGTCTGGCTTTTCCATGTTCAGCGATGTTAGTTGCCTCAGCACATTGGCCTTTTCTACCTGGTCCTCCAGGTATCCAGCACTTCAGATTCCTGCCAGGTTGTCCTTTTTGCAACTCACCATCTCACTCCCCGTACCAGGGTGGGTAGGCCAGGGGTTTAGGGGGTTCTTCTCGGAGCACTTCCCGGGGGGCCTGTTGAGGTATTTTTCATTCTGCATTAGCCTCGTTGCAGGGGCCCCTCGCGCCAGCTTTGCTTCTACTTCCCTTTCGTATCCTCTCATCACGAGGTTTTCAGTCATGTCTGGATTGTCTCGGGTGCCAGGCTCTATCCTTCCGTGTCAGGGGGTTCCGTCGATTTCTGGGCTGCGTCACAGGTTCGATAGATGAAACTGCCTGCCTTTAGTCGATGGGTTTCTCCAGTCATTACGGATACTCACCGGATACATACTGTTGCCTTCGGGGCATGCGCTGCCTTCCTTGTCGGTTGGTTACCTTCCCTTCTTCACCTAAACATGAGTCTTTTGCCCTCTTTTCAGGCATACCGACCAGCTAGGCCATGGCACACCTCAGGCCTTGGTTGTTAGGGTTTCAACGCTTACTTACTTGGTTGTTATGCCCCGTACACACGATCGTTTTTACTGTCATTTTTTAAACCGACGTTTTTCTCCTCGTTTTTTTTCATGTTTCCTCTCAAGCCTGCCTTGCGTACACACCATCATTAAAAAAAACGATCAAGCAAAGCGCAGTGACGTTCAACACGTACGACGGCACTATAAAGGGGAAGTTCCGTTCGAATGGCGCCACCCTTCATGTTAGTAAAGTTTGTTGAGCGACGATTCGCGCTTTTCAGTCCGTTACTGTGTAATGAATGTGCTATCTCCATTACGAACGCTAGTTTTACCAGAACGAGCGCTCCCGTCTCATACTTGATTCTGTGCATGCGCGTTTTTTTTCACGTTGTGAAAGCATACACACTATCGTTTTTCACGTCGTTAAAAAAAACGACATGAAAAACGACGTGAAAAAAGAGAGCATGTCCGGAATTTTTAATGGCCGTTTTTCACGTCGTTAAAAATGCTCTGGAGCCTACACACAATCATTTTTAATGGCCATTTTTTAAAATGGCATTTTTAACGGCATGAAAAACGATCGTGTGTATGGGGCATTAGGGTTTCAACTCTTACTTACTTACTTGCTCGAAGACTCTGACTACAAGTGTAAATGCTGGCCGCAGGCTAGCCTGTATTTGTGGGAGGAGGCTGAGAGCACTATTTAAAGCCTCCTCCCTTGCCAGGTCCTGCTTCGGCATCGTTCTGGGTTCCCACCCACCCATTCCCCCAGCCTTCATACACACTCTTTATACATTTCTCTTGTTCTTACATTCAGGGTATGCCCTCTTTTCAGGCATACCAACCAGCTAGGCCATGGCACACCTCAGGCCTTGGTTGTTAGGGTTTCAACGCTTACTTACTTGGTTGTTAGGGTTTCAACGCTTACTTACTTACTTGCTCGAAGACTCTGACTACAAATCCCTTTAGTCTACATCCTCTGGCAATAATGGTTGCGCATCACTAATTTCTTCCAACTCATGTGTAAATAACTTCTCTGACAGATAAAGTGAAGCAGCTGTGGTGCTAGTGTTGGTGGTGGCGGCAGGCAGGCGAGTGGTAACTTGAGAGGTGCCCGAAGCTGAGCTGGAGGAGGATGGTGCGTCAAGGTTCCGAGCGGAAGCTGTAGAAGATTGGGTGTCCTGTGTTAGCCAGTCAACTCTGTCCTTTTCTTTTTTGTCTTTTCAAGTTCAGGGTACGTGGCCTCTGAACACTGGGCATTATTCTAGGGCCAAAGGGAATCACAGCATCACGACCACGATGGCCCCTGCGGGGTGGCCTGCCTCTGCCTGTCATTTTTTTTAGATTAGTTTAGTTGTACTATGCGTGCAAGCTACTGTGACACCAGATATGAGTGGCACTGTGAACTGGCAGAAGTTGGCAGAGTAGACGCTGTAGGCCTGACACACACGCTGGCAGGCAACTGACTGCTATTCTATTGCAGTCAAAATATATATATTTTTTAAATGTAATCTACTGTGACACAAGATATATGAGTGGTGGCACTGGGCAAGTGGGCACAGTATACGCTGTGAGCCTGACACACACACGCTGGCAGGGAACTGACTGCTATTCTATTGCAGTCAAAATACATTTTTTTTTTAAATGTAATCTACTGTGACACAAGATATATGAGTGGTGGCACTGGGCAAGTGGGCACAGTATACGCTGTGAGCCTGACACACACATGCCGGCAGGGAACTGACTGCTATTCTATTGCAGTCAAAATAGTTTTTTTTTTTTTTTTAATGTAATCTACTGTGACACCAGATATATGAGTGGTGGCACTGGGCAAGTGGGCACAGTATACGCTGTGAGCCTGACACACACACGCTGGCAGGGAACTGACTGCTATTTTATTGCAGTCAAAAATGTGTTTTTTTTTAAAATGTAATCTACTGTGACACAAGATATATGAGTGGTGGCACTGGGCAAGTGGGCACATTATACGCTGTGAGCCTGACACACACACGCTGGCAGGGAACTGACTGCTATTCTATTGCAGTCAAAATTGTTGTTGTTTTTTTAAATGTAATCTACTGTGACACAAGATATATGAGTGGTGGCACTGGGCAAGTGGGCACAGTATACGCTGTGAGCCTGACACACACACGCGGGCAGGGAACTGACTGCTATTCTATTGCAGTCAAAATTGTTGTTGTTTTTTTAAATGTAATCTACTGTGACACAAGATATATGAGTGGTGGCACTGGGCAAGTGGGCACAGTATACGCTGTGAGCCTGACACACACACGCTGGCAGGGAACTGACTGCTATTCTATTGCAGTCAAAACTGTTGTTTTAAAAAAAAAATTAATCTACTGTGACACAAGATATATGAGTGGTGGCACTGGGCAAGTGGGCACAGTATACGCTGTGAGCCTGACACACACACGCTGGCAGGGAACTAAATTGCTATTCTATTGCAGTCCAAATTTTTTTTTTTTTTTAAATGTAATCTACTATGCCACCAGATATATGAGTGGTGGCACTGGGCAAGTAGGCACAGTATACGCTGTGAGCCTGACACACACACGCTGGCAGGGAACTGACTGCTATTCTATTGCAGTCAAAAATATTTTTTTTTTTAAATGTAATCTACTGTGACACAAGATATATGAGTGGTGGCACTGAGCAAGTGGGCACAGTATACGCTGTGAGCCTGACACACACACGCTGGCAGGGAACTGACTGCTATTCTATTGCAGTCAAAATTGTTTTATTTTTTAAATGTAATCTACTGTGACACAAGATATATGAGTGGTGGCACTGGGCAAGTGGGCACAGTATACGCTGTGAGCCTGACACACACACGCTGGCAGGGAACTGACTGCTATTCTATTGCAGTCAAAAATTATGTTATTTTTTTTATGTAATTTACTGTGACACAAGATATATGAGTGGTGGCACTGGGCAAGTGGGCACAGTATACGCTGTGAGCCTGACACACACACACTGGCAGGCAACTGACTGCTATTCTATTGCAGTCAAAATTTTTATTTTTATTTTTTTATGTAATCTACTGTGCCATCAGATATATGAGTGGTGGCACTGGGCAAGTGGGCACAGTATACGCTGTGAGCCTGACACACACGCTGGCAGGGAACTGACTGCTATTCTATTGCAGTCAAAACTGTTGTTTTTTTTTAAATGTAATCTACTGTGACACAAGATATATAAGTGGTGGCACTGGGCAAGTGGGCACATTATACGCTGTGAGCCTGACACACACACGCTGGCAGGCAACTGACTGCTATTCTATTGCAGTCAAAATTGTTTTTTGTTTTTTAAATGTAATCTTCTGTGCCACCAGATATATGAGTGGTGGCACTGGGCAAGTGGGCACAGTATACGCTGTGAGCCTGACACACACACGCTGGCAGGCAACTGCAATTAGATTACAGAGGAAAAAAAAAAAAGGAGACTGATGTACTAGCCCTAAAAAGGGCTTTTTGGCGTTCTGTCAGGACGCTGTCCTTACAGCAGAGATCAGATGAGTCTTTCAGGACTGGAGTGGACACTGAATACACTGGCCTAGCTATAGATTTCCCTATTACATCAGCAGCAGCTACACTGTCCCTCCTCTCACTAAGACTGCAGCTTCCGAATGAATCTAAAATGGATGCTGTCCAGGAGGTGGGAGGGTCTGGGAGGGAGGGTATGCTGCTGATTGGCTGGAATGTGTCTGCTGACTGTGAGGTACAGGGTCAAAGTTTGCTCAATGATGATGAATAGGGGGCGGACTGAACATCGCATATGTTCGCCCGCCGCGGCGAACGCGAACAAGCTATGTTCGCCGGGAACTATTCGCCGGCGAATAGTTCGGGCCATCTCTACACACAAACGGTGTTCCGCGGCTTTTCGAATTTGCCGTGACCACCCCAAATTGTTCGCTGTTCGGCGAACGGAAGAACAGGCAATGTTCGAGTCAAACTCATTTTCGACTCGAACAGATAGCCCATCCCTAGACAGGATCTTGAGCTCAGATCAGTACTCACAAAGTCACAGGACAGATGAACACTTCCTAGGTTCCACCAGACATCTCTATGTCACAGGACAACTGCACAGTTCCTAGCTTCCTCCAGGTCCTCTGCTGGATAGCTTATGACTTTCAGCTTCCACTCTTCACTGAGGGAGAGGTTATATAAATGCCACACCACAGCTACACACTTTCCAGCTTCTACCAGGCACTACTCTGTGATCTCTCTAGAACAGATCCTTACGTAAATTTCTTTAGCTAGTTGCAAAGATACTTTGGACTAGCCCCCCCCCCCTCCAGCTCTGCTACAGCTGGGACCTTGATGAACATCAGCAGACTCCAATAGAACTACCTCAAAAGGGACACAGTGGAACTTCTCTAGCAGGACAAGAACCCTGGCTGCTCCAAACCCAGACTATTTACATTCACACCAGCCACCTACTGGACACGCCTCCCCAAGCACAATAAAAATTCAAGCTGCCCCTGCCACTCTCCAATTCCTATGTTCTATAAACTTCCAGAAGACAGGCGGAAACAGTTGCACTTGTTACCTGTGAGATCCAGAACAGCCCAAATAAATCAATATCTGCTCCAATGATTACAGATGAGCCAAAAAAAAAAACTAAATTAGCCTAACATCCTAGCGGTCTATCTAGGAGGGTCCTACAGAGTGTTCTTAGGAGATTGGGTGTGCAATTGCTGCAGAACCAACCCTGACGAAAAAATACAGTTACTGTATGAGCAGGACAGCAAGAAAGACTGTATACATTTTTGTGATAATGATATATAGCTTAACTTTTGTGTTCTTAGTTTGGAACAAAATAAAAATAACACTGTCAGTAGGGATGAGCCGAACACCCCCGGGTTCGGTTCGCACCAGAACCCGCGAACGGACCGAAAGTTCGCACGAACGTTAGAACCCTATTAAATACAATGGATGCGAACGTTCGAAATCTAAAGTACTAATTATAACGACTAATATGCATGTTATTGTCCTAAAAAGGGTTTGGGAACCCGGGTTCTGCACCAGGGGACATGTATCAATGCAAAAATAAATTTTAAAACCGGCCGTTTTTCGGGAGCAGTCATTTTAATGATGCATAAAGTGAAAAAAAAAAGTCAAATATTCCTTTAAATATCGTACCTGGGGGGTGTCTAAAGTATGCCTGTGAAGTGGCACGTGTTTCCCGTGTTTAGAACTGTCCCTGCACAAAATTACATTTCTAAAGGAAAAAAAGCCATTTAAAACTGCTTGCGGCTTTAATGTAATGTCTGGTCCCGGTAATATGGATGAAAATCTTTGCGAAAAATGGCATAGCTGCCCCATCAACCCCCCCCCCCCACCCCAGCCCATTACCAGCCCCTTTGGGTCTTGTATGGATATTAAGGGGAACCCCGCACACAAAATAAAAAAGGCCCTATATACTCTGAACAGCAGTATACAGGCGGTGCAAACAAGACAGGGACTGTAGGTTTGTTCTTAAGTAGAATCTGTTTTTTAATTTTGAACAGGTACATTGTTTAAGTGTAGCTCCAGCCAAAAAATATATTTTTAAGCTTTTTGGAAAACATAGGGAAGGGTTATCACCCCTGTAACATTTGTTTTGCTGTCTGTGCCCCTGTTCAGAACATTTCACCTCACTTTCCGTCCCAATGACAACTGTTTTTGAAAAGTGGGGTTTTTATTGAAACAAGGATTGGTGATAAAGCATCAGTAGAGAGGAGACACCTTTTTCCCATATTAACTCTTACAGGAGAGAATTTCCCTTCCTTGGGGTAGATTTCCTCTCACTTCCTGTTGTCTCCTTCCGTTTGCAAGTAGGAGTCGTTTGTAAGTTGGATGTTTGAAAGTAGGGGCCTGCCGTATATACTCTGCTGAAATTTGCCCCTTACATGTTGGTGTTGCCACAACACTGTGAGCCCTCACAGTTACTCTTGGTGGGCGCTGGAACGCCCTGCTGTGAACTATTATATCAGGAATTATATTTACATGCCATTGTTGAACAGTGGTAGGAAAAATTGGGCTTTTGGTGGTGGTGCTGGTGCCACAACACTGTAAGCCCTCACAGTTACTCTTGGTGGGCGCATGAATGGGCCCTGCTGTGAATTATTAGATCAAAAATTGTAATTGCATGCCCCTGTTGAACAGGGGCAGAAAAATTGGGCCTTTGGTGGTGGTGGTGGTGTTGTCACAACACTGTAAGCCCTCACAGTTACTCTTGGTGGGCGCATGAATGGGCCCTGCTGTGAATTATTAGATCAAGAATTGTAATTGCATGCCCCTGTTGAACAGGGGCTGAAAAATTGGGCCTTTGGTGGTGGTGGTGGTGGTGGTGTTGCCACAACACTGTAAGCCCTCACAGTTACTCTTGGTGAGCGCAGGAATGGGCCCTGCTGTGAATTATTAGATCAATAATTGTAATTACATGCCCCTGTAGAACAGGGGCTGAAAAATTGGGCCTTAGCCACTGGTGCCACAACACTGCAACCCCTCACAGATACTGTACTTAGAGCACAGCAATGAGCCCTGTTGCAAAGTATTGCATCAAAAATTGTAATTACACGCCCCTGTTAAACAGGGGCTGAAAAATTGGGCCTTAGCCACTGGTGCCACAACACTGCAACCCCTCACAAATACTGTACTTGGAGCACAGCAATGAGCCCTGTTGCAAAGTATTGCATCAAAATTTTTAATTACACGCCCCTGTTAAACAGGGGCTGAAAAATTGGGCCTTAGCCACTGGTGCCACAACACTGCAACCCCTCACAGATACTGTACTTGGAGCACAGCAATGAGCCCTGTTGCAAAGTATTGCATCAAAAATTTTAATTACACGCCCCTGTTAAACAGGGGCTGAAAAATTTGGCCTTGGGCACTGGTGCTGGTGCCACGACACTGCAACCTCTCCCAGATACTCTAGTTGGAGTGCAGGAATGAGCCCTGCTGCAAAGCATTGCATCAAAAATTGTAATTACATGCCCCTGTTAAACAGGGGCTGAAAAATTGGGCCTTAGCCACTGGTGGCGGCACCCAGAAACAAAAATGTTTTTCCAAGATATCATCATGAATCGGATCATTGAGGAGGAGAAGGATAGTCAGTCAACATAACAGGACAGTCACTCAGTCAGCATCAGCATCAGTCTTGAAGGGATGTGACATTTGAAAATAAATGATTCTGTTATATCAGCTTCAGGTGCTTGGTAGCTGGTGGTGATCCAAGACTGGTTCATCTTTATGAAGGTCAGTCGATCAACCGAATCGGTGGACAGGCGCACCCTGTGATCCGTGACAAATCCTCCAGCAGCACTGAATGTGCGTTCCGAAAGAACGCTGGATGCAGGACAGGCCAGTAGCTAAATTGCATACTGTGCAAGCTCTGGCCAGTGATCCATCCTTAAGACCCAGTAAGCCAGAGGATTTTCGGTGGGAAAGGTGTCCAAATCTGACCTTGCCCCTAGGTATTCCTGCACCATGTATATCAGACGCTGGCGATGGTTGCTGGAACCGATCATACTTTGGGGCTGCGGACTAAAGAATTGTCTGAACGCATCGGTCAGACGGCCACCTTCCCCACGATCCTTCTTTGACTGACCAAAGCCTCAGCAACTCGTTGTCCCAGACCAGGAGTTTGTAACCTCCCAGTCTCTGGGAACGCATTGCACAGACCTTTCTGCAAGGCCTCCCGGAGTTGTCTCATCCTCTGCTCCCTCTGCGACGGTAAGATAAGGTCCGCAACCTTAGCCTTGTACCGTGGATCAAGGAGAGTGGCCAGCCATTAATGGTCCCTCTCCTTGATCCGAAGAATACGAGGATCCTTCCGCAGACTTTGCAGGATCAGGGAGGCCATGCAGCGTAGGTTAGCTGAGGCATTAGGTCCGGAGTCCTCTGGGTCACTAAGGACGACATGATCCGCAGTCACCTCCTCCCAGCCACGTACAAGTCCACGGGTTTCATGGGACTGTAAATCATCCTTAAAAGACTGCTGCTGTTGATGCTGCTGAGTGCCAGGCTCCACCTCCATGCTGACACAATCCTCCTCCTTCTCCTGCTCCTCGTCCTCTTCCTGTGCGATGGGTGGGACAGAAGGAACACTGTCTGGGTAAAGGGGGCCTTGAGAGGCAAGGAAGTCCTCCTCTTCCTGCCTCTGTTCTGCCTCAAGTGCCCTGTCCATTATTCCATGCAGCGTGTGCTCCAACAGGTGGACAAGAGGTACAGTGTCACTGATGCATGCACTGTCACTGCTCACCATCCTCGTGGCCTCCTCAAATGGTACCAGGACAGTGCATGCATCCCTGATCATGCCCCACTGGCGTGGTGAAACAAACCCGAGCTCCCCTGACCCTGTCCTGGTACCGTAGTCGCACAGGTACTCATTGATGGCCCTCTGCTGTGTGTGCAGCCGCTGCAGCATGGCCAACGTTGAGTTCCACCTGGTGGGCATGTCACATATAAGGCGGTTCTTAGGCAGGTTTAACTCCTTTTGCAGCTCAGCCAGGCGAGCACTGGCATTATAAGATCTGCAGAAATGCACACAGACTTTCCTGGCCTGCCTCAGGACATCCTGTAAGCCCGGGTACCTGCCCAAGAACCGCTGCACCACCAGGTTAAGGACGTGAGCCACACAGGGCACATGGGTCAGTTGTCCCTGTCGGAGGGCGGAGAGGAGGTTGGTGCCATTGTCGCAAACCATCATTCCTGCCTTAAGCTGGCGTGGCATCAACCACCTCTCGGCCTGCCCCTGCAGAGCAGACAGAACCTCTGCCCCAGTGTGGCTCCTGTCCCCCAAACACACCAGCGCAAGCACGGCATGGCATCTTTTTGCCTGCGTACTTGCGTAGTCCCTTGAACGCCTACGGAGCACCGCTGGTTCCGAGGACAAAGCACAGGAAGAGGCCATGGAGGAAGAAGAAGAGGAGGGTGTGGAGGAGAGAGGTGTGTCACAACCAGTAGTAGCATTTTGGAGGCGTGGTGGCGGAACAACCTCCAACACTACTGCACCTTGTCCTGCATCCTTCCCAGCTGCCAAAAGAGTGACCCAATGGGCCGAGAAAGAAAGGTAACATCCCTGTCCATGCCTGCTGGACCATGAGTCAGCGGTAATATGCACCTTACCGCTGACCGCCCTGTCCAGCGAGGCCAAGACATTGCCTTCCACATGCCGGTAGAGAGCCGGAATCGCCTTCCGTCAGAAAAAGTGGCATTTGGGAACCTGCCACTGAGGAACCGCACATTGCACAAACTCATGGAAGGGGGGCGAGTCTACCAACTGAAAAGGCAGCAGTTGAAGCGCTAGCAATTTATCCAAGCTAGCATTCAACCGCTGGGCATGTGGATGGCTGGGAGTGAACTTCTTTCGACGGTCCAGCAGCTGGGGCAGGGAAATTTGCCTGCTAGAATCGGACGTCGGTGTACTGCTAGCAGAGTGCCCGCAAGTACTTGGCTGTGACACACCTAATTCTACACCTTCATTCCTCTCAGTGCAGGTTTCAGAGAGGACTGAAGGTATAGTGGGGTTGGAGATCCCAGCTGATGCGGTGCAAGGAGAGGTCCGCTTTGTTCTTTGGTGTGGGTCTTTAAGGTAGGCTTGCCAACGAGCTGCATGGCAGGTCAACATATGTCTGGTCAAGCATGTGGTGCCCAAGCGGGTGATGTTTTGGCCACGCGATATACACTTGAGACATATGTTGCAAACAGCAGCTGTGCTATCTGATGCACTCGACTCAAAAAAGGCCCACACCAAAGAACTTTTGGAATAACGGGCAGAGGCAGCGCCCTGCACAGGTGGAGCTCTGCGGTGTGATTCAGTCGGTGTGCTGCCCTTATGCTGGCCCCCCGAGGGCATCCTGCCTCGTTGGAGATGTGCCTCCTCCTCATCCTCCTCCTCTCTCCTATTAGGCACCCATGTGGAGTCAGTGACCTCATCATCCCCTCCCTCCTCATCACTGGAGCCAATCTGGCAGTATGCTGCAGCTGCTGGAACATTACTGCCAGATTGGTGTCCTTCTTGAGCATCCCCTCTCTCTGCTCTCACGCTACTGCCTTCCTCTAGCTGGGTATCATCATCAGACCCTTCAAAACGCTGGGCATCCTCCTGGAGCATGTACCCAACACAGTGTGTTTAAACAGTTCGGGGGACTCCTCAGGAGGACATGGTGGGTCTAGGGAAGGAGTGACTGATGATGACATTGATACCAGGGAAGAGGACGCTTTGGCAGCTGCTTTGCCAGTACCCTGAGCCTGGGTGAGAGAGGATGAGGAGAATGAGGAGGGCTTGGTCATCCACTCTACCAAGTCTTCGGCATGATGCGGCTCAACACATCCAGCTGCTGAAAAGAAGGACAAGCGTGTCTCATGGCCACGTGCTGATGACGATGGACCACGTCCACGACCAGCACTGTTGTCTCTAGACACAGAGCCTGCTTGCCCTCTTTTATTGGCTCCTGACTGTCTGCCTCTCCTTGTTTGCCTTTCAGACATTCTAATGGCCTGCAGGGAGATGGGAAAACCAGCAATAAGGGGTAGCTTCAGGTGTATATTTTGCAGGAAGCACACAACGCCCGCTGTAAGTGCTGCAGATGACTGCCTGTGTTACACAACAGGAAAAAACAGCAATAAGGGCTAGCTTCAGGTGTTTATTTTGCAGGAAGCACACTACGCCCGCTGTAAGTGCTTCAAATCCCTGTTAGTGTAACACAAAAGAAAAAAAGCTTGAGCAATAAGGGCTAGCTTCAGGTGTATAATGTGCAGGAGGCACACTACGCCCGCTGTAAGTGCTGCAAATGCCTGTTAGTGTAACACACCAGGAAAACACAGCAATAAGGGATAGCTTTAGGTGTATATTTAGCAGGAAGCACACTACGCCCGCTGTAAGTGCTGCAAATGCCTGTTAGTGTAACACACCAGGAAAACACAGCTTCAGGTGTATAATGTGCAGGAATCACACTACACCTGCTTTAAGTGCTGCAGATGCCTGCCTGTGTTACGCAACAGGAAAACACAGCAATAAGGGCTAGCTTCAGGTGTATATTTTGCAGGAATCACACTACGCCTGCTTAAAAGTGCTGCAGATGCCTGTTAGTGTAACACAAAAGAAAAAAAACTACGAGCAATAAGGGCTAGCTTCAGGTGTATAATGTGCAGGAATCACACTACGCCTGCTTTAAGTGCTGCAGATGCCTGCCTGTGTTACGCAACAGGAAAATACAGCAATAAGGGCTAGCTTCAGGTGTATATTTTTCAGGAATCACACTACGCCTGCTTTAAGTGCTGCAGATGCCTGTTAGTGTAACACAAAAGAAAAAAAACTACGAGCAATAAGGGCTAGCTTCAGGTGTATATTTTGCAGGAATCACACTACACCTGCTGTAAGTGCTGCAGATGCCTGCCTGTGTTACGCAACAGGAAAACACAGCAATAAGGGCTAGCTTCAGGTGTATATTTAGCAGAAAGCACACTACACCCGCTGTAAGTGCTGCAAATGCCTGTTAGTGTAACACACCAGGAAAACACAGCAATACGGGCTAGCTTCAGGTGTATATTTTGCAGAAATCACACAACGCCTGCTTTAAGTGCTGCAGATGCCTGCCTGTTTTACGCAACAGGAAAACACAGCAATAAGGGCTAGCTTCGGGTTGTATACTGTGCAGGAGGCTTAGCAAAAATATCACTGACACTGTCCCTACCTATCCTTCTCTCTCCCTGCACACAAGGTTTAGCAGAATATCACTGACACTGTCCCTACCTATCCTTCTCTCTCCCTACACACAATATCACTGACACTGTTACTACCTATCCTTCTCTCTCCCTACACACAATATCACTGACACTGTCCCTACCTATCCTTCTCTCTCGCTATACACAATATCACTGACACTGTCCCTACCTATCCTTCTCTCTCCCTACACACAATTTCTCTAACACTGTCCCTGCCTATGTACGTCTTTCCCTGCGCCGGCCCGGAACACACTACACAAGGCCGCCGCGCTGGCGGCCTTTTATAGTGTGGGGCGTGTACTAAACCCCCCTGAGCTATAATTGGCCACAGGCATCCTGCCTGTGGCCAATTATGGCTCTCCTCGCTGCCGGCGCTGTGATTGGCCAAGCATGCGGGGTCACAGTGCATGCTTGGCCAATCACAGCGCCGGGATTTTGGGCCGTTCGCGTCACTCAAATTTGGCGCGAATGACCCAAAACGTGCGATCTTCGTCGAACGATCGAACACACGATGTTCGAGTCGAACGTATGTTCGACTCGAACGCGGAACTCATCCCTAACTGTCAGCATTGTTGTCCAGTAACAGAAGCCATAAAAATAATATGTGAACTGTAGTGGTCACTTTTCAAGAAATTTTTTGATGAAAGGTTCTTTATCGCTGACGCTGATTGTTTTTGAACTAGATATAGAAACTTTTTGGACTCCTTCTATATGTTTAAATACATGATAATGCCAGGATAAGTTCTTCTAGCAAAGATAGTTATTCTGTCTAGTCCCCACCTCATATACATTTCCTTACCTGATCACAGCAATACAGATAGTAGGTTATATAGTACAGCACCTAGACTAGGCAGCAGAATATTATATAATCCCTCCAGGCAGCAATTTATGTAAAAGTCTCTCCAGGAAGCAATATATTTTTAAACATTCTCTCTAAGCACCCATAAGCATTTTCATATGCCCCTACAGGTAGAAATAGCATTAATATTTCATAGCTCACCCATAAATAACACTTTGTGCCTACCTATATACTCCAGCCTTTGCTGCTGTAACCTTGAGCTCCTTCATCATTTCCTCCTGTCCTGTGGTTTGTTGACAATGTGTTTAAGTACTGTGCTGTTTGGAAGTAGGAAGACTGTCAACACTTGTTTCACACAGTAGTCACATATGAGACAGGTATGGGAGAGAGGGTGGATACCTGAGCAAAGACTAGGTTGGGGCTGAAAATAACAGCAGATGGGTAGGAATGCCTTAATAGTACAGTAGATGATGTAACACATGATAGGCAGGAGCAGGGATCAATACTAATGATACTCCACTCCTCTACTAATATACCCAAGGTATACACCTCTTGTGCCTACTTGTCAACCACGTCTTGTTTGTTCCTATATATGAGCAATTTTGTTCTTTTCAGTTTAAATCACCTGTCATTCCTGAATGGAAGGGTACGATTCACCTTATAGCAGGGCCAACATAATTGATAATTTGCAGAGTAATAGCAGAAGATTGCTTCCTAGGTGTGTAAAAGTGATATTAATGCAGTGGAGGTACTGATAATATGATAGGAAATTCTTAGGTGTATACATTTGTGACAGAATAACAGTTATTTTCTTACCCTGCTTAAAGATAAAAGAAATGTATAACTATGGTTTGTCAGTTTCAGTGTGCTTCCTGAAAAATGTCAAATTTATGAATTGCTGAAATAGACTTGACATGTGGATAGCACAATAACATAAAGATTTGCATTATGCTAGAAACAGAATTAAAGAGAGAGTGTCATACTCCTGCAGTGTTGCGAGAATAAAGTTGCTAGATGAGCAATAGCATCTTGCGAATAGGGATGGCCTAGTTGTTAATGTAAATTACTTATGTAATAATAGCTCATTGGGAAACTGAAGTAAGATGGGCACCTGAAAAACTTGCTATCTTCTTGAAGGGGATACGCACTCTTGTTGATGATTTGTATATAAATAAATCAGTTTGAGGTAAATAATTCTATTAAATCAATTTTGGTTCAGTAGGTTCATCTGCATCCTCTATGTCAGTGTTTCTCAACCTTTTTTCAGTCAAGATACCCTTCAAAATTATGCACAGTCTCCAGGCACCCCATTCTAAAATGTAAAAAACGAAACTACTAGTTCTACATAATGTAGCAATATCCACATGCTTAGGACACCCAACATTAGAGATAATTTATTCCTCTTAAGCAGACACGCCATTGCACACTGGTACTGACTAGTATTCCAATGTTTCTCTTCTCCCTCAGTTTCTCTCTCTCACTCAGCTAATGTGACCCCAGTGCTGACAGAGTGGGGCAGGGGAGGGGCATCAAAAGAAAAGGAATCTGCTGCTCCAGGTGTGTGCAATACCTTGATTGGAACCAAGTAGGAGTGCTATCCCCGACACGCCTCCGTAAAAACTTGAGAAAAAGAAGAAATGGCTGCACATCCAAAGTTTCCAAAAGTGCCTTTTTTTGCAGATGGTCAAAATACACCAGGGATATGAGGTGTATTTTGACACCAGGGACACCAGGTGTTAGTCATGTAGACGCGTTTCACACATCTCATCTGTGCTTAATCATTATCACTATCTGTGCTTAAGCACAGGTCAGATGTGTGAAACGCATCTACGTGACTAACACCTGGTGTCCCTGTTGTATTTTGACCATCTGCAATAAAAGGGACTTTTGGAAACTTTGGATGTGCAGCCATTTTTTCTTTTCGCAGGGGAGAGGTGAACAAGGATGCTGTGCAGGTGCCAGACAACCCTTCTTATCAACCAATCATATCATTGATTGTTAGGACGCTGGTGGCTAGAAGGTTGTAAAAGTGCACAATGAAGACCTGCGGCTTTGCTTAACTGAAAGGCAGGTTTATATACAATTTTTGGGCAACTTTCAGGCATGTTGCTGAGGCATCCTTGCAGAAACGTGAAGGCACCCTGGTCGAAAAAGACTGTCCTATGTCACTGCAGGACACAGGTAAGGGCCAGCGAGCTATGTCAAAGCTGGGGACCAGGCCTCTGACATTCCCAGAAGTCTCAGATGCTGAATATTTTTTATGCATCTTAGCACTTCAAGAGAGCAAGGATTGCCTTTGTGGCACAGTACAGATAAATATTAAAACTTTTCCTTACAGTAAGCTTTTCTTTGCATCAAGTGCTTATTTTCACATTTTTCAGTCTAGTGTTAGTTTCTCGTGATGTTTGGAGATATTTTGTTTGTATACAATGTATATGGGGTAGCCACTTTCATGTTTTTTTGATGATTCATGCAAGTTTGAAATTCAGGGCTTGGGCAAAATTGTAAGCTCCTTGAGGGCACAAGAATGTACAATATATATACTGTATGTAAAGCACTGCATAAATTGCCAGCACTATATAAATACCACTAATGCATAAAATACATAAACAACAATGACAAATCTCCATTTGATGCCTGTTTTTACAATGGACGGGTAAACTTGCCAATAATGGGCAGCTTGTTCTACTGTTCACCAAACCCCAAGCTCATCTCCATTTCTCAGTCCTTCAAATGGCTGGTATTGAAATACAAAATTCCTCTACCCTCCTCCCCATAGGCAATGGAGTTTGCTGCAAAGTTTGTGAACTTTAAACTACAAGTAAAATTTGTGAAACACCTCACAGTGAAGCCTCGTACACACGACCGAGTTTCTCGTCGTTAAAAACACATTGTTTTTTTCGACGAGATTCTTGTTAACCTTGACGAGTTTCTCGTCAAGCTTTCCATGCGTACACACTGACATTTCCCAATTTCCTCGTTGTTCTCCGCGCTCACGTCCAGCACGTACGACGGCACTATAAAGGGGAAGATCTATTTTCTTGGCGCCACCCCTTGGGCTGCTTTTGCTGATCTTGTGTTACCGTGTGTGAAGTAAAAGTTTGGGAAGAGACGATTCGCGCTTTTCAGTCTTCGTGCTTTTCAGTTCGTTTTCTGAGGTTCAGTTTGTGCTTGTGGGTTCGTATCTTGACTTTCAGGGCGTCTAGGCAGGTCGTATCTGTTTTACAGTGCGTTCTTGCCCGTTCGTTTCTGATTTTCAGTTTGTTATTCATAGGCCTTGCTGTTCTAAAGTGCGTTCTGTTCTGTACGTTCTGATAAGACGACCGTTTCCTAGCCATGTCGCCTGGATGTTCTCATCGTCGAGTTCGTGCTGTGCGTGCGCTTGGTGTTGGTCTGCTTGTTTTGGACCAAGACCAGTCCATGAATGGTGTGAGGAGGAGTACATGGACCAAGAATTGGTTGCTCCAGCGGGACCAATCCTGCCACATGCCTCTGCTGGAGATAGTCGAGAATAATCCTGAGGACTACAGGAATTTTCTGCGGATGTCTGACCCCGTTTTTCAGGAACTGTTGGCTTTGGTGTCCCCCTATATTACCAGGCAGGACACCGTTATGCGGAAGCCGGGAAGCCATCAGTGCTGAGCAGAGGCTCATCGCCACGTTACGTTATCTGGCGACAGGGAGAAGTCTTTAGGACTTGAAGTTCACGACAGGCATCTCCCCCCAGCCTCTGGGCCTCATAATCCCAGACACCTGTTCTGCCATCATCCAAGTCCTGCAGGAGGACTATATTAGGGTAAGATTTCTCCTTTAACATCACATTTTATGTATTTCATGTATGCTAATGTATTGTATTTCTTTCATCCTTCCCTAATGACCATGATTGTAATATGCTGAGAATGTCCCCTTTGTCCTCATGCATGCTGGAAGCTTTAGATTGCCCCTTTTTTCTCCTCCATGCATATTTCCCTTCACTAACCTTTCCAGCAGGGGCGCCTGTTGCAACAAATGTTTGGGGGTCCAACCCCAATTTAGGAAATAAACTTCCTCCATTTTTGCAAAGGTGCCTATTAAACGTCCCCAGTTGTCCCCTCCAATGCAGCCATTTTGTCCCCTCCAATGCAGCCAGTTTCCCCCCAGCCCTGCACATACCTTCTTGTGGTCAGCGCCATCCTTCTTCTGTCCTTGATGTCTTCTTCTTCCCTTGATGTTGCATCAGCCAATCATGTTACCATGAAACAGACTTGGTGAACATGATTGGCAGAGCAGCCTGTCAGTGTTTACCCAAGGAATGCTCCCCCCCCTGCGTCCCCTATTTAACTTTTATGAAGCCAATTACATCCCTCAGGCTGTAATGTGCAAGCCTATTTGCCTCCCTGTTTCTGATATGCAATTTTCACCCCATAAATGCCGCAGTTATTCATATGTTGGTCGCTTAACAGGGGGCCATCCACCTGAATAGTGGGCGGCATTGACAATACATAGGTTAATGCAAGGCACGAACCTATGTATTGTTCTGAGTGACAGGCACAGGAGAGAGGGGGCAGTGCTCCAGCGCCCACTCTGGACACACCGCCACTGCACTGCTATCCTGTGGCCAAACACATCTACCCCCCCAAAAAATAATGTATTAATGGACCATCAGAGGGGGTGATGAATATGAAACATGAGCCTTCCATTATACTTATTTAAAACACCTTAATAAACGTAGAATTTGATTGATGTTGGCCTCTAATGTTTTTTATTATAATCTCCTTGTAATGTAATATTTTTAAATTAAAATTTTCTTTCATCTTGTTTGACTCCCCAGCTTCCTTCCATGCCACAGGAATGGCAGACTGTGGCATCGGAGTTTGCCACGCGGTGGGACTTCCCCAACTGCGGTGGTGCCATAGACGGGAAGCACGTCCGCATCGTGCCGCCACCCCGTTCTGGGTCCTACTACTTCAATTACAAGGGGTTTCATAGCATTGTGCTGATGGTGGTGGTGTCAGCACGGTATGAATTCCTCTATGTTGATGTAGGGAAGAATGACCAGATGTCCGATGGGGGATCCTTCATCCAGACGGAGTTTGCCCTCTGTCTCCAGAGTGACGACCTTGCATTGCCACCGGATGCAGGGAATATTGAAGGACTCCCCTTTGTTTTCTTGGCTAATGAAGCCTTTGGACTCGGACCGCATCTTATGAGGCCATTTCCTCACAGGACCCTGACCCCAGAGAAGAGGGTGTTCAATTACCGGCTGGCCAGGGGCCGAAGAGTCGTTGAAAATGCCTTCGGCATAATGGCCAGCCGGTTCCGCATTTTTATGACTTCCATACACTTGGCGGACTACAAAATAAACTATGTAGTTTTATGCTGCTGTGTGCTACACAATTTTCTCAGCAGAAAATCCAATTCATATATGGCCTCAGTAATGCCTGAGGCTGGACTTTCACCTGCTAATCCCCTGCCGGGCCTGGAATCTGCCCGTCCTGGCTTGCCCCCCCAAAATGCCCGTGAGGTTCGGGACAAATATATGCAATATTTCACGGGTAGGGGGGCAATTCCTATGCCAGGCTATGGCTAAAAATTCCTGGAGAATGAGCTAAATAAAATTCTGATTTCAAATTTTAACTTTGGTTTGTTTCCTGTCTCCTAGTTTGTCTTAGTGCATTTGTAGTGCCAAGTGTATTTTCCTTTAGTAAATAACAACCATTTCACTATGTAACCTTAAAAAAAACACAAATAAGGTTAGAGCGTATTGAAAAAAGAAGCTACACGTTGTTTCTGTTCAAACATTTTACTCTGTGCACATTCACACACATGTTTCCTTTTTTTTTTTTTGTCCTGGCCACAAACCGCCAATTCTTTTCTTAGGAAATTACAAAAACAACAGTTGCATTCCAAAAATTACAACATTAGATACCTCTGAGCAATCTGACACATTCACTTACACAAACTATGTCTCTATGTGCCCGTCCTAATATGGGGTCTTGCCACCCCTTGCCCAGCCAAAAATTGAATATGCACACATTTTGTATTATTTTCCACTAGGGATTTTAGACTCCTGATCCCTATTGTCAACATGTGCTATCTGCCATCAGGGGTGATCAATGGACGTGTTTTGGGGGTGCAACCCCTTCCTCAGTTCACCTACTTTAGATACGAGGAAGGGGTTGCACCCCCAAAAGACGTACATGGATATCCCCTGATGGCAGATGGCACATGTTGACACACTGTGTGCATATTCAATTTTTGGCTGGTTGCATTGTCAAAAACAGTTTAAAAGGTTGATGAACAGTCATTCCTGAGAAAAAAAATGGGGGTTTAGTTGACTTATTCGATTCTCCCCAAAACATCTAGAATGTCTTTAAATGTTTGATCCATCACATGAATTATTTGTTTTATTCTGTCCAGTTCCGTGCTACATTCCATCACTTGCTGTATTATTCGGAGGGCACTGTCAGCAGAGAAACGTGTACTATCCTTCACCACAACATTTACATCCCCTAAAAACAAAATAAAAAGGTATTATAACTCTGCAGGCCTACATCTCTTACCTGAAGCTGTGGTGTCAGATACTGACCTGTTGTGGTGACCAGTTCCACAACGTCATCCACCTCTCCTTCCTGCACTTCTCCTTCCTCCACCTCAACTTCCTCAACATCCTTCGGTTGTGGGTCTTTGGGAGTTTGGGGTTGTTGTGAAGCTGTGGGGTTCCTGTGCTCCCTGGAGTGTTCTCCTCCCAGTCTTCTCTCCCCTATGATAATCAAACAAAAGGTCTATTTATCACACTGAAATTCTCTATGAAAAATAAAAACAGGCTAAATTGCTTGGAAGTGGGGTACAAGTGTGTGTTTGGGCGGAAGTTAAAGATGAATGCATTATTTCTGACCAATAATATGTTTAGTATTCACCTTTGGCTGTCAGTTTTTAGACATGGAGGCACCACAAAAAATCACTAATGCACCTGTGTGGGACACCCAAAAAAGGCGGGTCTGGTGGCCCACACTATAGTGCTCCAAAGTACAGATGTGGAAGCAGCTGCTGAGTGTCCTCTCCTTTACACTGACTAAAGTTTGCATTTCATTCTCTTTACAAACACATCATCTAGCCTAAAAATTTGGAACAACATTTTTTTAAAAACATGCAGATGTCTAATTACTTTTGTGGCTATAAAATAAGCCAAAACAGCGGATAGTGGCCGAACGAAGTGTCTGTAACGTAACGAACGATTACTGTGCCAAACCAAGTTCAAATTATTAAATTAGGGAAGGGAGTCCAATATGATAAAATCAAAAAAAGGAGCAACATGTAAGTTGAGAAAAACATTAATAGCAGAAAAGTGTACATTTTACTTACTTTTTGATAGCATTCTCTTAATGCTCCTTAACTGCTCTGGCTCCCTCAGTTTGAGGTCTGACCACCTCTTTCTGAGCTGCTCATTTGAGCGTTTCACCCCGAAATTCGTCTTCAGACTCTTCACGACTTTCTCCAGGATTTTGGCCTTCCTTCTATTTGGTTTGCTATACGGCCCATGCTTTGCGTCATAATCAGACTTGAGCAAGATGTCCACCATCTCCGCCATCTCCGCAAAAGACATATTAGATGCCTTGAATCTCCTCCTTGATCGTGACGTTTCCTCGGTCTCCGGGCTTGTCTCCTCCTCGTTAGTTGCGGAATTATCAGACACCTGCTGTAAATCCGCCATATCTGTCTGCGCGCCGAAAGAGAAGGGGCGGGGAAAAGATGTTAGTTAGAACGTCATGGGCGGGCGACGTGTGCGGAGCGACGTGTTCGTAGTTTGACGCATGCGTGGTGTATATATAGCAAACACACATGTGACTATACTACGTTCGGTGTGCGGAGAGAGGAGTTCAAGTTACGGACGTGCGAACGAAGGTATGTGATTTTGTGAGTTGGACAAATTGTTGGCCTATACTGTCTTGAGAATGTTGTAGGATATATATGGTGACTACGATGTTAAGGAGGTTAGACTGTTTGCCTCACATTAGTTATATATTATTTATTTTACTTGCAGATACAATATGAATGTCTTCATTAGTGATAGAGATTTCCTGGCGGAATTTATAGACCGGGTAAGGGAGCTGCCCGCTCTGTGGGAGACAAAAAACCCCATCCACAAAAAAAGAGGGGTGAGAAAAGCAGCGCTGGAGACCCTGCTCCCATTTGTGCATACCAAGGTGCCCACAGCCACAGAAAAACAGGTGGACACTAAAATTGGGAGCTTGAGAGGCACCTACAGGACTGAACGCTCTAAGGTCCTGGCTTCTCAGAGGTCAGGAGAAGCAGCAGATGATGTTTATGTCCCGAATTTGTGGTACTACAGCAGGATGTCCTTTCTGGATGACCACATTGAGGCAAGGCCATCACTATCCACTCTTCCCCCCCGACTTCCCTGCAGCCAACCTGAGCCTTCTCTGGAGCAAGAGGAGGCAGCCATCCTGGATGATCCTGATTTGGCCATCTGGAGCCAGGTATAGTATTAAATGAAAATGTATTGGGATAAACTTAATGTTTGACAAATATGTCAAGATGACAAACATAAACTATTTAGAGTTCCACAAGTGAAATCAAGATCTCTAGACATTAGTCTGCACTTAATTGGCTGCTAAATAGTCAATCTGATGTAGTTGTAAATTTTAGAAACTGATTTCAGGATTTACATTCTAATTGCTTCAATCATGATTATAAATTTTGAGGCAAAGATTAAAGCAACATATTAAACTATGTCCCTTTTTCATACACAGGATGAAATCAGCCTGGAGGAGGGTCTGGAAACTGTCAGGCAGGAGGAGGCAGGGCCCAGTGGCAGCCAGGAGGTGGCAGGGCCCAGTGGAAGGCAGAAGGTGGCAGGGCCCAGTGGCAGCCAGGAGGTGGCAGGGCCCAGTGGCAGGCAGGAGGTGGCAGGGCAAAGGAGAAGCACCAGATCACAGGTGCCTCCCATCCGATTTCCCAAAAGAGGCAGGAGGGACAGGACCACCAGTGAGGCAGCAATGGCCCTTATTAAAGAGGCCCATGCCACCCTCAAGGAGCCCACATCCCCTGAAGAGGCCATTACCGGCCTAGTGGAGGCAAAGTTCAAGGTGATGAGCATGGAGCAACGCCTCCTATGCGAGCCCCTGCTCATCACCTTGCTCAACAAGGGGGTGATGGGAAAAATTACCCCCAATACAGCAATTTGTGAGGTGGCACAACTGTCCCAACCTCAACCTCCTCCTCCACCTCCACCTTCTTCTTCTGCCCCACCCCCTTCTCCTTCACCTCCACCCTGTTCTTCCGCCCCACCCCTTCTCCTCCACCTCCACCTTGTTCTTCTGCCCCACCCCCTTCTCCTTCACCTCCTCCTCCACCTTGTTCTTCCGCCCCACCCCCTTCTCCTCCACCTCCACCTTGTTCTTCCGCCCCACCCCCTTCTCCTCCACCTCCACCTCCACCTTGTTCTTCCGCCCCACCCCCTTCTCCTCTACCTCCACCTTGTTCTTCTGTGCCACCCCCTTCTCCTCCACCTCCTCCTCCTCCTGACAGGAGTACCCCTCCAGTGGCCCAGCCTCCAGCCAAACGAAGAAGGAAGGCTGCAGGGAAGGCTTCAGGGAAGGTTGCAGGGAAGGTTGCCAGGAAGACGAGGAAGTGATGGCCTTGCTTCATTGTGGTCGGACAGAAGGCAGCCTGTTGTAGTACCACACACTTGGGACATATATCTCACCTACTGCTGTTCCTGACCTCTGGGAGGCCAGCATCAGATTGTGCTCAGAAATGTTGGCCTTCTCAAGCTCCCAATTTTAGTGTCCACACAGGGTTGATGTGTGGTCTGGGGTCCCTGGGATGCACAAATGGCAGCAGGTTCTCCAGCGCTGCCTTCTCTTTATTTTTTACAAAACATGAATAAATGTTATTTTTGTTTAAGTTCATACTTGACTATGTGTATTTGTAAAAATTAAAAATTTAGCTTTGGAGTAAGCAGAGACATTTGACTGACAAAAAAAGGGACAGATAACAACCCCCCTAAAAAATAAAAGAATCTGATTTCCCAAAAAGAGGGTGTAAAATTTAACAACTATATATTAAAATATTCAATGGGAGATCACTATCAAAACATTGCGAAATTAAAATTAACATCAGTTTGAAAAATATAAAAATGTTAAATATTCATAAAAACTTGCACGATATAATACACATAAATCTTCTTAAGAGCAGCATGAAAAAGGTTAAAAAAAGATAGTCATAACTCTGTGTGAATATCAGCAGCAAAAGAAGTTCTTTCGTTTTGATTAATGTAACATTCTAAAGAAGATTTCAATGCACAACATTTAAACGATGCAATAATTTCGAGCGTGACGAATGTGCTATCTCCATTACGAAGGCTTGTTTTACCAGAAGATGCGCTCCCGTCTCATACTTGCTTCTGAGCATGCGCGCTTTTGAAAGACTCGTTAAAGCATACACACGAACCATTTTCTCGTCACAAAACAGGCCGACGAGAAACACAACGAGGAAATCAGGAATCCTGACGAGAAAATAGAGAGCAGGTTCTCTATTTTCTCGTCGAGATTCATGGCAATTTTCTCGTCGTAAAACCATACACACGAACGGTTTTCTCGAGAAAAAAGCTCTCGCGGCACTTTTCTTGCCGGTTTTGGACGAGAAAATCGGTCGTGTGTATGAGGCTTGAGATACGTTCCTCTTGCAAAGTAATAGATGCTCATTAAGCTGTGATAACAACTTGGGGTGTGGGTGGGCAATTCTTTGGCTTCAGGAATTGGGCTCTTCTTCCTTAAAGCTTAACTTGCACTCAGAATGCTGAGACTTCACTGTTTGTCTTTTGAACTTTGTGTATGAATTGCTCAACAATATCTGCAGAAGTCAGTGTAACCTGGTCACAGGTTCACTTTGCACGAATGATCAGTGGATGGCGAGTGCAATGTTCAGCTCCTGCAGACACTTCATACAACTCTCTGCCCATACCTCCATATGGGCTGTTTGTTCCTGAGTTGCAGAAAATGTCAATGGAATATGAGGATGCTGATTAGTTGTAGCAAATGGGACTTGTAGTTTATTCATTCACAGATCACTGGCAACAAAAGTGAGTACACCCCTAAGTTAAAATGTCCAAATTGTGCCCAAAGTGTCAATATTTTGTGTGGCCACCATTATTTTCCAGCACTGCCTTAACACTCTTGGGCATGGAGTTCACCAGAGCTTCACAGATTGCCACTGGAGCCCTCTTCCACTGATGACATTACGGAGCTGACTGATGTGAGAGACCTTGCACTCCTCCAACTTCCATTTGAGGATGCCCCACAGATGCTCAATAGGGTTTAGGTCTAGAGACATGCTTGGCAAGTCCACCACCTTTACCCTCAGCTTCTTACCTAAACCCAATTGAGCATCTGTGGGGCATCCTCAAATGGAAGGTGGCCACACAAAATCTTGACACTTTGGGCCCAATTTGGACATTTTCACTTAGGGGTTTACTCACTTTTGTTGCCATCGGTTTAGACAATAATGGGTGTGTGTTGAGTTATTTTGAGGGGACAGCAAAATTGCACTGTTATACAAGCTGTACACTCACTACTTTACATCATAGCAAAGTGTAATTTCTTCAGTGTTGTCACATGAAAAGATGACTTTTGTGAGATCTGTGTATATATAAATATATATATATATATATATATGTATGTGTGTTTTCCCTAGTTTTTCCTTTGCTTTGATGTATCCCTGCGCACTTTGTTGAAATAATTCTCTTACACTGATTTCCCATCCTTACCGGGGACATGTCAGTCTTGCCAAAACAAAACGTCACTTTCATCATTGTGTTCTTCAACAATAGGTATAATAAGAGCACAGTTCCCCACTGATTAGGTGCAATGCTTGACACTGTTACAACTTCAAGTCATAATGATCTACCATGTAAAAAAAGAAAAAAAAAGGAAGACTAACAAAATAAGAACTATTCAGTTCTCTGAAAGTTTAGGGAAAACTGTTAAATGTAAAAGTAATACTTTTTATTGCAGTACAGGTAATGTGGAATGTTGATAGAAGGGAAGTAAGAGGTTGTAGGGAGAAGAGAGGTGGAATGAAGAAGGCGCATAAGCCAGGTCCCTCAGAAATGGCTGAATACACCTGCTGTATCTAAGGATTTCTGTTTTAAAATTCAGACAAAGTGGACTTTTCTAAGAACAGTCCAAAGGTTAGAAAGCTTTAAATTATCATGGGCAGAAACTGTTGGTCAGGGCTGGGTTTTCCAGCCAGGCATTGCAGGAGTGGGAGAAGAAAGGAGCCATGGTCCGGTGGTTTAGAATCACTGCTTTTTGAAGCTAACTGAGTGACAAGACATCAACTATAACAAAGTTTCTTGATATAAAGATACCCACTATATCCCATTCCATGAAATACAAAACTGTACATTAAATGCAGCAATCAATTGACATGTGCACACTGAAATATTTCATTTCGGAATTTCGTTTTCGTCCAAAAAATTTATTTATATAGTTACTCCCGAAATTCGTTTTTATTTATTTTGTTTCCTTAAAAAATGCATTTGTCCGAAAATCCGAATTATTTTAGGTTGAATCTGTCAATTGAAGGCTTATGGTGTCTGTTCTAAGAAGATTCGACGAAGCAGTTAACTGTACAACGCCACAATCGTACATATCCGGTCGAATGCTCCGCCCACAAGCTATAGTAGAATTCTAATGTTGTATGACTAGTAATAATTAAATGTATTAATTATTATTACTAGTCAACCAACATTAGAATTCTTCTATAGCCTATAGGCAAAGCATTTGACCATAAATGTCCACTCGTGGAGATTGTATGTTTTTAGCTGCATCGTCGAATCTTCATTTCTCTATAATGTCGAATCTTTTCTCTCTATGTCAAATCTTTTCTCTCTATAATGTCAAATCTTTTCTCGCTATGTCAAATAACCTTGGAATAATAGAGTTAGGTTAGGCACATTCAACCAAAGGTTCGATAGACACAGATTGCTATTGTCACAGTCATGTCGAATCTTCTATCTATATCGAACTGTTGTCACAACGAAACAAAATTAAAGCATTTTTTATGTCAGATCTTTCTAATTTTGGATTCTGCACATTCGTTATTGTTTGTCAAAACGAAAGCGAAAATCCCAGAAATTTGGACGAAAATGCAATTGGGGCGAAAACGAATGCACACGTCTAGCAATCAATATATGAAACATCAAGACCGTACAAATACGTGTCAATAATTACTTTCAGGTAAATGTTGCATCAATAGTACAAAATGTGTATGTAATATTGTTTTTATATCAACTGCTACCGCTGCTCAAGGTAAGCCCACAATTAAGCCATCCCGATTTTTCATTTGTGTATTGTTTTATTTGTTCTCTTTAGTTTTGTATAAAGTAACAAGGGTTAGATCCCCTTTCAGGTTTTTATTTCTGTGTATGTCCCTGCTATGGAGAGATAAACCATTTATTTGTCCTAGTGGTCATTGTTACCAGAGCTGAAAGTAATGAGGACATCCAAAGTTTTAAGTTTTAAAAATAGAGGAATATAGGCGGAATATTGTAGATATTTGTTTTGGTGACAAAAAGGAAATAAACCTAAACTTTGTAAAGATTATCTCTCACTCCCTGCATCTACAGGACAAAAACTGAAGGGGAATCTATTAAATAGGACACATATAGCAAAATACCAAATGAAAGGAAAATGTTAAAAAGATTTGTTGTGTTACACAGCAACGAAAATACAGGTAGATGATCCTTATGTTGACCCTATGGAGTTATTTCTTCATATACTTTACTCTGTACTTTAATATTACTAGCTATTAAGCCCTGTACACACGATCGGTTTAACCGATGAAAACCGTCTGATGGATTGTTTTCATCAGACAAACCGATCGTGTATGGGACCCATCGGTCTTTTTTCCATCGGTTTTAAATAATAGAACATGTTTTAAATTTTTCTCGGCTCATCGGAGTGTTTTACGTCACCGCGTTTGGAAAGGTCGGTTTTTTGACTGATGGTGTGTAGGCAAGATTGATGGAAGTCAGCTTCATCGGATTTCTGATGGACAAAACCATCGGATTAGAATCCATAGGATATCCGATCGTGTGTACGAGGCTTTAGAGTTTCTGATCTGCTCTAAAACCAGTGTCCTTTTTTTTTGCATGTGTACATTTATAGAAGGGGTGTTTAATTAAAAGACATAATTGATAATCATACACCATCAATTTAAGATATGACATGCAAATGCACCTAGTAAACGTAGAAAATGGCTTCTAATTTTGAAAAGGTCACATCTGTCAAAAATAATGATTATTTTTCTTTCATAACTCTGACGTCTTGGTACGCCATTATTAGGTTACAACAGGTTAACAAGAATCTGTAAACATAAGTGGCATCTAACACATTGGCACTAAGCTTGTATTTTATGCTTATTTATAAATTGTCAGTGTGCCAGGCTTCTTGGTATTGTGGGAGAATTACCTGTGGATAAATTCAGAGTCATGTTTACTATTAAGCCAGCTACAGATGATAGATTTTCTTTCCTACAACCACAGGTTGCAGGAAAGAAAATCGCTTGATTCCCACATCAATACAGCCAGTGTTGATGAGGGAATACCTCTATCCCTCTCGTGGAGATATTGGGTTCTCCCAGCTGGGGGGGGGGGGCAGTGAGCTGTCTATGCTGGGAGAACACAGTAATTATTGCTAGTGGCTGTTGCAATAATCGCATCTTAAAAATCTGACATGCTGGTTGTACCCAAGTCAATCCATCGATCGATTTGGGTACAATCATCCTTCCCATACATGGTTTGAATCTCGGCCGGTTCCTGCTGAACTGGTCGAGTTTCAAAGCATCTATGGCTGGCTTTAGAGGAGTAGTAATGAGCATTCTTATGTTAGACCTTTAGGAGTTAATTTACCAAAAAGGCAAAAATTTGTAATTAAAGTTTCAATTTGTATGGAAATTTTCCCCAAAGATTAGTAAATATGGTGAAATGTCACTTTGCAAAAAATACCCAATCACATGTAAAGAAAAAAAAATGCATTTTTGATTGCACATAATTAGATAATGGAAGCAAGCAGAGCTGCACCTCATTCACAGCTTCACCTCATTCAACCCCTCCTGCAGGTTCAGCAGGAACCGGCTGAGATTCAAACCATGTATGGGCAGGCTGAATGTACCCAAGTTGATCGATCAATCAACTTGGGTACTACCACCCTGCTGTATTTTAAATGCAAACTTCTTTCCTGCAACCCGGGGGTTCTCTGCCTATGGCCGTCCTACGTTTTCAAGTAATTTATATACAACATAAATTGTTTTTGCAAACATCATCGTAGAGGTTTACCTGCTGCTGTTTTGTTGAAATTGACAAATGCCATAACTTCCTATTCCTAGAGAAGGACGGTCAGTGAGACAATCGACAATCCCCATAACAAGTAAATATGGTTATCAGAAAACACTTAACATTTTCCAAGTTAGAAAAACTACTTACAAAATGGCTTGTATAACAAGTATTTAAGCTATGCAAATATTTTAACGAACATGTACTTCTTATTCAGGGTTTTCTGTACAACAAAGAAAATAAAGTTTTATCCTGGATAACAGCCAAATTCAATGTTCTCATTGCATGCTAATTTGGATCAGGCTTGAAGGTTTATATAATGACGGTCTACTAGACAGATGGTAGTTGTCTGTATAACACATAGCATTAGACAAAGCGGTGTCAACCTGCCGGAGTACTGTTTCTCTTACAGATGATGTCTAAATGCTAATAAGTAGTAGTAATTTTGTTTTTGTTTTGTTTAAACATGGTATTATTGAGGTATGTTAGTGTCACGAATGTCACATCTACCCCAACGCAGGTAGTCAGACACTATAGCTGGCTACTGTGCGCTTCACCTATAGCAGCCCCCTTTCCCTTTAGACAAGCAGGCCTACCAGTACTTGGTTGCCCCCAGGACTTTATGTACAATGCTATAGTGCCTGGCCACCATGCCTGGGCAGACGTAAACTGAGCAAAGCAAACAGGTAAAAAATAATAGTCCAGAAATGCAGCGCTTCAGTGAAATTCAATAACAAATGATAGTCCACATAGGTAAAAATCAATCAGCATTGGATAGATGTGGGAATGCTGTGAAACCACCACCAAACTTCAGTGTGCAAAGGCAAAAAGCACACCACACCAACGTGCTCACAATCTGCTTACCAGAAAGTTAAAAGTAACAGGCGATGTAATCATATGATGCAGAGGATTAATGTTGAAAGAAAGCACTCCAGACCAGATGGATCAATCACAGGAATAACCAGCATCACCAGTAACAAGGCAGCCTCCAGGACTCAAATGGTGGATGTAGATGCAGATAGCGTGGTTCAAAGAGAGTTCAGGTAAAGGCAGGCTGAGTTCATGGGATAATCCAGTATTCGTTCAAGGGTAAAAGGCAGGTTGAGTTTAGGGGATAATCCAGTATCTGTTCCAGGGTAAAAGGCAGGCTGAGTTCAGGGGATAATCCAGTCCAATCCAGGTCATACACAGGGGATCCAACAGCAAGCAAGGCGGACTATTTGCTTATATCAGGTGACTGAGCAGATCAATCATCTAACAGGTGAACACAGACAGGGAGGTAAGGAACAGCCAACACCCGGGTGCTGGAATGAGGAACAGGGGCACTAAGTGATGGTGACAGTTAGCCATATGATCAGGGAAATTTAGTTGAAGCAATGGGTTTGAACTGATAAAGCCTGTAGGACAAAACATGTAGTGTGCTGATCTGCTGATCATTTGTAATACAGTATATCATCAATTAAAAAACAGAATAGTAGCATAAACCCACATTTAATCTATCTTTATAAAGACGGTAAAATTTGTTCTAACAGGGAAGAAAATTTGTGGTTGTAAACCTCAGACATAAAACTAAACAAAGCACATCCTTCTCCACTGTGTACTTGTCTCTAGCTAAAGCACAGAGTGTCATTCCTCTCTGCTTCCTTATTCCTCTGTTATCTGTATGAGTCATTTCTGTCTACAATGTAAACAATGTAAACAATGTTTAGGTATCAATGTGTGTCGGCTCCTCCCAATTTTTGGGTACACAGGTTAGGCCCCACCTGTAGGTTTTAGTAATTCTTCAGTTGCTAAAGCAAAGTATACCAGTGGCAGAGAAATACAGACAATCTGGCTTGATAAATATCGCTGAAAAATAGGAAATAAGACTAGGAAAAATGCTATAATTTGTAGGAAATTTTTTTTTTTTTTTTTTAATTTCGACTTAATTAATACTATTTTATGACTAAAACTAAAACAATTGAAATGACTAGAATAACGACTAAAACTAGCATTTTAGCTAAAATGGCATGTTAGTCAAAAGACTAAATTATGACTAAAACTAAAATGGCATTTTAGTCTAAAGACTATACCTAAAACTAAATTGAAATTTGACATCAAAATTAACACTGCACTACCACATAAGAATATGTAAGGGGCACCTACTAAGCTGCTAAAAGAAAACAAAAACAAGAAAAAGGCTTTTCTTCTTTTTTTTTTTCTTGATATTTAATTTTGGTAATATATTATTATTATTATTATTATAATACAGGATTTATATAGGGCCAACAGCTTGCGCATTGCTTTACAACTAGAGGGTAGGCAGTCATAGGCGTGAGCACAGGGTGTGCCAGGTGTGCATGGGCACACCCTAATTACCCCGTGTAGTGCAGATTCCCCCTGTTTAGACCCCTGATATTCCACCAAAGCTCCCTAACAGGGCTCCTAAAAAAAATGCAAAAAACAAAATAAATAATAAAAAAAAAAGTGTAAAAATAATAAAAAATAAAATAATCAAAATAAAAACTACTGACACTGCCCACTGCCCTACTGACACCAATCTCTGACCTTATGATACCGTCCACTGCTCTACTAACACCGCATATGTGTCTGAGATTTGGGGTGCACACCCTAATGCAATAGACAGTACAGTTACAATACACCCATGTAGACAGTACAGTTACAATACAATTCAATACAGGAGGAATCAGAAGGCCCAGGTAATATGCGCAATGGCATTACAGTCAATAGAGTTTACTTTTTTTTTTTTTTTATATATATTTTCAATTTGTACTTCTGCTTTTCAAAAGAAATATTTTTGTTTGTTTATGAAACTTGATTTTATTTATAAAAACGTTTTATATCGCAACGGCTAAATTTGTGTCTGTAGTGCAAGTTCAAACCTTAATACCATAAATAATAATAATATGTTATTTGATTTTTACTCCAGGAGTATATAATGAGTTTGGCAATTCTAAAGAAATGCTTAACCACTTCAATACCATGCACTTATACAGCTTCCTGCCCAAGCCAATTTTGAGCTTTCAGCGCTGTCGCAATTTGAATGACAATTGCGCGGTCATGCAACACTGTACCCAAACAATTTTTTTATCATTTTGTTCCCACAAATAGAGCTTTCTTTCGGTGGTATTTGATCGCCTCTGCGATTTTTATTTTTTACATAACAAATAAAAAAGAGTGAAAATTTTGAAAAAAACTAAGTTTTTCTTTGTTTCTGTTTATTTTTTTGTAAATAAGTACCTTTTCTACTTCAATGATGGGCACTGATAAGGCGGCACTAACGGGCACTGATAAGGTGACACTGATGGGCACCGATGAGGTGGCATTAATGAGCTGGCACCGATGAGGTGGCACTGATGATGGGCACTGATAGGCGGCACTGATGGGCACTGATAGGCAGCACTGATGGGCGCTGATATGTGGCACTGGTATGCGGCACTGATGGGCACTCATAGGTGGCACTGATGGGCACTCATAGGCGGCACTGATGGGCACTTATAGGCAGCACTGATGGATACTTATGGGTGGCACTGATAGGTGGCACGGATGGGCACGGATAGGCGGGCACTTATGGGCACAGATGGGCACGGATGGGCACTGATAGGTGGCACTAATGGACACTGGTAGGTGGCACTGATGACTGGTGGCTGGCATTGCTGGGCATCATGCATTTTTTTTGTGCCATGATGGTGCCAATCAGTGCCCATTTGTGGGCACTGATTGGCATATATTTTTTATCTCTTTGTGCATGTGGATGGCCATGGGGGACTTACCTGGCCATCCACATGCTTGGGGTTCCCTGGTGGTCCTGGGGGGCTTCCCTGGTGGTCCAGTGTGGGTATCTGAGGGGGGGCTGCGCTGATAAACAATCAGCGCGAACCCCCCCTGTCAGGAGAGCCGCTGATCGGCTCTCCTCTACTCGCGTCTGTCAGACGCGAGTGAGGAAGAGCCGATCAACGGCTCTTCCTGTTTACATTGTGATCAGCCGTGATTGGACACGGCTGATCACGTGGTAAAAAGCCTCCGCCGGAGGCTTTTTACCGAGATCAGTGTAGCGGTGGGTCAGATTGACCGACCGCTCCACCGATCGCCGCGATGCGCGCCCCCCGGGCGCGCGGCGGCTGTTATCCCGCAGGACGTCATATGACGTCCAGTGTGGATAACACAACCACTTCCCGGACGTCAATCTGCTATTGACGGGGCGGGAAGTGGTTAAAGGAGAAGTCCAGCCTGAGCTTTTTAGGCTGGGCTTCTCCTAAGGGTCACAGGAGTGCAATTCGTTTTGCACTCCTGTGACCCGTTTTCAGCAGAGAGCGGTCTGAAGTCCGCTCTCCGCTGACGTCACTGCCATCACTCGGGGCAGCGCGTCATCACGACTTCCAATTTGGGATCCGCCAGCTTCCCTGATTGATGGCAGTCTCAGCATCTCAGCGAGCCGCTGAGACAGCCTCTCCCCGCCCCTCCGCGGCTCAGAGCTCCAATGAGCACGGAGAAACAGAGAGGAAAGATGCTGACTGACAGTCAGCAGCTTTCCTCTCAGGGATCTGTGAGAACCTAGCCATCGGCGATGTTCGGTGGCTCGGTTCTCAGTGTAGAGACGCCGGGGGACAGATGGAGCATCGGTCTGATGCTCCATCCACCGAGGTAAGTATGAATTTAAAAATAAAAATGAAACCCATACTTCTCTTTTAAATAATGCAGGAGATTTTAGTAGACTAAAACAATTCAGATAACTAAAATACGACTAAAATGGCATTTTAGTCAAAAGTTTAAAATACAACTAAAACTAAAATGGCATTTTAGTCAGAGGACTATAAGTAAAACTAAATCTAAATTTGACGTCAAAATGAACACTGTTTGTACTACAGTTCCTTCTAATTAACGCCTAAATTATTGTTAATTATTAGCAACGTATAAATAATATTATTATTAGATTATTTATCTTAAACTGACTTATATTAATTGATTATCTTGTATAGTATATGTAGGGAATTTATATCTTATTTTGTCTGTGGCACAACACAATGTTTATCTCTTTAGAATTATCAAAGAAAGTAACAACCTAAAACTGAGCAAATACTTCTCCTGGCAGACATATTCCAGTGTTTATGAAGAGTATGTCAACACTGACACAGAGATATAAATTACTGAAAATAACACAATCTGTTGCACTGGAAGTAATTGAGACAGACATTACACACTCCGTTCTTGGGAAATAGCTATTTTTAAAGTGGTTTTGGAAAATAATATAGTATGAGAACAGTTTTCTCATTGTTTCTGGTTAAAGGTTTGTACTTATAGGCTGCAAGCTAAAATTGAGGATAGGCTCCCAAAACATGTAAGCATTTTAGATTACCCATCACATGGAAAAATAATAACTCTGATTGATATCGGTGTTGTTAAAAGAAATAAGGTGAGGACTTGCAAACTTCTCAAATATCAATATTCCTACTAAAGGATTTAAATAGAAAATAGGTTAAAATTATCTACATAATTCCCATCTACTTTTTTTTCCTGAATGAACATACAGTGTGTTTAGAAGAAAATATTATATGGACAATATGTTTTTCCAAGGGTAATAATGTTGTTAGTTTTTTTAGTTTCCTTATTTTGTGTTATATTGAAGAACCTAGGCCTGTAAGAATATGTCCGATTTTTTTTTATGTTTTTCCCTAAATCATTCAGTAGCACCATCAAGGATGCTTATGACGAAGAAAAAAAAGTCAATGTTTTATGTTTCTTTGCTAAGATGGTGTGTAGGAGTAACACTAGAGGTTAAATCTAATGAATATCATTTTTTTTACAGTTTTTCTCCTTTTTAATAAACTCTCACTAACACAGATGAGCCTGTATGAGCCGGAATGTGCTGCCCAATTCAGGTTGAGCATATGGAGAACTGCACGCACATATTATAGAGTTTTCAAACATTACATTTCATTTATATCGCAAACCATAATTAAGTGAAATCATATGTAAAGTAGCCAGAAAAATCAAGGGAGTTGTTGTGGATGTGTGTGTGTGAGTTCCTCTCCCACTTACCTTTGTACTTTTATGTAGGGATTAAGGAGGCTTGGTAATTTTAGGAAAAAAACATAAGGGATGAGGGCTGTTGGGATGCAAGAGGAATGGGGTTGGGGCAGATGTATGTGTAGCGCCTTCCCCTCTTCCCTCTCCGTGCGGCTCGCACTGTCTCTTGTCTGGGGGTATTCGATGGTGGAGAGAGAGAGAGCGGGTGGACTACGCCTAGCCTCCACCACGTGTAGACTACCTGTGGTATCAGCAATGTCTCGTTTACCTTCGGGTCTGTGCTGTGCACCCGGATCCTCCCTCCAAGAGTCACCGTGAACTTCGTCCGCCAGGAATTGAGCCTCACACCATTAAAGTCCAACACTCCTTTATTAGAACACACCATACAGGGACTTCCTTGATAGACAGAACAGAAAAGGAGGTGTGAGTGTGAATAGGCCCAGACACAAATTCGCTCCTCCACTCTCCTCCTGGAGAGTGGGCTATGGTCTCCGCACGAGGTAAAGGGGATCCTTCTGGACGGTCTCCGACAAGAGACTCACCCGTCACCGGCAGTCTGCTGCACCGGGTCTTCGAGTGAGGAGCTCTCCCCGGTCCATTGCGTCTTACTCAGATTCAGGCCTCCATCCCCGAAGCACCTTAGGACCCTTCCCTCGCGGAACTCAGTGTTGGGCACTGAGCTCCGGACCTTCTTGCAAGTACCTCACCCCAGGACTAAAGGTGCCTGAGGTGGAACACGATCTCCGGTGGTCCCCTAGGCCGAGGCCGCCTAGAGGACGAGCACGAACCCACGTCCGCAAGCTAAAGGTGCTTGGGATGAAGACCCCGTGACCAAAATGGCCGGCCCCTTTATACCCTCTCCCAGAAAGCATGGCGGTTCCCCGCCCCACCATACCGCTGCCGAGAGAGGACCAAAAGGAGACCCGGCACACAGTGATATTCGCCCCTTCGCCCACGGTGACAACGCCACTTGGTGGACCACCGGGAACATAGCACTGATGTCACCGCCAGATTCAAAAAATGCACCCGGGAAAGTAAGTACCCGCTACACTTTCCCCCCTGTCTTTTGACACTGGACCCCAGTGTCTGGAGTGAATCACGCCCTCAACGGCTGACATAATCCAATCCAGAAACCAACTAACAATTTGAAAAACAAATTTTTTTAGGAAACTATCCTAACGGAGAAGTTGTGTCTGAGCCCCTGCAACAAAAGAGGAGTGAAAGACAACATTTTAAACATGAAATCACATTCCAACATTATACTTTTCCCTCCCATCCTAACTAAGAACCACCCCGGGTTCCATAATCTTGACGAGACGCTCTCCTGCAGAGGGAAGAGAAAGGAAACAATAAAACCCTGACACATGTGTATGTGTGAGAGAAAAAGAAACTCCTCCGAAGAGAAATATCTTTTCCTCCAGTGTAAGTGTGTACAATGTGTAACGTTGCACAAGACTGCCACCTGGTGACAGCCTTGCGGTAACTGCACCCGTTGAACCATCTTCTCTTTTCTTGTTGCTTGACTCCGGGCCCTATCTACCCCAAAGTCTGCAACTTCTCACCGGAAAGGAAAGAACAACAACTGGAGTCTCTTTCTCCTCAGAGGTAGAAGCGGAGTTGCGGCAGAACAAGAGGCTTTAAATGCCGGTCCATGGTCTCCAAATGGTACTCCACATCTTCACCTTCTTTGCGTCGGATCAACACTTTATCTGCATGGATGTGTCTTCCCAACATCCACTCCGCCTTGCAATCCTTGAACCGCTGAGATGCCTTTGGCGAGCATGTCAAATACCTGCGGGCGTGTGGGACCTTAAGGTGGGTCCACACGAAGTCATTATACCAGCGCTCTCGGCACACCTCCACTTCGTAAAGTAACTCCTTGGAGAGGTACGGATATTCCCACCCGTAGTCAGCAGCAACTTTCTGGCAGAAGAGTCTCTGAAGCCTTGACAGCGGAGGCATTGTGGCTCTGTCCCCTTCACCGGGCAAAACTATAGAGTCCGGGTGACGAGGGGCCTTGACCACTTCTGGTTGAGGCATAGGTGCCCGTAGCATCAACTTCTGTTCCCCAGTACCTGATGCAGGTGGCACCGGAGATGTAGATGTGGGCTGGGGACGGGACCCTTGTCCAGGCGCTGGTGCCTCCACCCGGGGTGTACTCTCCCCCGTGGACATGGGTGAACCCCGGGATCTTCGGAGTGAAGCTAGCGGTACTTTGTCCCAGCCCTTCTCTGCAAACAGTTCATCAATAGCGGTGTCATCTCCCAGATCAGAGAGCGACTCCAGATCCGAGGTATCACACTCCTCCGCGGGTATGTAGCCCGTTGTAGAGATGGAGCTACCACCTCCTGCGGGCTTACTGGGCCATGCCTTCCCGGCACCTCCGCCCATGCACCAAGTCTCTTTTCCCGGCTCACCTCGGCCTTTACTTGAAGTGGGACGTCCGGAACCCTCGTCAACGGATTCATCCGGGCCTGGGGTGAGCTGGCGAGATGGTCCACCACCACCACTGGTCGGGGCCACCACGCTGGTTCTCTTCTTCGGTGGCGGACGCTGTGAGACAGTGGTGACCGAGTCAGCATCCTCGGATTTCTCCCGTTGAGCTTTAACGACCTCCTCCGCGGTCGCTGCAGTGTGCGCTGGGATGGCTTTTACAGCAGTAATTCCTCCTCTGCGAGTAGTGTTGCCTGAAGCCCGGCCTGGGTAGATGGTTCTCGGCCTGTCAACTGCCGGATCCACCTCGAACAGGAACTCCCCACAGGCCTCACATTGTCCGAAGGACTTCAGGTGGCACACCAGTCCCGAGCACCTGGGACAAATTACACCCAGGGCCTCTACGTCCATGCACGAATACAGGGCGAATTGACCCCTTGGCTTCAGCCGGATCCCGGTATCCGTTATCGGAGCAGCAGCAGTCATCGTGGTAGTAGCAGGGTGAACTGGAATCCATGAGGTATGTCCAAACATGGTGACCTGTTGCTGGTCCATCGCACACTGCAGAGTTTTCGCGCCAATGTCCCACGTGTAGCCCTCTTACGTATTGGACTCCTCCCCTTTGCTCCAGTTCGCGGGCTTTTTCACTTTCTTTGGTTGAGCCACGCCCACGAACTAAGCGGCGGGGGTTGTGTCTGTTGGCGCAGTGCAATTAGAAACCCCCACGTGTAGTACCTCACACGGCTGGGCCTCCCCCCGTTCACCGCTCTTCCTGCGTGGGCCTTCCCCTTGTCTGGGGTCAGTTCCACGACTTCGAGCAGGGCTGCACTTTGGCCTATTCATTTAACTCATCCAGCAGACTTGTTCCATACTGTGATGCACAACACAATACCGGACCCGAGCCCCCACGTGTAGCGCCTTCCCCTCTTCCCTCTCCGTGCGGCTCGCACTGTCTCTTGTCTAGGGGTATTCGATGGTGGAGAGAGAGAGAGCGGGTGGACTATGCCTAGCCTCCACCACGTGTAGACTACCTGTGGTATCAGCAATGTCTTGTTTACCTTCGGGTCTGTGCTGTGCACCCGGATCCTCCCTCCAAGAGTCACCGTGAACTTCGTCCGCCAGGAATTGAGCCTCACACCATTAAAGTCCAACACTCCTTTATTAGAACACACCATACAGGGACTTCCTTGATAGAACAGAAAAGGAGGTGTGAGTGTGAATAGGCCAAGACACAAATTCGCTCCTCCACTCTCCTCCTGGAGAGTGGGCTATGGTCTCCGCACGAAGTAAAGGGGATCCTTTTGGACGGTCTCCGACAAGAGACTCACCCGTCACCGGCAGTCTGCTGCACCGGGTCTTCGAGTGAGGAGCTCTCCCCGGTCCATTGCGTCTTACTCAGATTCAGGCCTCCATCCCCGAAGCACCTTAGGACCCTTCCCTCGCGGAACTCAGTGTTGGGCACTGAGCTCCGGACCTTCTTGCAAGTACCTCACCCCAGGACTAAAGGTGCCTGAGGTGGAACACGATCTCCGGTGGTCCCCTAGGCCGAGGCCGCCTAGAGGACGAGCACGAACCCACGTCCGCAAGCTAAAGGTGCTTGGGACGAAGACCCCGTGACCAATATGGCCGGCCCCTTTATACCCTCTCCCAGCAAGCATGGCGGTTCCCCGCCCCACCATACCGCTGCCGAGAGAGGACCAAAAGGAGACCCGGCACACAGTGATATTCGCCCCTTCGCCCACGGTGACAACACCACCTGGTGGACCGCCAGGAACATAGCACTGATGTCACCGCCAGATTCAAAAAATGCACCCGGGAAAGTAAGTACCCGCTACATATGGATAGGAAATTATAGGAGAAAGAAGAGGTTTGGTGGGTGGGAAAGTTGGAGGGGTTTGGAGGAATGAGACAAAAGGAAGGGTATAAGGAGATCATATGAGTATGGTCAGGTCTAGGGATGAGCTTCGAGTTCGAGTCGAACTCATGTCCGACTCGAACATTGCCTGTTCGCCCGTTCGCCGAACAGCGAACAAATTGGGGTGTTCGTGGCAAATTCGAAAAGTCTATGGGAGAAATCTAAAGTGCTAATTATAAAGGCTTATATGCAAGTTATTGTCATAAAAAGTGTTTGGGGACCCGGATCCTGCCCCAGGGGACATGTATCAATGCAAAAAAAAGTTTTAAAGATGCCCGTTTTTTCAGGAGCAGTGATTTTAATAATGCTTAAAGTGAAACAATAAAAGTGAAATATTCCTTTAAATTTCGTACCTAGGGGGTGTGTATGATATGCAGGTAAAAAGGCGCATCAGGTCCGCCCCCTCGGTATGTCAGACCGCACCTACGTCATTGGCCTGAGTGGACCTGATGGGGAACTTCCTTCACTGTGTAAATTTAAATTACATAGTGAAGGAAGTTCCCCGCTCAGGCCAATGACGTAGGCGGGGTCTGACATACCGAGGGGGCGGACCTGATGGGGAACTTCCTTCACTGTGTAATACATGTATAGACCCGCCCCTTCTCATGTTCCGCATCAGGTCCTCAGCCTTACACCTAGTCATTGGCTGAGCGGACCTGATGGGGAACTTTAGAAGGGGCGGGTCTATACATGTAATAGACTGCGGAGGAAGTTCCCCATCAGATCCGCTCAGGCTCAGGCTCAGCCAATGACGGACAGCGCTGGACATCGGATCGCCGCGGGACAATGGATTTCACCGCTGGAATGTTTTTTGTTTTGTTTTTTAAATAAAGGACTTTTCCAAGGTGTTTGTGTGTTTTTTTTTTAACATTTTTTGACACTTTCTTCGTGGAATTACCAATTCACATAGGGGGGGCGGGATCTGGGGGTCCCCTTTGTTAAAGGGGTCTTCCAGATTCCGATAAGCCCCCCGCCCGCAGACCCCCACAACCACGGGGCAAGGGTTGTGGGGATGAGGCCCTTGTCCCCATCAACATGGGGACATCCTCCCCATGTTGAGGGCATGTGGCCTGGTACGGTTCAGGAGGGGGGGCGCTCTCTCGTCCCCCCCTCTTTTCCTGCGGCCTGCCAGGTTGCTTGCTCAGATAAGGGTCTGGTATGGATTTTTGGGGGGACTCCACGCCATTTTTTTTTAAATTTGGGGTGGAGTTCCCCTTAAAATCCATGCCAGATCTGAAGGGCCTGGTATGGATATTTGGGGGAACCGCACGCATTTTTTTTTAATTTGCGGCGGGGTTCCCCTTAATATCTATACCAGACCTGAAGGGCCTGGTAATTGAATTCTGGGGGACCCCCACGCTTTTTTTCACATTTTTATCAATGACTTTTGTATGTATTCATTAATAGCCGCGAGTGAGTTTTAAATGACTTTTTTTCCTTCAAAAATGACATTTTATGCAGGGACAGTTCTAAGCACAGGAAACATGCGCCACTTTACATGCATATCATACACACCCCTTAGGTACGAAATTTAAAGGAATATTTCACTTTTATTTTTTCATTTTAAGCATTATTAAAATCACTGCTCCCGAAAAAACTGAAGTTTTTAAAACTTCTTTTTGCATTGATACATGTCCCCTGGGGCAGGACCCGGGTCCCCAAACACTTTTTAGGACAATAACTTGCATATAAGCCTCTATAATTATCACTTTGGATTTCAAACGTTCGCGTCCATTGTATTTAATAGGGTTCTAAAGTTCATGCGAACATTCTGTCTGTTCACAGGTTCTGGTGCGAACCGAACAAGGGGGTGTTCGGCTCATCCCTGGTCAGGTCCCACTCAGCTTCCAACTGCCCGGTAGTCTAGTGTAGTAGTAAACTTAATCCAGGCAATGAGACCAGATTTTTTTGTGTTTGTCATGTAAGGAAGCAGTTAAATCTTCCATCAATTCGATCTGCATTGCTTCTGGTGCCTTTTTGCCAAACAAGGATTCAGAACTGGAAATTCCCAAAAGATGTGCAGTAGAGTGCCTGTGAATTTGTTGCAGCTTCAGCACATACTTGGAGAAGATTTAACGCTGTAAAGCCCCGTACACACGATCGGTTTGACTGATGAAAACCGTCCGATGGATGGTTTTCATCAGACCAACCGATCGTGTATGGTACCCATCGGTCTTTTTTCCATCGGTTGTAAAAAATAGAACTTGTTTTTAAATTTTCCGATGGATAAAAAAACGATGGGAATTTCCGATCGTCTATGGGCAAGTCCATCGGTTAAAAAACCCACGCATGCTCAGAATCAAGTCGACGCATGCTCAGAAGCATTAAACTTCATTTTTCTCGGCTCATCGGAGTGTTTTACGTCACCGCATTTGGAACGGTCGGTTTTTTGACTGATGGTGTGTGGCCAAGACTGATGGAAAACAGTTTCATCGGATTTCCGATGGACAAATCCATCGGACGAAAATCCATAGGTTATCCGATCGTGTGTACGGGGCTCAACATCTGGTTATATTCTGTATCCAACCAAGATCTTATGTCTTGTTTGAAATGGAGAATTTACAAGCAAAGTTCTGTATGTGGTCATGTTGTGGGGTGAATGTAGTCCCAAGACCTTTTTCTCACTGTTGTACGAATGGAGATGAGGACTGGTCTGGTGGATTACTAGTCCTAACCAATATAAATAGCGCATATCATACCTGAGAAACGTCTAAATACAATTTTTTAATTGAGTTAGGGGTCTTTGGATGTTTGCTTTTGATTTAATACAGTAATATATTTACACGGCTCCACATTGGTCTATCAGAGGTTCAGCTGTAAGTGTAATATGTTCTAAAATCAACCATTTCTAGACTTTAGAAAAACAAATAAAGTCATATATGTGCTGCAAAATGAGACGAACCCTGTAGTGTTTAAGAGGGGCATAACTGTTTTCAGTATGGATCTTGTCAGGGAATTTTTTTAGGAGTTTACAGGAATTTTTGAGTTTTACCTTTGGGATTACGTGTATAGGAAGTTACAGGAGCTTTTGTTCCAAATGAATCCATAATACGTTACAGCACCAATACTCTATTCATGATAGGTGGGCAAATCTGTTCTATGACATGTGATCTGGAAATTCAATACCTGCTGAATATTTTTGATCTGATCAGCATGGCAAACTTAACATGGTATTGAACCCAAAACAAAAATAGATAGTTTAACAATTCTTTATGCCGCTTTCACACTGGGGCAGGAGGTGCGCTGGCGGTATAGCGGCGCTATTTTTAGCGCCGCTATACCGTCATTTTTGCGGCGCTTTTTGGCAGCTAGCGGTGCGGTTTTAACCCCCGCTAGCGGCCGAGAAGGGGTTAAAAACATATAGCCGCGCTGTCCCATTGATTTCAATGGGCAGCAGCGGTAAAGGAGCGGTATACACACCGCTCCAAAGATGCTGCTTGCAGGACTTTTTTTCTCGTCCTGCCTCGTCTCAGTGTGAAAGCACTCTGGCTTTCACATTGAGACTGCAGGGGCAGGAGTTTTTCAGGCATTTTTAGGCGCTATTTTTAGCGCAAAACGCCTGAAAAACTCCTCAGTGCGAAAGGGGCCTAAATGTGGTGGCTGATTTTGTTTTCTTTATTTAGGCTCTTTTTTCCTTTAATTTTGCCTGGTGATCTGAAAAGTAAAATATTTCCTACCTTAGGATGTTTCCTCTCCACTGGAGGAACAACAGGGATGCTCCAGCAGCATTGTGAATTTTGCAAGAGGTTCATTTTAGATGCACTAGTAAATTTAAATAGACTTGACTAACAAATAAAACTGAAAACAAGTTAACATCTCGCTGGGCTTCATCCAAACCTATTACACTTTGGGACTGGATCCGGGAAATGGATAAATCTGTAAAGTTTGAGAAACACACCTATACTCAATGTAATGCCTCGCAAAAGTTTGAAAAATGTGGAAAAAATGGATGGATGCATGAAGTTCCAATTATAACTTAAATTTAAAATAAAGGTTTTGCATGTTATTGGTAGATTAGGATAGCCTGTCACAGAAAGTATTTTTTCTTTTTTTAATCTTGGTTGCTCTGGAATATCTTTTTGAATAATGTTGGATATTTTCGAATATATTTGCATATTCTGGAAAGATCTGATGGTAGTGAATTAAATATATTGATGCCGTTGTTTGCTCTTGTTTTTCTTTTTTATTTAGGTTTGTTATGTAAATCTTATTGTTATGTTTTCTCTGTTTATTTGTGCACCCCCAGTTAAGAGGGCTGCAGGTATAGTTTTGGGCCTGTAACACACCGCTGTCAACCCCCAAGAACTGTCTCTAACCTACCTTGGCACAGCTAGCACAAATGGTAATGTGAAACCCACTATAATATAGGAATCACCACTCCGCAATAAAGCATACACAATAGTTAATATCAATTTACCTGAGTTGACTGCTTCAGCTGGGATAGACAGTACACCACACAATTTGTTTGCTTAACCACAAATACTTTTACTGAGTAGAAATACAAGGTTAGACAATGGTACATTTATCTATGCAGGGCCCTGCAATATAAAAAGGTCAAGCAAATAACAAGTACTATGTTCTAACAGTCTTATGCGCACTGAATGTCTCTTAATAAACTACGCTCGCGAGCTTTCCCCTCGTAGCCAATATGGCGCCCAAACAATGTCTCCCTGCTGAACAGTCAGGCCTGACCAATTCACACACAGTTAATTTGTTGAGAAGGATCTTCGCTAGCAATGGTGGTGCACTGTGTAGGTTCTTTGTAATCCAAAGGTATTACATTTTTAGTTACTCAGCAAGCAATAAGACAACTTAACTCCGGCTGCACAACACACTGTTCCTCTGGGGTGCAATGTAACACTCCGGGCTGGGCCTAAAAGGTAGTCAAAGTATACTGAGCAAGTGCTCTCTCACCCGACCGGACCAGTCCGTACAACCGACTTCAGTAGTTGGTGCTACAGTCTCACGACACCCGCAGTCTCCAATCCTCTCGACCATTCGAGGGGGATTGATGGATGAGACGACTCTGGGTTCTCCCGTGAAGATCAGCAAGCTATCCGGATCCCCTAGGCCCAGGCTCTCCGGCCTAGTCCAAAGCAACAGGCCCCAACGTAGGCTCCACTTGCTAGGAGGGCGATGTCCGAAGAGACCCATGTGTTGCTCCTCCCCCCTTAAATAGTCCTTCCCCAGCAGACCTGCCGGGCAATGTACTGTGGGTGTCCCGCTGCACACTGGGTATAGTAGTCTTTGCACTCATTTAAAGCAATACCACGCTACAATTGTTATAAAAAAAGTTTCAAAATAAAGTCTGAAAGGAAACAAGTTACCAATTTTTAGGCATTTACAGCATGTTTTTTATTTCTCCTTTGTAATAAAGGCTTTACATAACAGAATAAAAGCAATGAGGTACCACAATTGGTCAATTGCTTGATAATATTTTTTTGGGATACACTGGCATGCAGTCCTTCCATTTCTGCTAGCTTTGTTGGTTCCTTTTTAATCCTTTGGATCATGTACAGATGTGCAAGCACACACATGTGGCCAGAAATTGTACAATGTTCCACTGACCAAAATACAAACGGGTATGTTTATTTACACAGTACATCTATTTCCAACAATATAGATCTGCTTATAGTTATTTAATATGTGGGTTTAGAAGTATGGTTTTGTACATAGCTTTGCTGTTTGCACACATCGAATGTCACATCCGTTTAGTCACACCTACCCACCTGTGAGTGTGAGAAGCCTTTTTTGGGGTGTGACCTATATGATATATAAGGGCTGACTATGCAACATTGAAGATTGGCTCTGAGTAAGACGGGATCTCCCCTTGAAAGGTGTCAGTCATTCAGAGGGTCTTCTTGTGGTTGGGACTCGCTTGGTTGTCAGGTCGTTCAGGAAGAAAGAGAGAGAATGCTCCACATTGACCCCCAGAGAGAGAGACTGCTCTTATATTGCCCCAGAGGGAGACTGCTCCAATTTGCCCCCAGAGAGAGAGAGAGAGAGACTGCTCCACATTGTTACCACAGCACTAGCTATTAGTACTGTCACCATGATTTTGTGGATGGAAGGACCTTCTGGTGAACACACCGGGCAAGCAGACCGGGGCCAAGGCTGGGCAGCAGCAGGCAACAGGAAAGAGACTCCCCTGGCTCCTTTGTAATGAAAATGGAATTGTGTCTGGCAGGAAAAGGCACTCTGCCTGCACACGGCTTTTATTCATATGCCTGATCTGCACCGTGACATCAAGGGCAGTCACGCACCTGGAACCGCCCTGCCTCCTGGCCCGAGCAGTAGTGTCCAGCTGGCTTTGGAACTATGTATGCGCAGTTTCAAAGTGAACTGTAGCTATATTTTTTATGGGCACTCATTGCCCTTATATGGACCTTTACGAACAGGCAAAAAATACATATTTTTACAAATCGTCTGTAAATTTATGGATGGTTGGCAATCCTGTTGCGTAGGAAGAACATTCTAATAATCGTGGGTGTTATTTCTAACCCAGGTACAACAGTACAGCAGTTTCTTTTCTTTTAAAGCATTAAAAGCATATGCTAATCAGATTCCAAGTACTCAAAAGTTTTCTTATCCATTATTTAATTACCGATGGACCTTCACTGTATATTACTCATAGTTAAGAATGGAGTAACCAGATCAAATCTAAAGTGGAAAACATACTGTATATGTTGTTGCCATTAAAGACATTTCCATAATGCACAAGCCAAATATCAGCAAAGATAACAACCTTACCAAGGTTAGTCCAGAGTATGTGATAATTACCACAGATCCAGTATCATGAATGTAATCTATCAAGTCACTGGATATCTAAATAAAGATGAAAAATAACATAACTTAACTCCTAGTCAGTAAGTATCCAAATAAATAAAGTGCCACGGGTTACCAAACCACATTCCAAAGTGTGACATGAAACATGACATAGCAAAGCGTCCTAACCACTCCCCAATTAGAATAACATCTTGGGGTGCAATTATGTTATGGAATTATGCACATCAACCACCCCCTCCCAAAAAATAGCACTTAAGAAGTAAGCGAGAAGTGAGAAATGCCTGATAGAGTGACATAACCATACAGTAAACAATAGAAAATAACATTAACCACTTTAGCCCCGGACCATTTGGTAGCTAGAGGACCAGAGGTGAATTCAGAATTTTGCACTGTGCTGCTTTAACTGTAAATTGTGCGGACATGCAATGTTGTACCCAAACGAAATTTGCGTCCTTTTCTTCCCACAAATAGAGCTTTCTTTTAATGGTATTTGATTGCCTCTGCGATTTTTATTTTTTGCGATATAAACGGAAAAAGACCGAAAATTTTGAAAAAAAATGATATTTTCTACTTTTTGTTATAAGAAAAATCGAATAAACTCAATTTTAGTCATACATTTAGGCCAAAATGTATTCAGCCACATGTCTTTAGTAAAAAAAATGTCAATAAGCGTATATTTATCGGTTTGCGCAAAAGTTATAGCGTTTACAAACTAGGGTACATTTTCTGGAATTTACACAGCTTTTAATTTATGACTGCCTATCTCATTTCTTGAGGTGCTAAAATGACAGGGCAGTACAAAACCCCCCCAAATGACCCCATTTTAGAAAGTAGACACCCCAAGGAAATTGCTGAGAGGCATGTTGAGCCCATTGAATATTTTTTTTTTTGTCCCAAGTGATTGAATAATGACAAAAAAATAAAATAAAAATAAAAATTACAAAAAGTTGTCACTAAATGATATATTGCTCACATATGCCATGGTTATATGTGGAATTGCACCCCAAAATACATTCTGCTGCTTCTCCTGAGTACGGGGATACCACATGTGTGGGACTTTTTAGGAGCCTAGCCACGTACGGGACCCCGGAAACCAAGCACCGCCTTCAGGATTTCTAAGGGCGCAAATTTTTGATTTCACTCCTCACTACCTATCACAGTTTTGAAGGCCATAAAATGCCAAAATAGCACAAAACCCCCCCAAATGACCCCATTTTAGAAAGTAGACACCCCAAGGAAATTGCTGAGAGGCCTGTTGAGCCCATTGAATATTTTTTTTTTGTCCCAAGTGATTGAATAATGACAAAAAAAAAAAAAAATTACAAAAAGTTGTCACTAAATGATATATTGCTCACATATGCCATGGTTATATGTGGAATTGCACCCCAAAATACATTCTGCTGCTTCTCCTGAGTACGGGGATACCACATGTGTGGGACTTTTTAGGAGCCTAGCCACGTACGGGACCCCGGAACCCAAGCACCGCCTCCAGGATTTCTAAGGGCGCAAATTTTTGATTTCACTCCTCACTACCTATCACAGTTTTGAAGGCCATAAAATGCCAAAATAGCACAACCCCCCCTCAAATGACCCCATTTTGGAAAGTAGACACCCCAAGCTGTTTGCTGAGAGGCATGGTGAGTATTTTACAGCTCTCATTTGTTTTTGAAAATGAAGAAAGAACATTTTTTTTTTCTTTTTTTTTTCAATTTTCAAAACTTTGTGACAAAAAGCGAGATCTGCAAAATACTCACAATACCTCTCAGCAAATAGCTTGGGGTGTCTACTTTCCAAAATGGGGTCATTTGGGGGGGTTTTGTGCCATCTGGGCATTCCATGGCCTCCGAAACTGTGATAGGCAGTGAGAAGTGAAATCAAAAATTGACACCCTTAGAAAGCCTGAAGGCGGTGCTTGGTTTTTGGGGTCCCGTACGCGGCTAGGCTCCCAAAAAGTCTCACACATGTGGTATCCCCATACTCAGGAGAAGCAACAGAATGTATTTTGGGGTGTAATTCCACATATGCCCATGGCATGTTTGAGCAATATATCATTTAGTGACAACTTTGTGCAAAAAAAATAAAAAAAAATTATTTTTTCCGCAACTTGTGTCAACATATAAAATATTCCATGGACTCGACATGCCTCTCAGTATATAGCTTGGGGTGTCTACTTTCCAAAATGGGGTCATTTGGGGGGGTTTTGAACTGTTCTGGCATTTTATACACAACATTAGGAAGCTTACATCCACTCTTCTAACCACTTGAAGACAAAGCCCTTTTTGACACTTTTTGTTTACATGAAAACATATTTTTTTTTGCAAGAAAATTATGTTGAACCCCCAAACATTATATATATTTTTAAAGCAAAGGCCCTACAGAATAAAATGGTGGGTGTTGCATTTTTTTTTCTACACAGTATTTGCGCAGCGATTTTTCAAACGCATTTTTTGGGGAAAAAATACACTTTTTTAATTTTAATGCACTAAAACACACTATATTGCCCAAATTTTTGATGAAATAAAAAAGATGATCTTAGGCCGAGTACATAGATACCAAACACGACATGCTTTAAAATTTCGCACAAACGCGCATTGGCGACAAACTACATACATTTTTAAAAGCATTTAAAAGCATTTACAGGTTACCCCGTTAGATTTACAGAGGAGGTCTACTGCTAAAATTACTGCCCTCGATCTGACCTTCGCGGTGATACCTCACATGCATGGTGCAATTGCTGTTTACATATGACGCCAGACCGACGCTTGCGTTCGCCATTGGGCAAGAGCAGGGCAGGACAGGGGTGCTTTTTTTTTTTTATTATTAATTTTGCTTTTTTATTTTATTTTTAAACTGTTGCTTCCATATTTATTTATTTTTATCACTTTTATTGTTATCTCAGGGAATGTAAATTTCCCCTATGATAGCAATAGGTAATGACAGGTACTCTTTTTTTTAAAAACTGGGGTCTATTGGACCCTAGATCTTTCCTCTGCCCTCAAAGCATCTGACCACACCAAGATCGGTGTGATAAAATGCTTTCCCAATTTCCCAATGGCGCTTTTTATATCCGGGGGGGACATTCCCTCCCACTGCTTGTAAAAGCAGTCCAGAGGCTAATTAGCCACTAGGATTGCTTTTACATGAAAGCCGGCCGCTGGCTGAAAAGAATAATACCAAGATGATACCTAAACCCGCAGGCATCATTCTGGTATAAACATTCAAAGTCCAGCAACATACCAGTACGTTGCTGGTCCTTGTTGGACATGTATTGTAATCTTTTTTTTCATGCAGCCTGTTGGCTGAACGAAAAAAAAAGATTGATCGGTGGGTATGCCCACCATTAGAATACCGCCCTTCATCCACCCACTTCTAATGATGGGCATACATGCACCATTTATATATGCCGAAGCATGGGGGCATCTTCTCGCAAAAGTTATGCCGCGTACACATGGTCAGACTTTTCCACGGGCAAGCCTCCGTCGGAATTTCGACCGTATGTACGCGGCATTAGGAGCAAAATCGCTCCTCCGCTCCTGCTGCCCCAATGCTTCGGCATATATGCTTTTTTTTTTTTAACTGTGGTGGTGAAATTACCTCCTACAGCACTGGAGTCGCAGGGATCAGGCCTGTCTCTGCGAACGCTGCAGTTATGTGTGTTGTGTTTTGCAAGTGACAGTGATCGATCGATACTGCACTTGGGTGGCCTGGGCTGGACGGAGGGGCAAAACGCAGGTGCTAGCATGTATCTGGGCTGATCCCGCTAACACTGCGTTTTTGGGAACCCTAAACTGCTGGGGACGCTAGTATAGATCTGATCAGATCAGATATTGAGCTGATCAGATACTATACCACTAAGGGGGGTGTATGCTTCACGCGTGGGTGTTAGCGCTACTGGCACTAACCTGACGCTGCCTGGGGTGTGACGCAGACCCTCTCTGACGCTAAAACCTAACTGATATCACCCGCCGGGCGATCAGGGGGTTAAACCTTTATTGGGTTATATACGGCGGGTGCCCTGACACTATAAAAAGTAAACTAACTAACCAGCGTCACCCGTAACACTTATATGATGATCACTGGTGAAAGGGTTAACTAGGGGCAATTAGGGGGTTAAAACCTTTATTAGGGTAATATATGGGGGTACCTGACGCTATATAAAAACCTGACGGCGAACCTAAAAAAAAATTACTGGCTACCTATCGGCATCACCGACACTAAGACAACGATCATAAAAACGATTGCTTAGCGACAGTGGTGATAGGGGGTGAAAGGGTTACCTGGGGGGCGATCAGGGGGTTAAACCTTTATTAGATAATATATGGGGGTACCTGACGCTATAAAAACCTGCGGCGAACCTAAAAAAAATTACTGGCTACCGATCAGCATCACCGACGCTAAGACATCGATCAGAAAAATGATCGCATAGTGACGGCGGTGCTAGGGGGTGAAAGGGTTACCTGGGGGGTGATCAAGGGGGTTACACCTTTATTAGGTAATATATGGGGGTACCCGACGCTATAAAAACCTGCGGCGAACCTAAAAAAAATTACTGGCTACCGATCAGCATCGTCGACGCTAAGACATCGATCAGAAAAATTATCGCTTAGTGACAGTGGTGATAGGGGGTGAAAGGGTTACCTGGGGGGGCGATCAAGGGGGTTAAACCTTTATTAGGTAATATATGGGGGTACCCGACGCTATAAAAACCTGCGGCGAACCTAAAAAAAATTACTGGCTACCGATCAGCATCACCGACGCTAAGACATCGATCAGAAAAATGATCGCATAGCCACGGCGGTGCTAGGGGGTGAAAGGGTTACCTGGGGGGTGATCAAGGGGGTTAAACCTTTATTAGGTAATATATGGGGGTACCCGACGCTATAAAAACCTGCGGCGAACCTAAAAAAAATTACTGGCTACCGATCAGCATCGCCGACGCTAAGACATCGATCAGAAAAATTATAACTTAGTGACAGTGGTGATAGGGGGTGAAAGGGTTACCTGGGGGGCGATCAAGGGGGTTAAACCTTTATTAGATAATATATGGGGGTACCCGACGCTATAAAAACCTGCGGCGAACCTAAAAAAAATTACTGGCTACCGATCAGCATCACCGACGCTAAGACATCGATCAGAAAAATGATTGCTTAGTGACAGTGGTGATAGGGGGGTGAAAGGGTTATCTGGGGGGTGATCAGGGGGTTAAACCTTTATTAGGGGGGGTTAGGGGGCTACACTGGACCTAAGACTAAACTTTGGTGACACTTTTACAGTCACAAATGTCACTGATTGCAGTGATCACTAAATAAATGGTCACTGCAATCAGTGACACTGTGACTGGGGGCTGGGGGGGGGTGGCTGGGGGGTGATCTGGGGGTGTCTGGGGGGGCGATTTATGTGCCTATGTGTCCTGGTGTCAGTGTAGTGTTGTGTGTACTAACCTGGCATCTTCTCCTGTACGGCGCTCGGTATATGTGAGCGCCCCAGGAGAGATGACATCACTTCCTCCTTCCTGGCAGGCAGGGGAAGCTCTCTCATTCGCCGGGAGCGATCGAGAGGGGGTGGCCGGAATCGAACGGCCGTCCCCTCATGCCGGATCGCTCCCGAAGGTAAAACGACCGCTCACTGTAAAGAAGGGGGGTCCGATCGGACCCCCCAACTATACAAAGCAATCACGTATATATACGTGATTGTGCCTGTCGGTGCCATTCTGCTGATGTATATTTACAGTGGGCGGTCGTTAAGTGGTTAACTAGCAATAACATGCACAATTCAGCATTTTATAATCCTCTCTCATAACACATCATATAGACACCCTTTGACAAAGTCGTAATGACGAAATGCGTCAGGGCGTAACCTTACGGCAACCGGATACCACGTGACTGACGCTGTGCGTTCCAGGTACCCAGGAAGTGAACCGGAAAGGAGGAAGTGCGGGACGCTGGGTTCTCCATGATCCACATACAAACACGCCTGGCTTCCTTTCCAGTCAGGGGATTAATAGCTTATTTGAACATTAGTAATGTAACGACATTAAGCTATCTGGTCACTTGGAATTATCGCAGCAGTCTTGAATTCTTTTGAACCTATACGGACTGTTTTTATAATTACTTAATAAACTGTTGAAACGGAACTAGACTATGTTGAGTCTCTCCCCCTATGCCCCCGGATGTTTGTGAACATTGGAGGATTCCATAAGTACCGCTGACTGATGATCTGGCAGGATATCGATTAAGGCATTTTATCTCATTGGTCTGGTCAGTTTAAACCCCAGAGGGGTGTATCGAGCACGCGGTGGAAATACTATTGGTGGAAGGTGCACACACTGGTTATTATCTACAAAATGCCATATGTGCTTAACAAGAGACTTTCTCCTCACCAGCATTTGATCTATCCTTATATTTCAACCATTTATGCGTATATGTTGATACACATGTACTAGTCAGCCAGTGATTTATTACTGACAGAAGCGCCGCTCTGATGTTTATTTATTACTGATTTACAGTTTGAATTTGGCATCTTGTTGTTTTATTGATCGATTTATTTTAAGTGGCTGCTGATCAATATATTTGATATATCTGAATTTTATATATACATTTTTATATACATTATTTTTATTTTATTTTTTATTTTTATTTTTATTCAGTTTGTGATATGTTAAGATTTTGATCATAAACCTCTGTATTTAGTTATCTGGCACTCCATTGCACTGAGATAGGAAGAGTTGGGCAGGGCGGTTTGTTTTCTTCCTTTCTTTACATTTATAACACATCATATGTCATAAGATAAACAGCAAATACAAGTTTACTTTTCGTGACTAGGTAGACACGACCAAAAACTTGACCATGAACTTGACTTCTTTTTTTATTAAAATAAAATATGACACACTTGAGGGGGGTAAGTACTTTATTCCTGTGGTTTGACAATGTGCATAATGCTGTGGAATAAATCTCTCTTCATTTGGTAACAAGTCATCTCCACTTTGGTTTATCCATGGACATTGAGTGCAAGTTTCACATTTGTATACAGTAAACCCCCGTTATATCGCGGTTCAGTTTTCGCGGTCCCGGTATATTGCGTTTTTTTCTGTAAGACCTATTAACATTATTTTATTGATTAAATCATTGTTAATTAAATATTTTTGTGTTTTCCATTGCTCTTGCTATGTCTCTCACTATCTTTTATGTGTTTAAATGTGTTTCTATTGTTTTAAAAGTGTGTTTAAAGACCTTAAAATACTTTTAAAAGTACAGTGAAAGTTATAAAAACATGCCTAGTGTGTATTAAAATAGGGTATTTCTATTTTGCAAATTTTCACTTATTGCGGGTGGGTCTGGAACGTAACCCCTGCGATGGAGGGGGGTTTACTGTATACTGTACCTTTTGTGGAGCAAGGGTCACTTCTCTGTATGTCACTTGAACCAAGTCATTGATTTTAAAAGCATCCATTCCCTTTGTGTAAATGCAGCTGCATGTTGGGGAATGCCCTGACCACAAATGATTGTGCCAGCACAGATGGCTTTCTTTCAAGTTCAGTTGACCTTGGTTCAGACCAAACCTAAGCTCATCCCTACTGTGCACTTGTTCCATGTAGGATGGTATTACCTGCTGTGGCCATCGCTAGGGAATAATCTTTTGTACTCCCTTAGTATCCTTTTAATATCAAGAAATTGAGTCTTTTGCTCATCATGATAACTGATGGTAAATTTGAGGTTGAAATTGCTTTTTTCTAGTTGGTATCAAAATGAATGCACCTTCTTTCTAGTACCCGTCCACATGATGGAAACATGGCCCCTGTACCCGTACCATACTAGAATGTGGTGCAGGTACATAGACAAGTCTTCACAAGAGAAGTTTTTGTTTCCACTACCTCCAGGTACTATGGAAACAAAATCAAAAAATCCTCAGCGCTACCAAAAACAAACTACTAAGCGAAAAACAATTCAGTGCAATATTAAAACATACTGTATAGTCTGGTTGCAGCAGGGACCCTTTGACAAACTCATGATTGGATGACGAAATATGTCAGGGCATGGCCAGGTGACATCATCATGTTCGGCAGAACCGGAACCCGGCCATTTTGTTGTAATGCTGTGAGTCTGATTTAAACACTGCTGCATAATACATTTGGCTGGTATGATAATATATTGCACAATGAGGACTGTTTTTGTTTCCTTGAGCTGACTGGTGATATATAGAGGAATGCTTATGGTCCTTGTGACGGGAGATAATAATCGGGTGACGAGGAGCATTGTCGCTAGTTAAAGGGCAAGGCGCAGATAGACCTCACATTTCGATGGGTCATAGTCTACAGGTAAGCGGATTGGAAGGTGGAGGAGCACATGTTTCTGGTGGTCATCACTTCACATAACTTCACATCTGGCACTTTTGTGGTAGAGGACAACACAACAATATATAAATAATTAATATTCATAGAAGACATTTTGGGACTTTTTTGAGTTGAATATTTGAATACTTGTGATGTATATATTTTGTTTACATATATGATTTATATATGGTGCACCTTTATATGTGTGGGGCACAAGAGTATTATTATTTGGTTTGATTTGATACATTTTATGTATGTTTTATTATTGATTTATTGGTTGCGTGGATTTTCACATTAGTGGCTTACTATGGAGCATACCAGGTCCCCATTATAACCCTCTGCACCTGAAAGTAGTGGGAATTCTGAAATGTAAATACATTTTCTGTAAGTATATTGTAGCAGTTCCAAATAAACTACTATGATTAATACATATGTCCTCATGCCTTTAAAAAGATGTCAACCGCTTATAAAAAAAAGATGTCATCTGGAATCAAAACCAATTAAGTACAGTATTTCACAAGAAGCCCAGATGGCTAGACTGAAGCTGTCTTATTTTGCACATAAAATATGCAGATCCAACTCATGGAAAAAACTATTATGATTTAAAAAGGGAAAAAGAGGGGGATCAGCAATAGGTTGGCTGGATACAATCCCAGAAAGTATGAATGTGCTGTTGCAAAGACTGAAGACAGAACTGGAAGTCAAATCCTTTTGGAGAATACTCAGGGGAATTCACTAATCCCCTATCAGGTTGACACCCCTTGTGATTAATCGTAGGTAGTGGGAAAATTCATAGCCAATAGACAGTTTGCTATTGGCTATAAAATGTGCTCACTGTCTGCTATCAACTACAAGGAGAGAGTGGACCTGACAGGGAATAAATGTCTTAGCTTACTTACTAAGCTCCACCCATTTTCAGCATAAAAGACAAAATAATGCAGCTTTGTACTTAAATTTTACTTATAACCCTTTCCAGTCCATGTACATTGTGTATATAAGTTCCCAAATTTGTCTTGGTATCAGCTTTGCATTTCCTGTACAGCAAAGCTCAGACTGGGAAGAAGCAGCACAAGGAGCATGCTGATAGGAGGTGAGCGCAGAGTATAGAGAGGTGAGCCCACCTGTTTGCTGCTTCCCCTTTCACTGTCCAGTCACAGATTAGGAGAGTGACAAGACCTGTAAATGTTATTGAACTGCAGTTTACAGAAAAATCAGGTATCCTGTCTTGCCAGACAGAGCAGTGCTGTATACGTCTCAGAACTGAAAAGGCAGTCCTGAGATACAAATTCTTTGGCAGGTAAAAAGCTCACATGTATGCATTTAATCTGTTTTTTATTTAGCTGTTTGTCTGGAATTCAACTTTATTAGTTTAAAGTGGAAATTTAGTCCTGAGATATAACTTCAGGCTGACCCCCTTTGCAGGTATAACTATGTAAAACATTAAAAAAGTGCCTATACTGTTTAAAAAACACGTTTGGACCGGCCACCATGGATATACGTGTCTACTTTGATGTTAAATACCGTTGTTATGGCAGCAGATTGCTGCCATAACCCTGGTATTTTTATTCACTTTTATGTGCGACGGGAGAGGTGCCCCCTCCCGCCGCCTCCGGGGCGTCTGCGCCACTTACCGAAGCCGTTGGAAGCATCAGAAATGATCCGTTGATGGATGGGCAGGAAGTCGAGTGAGGGCATTATTGCCCCAAATCGACTTTATGACCTTGAGGACCGGAGCGACGTCAAACGTCACTTCCGCCCTCCGGTCTTAAAGAGGAAGTAAACCCTGATGGGTTTTTCTTCCTTTCTTTTCCTGTAAAGTAAAGGCATAATGTGCTAGTACTAGCACATTATGTAACACTTACCTGCAAACGAAGCCCGCCCCGTCCTCACTGCAGGCCACATCCATCTTTGCCCCTCTTGCTTCCGCGGCCGCGGACTTCGACTCTGTGACTGGCTGGAGCCACGTGACTTCACTCCCGTGCTTGTGTGCAGGAGCCACCGGTCACGGCACTTGTTACTGAATAAACGGCACAGGCGGATGTTTCTTCACAGCGCATTCACCGATAACATTATCGGTGCAGTTTACAGTAAATATCTCCTAAACGACGCGCGTTTAGGAGATATTTACAGGACCTATAGGTAAGCCTTATTCTAGGCTTACCTATAGGTACAACTGACACAGAGAGGTTTACAACCTCTTTAAAGGGACATTTTTTTTTTATTACTTTTTTTTTATTGCTTCTAAGTGTAAATGTGAGATCTGAGGTATTTTTGATCACAGATCTCACATGACATCCCTTGTATTAGGAATAAAAGTGATCCAATTTTTTTTTAAAGGGACAGTGTAAAAATAAAAAATAAAAAGTAAAAGAAATAATATATATAGATTTTTTTTAGGAGTCCCGTCCCTCCGAGCTCGTGCGCAGGAGCGAATGCATACACAAGTCGCTCTCACATATGTAAATGGTGTTAAAACCACACATGTGAGGTATCGCCGCAATTGTTAGAGCGAGAGCAATAATTCTAGCCCTAAACCTCCTCTGTACCTTTAGGCCTCATGCCCACTGACGTTTTTACAGCTGCGTTTTTTACAGCTTAAAAACGCCTGTCCATGTTATTGTATAATTATTTATTTTTTTCGAAAAAAAAAAAATGTCGGAGCTAAAAAACGCGATCGCGCCGTTTTTGCGCGTTTTGCGCATTTTTTGACGCTTCGCGTTTTTTTAGGCCTAACGCCGACGCTGAGGAACGCACTGGTCCTGTTTTTTTTTTTTACAGCTTAAAAACGTCTATGCTATTTGCAGCTCAAAAACGTCTAGTTGGGCATGAAGCTATAGACTAACATGGACAGGCGTTTTTAAGCTGTAAAAAACGCTCAAAAACGCGACTGTAAAAACGTCCGTGGGCATGAGGCCTAAAACTGATAACCTGTGGAAATTTTTAAACGTCGCCTATGGAGATTTTTAAGTGCCAAAGTTTGTCGCCATTCCACGAGCGGCCGCAATTTTGAAGCATGATATGTTAGGTATCAATTTACTCAACGTAACATTATCTTTCACATCATTGAAAAATAAATTGGGCTAATTTTGGGCTAATTTTACTGTTTTCTTATTTTTTTAATTCAAAAAAGTGTATTTAAAAAATAAATTGTGTTTGTAATTTGTAAGTATTACAACAATCTCCATGTTATTCTCAAGGGTGTCTGCCAAAAAAATATATATCATATTTGGGGGTTCTAAGTAATTTTCTAGCAAAACAAAAATACTTTATCTTGTAAACGAAAAGTGTCAGATATAGGTTCGGTCCTTAAAGTGGTTGTTAAGCCACTCTAACCTGTATACACCATCAGCATTGCCTCCTATTGTAGTATCCCCCTCTGTGTATGATTTATAAAAATAAATGCTGCAAATACCTCATTTTACTGCAGAGATTGCGATCACATGACTGGCCAGCTTTCTCCTTTCCTCCTCTGAGAGACGCAGAGGGCGGGGCTGAGATTTCTCTGCTGACGTCATGTGATCGCAATCTCGTCTCTTAAATGAGGTATTTACAGTATTTATATTTATAAATCATTCACAGATGGGGACACTGCAATAGGAGGCAGTGCTGATGGTGTATACAAGTTGGCGTTATGAGAGCAACAGGAGGGGCGGCTCACACGCAGACAGAGAGGGGAGGAGGGAGGAGGACACAGGAGAAGAGAGGAGAGCAGATAGAAGGCTGTTGATGACAGAGGCACGTAAACTGACCACGGGTCTGGTCTCAGCAGCCATGATCTGGTGTGGTCAGTTTACAGAGGGGTAGGGAGAAACTGGCAGGATCAGACAGATTTTTTAGATGTTACAGGGGGCCAAATGAGACAGGGCAAGCACTATGTCATATAACATGCTTTAAAGGAGCAGGATCCTTTTTTTTTTTTGGGTTAACAAACACGTTAAGTGGTTAAATGTATAACGATAAAAAATAAATGCCTATACTTTTTAAATTTCAGTAATGAACTGTCTAACCCTGCTCTTCACCTGCTTATTCGCTTTCTGGTTTTGGCACTGTACCTAAAATCAGAGCGACTAGAGGCCAGCCAAATGACAACTTTAATATATATTGTTGCTGAAGGGAGAAAAAAGCAACAAGAATGACACAGACTGTACTGAGGGAACACATATTAGAGAGGGAGAGAAGAAAAGCAGGAGAGATGACAGGACAAACTCTGCTACCAGGGAAACACAAGTTAAACTTACAAGGATAGTGTCTTATCTAATCTCCCTTATATTCTCTTGTTCTCTCTGGCAGTGACAGGGCTATGAGACTAAGCACTATAAAGCTTCTGTCACCTTTCCTTTCTTAGATTAAGGAGGAGAGTTTCAGAAGTGATTGCTTTGGGCTTCAGAAAAATGGCGGCCTCCAAAAGGAAGAAACAGGAGCAATGCTGGAGACAATTTACAGCACACACTAATTTTGGTAGTATAATTATTATTATGGAATGTATGTCCTTTTCTTAAAGAACAATAATTGTTATCAAACTGCTATGGGTAAAGTTCAACTTTAAAGTGAAAAAAATAGTAGCCACTTCTGAAGGATTATTTGATAATATAGTCTCTGGTTGAACAAAATACTCAAGTAGGACTAAGCGAGCACAAATATGTGAATGAGGTCTTATATAAGGCTTCACACATCTGTAAGAAAAAAATAAATAAATTCAAAGTGTTACTACATTCTTCAGCAAAACTGAAATGTCAGGTGGCATTTTTTGCATGTGATACAAATTCAGTACCACAAAGTCCAGCCTCCTACCAGAAAACCACCTGCATTTTACTGAGCAAGTAGGTTCTGATTAAAAGAGAAGTACCGTATATACTCGAGTATAAGCCGAGTTTTTCAGCCCTTTTTTAGGGCTGAAAGTATAAACCTCGGCTTATACTCGAGTCAGTACCTCAAAATCGTGAAATTCTGCGGCCGGCGTCTATTGTTCAAATCTCGCGCCGTTCTCCCTGTCCCTTCAGCGATAGGCGTTTCCAGAAAACACTGTGATGAGTGTTTTCGCCTATCACGGAGGTCCTCTTGTCCGACGTCCGTGATTGGCCGAGCACTGAACACAGTGCCTGCTGGGAAACGGAGTCGGCGAATGAGAGGACCTCTGTGATAGGCGCAAACACTCAACACAGTGTTTGCTGGAAACGCCTATCACGGAAGGGACAGGGAGAACGGCGCGAGATTTGAACAATGGACGCCGCCGCGGAATTACAAGATTTTGAGGTACTGACTCGGGCACAGGGAGGCGGAATCGACACAGTAAGGGGGCACAGTGAGGTGACAGTGGGCAGTGAGATGGCAATGGGCACAGTAAGGGAGCACAGTGAGACGACAATGGGCACAGTGAGGTGACAATGGGCAGTGAGGTGGCAGCGTGAGATGCCAATGGGCACAGTAAGGTTGGGCAATGGGCACATCCCCCCCCCCCCCCCCACTCGGCTTATACTCGAGTCAATAAATTTTCCCAGTTTTTTGGTAAAAGTAGGTACCTCGGCTTATACTCGAGTCGGCTTATACTCGAGTATATACGGTATGCTTTTTTATTTTTCCAGAATCATACTTACCTAGGTGGATGCAGCATTGGTCCAATGCTGCATTTGTCCCCCGGCGCCTCTGCACTGAGAACCGAGCGATCAAACACTGCCGATGGCTCGGTTCTCACAGGTTCCCGAGCATAGAGCTCTCCGCTCTGCTCCCCTGCACGGGGAACGACCGTCTCAGACTCTCAGTGGCTTGTTGAGAGGCTAAGACGGGTATCAGTGCAGGCAACTGGTGGATCCAGACTTTATTGTTGTGATGACACGGTGCCTGAACTGATTTCTGTGACGTCTAGGATTTCTGAAACCGGGTCACAGGAGTGCAAAACTAATTGCACTCCTGTGATCCATAGGAGAAGCCCAGCCAAACAAGCTTTGGCTGGACTTCTCCTTTAATGCCCTGCTAGGAAATATATGAGTGGGCAAGTGTCACTGGAGTTTAAAGGCAAAATGTAATGATTTTCTAAAAACTTTATCTATTACCTATAAGTTTATACAGGGCTTTTTTTCTCAGAAAATAGGTACAGGAACTCTAACGCGACCCCCTCAAAAGACCCCTCCCCCACACCCTCCAAATTGCATTAAATAGTGGGTGTAGTCAAATATCACTAACCGTGGGAGGGTGTAGGGGCTTATGTGGAATACCAAACATTTCCTACTGAGGCACCATGCCCTAAGAATATGTGACTATGTTTCAAGAAAAAGGTTGAACGGGGTGGGACTTTGTGTGTGCCTCAGAGGAGTAAATAAATGTAGAGATACTGGAATTATCAAAAAATAAACAACTTTTATTTTTCTGCCATAGGGCAGTGATACCAAAAGATCAAAACATGAAATAAAACCAAGTTACAGTTTAGGAGTTTTAAGTTTAGGGTGTGTGATTCCCAAGCATAGAAGATAGTAGGGCCTACGCGTTTCGCGGATTTTCGCTTCGTCAGGGCCTTTGAAAGTGGCATAATGAAATATTGTATAAACTCTAAAACAGAGAGTGTTGATAGAAAAGTATATAAATACCATGAAGTAAAGGGGGGAGGCAGGTTAGTGGGACTTTAGATGAGGATAGCGGGGCCGTTCGGTCCCCTGCTTCATACTGATTAATATAATACAAAAGGAGGAATGAACATAGGGCGGGACTTTATATGAAGCACATGGGCGCAAAATAAAAAGTTGAATAAAGGATAGTCTTTAATGGTTCAAATACTCATGTATTTACTGACGTTTGTACATTCATTAGATATACATTTATAATCTTTGACATAGATTGTTACAGACTAAATATTATATTGTATTAAAAACACTTTGAGCTATGTGCACGGTTGCATGTATGTGCAGCGGTGATTTGTGTGTCAGGAAGATAAAAACAGAAATTTTTGCAATAAAAATTATCAACGTATGTTAGCATGATCAAATATATTAGGTGTGTATCTGTATCAGAAAAGAAACACACTTACCAAAAAACTGTAATTGCAAGATGCCGGTACGGTGGACAGATAAGGCTTACGTGCCTGTGAGGACACTCCCCCTACTACACTCACGCGGAGAGGACAGGTGGGTATATATGAACAGGGAAATCTAATGAGTTGATGTCTAGAAAGTAGATGTATGTAAAAGAGGGGGGACCAGGGAATTGTGTGTGGGTGCCAAAGGAAAGAGGGAGTGTGTGTGAGAGTGTGTGTGTGATATATATAGGAGTTAAGATATATTTGATCATTTACCAAATATATGCAGCTGGTGAAAACTTAGAGGCTATTCAAATGCCAAAAATTGAAAAGGGTGAGATTATATATCTCACTGATGCATATAATAAACACAGGGTTTATATAGGTGCCGGGAGAAAGAGGAGGTCCAAAAGGATACCTCTAAGCATAGAGGGGGAATCAGATTCACATCAAATGGAAATCTAGACAAAAACATAGCAGACATCCATTTAAATGAGAAGGTCATGCAAAAAGGCAATGTAGACACAAACAAAGAAAACAGAGAAAGTTTCCTTTCCCATAGTACCTTTAGTGTCTGAAGGGAGCGTCTCTCCTCTTAGTTCCTCTCATATAGAGAGGTGCACCGCTGAGGAGAGATTGTGAAAATGTACCTTATATAGGCAGAGTCAACTGATTGAATCCACGGGGATATGTGGAGGGAGGGTCCCTGGGATTGCTCCCGTCACCCAGATCGCCCAGATCGTGGAAAGATACCAGAGTACAAAGGATCTGGAGGGACTGGGGCGAGCCTATCTGGTCACTGATCACCGCATGGGGTGCATGCTTGAGAGATGCATGCATTTGAATCCCCCGGTTCATGTCCATAAACTGCGTGTTCCGATGGAGGGGGACAAACAGAGGCGGACCTCCCGCTCTGGCTGGCTGCGATTGGTCGCCAGAAACAAGGAGGAGGGACTGAGTGTGGCAGAGATGGGCAGGACCTGAAGCCTTGTGACGTGCCGATGGCGCTGTGAACCGCATCGTCCGCACATTGCGTTCCACAGCTTGTGAGGGGGGGAGGAGTGACAGGTCGGCCGGCTCGTGAGAGCCATCAGCATGTGGTGTCCCCGGATGGAATGACTAGATGGGAACGCTTCCGGGGTATTCTGGTATGAACCAATTGGGTTCTCAGGGCAAAGATGGCAATGGCGCCCTGGCCAGGTCCCCGGGCTGTAAGCAAACACAGGCGAAGCCAGAGGTCCCACCCTAACGGGCATCATGTGGAAAAACAGTTCTGATAGCAAACCAGTTGCAAAAAATAAATAAGGAGAAAATAACCCAAATAGATAAATAATGTTGCAGGTATGCAGTTGTAGATGGAACTAATTTTGAGAAGAGATAGTACATAGTAAAAATAAATATAAAATATAGTTTTGCATAGTGGATTTCCTGTTGGTTCTATACAGACTCAAAAACACCACTGGTCATTTACATAGAACCTATAAAATATACATACATATTCACAAATCATAAAAGGCACGTTTGTTTATATACATCATATGATTTGCATATTCCAAAAAGAAAGAATGCCAACACATAGTGTGGAAACATGTACGCTGGCGTTAATAATGTATACATAGAATAAAATAAAAGAGGACACCAACCACAAAAAGAAGCAGGGGGGTGGGGAAAGGGGGGGGGGAGAATAGGGAAGGTGTTAATAATTCAGATAAACATTTTTTACAAAAAAGGGGCATAGCTGATGCCATCATTAAGCCCCGGTGATTGAGTTGCCCTGAGCTTAAAAATCCAATTAGCCTCCACCTGGAGGATTTTCTGATCGAAGTCACCTCCACGAATAGAGGGGTGTATCCGAGCCAATACCTGAAATTTAGGGAGTCTGTGCTGTAGTCATGGGAATCCGCAAAGTGTTTAGGTATGGGTTGCTCCGTAATACCTATTTGTATATCTACAGCATGTTCTTTGATACGTCTCCAAAAGTTTATTTTGGTTTTACCCACATAGTATTTACCGCAACCACACGTGAGCAGATATACGATGCCTGTTGTGTCGCAGTTTACAAAATGTTGCATAATTAGATTCTCTCCTGTGGGCAAGACGACATTCTTTCCAACCTGGATGCACTTGCAGAAATCACAGTTACCGCATTGGAAGGTACCCCGCGGTAAAGTACCACAGGGATCCCTAGATTCCTGAGGCATAAAGTGGCTGGAGACCAGAGTGTCTCTCAGTGACTGGTTACGTTTGTAAATTACATGTGGTTCAGGCTCCACAAACAGTTTTAGAATGGGATCGTCCCTTAGAAAGTGCCAGTGATTGCCCAATATTCTTTGTATAGTTTGAAACTGGTTATTGAATTTGGTAATGGGACGAATACCTGGGGGTTGACTGGTGGCCCCCTGTTCATTTTGAAAAAGAAGAAGGTCGCGGGGACTATCACTGGCATTAATATAGGCTTTTTTTAAGGGATCTTTTGCTGTAGCTACGGTCCAAAAAAACGCTTTTGCGGCAGAGAAGCCTGAATTTTGAAGTCCTCGTCGCTGGTGCAATTGCGCTTAGTCCGTAAATACTGGCCTTTAGAAATTTAATTGATCAGGTGAGATGGATGGGTGCTTGTGGAGTGTAATAAAGAGTTCCCTGCTGTGTCTTTGCGGTGCAGGTTGGTGGTAATAACTCCCTCAGCGTCTTTATGTATATTTAAATCCAAGAATGGAAGGGTATCATTATGCCAGTTGAAAGTAAAGGATAAGTTGTAGTTGTTATGATTAAGTTGCTCCACAAACTGCATTAAGAGTTCGGGTGTTCCTGTCCACAGAATCAGGATGTCATCAATATACCTGCGTCACAGCAAGGTGTGGCGGAGGTATATCGAGGAGTCATCCGAGGAAAACACCTCCCGCTCCCACCCCCCCAGGTACAGGTTTGCATACGATGGGGCACACTTGGTCCCCATCGCTACACCCTGTACCTGGAGGTAGTGGGAGCCGTCATAGGTGAAAGCATTGTGGGTTAGAATAAAATGCAGAATTTCCGTTATAAAGGCATTGTATGGAATAGCATCAGAGTCCCGCTCATTTAAAAAGATCGAAGTGATGGCAACTCCTTTGTCATGAGGAATACTAAAGTATAGAGCCTCCACATCTATAGAGGCTAGGATAGTATTAGGGGGGACGAATAAACCATCCAAAACAGTCAGGACATGGATGGTATCTTAAAGATACGTTGGTAGACTTTCCACATGTGGACGTAAGTAATCATCTATCAGGGAACTCGCTTGATGGGTAAGGTATCCTATCCCTGAAATGATAGGTCTACCAGGTGGGTGGGATAAGGATTTGTGGGTTTTGAGTAAGGCGTAGAAAGTAGGAGTAATGGGGTTGATAGTAATAGCTATGAATAAGCACTAGCATAGTGCGAAACATGTTAGCCGGATTTTTTTGACCTGTGTGCCGTGATGTATAGCATGTATTTTGGATTCCTTATTTTAAAATAAAGGCTTTTATTTTTTGGAGTGCTGCAGTCCAGAAGACTTGTTCGTTCCTGTTTGCTAGGAGTAATGGGGTGTTGTACTTTTAAAAAATCTTGTGTATTTTTTTAAATTATATTTTACCTGTGTCTATGATCCTGAAGAATTCCTGTTGGTGATCGCAGATCTTGGAAGGAGAGATCCGACGGTACCAAGAGGGATTCTCCAGGATCCTGTAGCACATGGCCATATACTCTTCTGTAGTTTGTATAACAAGGTTACCCCCCTTGTCGGAGGGTTTTATTATTATGTCCTTTCTATCTTTGATTTGATTAAGGGCTGTTCTTTGACAATGTGTTAGATTAGATTTATTGTTTCTCCTAGATTTTTTCAAGGTGGCATTTACTTTCCAGAAGTCTTGGGTTGTGTGGTCAACAAAAAGTTTGAGGTTGGGATTAGAGAAAGCTGGGAATTTCTTGGATTTTTTCCTATATTCAAGTGGTGTGAACGCAGGGGATCCCGTGTCACCCGGTGTCAATAAGTATATGATGCATTATCTCGGGATCATCCCAGACTCCACCCTCTCTTTCTAATTGTGTTAAAATTTTCAACATTCTATAATCCTGACGGGACCATTTGAGCTCAGGGTTTGTGTCTACCTTATTTGTTTGATTGTGCCAGAAGGTCTTAAAATTAAATTTCCTGGCGAATAAGTTGATGTCTTTTACAATCTCAAAGGGGTCTGCATCCCGTGTGGGGCAGAAACTGAGTCTTAGTCCTAGAACTCCCAATTCTGTTTGCGAACGTTTGCAATGTGGGATTGATGACATCAAACGTATTAGATGATGTTATGTGGGACGAGTTATGAATTGATCTATGTGGCTCTGTGCTACATGATGTGATGATTTTGGGGCCGTAGGTACCTTGTCTTTTGAGGCTGGTGCACGAAAATTTGCTGATCTGGGTTGTTTGGGGGTGGCTCCTGATGCTGTTCCACTGTAGTGTGGTATGTCTCGTGCATCTGAGGAGATAGGAGTAATATCCTCTCCACCAGAAGGTGGTGGTGTTTTCCTCTTGGGTGCTTTGGTGCGATTTGTATTTGAGTTTTCCCGTGAAGGGGTGATGGACCCTAAATCAGAGTCTTCTTGTTGGGGGGGCCGTGGCTCCCATGGGGTCGGTGGGAGGTGGGGGATGGGGCTGAAAGCCCCGTCGTGTGTGGTTCCTATTGTGGTGGATATTTTGAACATTTCATATACTAAATAAAGCACCATGCCCCAATGGATGTACAGTATATGTAGGGGGATGGGTGTAACCGTATATAATGTTACAGGAATATATATATATATATTTTGTGATATAATGCCAAGTTATGTTCCTAAAGGACAGTTTTTACTGCCTACTGAGAATATAAAGTAGGTTTCAGGTGATACTCAGATATCTTTTGTCTCAAAAGAGCCAGTACACCGCAGCGGCCCTTAGCATGCTAATGCGGGAACTGGTTACACTGAGCTGATAAAGCAACCAGTATTTCAGCTTTAGAGTGGGCAGGCTAGGTAAAGAGACTTGAGATTTCAACCAATCAGGTGGTCAGCTTTGAACCAATGAGACCACCGGATTTTGGATTCTGGCATGGAAGGGGTATAAATTAGTCAGCCAGAGCCATGATGAGCCCCTTGCGAATGATGTCCTGACCTGAAGAGCATGGTGAAGTACTCTGTAAATATACCTCTTTAATTTCCTTAATCTCTCCTGTAACTCTAATCTTCCTTTAAACTTGTGCTAACACACGGTTGTCTCCCTTATAGCCATATTCTTATGTAATAGTATTGTGTAATAGCCATATTCTTATGTAACATTATTGTGTTGTATGAGTAACCTCTTTGTTCCAGAGGTGATATAATTTATGTTATCGTCACAAGTTCTGGATTAATACAAGTTTCTTCTTTCCTGTATAATAAATTACTATTTTTCCTTTTTCGTACCACTATCGTTTGCGTTAATTCTATATAGACCAAAGGTTTAATCAATCATTTTTATGTATCATTAATACTTTAAGTGAGGTATAAACATTGCCAACACATTTGGTGCCCCCTGTGTGAGGAAGCTGGATGTTTTGGGCTATTGGGATTTTATGTGTGGAGGACAGAGCAGAACCAGACAAATCTAACTCCAAACACAGTAAGCATTTTCATGTCCTTATGTGTATGTCTGTCTTCCCTGTCTGAACACCCAAACTGGCAAGCTTCTATGAACATTGTTTATATATAACCTTTTGTCTGTACTAAAATACTTTTGATGAGACTGATATGAACAGTATAAGTGAAATAAATTGTACTGGGAGTGTATGAGAGGACATCCTGCTCGATTGGGCCAAAATTGCAGCAGGGTGTCAGCGTGAATGATATGGGCTCTGATTGGACGCTTGAAGGCAGTGAAAAGAATTGGAATCTGGGCCTTTCTGCAAACAAGCACTTCTGATTGACCCTTGTATGAGTCTAGGTCAAGACGCTTCCCAATCTTTGAGATTGAATTGCACCTGTGGGCCTAGGACACACTGAATTGTCTGGATGTATGTGACTCTATCTTCCTGTGTAAACTACTAACTGGGGATTGTAAGCTTTGTAATTATCGGTAAACACTGGCTATATTGTAACTGCTAAGAGCGTAACTACTAAAAGATCATAGTGCAAGTAGGTGGGCATCAGTTAAACTACCTCCTGCACTACAAGCAATCATAAGGTCTAATAAGTGAGCATTTCTTTTAGAATATTGCAGAAAAGTCCACGGGGGGGGATTAAAACTATTTTAGTTGGGAAGATCCCCAGGCTAATTTTTTGAAGGACTATAGTCAGAACAGGGATTGTTCGGGCAGGTAGCGAAAAAATATTAGTAACGGCGACAGGGGCAGTACCTGTCGACCCAATCATTGGTCAGAGAGTAGCTAGCTCTGGGAAAAAAGCAACCTATAAGAGGTTTGCAGGATCAGTTCAAGGTCTTTCGTCCGTAAAGGATGGGTAATAAAATCGCTTCAAAGAGGGAGTCTAATGGGGAACCTTACCACTTGACCCCGAAGGAAGAAATGATAGATAAATATGGACCTTGGGTGGTGAAATATATGCAAGATTGGGATCGCTGGACTGGGAAGCGATATTCTAAAAGGGGTACTTTTAAACAACACGCTTGGGAAGCCCTGTGGTACAATCACCACGGAAAGATGAGACGAACAAATGAAAGAGATGCTTGGAGTGCATGGATGGTAGAATCCATGAATAGAACTGACGATGTGAATATTTTCACAGTAGGTGTTAAGGAGAAATCACACAAGATGATGCTGAGAAGTAGGGACAAGCAGGGAGAGCCACATCCCCAGAGTAGTGACAGTGAGGAACAGGGGGACGAGGAGGAATTGTCAGGAGTGGGGCCTTATGCAATTGCCCGGTCCTGGTTGGAAAAATACTCAGAGGCTGAGAGGAATTGTCATCTATCAGGAGGGGACAAAATGAGGAAGCCACAACTTGCGGCCCAATTTGACACCCCAGTTAAAACCCTAAATGAATCACAGGAAAACTCCTCCTGTGAAGCATTGAAACAAAAGGAGAGAGATAGCGCAACCAGCCAGGGGAAGGGAATGCTGGACTCAAGGGAGAAAAGTCTCCCCAGTTCCAGAGACCATATACCATAAAAAGGGATACTCTCTTCTCCTTGGACGAAAGAACCTCCCGAATATAGTAATCCTCCATTTACGGGCCGCGAACCCACATTCTCCCCTAGACGGCAGTTAACAAACAATTACGCTGCTGCAAGCAATACTGGCAGTTCTGCTACGGGGCATACGGCCTATGTACCTTTATACCCCCAAGTAACTAGCACACCTCAACAAGGACCTATGTGGTGTCACTCTAATGAGGAAAGGATATCACCCAATGTGGGCACACCTGTGTACCATGGGACTGTTAATGCCACCCTTCAGGGCACTTTACAATTGGATAAAGTGCCCCCACATGGCAGCAACAATCTTCCCCAGTCTTATTGGGAACCTGTGACAGAATCCCATAGGACCAATCAACAACTAATATCTTTTCCGGATGACACATCTGTCTATCCTGTAAGAGAACAGGTGGTTTATGATAACAGTGGGAATTCCACGGGACGAATGACACATCATGTACCATGGACTCCCTCTGAGATGAAAGGATTTCTGAGTGTTATCCCCCATCCGAGGACAGATCCCATAAAATTTGCCAAGGAGCTGCTGGACATCCAGGCCAGCTACAATGCTAACTGGAGTGATATGCTTCAAATAATGAAAAGGGTTTGTGGAGATGGGGACTTTGATGAAATCCTCAATAAAACTTATATTCCACGAACCCTGTATGTTGATTCCAGCCAGCAAGGAGATATACTCACTAAGCAATTAGCACAGTTGATTAAGACAGTCTATCCTCCCCAGTCTTGGACACAGGTGTCAGGAGTGATCCAGGGTCCAACGGAAGATTGTATGACATACTACAATCACTTTAAACAAGCCGTGGAATCGGCTGGGGGGGACATTACTAACAGTGCCCTATCGCCCGTATTGATACATAGCTTCATTACCGGGTTGAGAGGAAACATTAGGGAAAAATTGATGACTGCAAATCCAGACTGGAGAGATAAGCCCCTCTCCTCTTTGTTGTCACTTGCAACTGCTATTGAAAGGAATATAGCAGATTGGCAGTCACAGAAACCTCAAAGGATCTACCTTGTCACTGATCAGGTGAACAAAGCAGATCTTGACCAAAAACCAAGAGGGAGACAAGTTTGTTACAACTGCCGCCAGCCTGGTCACATCAGGAGGTATTGTACAGCTCCAAGACAAAGTAGGCCACCACGACAAGAGAGGGAATCTGAAAGAGACCCCCAATGACGGGGAGAGCTCCCGGTGTTACCTGTAATCTCGACAAATGAGCAAGGTAGTGCTTATGTACAGATGAAATTAAATAATCAGACCCTAAGGCTATTGGTTGACACGGGGGCCGCTCGAACAATTTTAAAATCCAGTGAGGTGAATCTTCCTGTTCAAAAGACTGTGAGAGGAGTTGGGCTAGGGGGTATAGTATACCCCCTATTGGAAACTACTCCTACAAAAGTTCGAATAGGGCCCTTTCAAACTGAAGCTTCCCTGCTCTTGAGCAATTCAGTTCCTTGCAATTTGCTGGGAAAAGATTTGCTCTCCCAAATGAGAGCACAATTACACTTTACGGAGGATGGAGTGGAGGTAAACATCCCTTCCGATTCTGACCAACCCCAAATGGTAGAAACCTGGGATAGTATAATTACCTTGTGTAAATTAGAACTGGATGCAAGTCTTACGGAGAGCTTGCCCAGTGATTTATTTGAGGGTACCAATCCAGATGTTTGGGCAAAAGAGGGGAACACGGGGCTTATGATCCGCTGCCCCCCTGTTAGGATCAAACTAAAACCTGATGCTATCATTCCTAGGTTACCTCAGTATCCATTAAAATTGGCCCAATTGGAGGGAATTAGAGACCAAATCACACACCTCCTGAAAGAGGGTATACTGGTGAAAGTGAGTTCACCAGCTAATACCCCCTTGTACCCTGTGAAAAAACCAGGCCGAAACGTGTACCGGATGGTACAAGACCTGAGGGCTATTAACAAAATCATCCAAGAGGATGCTCCCGTGGTACCAAATCCTCACACTATTCTAAGTAACATCATCCCGTCTAATCAATATTTCACAGTTATGGATTTGAAGGATGCCTTTTTCACGGTACCACTCCACCCTGACTGTCAATACCTCTTCGCCTTCAGCTTTGAACGGCAACAGTATACCTGGAGTAGATTGCCCATGGGTATGGTATCTAGTCCAAATGAGTACAGCAAAGCCATGAAAGAATGCCTGGACAGGTGGCACTGCCCGGAGGGTACCACTCTCCTCCAGTATGTGGATGACTTGCTAATTGGAGGCAACACGAGAGAGGCATGTAGAGATGCAACTATCTCCTTGTTAAATCACCTTGCAGAGGAGGGATGCAGAGTATCCCCGGCCAAGTTACAATACAACAGGGACCGAGTTGTGTTTCTGGGTCATTGCATCTCCCAAGGAAAAAAACACTTGACACAAGACCGAAAGAAGGCTATTCTGAATAGCAAAATGCCACAAAATGCAAAACAATTGAGGGGATTCCTAGGATTGGTCGGATATTGCCGACAATGGATACCAGAAATGTCCAATGTTTGTAAGCCACTCTATGACTCTGTACACACAGGGAAAACTGGAACTTAGTGAAGGGCAAATGCATGCTATTCAGACCTTGAAGGCTGCAATCAGTGAAGCACCCGTTTTGGGCTTGCCCAATTATACCAAGGGATTCAGGCTTTACTGCCACAAGTCCAAAGGCCACGCTGCTGGAGTCCTGACACAGGACCATGGAGGACATGACAAGCCAATTGGCTATTACAGCTGTCAGATTGACACCGTTGTCAATGCGATGGCACCCTGCCTGAGGGCAGTAGCAGCAGCGGCGGAGATGCTGACTAAGACTGCAGACATTGTGCTAGGGAACCCGTTGGAAGTTTATGTACCCCATGAGGTTCACGTGGTCATGCAGAACCTGACCACAAAGCACATTTCGTCAGCGAGATTGACCAGATATGAACTGGCACTTTTAACGCCCACAAATATTACCCTCAAAAGGTGTGCAAAATTAAATCCAGCTACCCTGCTACCAGAGACAGTGAAAGATGAAATAGAAAGTCATGACTGCAATGCAGAAATGGAGGATCATTATCTGGAAGCACAGAGAGTAAGAGACACCCCCATTCCCAATGCTGACCTCACTGTGTTTGTAGATGGATCCCGCTTCTATACTGAAGAAGGGCACCCTGTTGCAGGATATTCTGTGGTCACCAAGGATGAAATCCTTTTCCAAGGAAAATTGCTTGGGCATCATTCCGCACAGGTGGCAGAGCTTATGGCTCTCATGCAGGCTTGCATAGTAGGAAAAGAAAAAAGGCTCAATGTCTACACCGACTCAAGATATGCCTTTGGCATATGTCACGATTTTGGCCAACTATGGAAATTAAGAGGCTTTCTGACCACCTGTGGAAAACCTATCAAACATGGTGGGCTCATTAAGAAAGTCCTTGAGGCACTGTGGTTCCCCGAGGAAATAGCAGTTCTAAAATGTGCAGCACACACTCGAGGCACGGATGAGGTTTCACTTGGGAATGCCAAAGCAGATGCCGCGGCAAAGGCAGCGGCTGTAACTGGCACCGAGTCTATGGAAATCTTCATGGCCACATCTTGCTCCGACAGTCCGGATCAAGTAGATTTGGCTGTCCTGGAGAAATTGCAAATGCAAACCGATGAAAACACAAAACGGAAGTGGCGAGACCAGGGATGTAAGGAAACTGCTGGACTTTGGGCCCATGAGGATGGAAGGTGCTGTGCTCCTCCAGCATTGTATCCATATTTGGCGGAGGCATCGCACGGCCCCTCTCATCTAGCCAAAGGAGCAATGGTCTCCACAATCACATCTCACTGGGTGGCCCCTGGATTCACCACTGTTGCAGAGAAATTCTGTCAAGGGTGCGAAACATGTCAGATACATAATCCTGGGAGGCTCGTCAAAACCCCAATTAAACATTTGCCCAAAGCACAGTATCCCTTCCAGAGGCTGCAGATTGATTACATTCAATTGCCAAAATGCCAACAATTCCAATATGTCCTAGTTTGTGTAGACATGTTTTCAGGATGGGTAGAGGCCTGGCCTGTAGCCAATGCAACGGCATCAGTCACTGCAAAGAAACTATTGCAGGAAATTGTGTGCAGGTATGGCCTAATGGAGACGGTAGAATCTGATCAGGGGAGCCATTTCACAGGCCAATTGATGGCTGAGGTTATGGGAGGACTCCAAATTGAACAAAAGTTCCATACTCCCTACCATCCACAGGCATCAGGGAAGGTCGAAAGGTATAATGGGATCATTAAGAATAGACTAGCAAAAATTTGTGAAAATACGCGCCTTACCTGGGTGCAAGCTCTCCCTCTGTTATTGAAATCCATGCGACATACTCCTAGAGGTCCAGAAAAACTATCTCCATTTGAGATATTGTTTGGGAGACCCCCAATGACAGGATTGTTTTTCCCACAAGAGATGACATTAATGCATTGTTCCTTGAAAATGTATGTGCAGGAATTACACCAGCAGCTCACTAAGTTGCATGCCCAAGTGTTCTCTTCTATTCCAGACCCAAATTTTGACGGTGAATCTCACTCCCTACAGCCTGGAGATTGGGTGGTGATCAAGAAATTTCAACGAAGAGGACTGGAACCCAGGTTTGAGGGTCCTTACCAGGTATTGCTGACCACCCCCACCTCAGTGAAGGTAGAGGGAAAAATCTCTTGGGTGCATGCTTCTCATTGCAAACAAGTTCAGAAGGAGGTTTAGGGAAGCGGGTGGAATGGGCACATTTCCCCTCTTTTTAAGTGTACTCAGCTGGTATATTCTCATTTCTGCTCAAGAACCAACAACTCCTGGGGAAAAAACCCCGTTTGTCCATGGACCAGAGCCAGTACCCTGCACTCCACCGGAGGAGTATAGTAAATGGGGAACAAAACCTGAGGGGTGGAGTCCCACACAGATCCATAAGGCAGAGTGCAAACACGGACGAGTCCTTCCCCGATACCCAATGTACTTTCATGGGTATATACTCATTCATGCCATAGCAGGGATGAGTTTTGATGGGTCCTTCCTAGAACATACCACCGGCCTCGATCCACAACCTTACAGATTTCACACAGCCCATGGGGACATTAATGCAGGGAATCTACTAGATAGGCTTTGCCGTCTTACATACGGAATGGCCAATCTTCCTGAGTGGGTACGAATACAAGGGGTGGTGAAAGACAGACCCGACACCATAATGTATGTCACCTATCACGTAGATGAGAACATTGCCTTGTGTGAAGGAGATTGGGACCCCAAAGATAGGGAATGTCTCATCCCTGGAATTTTTCCTGAGAAATCAAATGACAGCCCATCTACCAAGAGAATGTTTGTAGATCTTGATACCGAGACCTATGAAATGTCCATAAACAATTTAACCAAGGGGTCAGATCTATGGAGGATAAAATGCAAAAATAGCAAATTATATCCAATAGATCCGACAGGGGAGAACTATGAAGGGTGGTATATTGTTTACATCATCTTCAATCAGGGGGAAGAGAAAGAATATAAGAGGTACTATTATGATTTTCCAGAACTGGTTCAAGGGTCACTAGCCGACAAGTGTTTCCACCCCGCTGAGGGAACCCTTGAGATTCTGATCACTAAACATCCCACCTATGATAGGAGGACACATCCGCTAAACTACTTGTCAAAGAAAAAGGTGGTACTGCAGTTGAATTGTAGTAACGCCCATCAGGCCGTGTGAGTGAGTGAGTGAGTGAAAAACTTGTATAGCGCTAACAAATGCGAACTAAATCGCCTCAAGGCGCTTAGCATCCAGTAGCTTCATGATCCATCAGAAGAGGTGGGTCTTAAGTTTTTTCCTAAAGGCCCGATGGTTTTCTTCCATACGGATATCCGTGGGTAGCGCGTTCCATAGCCGTGGTCCTTGGACTGCAAATCTTCGTTCTCCCTTTGATTTGTAGCGAAATTTGGGGATGTGAAGGAGGTTTTGGTTTGTTGATCGGAGAGTGCGTTTGGGGGTGTAATGCTTTATCTTCTCGCATAAATATTGCGGAGCGATTCCTTGTGTGCACTTGTGGGTGAGGCAGAGGGTCTTGAATGTGACCCGATCCTTTACGGCTAACCAATGAAGGGTCCTCAGTGCAGGGGTGATGGATTCCCAGGGTTTTTTTCCTGTTATCAGTCTGGCTGCCGTGTTCTGGACGACTTGTAGGCGTGACATTTGGTATTTGGGTAGTCCGAGGTAGAGGGAGTTTGCGTAGTCGAGTTGGGAGTTGATGTGGTATGTGGTATGAACGAGCAAATGTAACTCTCTCTGCCAAATATACCAACACTGTAATCTTAAAAATTAGGACCGATGCTGAAAACAAACAGTATGATGTCCTGGATTTACAACCAAGACTTTCCATACATGCCTTTGTGTTGCAGGTAATGAGGGATACCTGTGTCCCCGAGACAGAGGGTCACTATTTTATCGACACAGCTTACTGGCCCCCAAATCAGTCCTTGGTTTTTAACAGTCCAAACCCATGGAAGTGGGATGTCTTATGCAATGGGGTGGATCTGCCTAGTGTGAATGAGTGGATGAATGGAAGGCCAATGAATGAAGAAATGAGAGGCGTGCATATGACTGTGGACTGGCAAGACCCCCAAGGATACGATCTGGATCTAGACTTACATCTAGATGGCCCATTTGTGTGGCCATTCTGCAACGCATTTGACGAAGGCTGTTGGACCTTTATGCAAATGACAAAACTTAAGAGGGATGACATGTTCCCCGGAATCAGTACCCCTGTTATGGATCCTAAACGTTGGTATCCCTGGAAAGGGCGAGGAAAGATCTGTGTGACAGTGGTACGAGTACCCAATGAGTTGGATGTTCTTGTGCCAGCAAAAATTAGTTCAGACTCCTGTAAAGCCCCTATAGTGAAGGCTGCAGATCTAGTCATCCCTTTACTCTCCTCTCACTGGACAGTACTAACAGAAACACAATTTATGTTATATACATGGAGAATAACCTTATCTGATTTCTGAGTGGATAAATGGGATCAACGGTGTAAAACCTTTATAAAGAATCAGATATACATGTTAAAGGAATGGATGCATTCTGGATATTCAGAATATTCCCCCATTAGAGCAAAGAGAGACCTAATAGAGACTGCCTTAGGAGCAGGGGGTGTTGCCCTGGGTAGCCTAAACACAATGGATCTAGAGATACTCAGAAACAAGCTAGGAGGGTTGGCACAGCATGTGGGGGCAGGGGTTAAGGTGCAGCTAGATGTGAATCATATCCTTGAAAATCTACAACATGCTCATATTGATGCTACTGCCTCATTGTCTAAGATAATGAAGCAGAAGTTCACGGGATTGATAGCGGGATTATCCAAAGTACAAGAAGACACCCAACTTGCTTTATCTTGCACCCAGGTACAATCAGAACTGTCCCAGGACCTCAGAGTAATGATTGCTTCTTTTTCAGCAGGACAATTTCCACTAAATTTGAGAAAACAGGCAGGTAGGGTAGTATCCAAGTTTGCTATGAGTCATATGGATTGGTGGATGACTCAATTCCATGGGTGTCAAAACCTGACTTGCACAGTTTCATCCCTGATTCCGGTCGCCGGGACTGAACATCGTGCTTATACCATGGTCAATTTGGGTACTATTCTATCAGGCTCTACTGTGTTACACCCCCGAGTCCATCATGATCTCATGGTTTATGAGTCGGGACAACCTCAAATGATTGATACTGATGGGTGCTGGAGAAAGGAAGGGGTGGTGTTATGCCAAGGGAAACAGGATAGGATCACAAGACAACAATGCTGGTATCGGGAAGGGTCATGTCTCATGGATGCCAAAGAATTGTCTCAACCTTATGTAAAATACTTGGGGCAAGGGTATTGGTGCTGGTATCAAATGCACAGTGATGCCCTATATTCTGCCTACGGGTTAAACTGTACTCAACGTGGTACATTACCTCAGGGAGTCTACTGTACATCTTCCCCAGTCCTTGGAATAGATATAGCCGAGACACAAGGACGTACCCCTATTACCCCAGAGAAGAGGCTTGATATCAAACCTGACACCCCCATACACCTACAGAAACTTCCTCTGGGATTTGGGGCAGAGTTAAAGGCTTGGCTGGTAGATTTCGGACAACAGGATGAAATATTAAATGTACTAAGAGATGCTGAGAAACAAGCCACCATACGACTCACCCATGATCAAAATAAATTGATCCAAGTATCCCACGCTTTAGACGCAGACGCTAAGATATCCTGGTGGGAAAGTTTATTTGGATATAGTCCTAACGCTACAGCTTTCCTAAACATTTTGCTTCACCCTGTTGTTGTCCTGATCTGTGTAGCCTTATCGCTTTCCCTGATGCAAGTCATAATGTGCATTGCTATCAGGAGAATGAACGCCAAAGCTATGAGAATGTGCACCTCAACAAGGTATCTTCTCTCAAGGAACAGAAAAGCCACTGACTCAGAAACAAATCTCTGAAGAAGCCTGATCCAATCCAGACCAGTACAAAGAATTGCGCATTTAAGAGAGAACCCTAGAACTAGGGGTTCTTGCGTTTTGTTTTTGTACTCTTATTTTTCATTTTTTGTCATGTTCAATTTTTTTTTAGAGTTTTATACATCCAATTTAAATTTTTAAGAATTTTTATTTTTTTCATTGTAACCTTATTCATTAGAATTTTTTTAACGTTTCATTTTTTTAATTAATTTTACGTTTTGGTAAAAGTAGTTTTTTATTAATTTTTATTTTTCAGCTTTATTTCTAGGTCTTTCATTTTTTTTTATCAATTTTCATTTCTTTATTTTTAATGTTTATTTCATTTTTAATTTTTTGATATTTTTTTTTAAAATTTAAAATTTAAATTTTTTTCCCTTTTTTTTTAAAAAAAATTTTTGCTTGATACATTTTTTAATTCATTTTAATTTTTAGTTTTTAGTTTCTTAATTATTGTTCAGTTTTATTTTTTATCTTTCCCTTTTCAAAAAAAAGAAGGGGGGGAGTATAATTTTTTGATTTTAATCTTTTATTAAGTTTCTCTCTCTCTCCATCAGTTTTTTTTCATTTCATTCAGGTGGGAAAAGTTCCAAAATGTTTGGACTTTGCCCACCTGAAAGGGGGAGTAGTGCATAGATCTGAAAGTACAGATAATGCATTATTTTTTTTTATTTTTTTTAAATTGAACTATATATATGTTTTTTTCTTGTTTTTTATGTTTTTTACTATTCTCCTTTCCTTTTATTACTCACTTCTCGTCCTTTCTTCTTTAATATTAGGCTCTCAAAGCTTTGTCTTTTGGTTTCTATCATCCACCTTCTCAGGATAATGTAACTAGGACATCAGTCATATCATTCATTGTTTAAAACGCATGAGCATTCCTGCCTACCAGCACCATATTGTACACCCAGTGAAGCCAGAGTATCCAGTTAGCATGTCTTAATGTAGTTGTACCTCCCCTAGTCTGCCCACTGCTTTAACCTGAGCCCCGTGAACAGGTGTGGTGAACCCAGGGACCTGACAATAGCAGACAGTGTTGACTATCCCTACCATCAAGGGCAATGGATGATACTGGCCGTGGCTCGGTCTCGGTACCCTGTGGGGATCCCACCTGACTCGTCCACATTGCACCCCTCATAGATATTCCTGTCTGACATTCTCCCTCTTGTTCTTGTTTTTTGTATTCATGCACGACTGTCCGGAGGCCCGCCCATCCACCACCTGAAGAAGCAACGCATCTCTTAAGAAAAACGTGCCACGAATAAGACTCTTCTGAAACTTTCCTTCACCATGCTGAAAAGTGCTGTCTCGCGGTCCGATCCAATCGTGACAATCATAACACCATATTTCCAAGCTACAGGACTAAATATGCAAGGATCCTGCCAGTAATGTTTGCATTTCGCTCTTCCAATGCAGAGGGGCGATGAAGCATTGCAGTACAGACTCTCATGGGTCGGATGTGAAGTCTCAAAGGCACCAGGACTGTCTCAAGTCTACCTTGATGGGTTACGGCGGGTTCAAGAAAGGAAAAGGCCGCAGTGGTGGTGGGGAAAGGGTCGGGGGGCTTCTGGGCCGTTGTGGGTGGATACAAGATCATTGAAGGAGGTCATAAGTTCAATAATGAACTTGAGGGGGTACTGTGGTGGATATTTTGAACATTTCATATACTAAATAAAGCACCATGCCCCAATGGATGTATATGTAGGGGGATGGGTGTAACCGTATATAATGTTACAGGAATATATATATATTTTGTGATATAATGCCAAGTTATGTTCCTAAAGGACAGTTTTTACTGCCTACTGAGAATATAAAGTAGGTTTCAGGTGATACTCAGATATCTTTTGTCTCAAAAGAGCCAGTACACCGCAGCGGCCCTTAGCATGCTAATGCGGGAACTGGTTACACTGAGCTGATAAAGCAACCAGTATTTCAGCTTTAGAGTGGGCAGGCTAGGTAAAGAGACTTGAGATTTCAACCAATCAGGTGGTCAGCTTTGAACCAATGAGACCACCGGATTTTGGATTCTGGCATGGAAGGGGTATAAATTAGTCAGCCAGAGCCATGATGAGCCCCTTGCGAATGATGTCCTGACCTGAAGAGCATGGTGAAGTACTCTGTAAATATACCTCTTTAATTTCCTTAATCTCTCCTGTAACTCTAATCTTCCTTTAAACTTGTGCTAACACACGGTTGTCTCCCTTATAGCCATATTCTTATGTAATATTATTGTGTAATAGCCATATTCGTATGTAACATTATTGTGTTGTATGAGTAACCTCTTTGTTCCAGAGGTGATATAATTTATGTTATCGTCACAAGTTCTGGATTAATACAAGTTTCTTCTTTCCTGTATAATAAATTACTTTTTTTCCTTTTTCGTACCACTATCGTTTGCGTTAATTCTATATAGACCAAAGGTTTAATCAATCATTTTTATGTATCATTAATACTTTAAGTGAGGTATAAACATTGCCAACACACTATGAGATCGAAAAGATGAGGTGGTTGAGGTGTCGGAGGCATTGCCAATTTGCCATCATTGGTTTGTCTAAATCTATTAAAGTTACCCCTATTTGTGGTGTTCCATTTGTAGGCTCTGCCCATTTTGAATGCTACTGAGTCATGTGCAAATTTTTTGTCTTTGTTTTGTATGAGTAGTTTATTATATTCATCTACATGCGTTTTTGTTTTCTCTTTCAATGCAATGGAGACATTCGTCTCCCGGAAGGGATAAAGCTTGTTTTGTATTTCCTGAATTTCAGCATCTAGTTTTTTATTTTCCAGATCATAATGGTCTTTTAACATTCTCTGCCTTTTGGACCTCCTCTTTCTCCCGGCACCTATATACACACTGTGTTTATTATATGCATCAGTGAGATATATAATCTCACCCTTTTCTATTTTTGGCATTTGAATTGCCTTTTCACCAGCTACATATATTTGGTAAGTGATCAAATATATCTTAACTCCTATATATATCACACACACACTCTCACACACGCTCCCTCTTTCCTTTGGCACCCACACACAATTCCCTGGTCCTCCTTTCCCCTCTTCTTTTTTATTTTTTCCCCCTCGACCCTATTCCTTTCTCCCCCCCCCCCCCCTTTCCCCCTCTTTCTCTTCCGCCTCCCCCCCGCTCCTTTTCCTTCCCTACCCCCACCTGCTGTGTTCTGGTTCTCCTTTCGTATCCCTCCCTATTTCCATCCCCTTCCGCTCCTTCACCTTCCTTTACTTTCCTTTTCCTCCCCCCCCTACCCTGCACCCCCTTTCTGCTTCCCTTCCATTCTCCCATCTTTCTTTTTCCCCTTCCCATTCTCTCCCCTTTTCTTCCAATTTCTTCGCACTTTCACCACTCCTCCCCTCTTCCACATTCCTTTCCTCCCCTTTTCTTTCCTGCTCCCCCTTTTCCATCCCCCGTTTCCCCATTGCCCTTCTTTCTTTTTCTTTTTTTTTCCTTTTTTTCTCCCCCCCCCACCTCTTTTACATACATCTACTTCCTAGCCATCAACTCATTAGATTCCCTGTTCATATATACAGGGACCCACCTGTCCTCTCCGCGTGAGTTGAGTGTAGTAGGGGGGAGTGTCCTCACAGGCACGTAAGCCTTATCTGTCCACCGTACCGGCATCTTGCAATTACAGTTGTTTGGTAAGTGTGTTTCTTTTCTGATACAGATACACACCTAATATATTTGATCATGCTAACATACGTTGATAATTTTTATTGTAAAAATTTCAGTTTTTATCTTCCTGACACACAAAACACCGCTGTACATACATGCAACCTTGCACATAGCTCGAAGTGTTTTTTAATACAATGTAATATTTAGTCTGTAACAATCTATGTCGAAGATGATAAATGTATATCTAATGAATGTACAAACGTCATCATGTGTATATTTTTATATGTTTGTTTTTCTTTTCCCTTCTTTATTTGTATTGAATTATATTATGGTATTTATATACTTTTCTATCAACATTCTGTTTTTAGAGTTTATACAATATTTCATTGTGCCACTTTCAAAGGCCCTGACGAAGCGGAAATCAGCGAAACGCGTAGGCCCTACTATCTTCTATGCTTGGTTATCGCACACCCTGAACTTGAAACTCCTAAACTTTAACTTGGTTTTATTTCATGTTTTGATCTTTTGGTATTACTGCCCTATGGCAACTATAAAAGTTGTTTATTTTTCGATAATTCCAGTATCTCTACATTTATTTACTCCTCTGAGGCACACACAAAGTCCCACCCCGTTCAACCTTTTTCTTGAAACATATTCGCATAACCGTGGGAGGGCCTTAAAGGAGTGCATTACATAACAAGTTCAGAGTTCGGGAAGGGAGGGTTACAAACAGAGTGCAGAGTTTGGGGGTGCACTGCATACAGAGTGCAGAGTTTAGCCTTTTTTCCACAGTTGCTTACCTCTGCATCCCCCATCCACATCTAACTTTCACCTCTTTTCAGCTCCACCATCTTCCACATGTCTTACTTTTGTTTCTGTATTAGGCCGCAGCACCCAGTTGGCTTTAGTACCTCCCCACACACTGTAGTTGTCTCCACCTCTCTCGCTTGGGGGAGATCATCCGGTGGGGGGGTGTTGACATCCACACTGCACCCCAGGCACCTGAATTTCCATTTCCCCCATCCTGAATTCAGTGGAGGCCACTAAGGAGATCAGATCCATGGGAGCCATTGGGAGACAAGCTGTCAGTTGTAAACACAGAAGCCAGACTTCTGTGTTTACAAGTGATAGTGGTGAGCAGGGAGCAGAGGGCCTGGGCCAGAGGTGGTGGAACTGAGTTCCACCAAGTTCCAGCTGAAAAAAAAGCCCTGAGTTTATATGTTTTTAACCTGGTGATTTATAATTGATTTATTGTATGTGGACAATACTTGTTTTACAAATAAACATTTGATACAAAACAAACTATTCCCAAAGCTATATGTGTTATCTAAATTGGCAGCACAGCAGTAGTTTTCCCTTCATTCAGGGTTTGTTGAATTATCAGACACAGTCAGATGCTGCTCTGACTCATTCATGTTTGTGTGCAAATGCAACTGAGCTATGTAAACACCATGATTTATTCATCAAAGGAGCTAAGGAGAGTCTGTAAACCACGTGAAAATGTTTTGAGAGCTCCAAATGCTGTTTTAAAAAAAATACTCTTAGGATGCAATATTTCATATTTACTAAATAAACTCTACAGAAGAGGATTGTCAGGAGATTGCTGTAGGTTTACCTGTTCATTGGTATTATCTCTCTTATCTTGTTCCTGCTTTATTCCAAGAATGCATTTCCTGCCAAAGTGTTACAATCAGAGACAAAAAAGAGAATAGACACAGTGGACAGATTATGGCTCAATCTTTTATCCAGAAGAATTACAACAAACAAGTCATGTCACAATGTTATGCCTTGCTGTCACTGAAATGTATATAACACCAATATTTTGCTTGAGTTCCATGCTTGAGTTTTAAACTAAGCCTGACTTTACACTGATACAAGGTCAACATTTTCTACAAAGCATAAACAATGCATCATAACCACTTAGTATCACCAATAATCCCCAGTCCATTTCTGGCTTCCTTTCTCTCCTTACAGTTGGAAGATCGGAACTGTACTCTCTGTGGAACTCATTATATGTTGTGTACAGTGCCAGAAGAAAAAAATGTAGTAGCTGGCAACACATTCTGCTAAGGCAACATTTGACCTGATTTTCCAAATATGAGCTGAGAGATTACAACAGCGTATAAGATTGCACACACTATATTATAAATATTGGTACACAAGAAATCCAATGATCGTACTACATTTGAATGACAAAGTATATCTATTTTATTTCAATCTTGAGGTTATCACACTAAAAAAGCTATACAGTATATTATGTTTGGCTTATCAGGAATTAGGTCTGTATAAAGATAGCAGCCTTGCTTTGGCTTTCTCTTCAGGTAAAAAGACTAATTTTGTTTTTTATAGACATTTTGAATCCACACAACAGTTCAAGTTTCAAGTTTCAACCTGACTATATACAGTTTAATTGTGCTTTCAGCATTAGAAGAAGTATGACCAAATCTTTTTTGGTCATACTGATCCTGTAAGCCACAAGAGTGCACTTAGTTCTGCACTCCTGTGACCCATATTCAGCTGCCAGCAGGAAAAAATTCCACTGTTGGCTCTGCAGGCATCCCAGCAATAATGTCGGGATCCACCGAGATGCCCCTGACAGGCAGCTAGCTCAGCCTTTCAGCACACCGCTGAAAGCCTAAACCAGCCCCCCCCCCCTCCCCACAGTCTGCTGCTCCAGACAGTGCTGGAGGGGCAGAGCACAGAGCACAGTCACCACTCAGAACAAACCCGTGAACTGAGCGATCAGTGGCCTTTGAGTGTGTAAACAGTATTTTGACTTTTATCAGTGAACCAATGGCAAATAAGGAAAATAGTGGTGCTGTATGCTTAATAAGCGTGAGTGCCTATATTGTGAATATGATCATAAAGTCCAAATAAAGAAAAAAAATCCAGTGACTCTTCTGTGTATGGTCTTACTAAAGTCTTCCACCACACCAATGTGCTAGTGATTCCACTCCCTTCAGGAAACACACTCAAAAGATTATGATGCCTAAACACTCTCATGTCAGGCTAAGATGCTTTTAAACCACACCAAGTGTTAAACGACTCTCCAATATCCAACCGTGTATGTGAGGGATCTCTCCACATGTAAATAATAAAAGGTGCTCCAATAGTGTAATAAAGTATAAACCAGTTTATTAAAACACTCTAGAAAAAGCCTTCAACCTTTACACTCACATTTCAAAAGTTCAAAGCCAGCAAAACTTAAAATCACAGCAAAACTTAAAATCTTCGTGAAGGGAGAGGGAGGAGTCTCGTAATGGCGCCGATGCCGTGACGGAGCATGTAGATGAGGCACCAGGTCTCCAGCCCTCTCCTCTCCTCTCCAGGAGAATGAATAATTCCGCCTGAAGTGCCGCCGCCGACTCGCTCGCCTGCCCGCACTACACAGCACCGCGCCGTATGGTACCTCATATTTCCTTCGGTGCTGCGGGGTTCAACAGGAGGGAGTGACCAGGGAAACCCATAGCCAAGCAGCCAAGCAGCCAAGCAGAACACGCAGTGAGGAGACGCTGCACGCCGCACGAGAACCAGGAGGATCCCAGGAGTGTAGAGGCAAGGGAGGCCCGAGGGAAGCAGGACGTGTGGAAGTTAGGAGCCGGTCAGTAATCAGACTAAAGGAAGAGGCAAGCGCTCCACCCCACTGAAGCAGTTGTTAAACCTGCTAGACCTCCACACTGGTGTGCAAACAAATCGCATGGACTTTCCTGTCTCTTTCCAGGCAGTAATGAGTAATTCAAAGAAGGAAAGAAGAAGATAAAAAGGTATGAAAGAAAAATAATGACTAATGTGACTCAAGTATCCATGTATTGGTAAATATGAAAATGGACGGTAAATAGTTTTTATGCGTACAGAAACTAGCTGACATAGAGGGGTGAGTACCCCCTCCTTCCTGCATAGACTGCTTGGCTCTTTCTAAAACCCTCTCTAAATGTGCAGAAATAAGACCTACTGAATGCTAAAAGCTGAATAGTCCTCTTATATTTAAACGTTGAAATTGGATGCATTTCTACATTAAATGAGAAATAACTCTGTTCTAAAACTGATTAAGTGGCACTTTCCCTGTGAGACCAACAGAGAACTAAGGAAGGCGGCATTAATTGTTACTGGGTATTTCAGCGTCCTAGCGGCTGGGAACACTGGGAATGCTATAAAACATAGAAAACCGGCAACAAAAGCATATATTTATTAAGCCTGGTGCTTCCCCTGAAGTGTTGAACGGCAATTTGGGGCTGATAACAAGTAAAATAAAAGTCTATAATTTTTTTTTTTTGTGACGCTGGAAATGTGTTAGTGCTCTGTGTGATGCTGGAAATGTGTTAGTGCTCACCTATACACATTCACTAGCTCTATTCGGAGCTGTGTATGTGAGCGGTAAACAATACAAAACCAAAAGAGAATTCACAAAAATTGGTCTGTTCTTCAGAGAAATACTGCGAACTGTGAACTGTCAGTGGCTATAAGGGAGAAAGGAAAAAAAAAAAACAAGAGAGGGGGAAAAAAGGGGTAAGAATAAAGAACAGGGAAAAACCTATATTAGACCTGTTATCATAGCTATCGTAGAGAGCCTATATCCCCCAGCAGAAGAATCACTCTGATTACACGACCCATCTCTCCCCCACCCACCAATGCCGGGAAGGTAGATAAGGAACTTAAGTAAGGGGAGCAAGAGGGGGGTAACCCCAAAATCCCCACGGCTAAGCCTGATCCCTAGCCCGGGGCCAATGAATAAATATGTAACTCACAGTGGAAATGGAGAGCTGGTGGAAAAGCAGCAAGGAGCTAAAAGTAATCAAACAGACAGCAAGGAGAAGAAGGAAAAGAAAAAAGCCCAGAATAAAAATGCCACAGAAATGGAAACACAGTCAGAGTCAATAATAGAACAAGAAACCGAAGCAGAACTGGAGCAGAGAAAAGAGGAGGAACAACAAAACAAGGGACAACTTCCAACAAAAAGGGAAATAGAGGGTATGTTTGCAGCCCTGGAAAAAGCACTTTAAAGCGCAAATGGAAGTAATACAGGAAAACATGGGATACATGCGCGAAAGAGTAGAGGAAGTGGAAAAAAAAGCAGAAGGTAATGAAATCACCATAAAAAAATTGGAAGGAGAAATAAAATGCATCAAAAAAGAACAACAAGAACAAGCATATAAACAGGAAGATCAAGAGAACAGAGATAGAAGGAAGAATATAAGAATTCGAGGGGTACCCGAGACATTGCAGTCAGAGAACTTACCAGAAATAATAATGAAAATCTGTAACCCAATACTAGATAGAGAAATTATGGCCCCAATAAAAATTGAGAGAGCACATAGAATAAGAAGACCAAAATAAATTTTGCAGGAAAATCCGAGAGACATCATTGTGCGATTCGAAAATTGGGAGGAAAAAAAACAACTGTGGAGAAACCTGAGGGGAAAGACACCAATAAAATTAGGAGAAAATCATATTCAAATTTTTCAGGATTTATCGCAAGAAACGTTGAAAAGAAGAAGGAACTTAAAACCTTTACCGAAGGTTCTCATGGAATATGAGATCCAGTATAATTGGGGTTTTCCAGCATGTCTGATTGGGAGGAAAGATGGTACCTCGGCAAGACTGAGATTTATTGAAGAGATACCCGAGTTTTGTAGAAAGCTGGAAATTCCCATACCAGATAATTAACCAGAATAAACAGGGCGACAGAGAGAGACAGTGGGATACCATGTTTTTTCTACTCTGTTATAATAAGGGGGGCGGTGGAGGGAGGGGGCGGAGGAAGGCGAGATGAAGGAAATAGAAATATAGAGATACAGAGAGGGACGCGGAGACCTGGACTTGTTTACTGCACCGGCAACATACCCCTGGAGACAGGGGAGTGGGGCTTAACGGTGCAGAGCAGAACTCCACCTCGGCCTAGGGTGCAGAGTACCCAAAGGGGTACCAAGGGAGAAAATCCTGCACTAAGACCATGAGGTCAAGGTTCCAACAAGGGAGGGAGGGGGAGAGGGGGATGGGGAGGGGGGTAGGGGTAAAAAGGATTTGTTTATTTGGGGAGGAGGGAGGTAAGGAGAGGGAGAGAGACGGGGAGGGAGGGGATGGGGGATCTGTATTTGTACCTTTTAGGAAAAATGAATGAAGAAAAAAGGGGAAGAGGAAAAAAAAAAAAGAGATCTGAATGACTGACGTAAATTGTATTTCATATAATGTAAGAGGTATTAATTCTCCAGAAAAAAAGCACATGATATTAAAGGAACTGGAAAGGTATTCCGCAGAAATAGTTTTCCTCCAGGAGACACACCTAGCGCAAGAGGGTAACACAAAAATATACTCCCGTACGATTCCAACCTGGTACTACGGAGATTCCCCAAATAAAAGATCAAAGTGGGTAGCCATAGGTGTGGGGAAGAATATAAGTTTTATAGTAGAAGATAGAAGAGTTGACCCTGAAGGTCGCTACCTGTTCCTAAAAGGGAATCTACAGGGAAAAAAAAATATACATTTGCAAACGTATATTGCCCAAATAACCATCCCAAAAAATATTTGAATGGGATCCTAAACGCTTTAATGGATTTTAAACAAGGCCATGTAATTCTAGCTGGGGGATTTCAATTTTTCAATGGAGCATAGACTTGATAGTACGTCTGGTGCACCGATAAGAGATAGTAAACAATTAAAATTGGTAAAAATAAATAAATATATAAGTATCAACTTGTAGACCCATGGAGGGTAGCTCATCCAAATAAAAAAGATTATACGTACTGTTCAACGGTGCACGACACATACTCGAGATTAGATTATATATTAATTGTCCAAGAGCTTTTGGAACATGTAGTGGATGCCTCTATAGGAGTTACATCAATTTCAGACCACGCTCCCGTAAAGGTAAAAATAAGATTTAACAATATAGAACGAAGAAAGCGTACATGGAGTTTAAATGAGGACCTCTTAGATAATAAAGAAGTAGGTGAGATAATATCAAAGGAAATAGAAGAATACTTTAAAATGAACAAAACACGAGAAGTAAGCGTAGCAACGATATGGGAAGCGCATAAGGCCTACATAAGAGGTAAACTGATAGCCATAGGAGCAGGGAAAAAGAAAGAAAGAGATCTGAATAGAAAAAAAATCTATTAAAGGAACTGAATGACCTGGAACAAAAAGTAAAAAAACAGGGAGATAGGGAAATACATCTAAAGATAATAATTAGGGTTGTCCCGATACCGATACTAGTATCGGTATCGGGACCGATACCAAGCATTTGCGCGAGTACTCGCGCAAATGCTCCCGATGCTTCACCCGATACTTTTTTTTTGTGGCCGGAGAGGGCGGGAGGAGTCAGTGGCTGGGGAGGGCAGGAGAGAGGGCGGGGGAGTGCGGGCGGAGTCTGGCCAGAGAGGGCGGGAGGAGTCAGTGGCTGGGGAGGGCGGGAGAGGAAAGTGCGGGCGGAGTCTGGCTGAAGAGGGCGGGCACAGTCGGTGGACGGAGTCCGTGGGCGGAGAGCGAGTCCCTCACCTGCAGTTGAACCTGGTAAGCTGGCAGGGGTTCAGGGCGCAGCCGCATCAGGATCGGTGACTGGTGCTGTCACATTCGGTCGCCGTCAGCGGCGGAACGTCCCCACGCCCATCTTGGTACACTCTGCACTCGGCTGCAGTAAGCAGCAGCAGACATCTTGTTACACCCAGCCCGAGCTATATGGGCTGGGTGTAACAAGATGTCTGCTGTTGCTTACTGCAGCCGAGTGCAGGGTGTACCAAGATGGGCGTTGCAGCAGGTTTTTTTTTCTTAAATCCTGTGTCATTTCCCCCCCACCCCCCGCAGCATTTCAGTGCCAGCCACCTATCAGTACCCACAAGTGCTACCTATCAGTGGAATCAGTGCCATCTACCAGTGCCACCTATCAAGTGGCACTGGTAGATGCCACTGATTGCACTGATAGGTGGCACTTATGGGCACTGATTGCACTGATAGGTGGCACTTGTGGGCACTGATAGATGGCACTGATTGCACTGATAGTGCAATCAGTGCCATCTATCAGTGCAATCAGTGCCATCTATCAGTGCCCACAAGTGCCACCTATCAGTGCCACCTATCACTGCCCACAAGTGCCACCTATCAGTGCCCATAAGTGCCATCTATCAGTGCCATAAGTGCCACCTATCAGTGCCCATAAGTGCCACCTATCAGTGCCCATAAGTGCCCACAAGTGCCACCTTTCTGTGCAATCAGTGCCACCTATCAGTGCCCACAAGTGCCACCTATCACTGCCCACAAGTGCCATCTTTCTGTGCAATCAGTGCCACCTATCACTGCCCACAAATGCCACCTATCAGTGCCCATAAGTGCCATCTATCAGTGCCATAAGTGCCACCTATCAGTGCCCATAAGTGCCACCTATCAGTGCCCACAAGTGCCACCTATCACTGCCCACAAGTGCCATCTATCAGTGCCCATAAATGCCACCTATCAGTGCCCCCAAGTGCCACCTATCAGTGCCACCTATCACTGCCCACAAGTGCCACCTATCAGTGCCCATAAGTGCCATCGATCCGTGCCCATAAGTGCCACCTATCAGTCCCCATCTTTCAAACTGTCACATGACATTGAAAAAAAGTATCGGTAATCGGTATCGGCGAGTACTTGAAAAAAAGTATCGGTACTTGTACTCGGTCTTAAAAAAGTGGTATCGGGACAACCCTAATAATAATCAAGAGAGGTCAACTTAGAGATTTGATGGAACAGGAAACCAGAAAAATATTTAAAAACGTATAGACACGAAAAATGGAAATATAATTCTCCATTGATTCCATTAGCAGACACAAAGTTTTTTATACCAGGAAACGGTACACGAATGGGAAAACAAATGGGAATTGCACAATTAAAGGATATCACTTCACTAGGAAAAATAATGACAAAACAAGAGTTAAATAAGAAGCACGGGTGGGACCAGCTTAGCGACTGGGAATATCTTCAAATAAGACATTTCGTAAGCACTATCCCACAACCAATAAGAAATGAAAAAACGCTAACCCCCATAGAAAAGATATGTAGTATAGAGAAGCCTTTGAGACATGGGATATCGCAGGTATATAAAATACTAACAGAATTAGAAACTAAAGGATCATTACCCTTTTTAGAAAAATGGAGTCAAGATCTAGGTAAAGAAATTGAGGAAAAACAAATAATAGAATCAGTTTATAGTTTTGCATCTGACATAGCAACGATAGAAACAAACTATAAAAACATGGTACGCTGGCATTTGACCCCAGAGAAAATGAATAAAATACATCCTAATAACTCCCCATTGTGTGGAAGGGGATGCGGGCTCTTAGGAACGACAATTCATATGTGGTGGGAATGCCCAAAAATAGAGGAGTATTGGACTGAAATCCTGGAGTACTGTATATAGAAATAGTAACTGGAGAAAAAATCTCACAAAGCGCCTGGACATGTCTATTCCATGGCACAAACAAAACAAAAAAGGAATACAGAAAAACGTTAGTCCCATCCCTGCTAAACGCGGCAAAGGGGTTAATTCCAAAAAAACTGGTTATCAATAAAAAAGCCAACCATAAAAGAATGGATACAGTAAGTTGACTATATCGCTGAGATGGAATACCTGAGCTGGGGAGAGCAGGGAAGGGGGGGAAAGTAACAGAATAAAATGGGAAGAATGGAGAGTTTTCAAATTGTCAGATAAATATGCAAAAGGAATGATAGAAAAAGATAAATAATAAATCAGAGTAGAAAAAAGAGAGAAGGGAAAGAGAGAAGAGAAAAAGTATAGAAAAGAGGTAGGAAATGACAGATCCGGGGGCGGGGGAGGGGGGTAGATGAAGGGGAGGGAGGGATATGGGTAAAAGAGTAAAAATGGGAAAACAAGGAAAAATGTATAAATTTGTAATCTTTTTGATATGTTGAAACTGTATTACACCAATGCGGGTGTGTGCTGTATAATATTAACAGATTTTCCAATAAAGAGTAAATAAAAAAAAAAAACTTAAAATCTTATCACACAGCGGTGAACTGCGGTCACGGCGGACCCAAGAAATGCAGGCGTGTAATTATACAGATACTCTCACCCACTCCTCGGTCTCGGAACACAGTGTCGAGTCTCCACTGCCTGGTTTGACGTCACACGTCAATGATGATTGCCATACAGCCACGCCCCCGACATGTTTCGTCACACAGACTTAATCATGGGATTAACTGTACGGTCCGACAATCACTCCTTTTATACTACCCTGCTATTGGACACCGAAGGTCTCTATATCACGCTTGCACACTTCTCGTGTCCCTGCAGCCGCAATACACCAACTGTTACATCAGTTGTGAGCAGTCATAGGGATTCCTTAAACTCGTGTTATACAAATATAAGTACACAACCCTTCAGATGGGCGCTTATTGTACTACTCCAATACTCCGCAGTGTTGAATGCCAACTTGCCTTTCTGTGAGTGTACATTTAATAAAACCATTGATCATAAGTAAACATTATCAGAAATATACAACATGACTTAAAATGTCCTACATTACTTATAAACAATAAAAAATATTAACTAAAAATAGATTAACTATTACGAAAATCAAGTGGTTGGAGCATTACCATCCCTGTCCCCACCATGGTGGACAGGAGTGGCATATATGCATATGGGAAATTTCTTTCCATATATATCAAAGATTAATATTATTGTAACACTTAATGAAGGTCTATAGCATTAAACTAACACTTCTCCAGGTGATCAAATGTGTTGGAAAAATTATATATATAGACGGGTAGATTCCAAAAATGAGTGGAAAACGTTTAAACAGCCACTGGTAGGCAAAAACCAACATCCCATTTCCTATCTCCCCTCCACTTTCCAACACGGTGTGTCAGTGGTATTGAGATATTACATTAAAACAAAACTATTAAACAGAAAATGTATATATTAAAATTAATGGGTAGTCACTATGACTTAATGGAACTAATCTTGTAGCTTCAAGTGAACTTCATATTTAATGGTAAACTGAACTCAATTCCTACATGACAATGACATGCAAGAAGTGACCAATTTACTATATGTACAGAATAGATCTTACATATATTTATCTTGGTTTTCAAAAGTTATTAATGAAGCAGTTCAAATCAACTTCAGTGTTTAACCCCCTAGGGCCAAGACATTTCAAAAGAAAAATCCAACGGGTTTCCCTCTGGGACAAGTCCCTTACTCAATTCCACAAAATTGTAGTGGTGAGGGGTCCTGATTATGTTTTTCCTTAAAGTGCAAGGATACACTGTGGAATCTGAAACCCTTTTTTATATTCGCTAGATGTTCTGCTATGCAGACTTTTAGGAGTCTCTTAATTCTCCCCACATAGAATAGCCCACAAGGGCACCACAACAAATATACCACATGTGAGGAATTACATGTGATGAATTCCTTTATATCAAAGATTTCATCATCACTGTTAGGCCCCTTTCACACTGACACGCTATACCGCCTGAAAAAATCGTGCCCTGCAGTCTTCAGTGTGAAAGCCTGAAGGCTTTCACACTGAAGCGGTGCACTAGCAGGACGGCTACAAAAGTCCTGCTAGATTGATTCCCCAAAATATCTAACTATGTGCCTGTTTTTTTACACAGGATGAGGCCAGCCAGGAGGAAGAGGCGCGGGAATGTGGCAGGCAGGAGGAGGCAGGGGTGAGTGTCAGCCAGGAGGAGGCAGGGCCAAGTGGGACTCAGCAGGTCCCCAGGCCTAGTGGTAGCACAGTGTCACAAGTGGCTCCCCTCCACATCAGACCTAAAAAAAAAATCGTAGGATGACACAGGTGGAGGAGGAGTCACTCAAAATGATCCGTGACGCTGCTGCCATCATGAGGGCCCCCTCAACCCTGTGGAGGGCTTTAGTACGCACCTCGCGGACAAATTAGTCCAAATGGAGGCGGGACAATGTGCCCTCTGCGAGCACATTATATACACAGCCGTACACATGGGGGGAGGGGACAGCTGACTGAGGCCACCCATCTCTCACATCAGGCCAATCCTTTCCTCCTTCTCCTCCTCCTCTTGCCACATTACCACCCACAGTGGCACGGCCTGCATGGGTGCGTGGACGGGGCCGTGGGGGGAACGCTGCAGAGAGGCGTGGAGGGAACACTGCAGGGAAGCGTGGAGGGAAGTGTACAGGGAAGAGCAGAAGGTGGTTCCCTGGCTTCGAGTTGCTCTTTCAGAAGTTGCAGTTTGATGGAGTACCACAGCTTGGGATGATGTATGTCTTTGGCTACTGCTCCTGATTTCATTATGTTGTTTATCTTATTGCTCATCATACTCATGTCTGCCTTTGGGGTCCAATGACTTCATATTTTCCGCTAATTTTCGAATTGTTGCCCTTCGTTTTTTATTTTATATTTTGCCAGAATAAATGGAGATTTGATTTCAGCCAAAACACTTGCCTGATGTGTTTTTATTGGGAGTAGCAATAACATTTCATAAATAAAATGTGGAATTAATAACAAGGGACACCAACCTTCATGAGGGAAAAATAAAAAAAAACTTTGTTGTTGTGAGAAATTGACACCCAAAAAAAAAAGCCAAAAAAAAAAGGATTCTAAATCTTTTCTTAAATTTGTGAGGTCTGCCTTTAAGAATAAATGAAATTATTGAGAAGATCACAAGAAACAAGAAAGACATAAGTTTGTCAGAACTCGTGATAAAGATATGCAGCAAAAACGACATTTTAAACACCATTCTAAAGCAAAAAACAATGTGCTGCATTAAATGAGGCAATAACTTGCAGAATGCCGAATGTGCTCTCTCCATTAGGAACGCTAGTTTTACCAGAACGAGCGCTCCCGTCTCCTAATTCAGTCTGAGCATGCGTGGGTTTTTTATCCGATGGACTTGCCCATAGACGATCGGATTTTTCTATCGGTTTTTGATCCATCGAAAAATTTTAAAACATGTTCTATTTTTTAAAACCGATGAAAAAAAGACAGATGGGTCCCATACACGATCGGTTTGTCCGATGAAAAAAAAAACATCGGACGGGTTTCATCTGTAAAACCGATCGTGTGTACATGGCTTAATGGTTGTTTTGTTTAATATATACACACATAGCAATGATCACCATAGATTGTTAGGATGATCTAAAATAATTACAGTATTATGTGACTCTAGACCTGGGACTAAAAAAAACATAAATTATATGTTAAAGTGAAAAAGACAACCAATTTATATGATTATAAAAAAAAATTATAATGAAACTATAGATACAAATAAATCTAGATAAACAAAGAAACTTTCTAACACGCCCGTGCTTTTGTGAAAAAATATGTTTACAATATTAACTACTTTTAGCTGCTAACCCTAAATCTAGTATTATGTCAGTACAACACTTTTTTCTAAGATTTAGGCAGCAGAGAGGAGCAGTGCAGTAATGCCTCCTGAGGGTATATGGGATTGGACGAAACACGTAGGGGTGTGGTTACTGCACGTCACTTCTGGTTTTGATTTTTCCGGTTTGGGGACCAGCTGAGCGGCATTCCTAAATTAATAGAGCGAGTATCATAGTCCCTAGAGAGAGTGATATTTTTAAATAAAGTATATATGATATTAGGCTATGGGATCTCCCCTGTGTGATTTCTATGTTTACATGTGAGCATTGCTACAGAGAAAGGGAGCCAGGGATGGTGGGGGTTATGTGGAAGATTCCCGTGCTTCCTTGTGTTACATTCACCAAAGTGCTGTTAGACCTTTTTTACTAAAGGATCAATTACTTCTGGTGAGAGTATAGAGAACTGGGGAGAGCACTGAGAGCACTTTGATTATTTTGGTGTGGTACACTGACTGACACACAAAGATTTATTAAAGAAACACATATACTTTTTTTGCACTTTATTTATTCAACACCTTTTTCTGCAGACTTTGTAAAAAATTGACACGTTATAATATATTTATTGTCATATTGATTTCTGGCACAACAAAATTGCATTCATTTTTTGGGTTATTTTAGCTATTGTTTTTTTTTGGGCAGGTTGAATTTTGCATACAGCATTGTATAGTGATAAAAAATATATATAATAAGCTATTTATTTGTTTGTTTGTTTAGTTTTACAAATAAATCTAGAGAATATATAATCATGTTTCCTAATTTCTGTTATTTATGCTTATTTCTCATATATGTAACTGAAATTAAGAGGATCTGATCAATATGTCAGTGGCCTCAGAAAGTAACATGAAAGTGTTCCCTAGTAGGGATAAACTTTGGTTTCAAGCCTAATGTGACTTTTACTGAAATATAGCCTGTTTGCAGCTTGGCAAACTGCAAAACAAATTTGCCGGTTTGTTCAGTTCACCTGATTGTAAACAAACCAATCTGTGATTTAACAGTAGTAGCACTGCCACCACAAGCCTTCTGTTTGTTAAAAAAAACGCCAGGCATCTTGTATGACATTCATGACCAAATATGGTCATGACCATATTTGGCCAATTACCGTATAAACTCGAGTATAAGCCGACCCGAATATAAGCTGAGGCACCCTATTTTACCACAAAAAAATGGGAAAACGTATTGACTCGAGTATAAGCCTAGGGTGTCCATCTGCATGCCTCACTGTGCCTCACTTTGCCTCACTGTGTCCATGTGCATGCCTCACTGTGCCCATGCCTCACTGTGTTCATGCCTCACTGTGCCCATGCCTCACTGTGCCCATGCCTCACTGTGTTCATGCCTCACTGTGCCCATGCCTCACTGTGCCCATGCCTCACTGTGTCCATGCCTCACTGTGCCCAATCTCCCTTCCTAGATCTCCGGCGCTGTGTGACTAGACTGACGTTTAACATGGGAGTCTATGCAAGTGGTGCCAGGTTTGAAAAATCGGTGTCCCCTGGACAACAAACTTTGCACACACTTGTAGATCAAGAGTGGGGCTACATGTGTGCCAAGTTTGGTAATTTCTGGAAAGTTGATAATCTCTATGTGAGAACTTTTGTAAATGTAATGAGAGGTTATGTTATTCATTTTCAAGATGATGAGCATCAGATAGTTACTAGAATGAGTTACTTAGTTACATAGTTGGTGAGGTTGAATAAAGACAACAGTCCATCCAGTTCAGGTGTGTGTGTAGAAAAATCATTTTCCATATGCCCATATATAGTTTTCCCTAAGATGCACATCCAAGAGTCTTTTAAAACTATCCATACTTCCTGTCTACTACACCGTTTGTGGAAGAAGGGTTCCACACCATTACCGCACTGACAGTGAAAAAAACCCTATGCAGCTTAAGGTTAAACCGCTTCTTTTCTAATTGTGTGGCCTTGTGTCTTCCTACACTCCCTTGGACTGAAAAGTTTCATACTTACGCTGGGATCACCGTTGAGATATGTATATATTGCTATCATACAGTATCTCCTCTCAAGCGTCTCTTCTCCAAGGAAAATACATTTTAGCGCTTGTAGTCGTTCCTCATAATTGCAGTCCTCCAGTCCCCATATTAATTTAGTTGCCCTTCTCTGGACTCTCTCCAGCTCCAGCCAGGGGCGGATCCAGAGTCTTTTCTCGGGAGGGGCACTGCCAAAAAATATGTTTTGTTTGTGGTAAATTTATCGGGGAAATAGCTGGTGTCGGCGCTTCAATCATCCCGGCACCATGGTTGCTATGGATGATTGAAGCGCATTATTTCTATTATTACATTGTAATATAAAATTAAATAGTTCAATGCAGAATCAGTGGGAGCCCCGAGTGTGTCACTTGCCACTGTCGCCTGCAATTAGTGGGAGCCCTGAGCGTGTCACTTGCCACACGTTGCGGATTGTCACTTGCCACGTCACCTGCCACACCTTGTGGATTGTCACTTGCCACATCACCTGCCACACCTTGCGGATTGTTACTTGCCACGTCACCTGCCACACCTTGCTGATTGTCACTTGCCTGCCACCAGATGCGGATTGTCACTTGCCACGTCGCCTGCCACACCTTGCGGATTGTCACTAACTTGCCTGCTAAGGTGTAGTTTTGGTTGTCTCTTGCTGTGTCCCAGACTCCCAGAGTCAGGCAGCAGAGAGATAATGTAATCTCTCTGCTGCCTGCACAGTGAGGGCGGAAGTCACTGCAGGAATGCAGGGCAGGCACGGGCGGTGAGAGATGATCTCATCTCTCTGCTCCCCCGCTCCCGGCTAGCTGATTGGCCAGCTGACACAATGAGCCTGCTCTCTCACTCTCACCTGCGCTGCCAACACACTGAGCAGCATGGTCTGCCCACGAACCCCGCCGCCCCCCCACAAACCGCACCACAAGCGGTACCGCCTGCTTTCTTACCCGTCTGTGGAGCCGCACGCTATCACACCTGTCCGCAGAGTGGCCCGACGTGACTCACTGACGTCACTCGTTGCTAGACGCTAAGCGGCCCAGGCGTTAGCAACGAGTGCAGGGAAGAGGCTCCACCCACCTCCTCCTCCGCTCCTGGTATTGTGTCAGTGCGCCGCGTAACTACATTAGACGAGTATCTCTCTCGGCGCCGCTGATCGGCTGATGTGAGAAACTGAGAGAGAGAGACTCAGAGAGGCAGCGGCAGCCGCAGAACAAGTACTGTATATACTCGAGTATAAGCCGACCCGAATATAAGCCGAGGCACCTAATTTTACCCCACAAAACTGGGAAACCGCATTGACTCGAGTATAAGCCTAGGGTGTCCATCTGCATGCCTCACTGTGCCTCACTTTGCCTCACTGTGCCCATGCCTCACTGTGCCCATGCTTCACTGTGCCCATGACTAGACTGATGTTTAACATGGGAGTCTATGAAAGGAGTGCCCGGCTTTGAAAAATCGGTTCTCCCCGGCCGTAGGTCTCCCAGACATGAGGCTACATGTGTGCCAAGCTTGGGGTCCAGGGGACCTATGACCGGCTGGTACCGGGTCCGCAAAGTCACTGGAGAAATTACTGTTTAACATTGGAGTCTATGGAAGGGGTGCCCGGCTTTAAAAAATCAGTGCTCCCCGGCCGTAGGTCCGCCAGACACCAATTGCCCTGTTGCCCCCCCCCCCTGGATCCGCCCCTGGCTCCAGCACATCCTTTCTGAGGATTGTGGCAGTCTGAAATTCTGAGCTTTCATTTACTTATATGAACTTATTAAACATGTTTATTTACAGGAAGTCTGACTTTCCTTTTTGTATTAACCTGTTTATTTAGGTAAAGGTTTCTTGAGCCTATTTATTTTAAACACTTTATGCTTAGACTTTTTTACATTTATTTTTTTATTACTAACTTATTTTACATTTACAGAGTTTGTGGAGTAGAGCATTTCAGAGTTACATTTCTGCTGTGTGGGTGTTCTGTTGAACTTTTCATAGTTCTATAATTGTAACCTTAATTTTGACTGGTATACAACATGTATTATTCACATTTTATTGAGCATACCCCCTATATTTTAGTTGCTTTTAAAACCCAATTTAAAGTGATTGTATATCTCTTAAAACAAACAAAAAAACAACAACAAACATGTTATACTTACCTGCTCTGCGCAAAGGTTTTGCACAGGGTAGCCCTGATCCTCCTCTTCTGGGGTCCCCTGCCTGTGCTCCTGGCTTCTCCTGCCTTCCAAGTGCCCACCTAGCAAGCCATTTGTTAGGAGGGCACTCATGTGGGCTCAGCCCCACCTCCTGCTCTCTCCATACTGGATTTGATTGACAGCAGGAGGAGCCAATGGCTCCCGCTGCTCTAACTGTGTCCAGTGAGGAGGGAGAGAGAGGGCAGTGCTGCTACTCTTGGGCACAGTGCTGGATCAAGATCAGGTAAGTATTTAGTGGGAGCAGAGGGGAGCTATACTGGTTGTTTACCTTAATGCAGAGAATGTATTAATGTAAAAAAAACTTTAGCCTTTACAATCAGCAATTTATCTCTAAGTTTAACCACTTAAAGCGGAGCTCCGCCGAAAAAAATAATATTAAAAGTCAGCAGCTACAAATACTGCAGCTGCTGACTTTTAATATTAGAACACTTACCTGTCCTGGAGTCCAGCGATGTCCGCAGCAGAGGACGAGCAATCGCTCGTCACTCTGATGCCCCCACCGCCATCCTCGGTGAGGGAACCAGGAAGTGAAGCCTTGCGGCTTCACTGCCCGGTTCCCTACGGCGCATGCGCGAGTTGCGCTGCGCCATTCTGACTGGTCCTCCTGTGTTCTGGGAGCCAAGTGTCTCCCAGAACACTACGGGTATTCTGCGGGAAGTGACGTGCTTCCCTCAGATTACCCGCAGAGAGGATTCCCGAAAGTGGGTGCAAATACCTGTCTTAGACAGGTATCTGCACCCCCCTCCCCCCTAAAAGGTGTCAATTGTGACATCGGAGGGGGGGAGGGTTCCGATGAGTGGTAGTTCCACTTTAGGGTGGAGCTCCGCTTTAAGGACTGCCGCCTGTACATCTACGTCGGCAGAGCAGCACGGAAAGGCATAAGCACGTACATGTACGTCCCCTTTAAGATGCCGCCATGTGGTCGCGCGCGCCGCTTCCCTGCCGCGCCCTGCCGCTTTCTCCGTGAGCCCGACCGTGCGTCCCGCGGACTCGATCACCGCGGGGATACCCGCGATCGTCTCACGGAGAGATAGAGCGCGGAGATGCTAGTGTAAACAAGCATCTCCCCGCTCTGCCTAGTGACAATGACACTGATCTCCGCTCCGTACAGTCGGAGCAGAGATCAGTGTCATGTCACACACAGCCCACCCCCCCCTACAGTAAGTAGCACTCCCTAGGAAACACTTAACTCATACAGCGCCATCTACTGGTTAACCCCTTCACTGCAAGTGTAATTTTCACAGTAATCAGTGCATTTTTTTAGCACTGCTCAATGTAAAAATGACAATGGTCCCAAAAATGTGTCAAAAGTGTCCGATGTGTCCGCCATAACGTCGCAGTCATGATCAAAATCGCTGATCGTCGCTATAACTAGTAAAAAAAAAAATATTAATAAAAATGCCATAAAACAGTCCCCTATTTTGTAGAAGCTATAACTTTTGCGCAAACCAATCAATAAACGCTTATTGCGATTTTTTTTTACCAAAAATATGTAGAAGAATACGTATCGGCCTAAACTGTGGAAAATATTTTTTTAAATATATTTTTGGAGGATATTTATTATAGCAAAAAGTAAAAAATATAGAATTTTTTTCAAAATTGTCGCTCTATTTTTGTTTATAGCGCAAAAAAAAAAAAAAACGGAGAGGTGATCAAATACCACCAAAAGAAAGCTCTATTTGTGGGGAAAAAAGGACGTCAATTTTGTTCAGGAGCCATGACGCACGACCACACAATTGTCAGTTAAATTGACGCAGTGCCAAATCGCAAAAAGTGGCCTGGTCTTTGACCACCAAAATGGTCCGGGGCTGAAGTGGTTAAATTAACTGAATACGTTCTAGGTATTTCAAAACAAAAGTTGAGCAAAGTTTCACAGCTTTCCTTTAAAAAGCAGCCAAGGCCTGAGTAGAAAGGTCTGTCCTCAGCCAACATGATGGAGAGAGGGACCCTTGATCTCTGTAGGAAAGCAGTGATCTTTTTGCAAACGTCTGACATGCTCCTTATCAGTCAGAGCCAGAGCACTCTGATTAGCATGGAGCATGACCTTTGCTCATTGCAGAGCTATAGGTTTTTACACACAGTCGGATATTCCATCGGGATAAACTCCAACGGATTTTTCCAACAGAATTCCGTTCAAGCGGTCTTGCATACACACTGTCACACCAAATTCCGACTGTCAAAAACGCGGTGACGTACAACACTATGACTAGCCGAGAAAAGTTAAGTTCAATGCTTCCGAGCATGCGTCAAATTGATTCTGAGCAGGCGTGGTTTTTTCTCCGTCTGAGTTACATACAGATGAACGGAATTTCCGATAGAAATGTTTTCCATCTGAAAAAAAGAGAACATGGGGCATACACACGGTCAGAATATCCAATGAAAAAAATCCGTTGGACTTTTTTCCTTGGAAATTCCGACCGTGTGTACGCGGCTTTAGACTTTAAAAATAAAACAAACTGTAATTTTGTTTTGATGTACGTGGACTGTGTTTAGCTGATTTAAACTGATGGTTTAACTGGGATTTAAGTTAGCTTTTTTTTAATTCAATATTTTAGGAAGAAGTCATATGTTAGAGTTTTAGTACATGTTGGTCAGTTACACTATGGGTTTATCGTTCATTTATTTAATGTAGCATTTACATGTAGCGGGTATTTGAATTTAAGGGAAGCGTCTGGATGGTAGTGTAACCCAGATGCACTGATTGCTAGGGAATCCGAGACCCTTTTATGGTTCTTGGAGGACTCTGGTGGTGTGAGGTTCCCTGCGGCCTGCAGGTGGCATTGTCGCCCTGGCCGGAGTTGAACTCACACCGCAAGACTGCTTCCTTTTTGTCCTTTCCTGGCGCTGGTACAGCGGGGCGGGGAACCTGCTGTGACGCAAACGGAGAGGAGATAAAAGGGGCGGATGCGCGGACCTTGGGGTTCAGAGTCAGAGGACGCAGCCGCACCCAGGCACCTTCAGCTTGGGTGCTGGCGTTCCGGAGTTCCGGGCCCAGGTGCCCTTGACCTGGCCGGAGATGGAGTCCATCTCAGGCACCTTTAGCCTGGGGTGAGGTACTATGTCGGATGCCTGGGGCTCAGTACCTTCGACTGAGTTCCGCGAGGGTGGAGGAATCCGAGGGGGCCCTAACTCCTTGGGTGCCCGTGTCTGAGTTTGTGAGGACTGGTGAGCAGAACTTCTCTGGAGAGTCTGGCGCAGCATTACTGGTGACAGAGAGGCCTCCGGTGACTCCCTTGGACGGATATCCTTCCCCTGACAGGGGCTGTGCTAGCGAAGGTAATTCATGTTCTACCTCATATAATCAGTGGCAGTGACTATTCGCCATTGGTGACACCACAGTGGTTAGCGATACTTTAAAGGATTGTGCCTCGACCTACTCCCATTAATACTGAACTGTTGCAAAGGTCCCAATTTGACTGTGCTGTATGTTTATTCGCTGAGAAGAATAAAACTGTGTTGGACCTATTCAGTGTGTGGAACTCTGGTTACTAGGAGCAAAGGGGAGTGGATCCGAGGAAAGAATTTGACCCTAGGACACCTACACAAAGCCCGATCTTTCTGACCTTCACCTCTTCACTTTGGAGGACATGGGCTGTGGTGTATCTCATCCCTCCCCCCGGTACTGACACCCCTAGACAGAGACAGACAAGCCGAGAATGAGAAGGGGTGAGAGGGGTGAGGTCGCTACATACATATCCGGCAACACAATACATATATTGGACAAATGGTATTTATATCAGTCTCTGACTTAAAAAGATGCCCAATGTCCCTACTATATGCATGTACACATACATACACACAGCACCCACACTATGATGTGGATTGTGGAAGGAAACCAATACTATATTGTTCTTTAACATTAGCTTTCGGGCAGCATTGGTTCCATTGGTCAGTAGTTGCAACACCCTGATTCACGAACTGATGTGGCATGTCCTACTATGTACACCATCTGTCGTCTTTCAACAGAAATTACTGTTCATTCATTTTCTCAACCCTTTGTGTATTAACAGTACAGCTTTTTTACCGATTGAGACACAGCAGGGAATATTTGCTTTATTGGAAGAAGGATTATATTTGAGCTAGCAAAAGACGTGTAGCAGTGAGCTGTGAAGTGGTAATAATATGAATGAAGTGCTGTGCAGATGTTCATTAACCACTTAAAGTGGAAGTAAACCCTCCTATCATTTTCAGGCAAGGAAGCTGCCATCTTGGCCTCTGTTTAATCTTCAACTGCCATGTTGATGCACATGTGATCAGTTATGACTCCAGCCATTGGATGGTTTGACAGTTTGGTTGAAAGCACAACCAATGTGACAGTTGGCATTCCCGGCATACCGGGAATTTAACTGCTTTTTGAAACTGTTAAATCTATGGGTTTACTTCCGCTTTAAGCCCCGGACCATTTTGTTGCTAAAGGACCAGGCCCCTTTTTGCGATTCGGCACCCCGTCGCTTTAACTGACAATCGTGCGACGTGGCTCCCAAACAAAATTGACGTACTTTTTTTTCCACAAATAGAGCTTTCTTTTGGTGGTATTTGATCACCTCTGCGGTTTTTATTTTTTGCGCTATAAACAAAAATAGAGCGACAATTTTGAAAAAAATTACATATTTTTTACTTTTTGCTATAATAAATACCCCCCAAAAATATTATTTTTTCCTCATTTTAGGCCGATACGTATTCTTCTACATATTTTTGGTAAAAAAAATCGCAAAAAGCGTTTATTGTTTGGTTTGCGCAAAAGTTATAGCGTCTACAAAATAGGGGGTAGTTTTATGGCATTTTTATTAATATTTTTTTTTTTTACTAGTAATGGCGGCGATCAGCGATTTTTATCGTGACTGCGACATTATGGCGGACACATCGGACACTTTTGACACATTTTTGGGTCCATTGTCAGTTTTATAGCGATCAGTGCTATAAATATGCACTGATTACTGTGAAAATGACACTGTGAAGGGGTTAACCTCTAGGTGGCGCTGTAGGGGTTAAGTGTGCCCTAGTGAGTGATTCTTACTGTAGGGGGGCGTGGCTTGGCGAGTGGCGTCACTGATCGTCGTTCCCTATGACAGGGAACAGACTATCACTGACATGCCACTTGGAAGAACGGGGAAAGGTTTGTTTACACTTACCTCTCCCCGTTCTACAGCTCTGTGACCCGATCGCGGGACACCGGCGGCGATCGGGTCCATGGGTCCCGGGGGCACGGTCATGGAGCTTCGGACCAGATCCCGAGCCGGCGGCGCATGCGTGACCCACGGCTGGGATCTTAAAGGGGACGTACCTGTACGCGCTTGTGCCCAGCCGTGCCATTCTGTCGACATATATCGTCGTGCGGCGGTCCTTATGTGGTTAAAGCTAGGTTTACACTGGTACGATGCGGGAACCACAGTGATTTCTGTGCGGGTTCTCGTACCACATCAGAATCACAGGCAGTTCACACTGCCTTCTGCAAACCGCTGCAGGTGTCAATATATATATATATATATATATATATATATATATATATATATATAAAGTTAATGACAACCCCAAATCAGTTTGCAGAACGCAGTGCGAACTGTGGAAATCAGAATAAATAGGATCACATGGGTCTGAACACCCATGCAATCCAATTCGAGTATGGACCAAAAAAAGGTCCATACTGTACCATTTTGATGCAAATGCAATGCGATTTCAGCCATACAAACTGAAAGTGATGTGCACAGGAATGCGGTACGAATCACCTGCGATGTCTGCATTCGCATTAGTGTGAACACAGCCTTATGTGTTGCTTTTGTAGCAAACATGTTTATTGGATGTCCAAGTATGGAAGATCCCAAAATTTCACATATCAAGCATTATTCTGTGCTTTGTGTGCTTTGTGTGCATGTTGTTAATACAGTGCTTTGAAAAAGTATTCATACCCCTTGAAATTTTCCACATTTTGTCATTTTACAACCAATAACATAAATGTATTTTATTGGTATTTTATGTGGTAGACCAACACAAAGTGGCACATAATTGTGAAGTGGAAGGAAAATGATGAATAAATTTGTGAAAAGTGTGGCGTGCATTTGTATTCAGCCCCAGAGTCAATATTTTTTAGAACCACCATTCACTGCAATTACAGCTGCAAGTCGTTTTGGGTATGTCTCTACCAGCTTTGCAGATCTAGAGAGTGAAATTCTTGCCCATTCTTCTTTGCAAAATAGCTCAAGCTCTGTCAGATTGGATGGAGAGCGTCTGTGAACAGCAATTATCAAGTCTTGCCACAAATTCACAATTGGATTTAGGTCTGGACTTTGACTGGGCCATTCTAAAACATGAATACGCTTTGATCTAAACCATTCCACTGTAGCTCTGGCTGTATGTTTTGGGTTTTTGCCCTGCCGGAAGGTGAACCTCCGCCCCAGTCTCAAGTTTTTTTGCAGACTCTAAAGCCCCGTACACACGATCGGTTTGACTGATGAAAACCGTCCGATGGATGGTTTTCATCAGACCAACCGATCGTGTATGGTACCCATCGGTCTTTTTTCCATTAAAAAACCGATGGGAATTTCCGATCGTCTATGGGCAAGTCCATCGGTTAAAAAACCCACGCATGCTTAGAATCAAGTCGACGCATGCTCAGAAGCATTAAAGTTCATTTTTCTCGGCTCATCTGAGTGTTTTACGTCACCGCGTTTGGAACGGTCGGTTTTTTGACTGATGGTGTGTGGCCAAGACTGATGAAAAACAGTTTCATCGGATTTCCGATGAACAAATCCATCGGACGAAAATCCATAGGTTATCCGATCGTGTGTACGGGGCTTAACAGGTTTTCTTCTAAGATTACCCTGTATTTGGCTCAATCCATCTTCCTATCAACTCTGACCAGATTCCCTGTCCCTGCTGAAGAAATGCATCCCCACAACATGATGCTGCCACCACCATGTTTCACGATATGGATGGTGTGCGCAGAGTGATGTGCAGTGTTAGTTTTCCGCCACACATAGCGTTTTGCTTTTAGGCCAAAATGTGTGCATGACTAATTAGTTATCCTGTGGACAGATTCTCCCACCTGAGCTGTGGATCTCTACAGCGCCTCCTGTTACCATGGGCTTCTTGGCTTCTTCTCTGATTAATGCTCTCCTTGCCCAGCCTGTCAGTTTAGGTGGACCACCATGTCTTGGTAGGTTTGCAGTTGTGCCATACTCTTTCCTTTTTTGGATGATGGATTAAACAGTGCTCCGTGAGATGTTCAAAGCTTGGGATCATATTTATAACCTAACCCTGCTTTAAACTTTTCCACAACTTTATCCCTGGCCTGTCTGGTGTGTTCATTTGGCCTTCATGATGGTGTTTGTTCACTAAGGTTCTCTAACAAACCTCTGAGGGCTTCACAGAACAGCAGTATTTATACCGAGACACATTACACACAGGTGGACTCTATTTACTAATTAGATAACTTCTGAAGGCAATTGGTTCCACTAAACTTTAGTTAGGGGTATCAGTAAAGGGGGCTGAATACAAATGCAAGCCACACTTTTCACATATTTGTAAAATATTTTGAAAACCATTTATCATTTTTCTTCCACTTCACAATTATGTGCCAATTTGTGTTGGTCTATCACATAAAATCCCAATAAAATACATTTACGTTTTTGGTTGTAACATGACAAAATGTTGAAAATATCAAGGGGTATGAATACTTTTTCAAGGCACTGTATGTGACCCTGGTAAATCCTTTGGATAACAAGTAATCTGCAACATTTGTGAAGGTTGTCAATAATCCAGGTAATCTGATAGCTAGTAGTAATTACATTCAACTGGACATGTTTTGTAATGTTGATTATTTTTCCTTACTCACACAATCCTCAATTCTTATAGAAACAACTGACAACTGTATGTGATACTTTTTTTATTTGAACTAACATACAAGCTTTCAGGGTATGTCCTCTTATTCAAAGTCTGAGCAATACTAAATTTAAATGAGAAAGGTTACAAGGACAAAACCATCAACACAAGCATAAACAAGGCCTTGAAAACCTGTAGAGAAATCGACTTCAATAAAAAGCGAGAAAAATAAAAAAATAACTTGTACCTTTAGTAACCACATACAATCCAGCACTAGAAGGGATAAGAAAGATAATCAAAGATTTACAACCCATCATAACAGAGGATGAAACTATGAAAGAAATATTCCAACAACCCCCAATGCTGGCTTTCAGACAACCACCCAACCTCAGAAAAACGAATAAGCAGGAAACTTCATGGGATTGCATGCAGCCCACTAATCCCTTACCATAAATATTATACCTAAAAAAACATAACGCTTAAATAAAAAACACACGGAAAAACATATTGGCATAAATAATGGCCGTGGCACTTTATTGGTATAAATTAATTATTATTAAAATCTTTATTAAAATAAATTCATTAAATCAGAAAACCAATAAATATATATATATAAGCTCAGTTATTGGAACTCGAGCCAAAATAACTTAATTTAACATTAACATCCCCCCCAGAAATCCAGGGTGATTTAAACCACATAAGAGGGTAGGGTGGGTAGCTCTTTTACCCAGGCTTGATCAACTGTGAGGAAAAAACCCTCAGAAAACCCCCTTTTATAGGGGCACCGAGACCTTCTAGAAGCTTCCACAGCCCCTATTTGGTCAATTAACCCTCCATCTCAAATCCTTAAAGGGACAGTATCCCAATTCCATATTCAAAATACCTCATGACTGAACCTGAATTTTAGTGGTGGGAAAAAACAGGGGGCGGGGCCGCAGCAAGCCCATGAAGGAGGGCCCAAATGCTAGTTCCCTCCTTTTACATGGGATTGCAATGCAGCCAACTAATCCCTTACCATAAATATTATACCTAAAAAACATAACGCTTAAATAAAAAACACACGGAAAAACATATTGGCATAAATAATGGCCGTGGCACTTTATTGGTATAAATTAATTATTATTAAAATCTTTATTAAAATAAATTCATTAAATCAGAAAACCAATAAATATATATATATAAGCTCAGTTATTGGAACTCGAGCCAAAATAACTTAATTTAACATTAACATCCCCACAAGCCGGGACTTGTTTTTGAAAAAAAAAACAAGAACCGGCCTAACCCATAACCACGGCCATTTCAATACAATTCTGTAAACCTAAGTTAAACAGATCAATGCCAACGTCCGAAAGGTGCACTCCAATCCTGACGGTAAAAACCAGGAATGCCACCTTCCAAATCAACATGCCGATACGCAAAACCACGAACGACCGGTAAAAATTTTGAAACCGCCCTATTAATACGTTTTCTAATTTTCTCCATCACTCTATTCTGCCCAGAGGAAAACCAACACAGTCTGGGTATGAGTTCTGAAAAAACAATCACAGAGTTAGGCGAAACTAATTGGAATCTTTGAATATTACTTTTAATTTGAAAAATTAAGTCTAACGTTCTGACCTTACATAAGTCATTCCCACCTAAATGAATTATGAGAATATTAGGCAAGGGCCACACTTCCATTAATCTAGCTAAAACAGTGAAAAGGTGAAACCATCAAAGACCTCTAACGCCTTTCCAAAGAACTATAAACTCATCCTGAGGCATCTACAAATTTTCTGAGTAAACTCTTTGTGCGGCTCTTTTCTTTGCCCAATAAATGTATGAGTGTCCTACGATCCAGACACATTTTCTGATCCCTAGAGAGATCAAACAAATAAATTAGGACGAATGTAAGATTTAAAACACTTGGAGCCCCACCTACCTATTTTCATAATGTCCTCATTTGCCATACCATTCTGTGCTGCTACCGAAGCCGCTCCGATTCTAAAGGAAGGAGCTGTGAACTTAAAACCTTTAAAACCTAAAACATTAAGACCTTTTTTTAAAACTGCGCTAAACTGGAAATTAGTAAGAGGACTTCCGTCCAAATGTAACAAAAATTGACCACTAAAGTTAGGGCGTAAAGATGCATATTTTTTTAGCAGGACAACTGGGCAAATAAGTTCATCATCACAAGAAGAGACAACTAACCAATGACCCTTACCCAATTGATCTGTTTTAGATTTTTTTTGTCCAAAATGATATGATCCTCTTGCAATCCGGACAAACTGTTCCTGTTGGGAGGAACAAGTTCCGAGATTCGTAAGGCCCCAAAAAACGATAGCACAAAAGCAGAACGAAATAATAGTGCTTCAAATGCAGAAAAACAGATGGAACTCATAATTCCACACAGTTTTACCAACATTTCCATTGATATCGGACGTCGATCATCCAGAACGTAATTCACCTTCTTATAACCCTTTAATGCTTGCCTAATAGAAAAATAACTATTGCAGGTAGGCATATGCCAAATATGACAAAAGAATGAAATGCCAGCTAAAAGTTTGACTATGTGGCTTGGAGAAAACTTATCAAGCATTAAAGATTCCAGAAATAATAAAATCCTATCCTCGGCTGTAAAAAAATCAGAGAACTCGTTATGCGAGCAGAACAACTCCTATTTCTTCCAAGCTCTGGAATACTCATTCCAAGTTTTAGGAGCAACAGAGTTTTTAATTGCTTGAGAGACCAGACTCAAATCAAATCCCATAGGTGAACAGGGCAAGGTTGGCCCTCCAGGTCTGCATTGGGAAGCAATTGACGAAAAAGCTTCATCTGAAAACGAGAAAGTGAATCTGCTAAAACATTGTCTATACCTGGTGTAAACTGAGCCTTAATCCATATATTCCTTTTAAGGCATAAAAAGACCAAATGACGCAATAGTTTCACAACAGGTAAGGACTTAGAAGATAAACAGTTGATTGCGAAAAGAACACCCTTGTTATCCGTTTTAACAAGGATACGCTTATTCACAAAAAACCGACCCCAAATCTCAATAGCAGCAACCACTGGAAAAAGTTCCAAAAGAACAATATTCTTTGTCAAATCCTTGGCTATCCAAGCATCAGGCCATGTTCCACAACACCAATGCTCTTTCCATATGGCTGCAAAGCCCTTTGATCCAGCAGCATCAGTAAAAAGGCAAAAATCCACTGCACAGATGAATTGTTCTTGGAAAAAAGAACGCCCATTGTATTCATCCAAAAATTTTGACCATACTACTAAATCCTCCTTAAGAGAATCAGTCAAACGGATATGGGAGAATGATGATTTTAAACCTGCAGTAGCAAGGTATAAACGTCTGGAAAAAATACGGCCAACCGGCATCACCCTAGATGTAAAAGCCAATAATCCCAATAAAGATTGCATTTCTCTCAGAATGACTGTTTTTCTACGTAAGAAAACAGCAATTACATTTTTTAATTTGACAATTTTTTGTTCAGGCAACCTAAATTCCGATAAATTTGTATCTATAAGGATTCCCAAAAATTAAATTACTGTACAGGGGAGTACAGTTTTTCTGAAGCCAAAGGAATCCCAAAAGAATTAGCATTGTCAGTAAATGTAGAAAGTAAATTGAAACAAAATTCAGAGTCCTTTGGGCCTATAAATAAAAAATCATCTAGATAATGTACTATATCATCCCAGTTTGCCTGTAGAGACACTACCCAATGAATAAAAGAAGAAAATTCCTCAAAATAAGAGCATGAAAGTGCACACCCCATGAGGAGACATTTATCATAAAATAAAACCCGTCAAAGAAGAAACCAAGAGAGTTAAAAGCCTCAGGAACAATAGGTAACAGCCTAAAAGTGGACTTAATATTGGCTTTAGCCATCAAAGCCCCTGGACCAACTGACCTAATCTTCTCAACCGCCTCCTCAAACGAAGAGTAAGATACCGAACATAAAGACCCATCAATCTCATCATTCAGAGAATTTCCTGAAGGAAAAGATAAATGATGAATAAGTCTAAATGTATTCGGTTCTTTTTTAGGGACTAGACCTAATGGCGATATCCGGAAATTTAAAAAAGGGGGAGATGAAAAAGGACCTGCAATCCTACCTTCAGACAACTCGCTCTGTAATTTTTTCCAAACTATCTCAGGAGCCTTATAAACAGATTTTAAGTTTTTTACTATAACACAACCTTCACCTAGAAAAGATGGCAAAGGAATGCCATAATAAAAACCTTGCATTAAAAACTTAGCTCTCGCCTTGTTTGGGCACTTGCCCAACCACTGGAGCATATTTTCCAGTATCACTGGTGTGTGACCCTTTGTTAGCATGTTCTTTTTGGGACTGCAAAGACAAATTCCTTTTATAACACTTCACCACTGGGTGCGACCCAGTGCAGAAAGAACACTCATGCCTGTATCTGCAAGAAGTGTTCCATCTGCACTGTGATTCGTTAAAAGAAAAGCAAACTCCTTTTTTATATGCAGAAGGTACATTGCTAACTGTGTTCTGTCTAGCTACAGGAGGCTTCTGTGGAGTGATAAGATTTAGCCACAGGCCGACATCCTTCATACCAAATTTAAGGGTGGGGTGTATTGCCAACTTTTGACGAAAAGATTCGTCATAGTGGAACCACCCCATCCCGCCAAAATTCCTATACGCCTCCATTACATGTTCCAGATGCTGAAATAAACCACTGCATAATTCATGTTTTCTTTCAGCCAAAACACTGGAGAATATACAATATCCCTGTAGCCAATTAAAAAATGATCTGGGAACAAACTTACGGTCATCCTCAGATTTTTTATCCTGACGAAAAGAAAAATCTTTTATATTAGGAAGTAATGCCATAATATCCACAAATTCTCCATTCCATATTTTTTCCTTTACCGACATGGGCAAATGGGTTCCGGCGACAAATCTTCCGGCACTTCTTCAGCACGGCCAGCTTCTTCCAACGCCGGAGCTCCAGCCTCTTCACCCTCCGCCAGCGACAGGCACCTCCGCAGCCAGTCATCGCCTCCGCCACTCTCCGCTCGTTCCAGGATCTTCCTGAGGAGGGTCTTCATGATCAAGCCTAAAAGGTAGCCTGTATTATAGCTCTTTTACCCAGGCTTGATCAACTGTGAGGAAAAACCCCTCAGAAAACCCCCTTTTATAGGGGCACCGAGACCTTCTAGAAGCTTCCACAGCCCCTAATTGGTCAATTAACCCTCCATCTCAAATCCTTAAAGGGACAGTATCCCAATTCCATATTCAAAATACCTCATGACTGAACCTGAATTTTAGAGGTGGGAAAAAACAGGGGGCGGGGCCGCAGCAAGCCCATGAAGGCGGGCCCAAATGCTAGTTCCCTCCTTTTACATTCTGATCACAAATAACGGAAGCAAACCCTGCAATAAAAAAAAATGCTGCAAACTGTGCAGCCAAATCAATCTAAAAGTGCCACACACACAAAAGTGACCTTTCATTATCACAGGATCATACAGCTGCACCTCCAGTCATTTTGTGTACCTTATCCAATGCAAAAGATGTAGCAAAGGATCTTATGTTGCTGAAACAGGACAGAAGTTGCAAACAAGGATGAATTTGCACAGAAATACCATCAAGGAACATAAAGAAGATGAGTTCTGCACACCTGTGGGACATCATTTCTCACAACAATGCCACACCATGGAAGACCTCAATGTCTTAGCTCTTAAAGGGAATTTCACAACTACCGTATATACTCGAGTATAAGCCGAGTTTTTCAGCACATTTTTTTGCTGAAAAGTTTGTTGTCCAGGGGACCTACGGCCGGGGAGCACCGATTTTTAAAACCCGGGCACCCCTTCCATAGACTCCCATGTTAAAAGGTAATTTCTCAAGTGAATTTGGGGACCCGGTACCAGCCGGTCGTAGGTCCCCTGGACCCAAAACTTGGCACACAAGTAGCCCCATTTCTCCTCTACAAGTGTGCAAAGTGTGTTGTCTGGGGGACCTATAGCCGGGGAGCACCGATTTTCCAAAGCCGGGCACCCCTTCCATAGACTCCCATGTTAAACGTCAGTCTAGTCATGGACTCAGTGAGGCATGGGCACAGTGAGGCATGGGCACAGTGAGGCATGGACACAGTGAGGCATGCACATGGACACAGTGAGGCATGGACACAGTGAGGCATGGACACAGTGAGGCATGCACATGGACACAGTGAGGCAAAGTGAGGCACAGTGAGGCATGCAGATGGACACCCTAGGCTTATACTCGAGTCAATACGTTTTCCCATTTTTTTGTGGTAAAATTAGGTGCCTCGGCTTATATTCGGGTCGGCTTATACTCGAGTATATACGGTATTCAGGAAAAGAAAGTAAAACTTTTGAACTAAGAACTAAGAATGATAGTTCTATTTAATACATAAGATAACGGCCTGAATTTAGATATGGATTTCCTTACTCATTATCCAACAGTTTTACTACCTATAGCTCTCCCTCCGTCTTATCTCACTAACTATGCTAGTTGTATTACCATTGCCATGTACATTTCTGTGTGTGTGTGTGTTTTTTTTATTCAATCAGAGATTGCCTTTTTTTTAAACACTCTGCTTGTCCTGAAAAATTGTATGTTAGTGCAAATAAAAAAAGTATCACGGACAGTACTCAGTAATTGTTTCTGTGGCAAGTGCACTAATACAACTAACATCACCTCAGTTCTTATGAGTATCAGAAATGTGCTCCTTGATCCAATTATCAAAGAATGTGTCAAGGCAGATGATGATTGTCAAAGAATATGATGAGGGTGTGAAAGTTTGTTAAACCATCCTGTTCTAATTACATAATACAGTCACCATGGTGACATGACATCTGGGGCATGTGTTAATTGTTCAGGTTACATGGTTGAGGGTGTTGTCAAACCATTGTTTGATGGGGGTCCTTTTAAAGCTCTAATGGCCCCTGTACTCTGTATTTTTTTTTCTAGTGGTCCTAGTTATGACACATTTGACATCCTGTTCATGGTACATTGTCCATACATGTGCCATCAAATTGCCTGAAAATATGTGAGCAAATGCTTCTCTGTATTTAAAAAGAACAAAACAGATGCATATTTTTCTACCATTTTCCATCTTTTCAACATACATTTGCCAACTTCTCCTCTTAAATGTGTCTAAAGGCAAGACTTTTAGGTTCCTATCGATGTCTGTGTGTCTTATAGGAAAATTCACACTAAAGAAAAGTACTGTCATACTGCAATACTGGTCCTAAAATGGTTTCAGTAACAAGTGTGTTAGGGAAAATTTTCCTTTACTTTGGAGATGTTTTCTCTTACATCCTGTTGTGTATTTGAGATAGCAAGTGAAGGGAAATCGGACCCATGGGACATTAAAAATAAATTCCTACTATAGCCAAAACCCCCCAAAAAAAAAACACATTTGAGTTTATGTATATACTTTAATGTGTGTTTAAACACTTATTTTAGGGTTTGAACAGTTAAAGTGTGGTCGTGATGCACTTGGTAGTGCATCACACTGCTAACCTACAAATTCAATACATTTGCAAAGCCCAGAAGTTGACACTATTGCACTGCAGGTATAGGGGTTTGGTGTTCACATTTGGGCATTGGGCTATCTACATGTAAATGGAACTTGTATTTTCTTCTAGGTATACCAGTTGGCTTCCACGATCTAAAACATAATAAAAGAGTGTGACTCTACGTCAGCCTTTCTCAACCTTTTCAACACAGAGGAACCCTTGAAATAGTTCTCCGGTCTCGGGGAACCACTGCTAAAATTGAGAAATCTACAAATCATGATACATTAGTGTGACGGTCAGTTGGAAGAATGGTCCTTACACTTGTGGCAATTGAGAATTACCTCCTTACAGATAGCTAAAAAGATCAATGGGGTCAGTGTAAACTTATCCAAGAGGCAGAAATTGCCCAATGCTGAAGGAACCCCTAGCAACCTCTGGAGGAACCCTAGGGTTCCACGGAACCCTGGTTGAGAATCACTGCACTACGTAGTAGGTAGTGAGGTCCAGAATATTGAGGAACTTTATGTAAAGCATGACTGTGTTGTATCACTACTGTCAATACTGCCACCACTTCTATTACTACTACTAGTATTACTTTTACTAGTAATAATAATTTTTAAGAGAACAAAAAAAGCACTCTATGGAAGTTTTCATTAATATGCAAGGTCTTTTTTTTTATTTAACACATTCATATTTTGTCCACATTTTTAAAATATATTTCTGAAATAATATGTTTATGCTCTATAAAAAAGCAGCAACATCACTGCAATAAATTGTTTAAAAAGATAAGCATTCATAATTGCAGAGAAAGGTCAGTCTAGTAGATCTGAAACATAACTAGGTCAAGTTTTATGTTCACTGAAGCCTGTCACAATGCCCGTGTCATACAATGATAGGGTGATTTGATTTGATTTGATTTGCTGGAGGTCGTCGGTTATCTGGAAGTAGATTATTTATTCCTTCCACTCCTATATCTAGATCTTTCCACACGACATTGCTCCAGGTAAATTTGCAATCACTGCAGTTTTCACTGGGTTAATGTTTCAACTGAAATGGTTTCAAAATGAATAACTTTATTGTGCAGAAAGCAGAAAAGAGCAATCCAAGCTTACTTTCTTCCCAGCTGAGATTAAAATCTTAAAAGCATACATTTTTCTTTTTGTTTATTACAAATAAATTCCTCATAGCAGATATGACTGCAATTCAATTGCAAATAAGCATTGTATTGTACTGTCTTTAAATCTGGACACTGTTTAAATGAATCACTCTATTTCTTAAAATGTACACATTGGAAATTATGACAATTCCAGTGTTACATATTACTAAACACCAGGCACCGTTTTCTTGTCTTTTTACATGCCAGGAAAAGGTATGGTTTATTTATTTTTCCCTATTCGTCTTTCAGGACAGCCACAATGAGAGACATAGGCTCCTCCCTTTCCACAGGAAACACTGCGCCAGCATACATAAATTCTCACTTCCCCTGCCGGCCTTCAGTTGTTAGTGTTTCCTCCGGAGGGGAGACACTGTGCAGGAGCCAGACTAAATCAGTCAGGGGACTGAAGCATTTTTCTTACCTGAAAGGAAGCAGGGGCTTCCAGGGTATGGTTGTGGGGTAGTCGCCCACCTTCCGTGAGCCACCCCAGCCTGGTCAAGTGCGGCTGAAGGCTGAGGGGGGACCCCTATCGCGTCCACAGGGCCGCAGCAAGGAGGCAATCCGCCCTCCGTGTATATGGATACATGCCGCATTTTTGGAACCCGCGGGCCGGACGACGTGGCGACGTCATTTCCGGCGGAGGGCGGATGCTTCCCCTTTAACCCGCGACTTCCGGTTCCGGGTCGCGGTGCTGATAGGGGCCCAGGCAGAAGCTGGAGAGAGTCCAAATCGCGCACAGGCAGCGTGGGACTCAGCGGAGGCAGCCACCTGCAGTCAGCATGTCGGAAGCAGAGGCTCAAGCGGCACACACTGACACCACCTCCAGCCTTCCTAAGGTAAGAGTACCCTGGGGTGGGTTCCTCTCTACCTAGGAATACCCCTCCATGCATGGTTCCTGTCCATGGGGGGGTAATAGCCCCCTGGGTGGTCAGGGGGGGAGGCACTGGTTCCTTACATGATAGAAGGTTCAGCGCACTCCGGGGGTTGTACCTGTTGTCAACATTTTTTTACTAAATGTTTTTGTATGGTTTTGTTGTCTTCCTGTATTTAGAAGGCTACAGAGAAATCGAGATCAACCCATACCTCTAAAAAGAAGTGTGCCTCCTGTAGGGACACGCTAGGGGAGGCATGGGGGAAGGTCCTATGTAAAAGTTGCATTGACACCCTGGTGAAAGAAAGGGATTCAGAGCAGGAGTCTGGACTGGCAGCTTCCGTGAAGGAGCTCTCGTCCACCTTTTCGTCTTTCAAGAGTCTATTTGAAAGATTTCAACTCCCCTCTGTTCCCACTTCCCAGGATACAACCCCCCCACCGGCTCAGGGCTCTGTTCCGGCTAATCCTGCCACTGTTTCAAGGGCAGAGGAGGTTTCAGGCCCTTCCGGTGTACAACAGGCACATCCAGATAGTGTCACCTCTGAGTCTCAAGAGGACTCAGACGGAGAAGCCCAGGACGGGGAGTCCAGGAAAACCTCCAGGTATAAGTCCCTGGATGAGGTAGAGGACCTCTTGGGGGCAATTTATACCACCCTCGGTATACAGACCGATAAAAAGCCCTTGACCCTTCATGATAAAATGTATAAGGGTCTGGGTGAACAGAAGAAAAAAGTCTTCCCTGTACATAATGTACTGATTGACACTGTCAAAAGGGAATGGCAGGACCCGAGAGGAAGCCCTTCTTTTCTACATCTCTAAAAATAAGGTTTCCTTTCTCGGATGACCCAACGTCCATTTGGAATAAGAACCCCAAATTAGACGCCGCCTTCTCCCAGGTCTCTAGGAACACGGACCTAGCATTCGAGGACATGGGAGCCTTGGCGGATGTCATGGACAAAAGGATAGACTCCCTACTAAAGAAAACATGGGACTCTACTATAGGGAATCTAAAGCCTGAGATGGCCGTGACAGTTGTGGCCCGCAACTTGGAACATTGGCTTCTTAAAATCCAGGAGCATATTGAGGCTGGGACGGCTGAAGAAACAATTCTAGCCTCCTTTCCGACTATCCTGCAAGGAATTGCTTATATAGCGGACGCCTCTGCGGAATCAGTCCGCATGTCAGCCAGGTCGGCAGCCCTGGCCAATTCTGCTAGAAGAGCCCTCTGGCTGAAGACTTGGCCAGGTGACAGTGCCTCCAAGGCTAAGCTGTGTGGGATACCCCTAACGCAGTGGTTCTCAACTCCTGTCCTCAGGACCCACTAACAGGCCAGATTTTAAGTATTACCTTGGTGAGATGCAGACTAGAATACTGCAATCCCTGAGCAGCAAATTATATCACCTGTGATGCATTTCAGTTATCTTGCAAACCTGGCCTGCTGGTGGGCCCTGAGGACTGGAGTTGAGAACCACTGCCCTAACGGGAGACCTACTTTTCGGCCCCGGTCTCGATTCTGTTCTGGACCGGACGGCAGATAAAAAGAAGTCCTTTCCCCCTAAGCGGAAGGCCCCAGTATTATCAAAAAAGGGGTTTCGTCCACAGGGTCAGAAGGGGGCTCCCAGGTCTGAAAGACAGAAAAAGATTTGGACCTCTAAAGGCAGAGGCAGAGGTGGAGCATTTTTTTGCCCTCCTCAACAGCCCGGGAAAAACCCCTGACTCTCTAGTCAGGGTGGGAGGAAGACTGGGGATCTTCCTCCCACTATGGGAGACAATTTCCCCCAACCAATTTATTCTGGGGATCATAAGAAGGGGGTACCATTTAGAGTTTGCAAGACCCCCCCCAGAGATATCTTGTCACATCTCTTCCCAAGTGCAGGGAGAAGTCCCAAGCCTTGTTGGGAGCTCTGGAAGATCTGGAAAGTCAGAACGTAATACGCAGAGTTCCAGAAGCAGAGGAGGGAAGGGGATTCTATTCTCACATTTTTGTGGTAAAGAAAGCTTCCGGAGGATTCAGACTAATTCTGAATCTACAGCCCCTGAACAGATCGATTGTATACAAACGGTTCCGGATGGAGTCGATTTTTTCTGTCAGGGCCCTCCTCCCCCCCGATTGCTTCATGGTGTCCCTGGACCTCAGGGACGCATACCTGCACATCCCAATCGCAGAAAACTCTCAACGTTTTCTACGTCTAGCAGTCAACCTAGACGGAACAGTAGTACACCTACAGTTCCAAGCTCTGCCATCCGGGGTATCCTCATCGCCCCGCATTTTCACCAAGGTTCTGGCGGAACCGTTGGCATTTCTGCGACTTCAGGGAGTATCCATCATAGCCTACCTGGACGATCTGCTTCTATTTGCAGCATCACCAGAACAGCTATCCAGAGATCTGGAAAGGACAAGGAGTGTTCTTACGGACCTAGGGTGGCTTCTAAATTTAGAGAAGTCCAGCCTAGTCCCATCACAGAGGATAACGTACCTAGGGTACACTTTGGATTCAACTCTTTTGAGAGTTTTCCTCCCGATGGAGAAGATCCTAAAGTTAGACAGGGCAGTGACGTCCCTTCAGAGCAACCTCCATGTGACAATAAGATATCTGATGTCGACATTGGGTCTATTGACATCTACCCTCCCAGCAGTCCAATGGGCAGGACTGCACTTTCGCCCACTACAGGCCTTCGTTTTGAAGATCTGGGACCACAGTCTAGAAGCTCTAGACAACCTGGTTCAGGTACCTGCCCAGGTAAAAAGATCCCTCTGGTGGTGGAGGAGGGTTTCAAATCTGTCGCAGGGGCGTCTGTGGTTTATCCCAGTATCTCGGGTGGTAACCACGGACGCAAGTGGCAGAGGCTGGGGGGCACACCTGGGATCCCTTCCAGCACAAGGCACCTGGGAGTTAGAGGAACTAAACAGGTCGTCCAACTGGAAGGAGCTGAGAGCAGTGGGTCTAGCTCTCAAGTTTTTCCAGGAACAACTCCGGGGTCACGACACTCAGGTGAGGTCAGACAACTCTTCGGCAGTAGCCTATCTGAACAAACAGGGCGGCACAAAGAGCGGAGTCTTGTCGGCCCTAGCAGCAGACATTCTGGGCTGGGCCTAAATCAACACTCTCTCACTCTCAGCAATCTTCCTGAGAGGCGAGAGGAACGTCATAGCAGACTTCCTCAGTTGGACACAACTGAGAGAGAGTGAATGGGTCCTCAATCAGGAGGTTTTCCTGCTCTTAGCCAGGAGGTGGGGGCTGCCAGAGGTGGACCTCTTCGCGTCAAAGGGAAATGCGAAAGCCCCCTGGTTTTTCTCTCTAAGCAGGGGAGAGGGAGAGTTGGGAGTGGACGCACTAACCCAAAGTTGGGAATTCAGAATGTGTTATGCATTCCCACCACCGGTCCTGTTGCCCGCTGTTCTAACGAAGTTTCAGGTAGAAAACACTTCCCTGATTCTAGTGGCACCACATTGGCCCAAGAGAGCATGGTTCTCAGTTCTCAAACAGTTGGCTGTAGAACCCCCCTTCTTCCTTCCACCTCAAGAGGATCTCCTCTCACAGGGTCCAGTCCTTTGCCCCCAGGTACACAGATGGAGGCTAGCGGCTTGGCTACTGAGGAGGGCATGTTAAAAGCCAAAGGCTTTTCAGAAAAGCTAGTTACCACCCTCCTTAATAGTAGGAAAAAGGAGACTCGCCAGATCTATAGAAGAGTCTGGCTCCGCTTTAACAAGTGGTGTGCGGACTGTTCCTGTTCGGTCCATAATTCCACGTCCATCCTGGAATTCCTTCAATGTGGGGCAGATAGGGGACTTTCCATAGCTACCCTTAAAAGTCAGATCTCAGCACTCAGTGCTTACTTAGAGAAACCTCTGGCCTCCGATCCCTGGGTTGTCAGGTTTTTCAGAGCCCTATCAAGACTGAGACCAGCTCAGAATCCACCATTTCCCAGTTGGGACCTGTCTTTGGTCTTGCAGACCCTTACGGGTGCTCCCTTCGAACCCTTAGAGGAGTGTCTACTAAGGGATCTAACTTTAAAAACAGTTTTTTTGATTGCAGTGACCACTGCTAGGAGGGTCAGTGAGTTAGAAGCTCTATCCATTAGACCCCCTATTTGTATTATTTTTCCGGATCGGGTCGTTTTAAGGACCGATCCGGCATTTTTGCCCAAGGTTACTTCAAAATTCCACAGGAATCAGGAAGTAATCTTGCCTTCTTTTTGTCCAAACCCCTCAGGTGAAGGGGAGTTGAAATTTCACACCTTGGATGTCAGGAGATGCATCCTGCACTATCTAGAACAGACAAGAGCCTTTATGAAGTCAGACTCTCTGTTTATTTTATTTTCTGGGGCCAGAAAGGGCTACAAGGCATCTCGACGCACTATTGCCAGATGGCTCAGAACAGCCATAGGACAGGCATATTCCTTAGCGGGTAAAGAGGTCCTTACAGGAATAAAGTCACACTCCACCAGAGCTCTGGCAGCCTCTCAGGCAGAAAAGGCTGGAGCAACGCCAGAACAAATATGCAAGGCAGCAACTTGGTCCAGCTACGCTACCTTTGTTAGGCATTACAGAGTGGATCTGGTGTCGGCAGGTGAGCAAGCCTTTGGGCGAAAGGTTTTGCAAGCTGTAGCCCCACCCTAGTTGGTAAGTGCTCGTCTATCCTCTCATTGTGGCTGTCCTGAAAGACGAATAGGGAAAATTAGAGTTACGCTTACCGGTAACGTCTTTTCCAGTAGTCTTTCAGGACAGCCCTAGTACCCACCCTAAAATTGGGGGGTCTTACTAAAGACCGGAACGCAGCATGATAGAGATAATAATAATATGCTATTAATGTGTTCTTGTGTCTCCCCAGCTGTCCGGAGGTGATCTCAGAAAAACTGAAGGCCGGCAGGGGAAGTGAGAATTTATGTATGCTGGCGCAGTGTTTCCTGTGGAAAGGGAGGAGCCTATGTCTCTCATTGTGGCTGTCCTGAAAGACTACTGGAAAAGACGTTACCGGTAAGCGTAACTCAAATTTTTTTCATTTTTTTTTTGTATTACTTTAACTTGTATGTAAACCTAAACAACTAAAACATTTTAATAATCTATTTTTATATTCTTTGCTTTCAAATAAAGTTTAAAAGTTGGTCTTATCAGCAAGGTATATCCACAAGCCCTTTTCTAGGGTGACAATGCTTTGTAAGTTCATCTGTGTTGCTGTCACTTCTGTGCGCTCTCTCATTGGAATACTAGTAGTTGCGAAAGGGACACCTTTTAGCAATCTCCTGCCACACCCCCAGTTAGGTGGGTCATGAAGAATTAAGACGCAAAAAAGATTTGTTAAACCCACGAGTACTATTTTCACTGCTAATTGGTTTGATATTGTCTTTTTAAAATAACAGATTCAATATCTTATAGAGGTTAAATGAGTTTTAATGTAGCATAACTTTTTGTCGTATTCTAATAAAGATTATGCATTAGACCGTAAAGAGGGACTTCTGAGGAGGAAGGAGGGATAGAGAAATTTGGTTCCAAAAAAGTCAGACCCTCCAAATGAGGAATAGTTGGGACTTTTGACAAAATATCTCAGGTCAGCACTCTGCATGTCCAGTTTGATGCAGAGTCCAGACTTGAAGTCACCTCTTAGTACTGACTTTCTGGAAGGGAGAGGATGTGCAACCTCTCCCATACCAACCACCCACATACATGTTCAGATGGCGAGTATGTATAAAGGAAAAGTTTGCCCTGGTACAAGCAAGCATTGATACTTCCGGCATAACGGTACAAGTTTGGCAGCTGGGGGGCAGTAAACTTGCAGTCAACTCAGCTTTCATCTGATTCACTATTCACCACTGAAAAAGGTAATATATTGCAACTAAAGGTAGGTAGTAGGATTTTAAATACCCCTCCAGTGATCACACAAGTACACTTATGCAAGAAAAAATATGTGCATAATCTTTATTTTAACAATAAAATATTAAAAACATGTGTCAAATTGTGATGGCTTGCATAGTGATACCAGCAAAACATTATCCACTACAAACATGTATAGCTGTTTGTCAAGATGAGACCACCTGTGTGTAATTTAATCTCAGTATAAATGCAGCTGTTCTGTAAAGCCCTCATAGGTTTGTTAGAGAATCTTAGTAAACAAACAGCTTTATGAAGGCCAAGGAACACCCCAGACAGGTCAGGGATAAAGTTGTGGAGATGTTTAAAGCAGGGTTAGGTTAGAAAAAATATCCCAAACTTTGAACATCTCACCTGCACTATTCAATCCATCATCCGAAAATGGAAAGAGTATGGCACAACTGCAAACCTACCAAGACATGTCCGTCCATATAAACTGACAGGCCAGGCAAGGAGAGCATTCATAATTGAAGCAGCCAAGAGGCCCCTGTTACCTCTGGAGGAGCTGCAGAAATTCACAGCTCGGGTGGGAGAATCTGTCCACAGGACATTTATTAGTTGTGCACTCCACAAATCTGGCCTTTATAGAAGAGTGGCAAGAAGAAAGCCATTGTTGAAAGAAAGCCATAAAAAGTCCCATCTGCAGGTTGCGAGAAGCCATGTGGGGTACACAGCAAATATGGGGAAGAAGGTGCTCTGGTAAGATGAGACCAAAATTAAACTGTTTGACCTAAAAGCAAGACGCTATGTGTGGCGTATAACTAACACTGCATCTCACCTTGAACACACTGTGAAACATGGTGGTGGCAGCATCATGTTGTGGGGATGCTTTTCTTCAGCAGGGACAGGAAAGCTGGTCAGAGTTGATGGGACGATGGATGCAGCCAAATACAGGCTAATCTTAGAAGAAAACCTGTTAGAGTCTGGAAAAAACTTGAGACTGGGGCGGAGGGTCACCTTCCATCAGGGCAACGACCCTAAACATACAGCCAGAGCTACAATGGAATGGTTTAGATCAAAGCATATTCATGTGTTAGAATGGCCCAGTCAAAGTCCAGACCTAAATCCAATTGAGAATCTGTGGCAACACATGAAAAAAGTGCTGTTCATAGATGCTCTCCATTCAATCTGACAGAGCTTGAACTATTTTGCAAAGAAGAATGGGCAAAAATGGCACTCTCTAGATGTGCAAAGCTAGTAGAGACTTCCCCAAAAAGACATATGCCGCGTACACACACTCGGAATTAACAACAACAAATGTTTGATGGGAGCTTGTTGTCGGAAATTCCGACCGTGTGTAGGCTCCATCGGACATTTGCTGTCGGAAATTCTGCCAACAAAAATTTGAGAGCTGGTTCTCAAATTTTCCGACAACAAAATCCGTTCTGGTAAATTCTGAGCGTGTGTAGACAATAGACATGTGCACACTGAAATATTTTGTTTCAGAATTTCGTTTTCGTCCGAAAAATACATTTATTTAAGTACTCCTGAAATTTGTTTTTATTTATTTTGTTTCGTTAAAAAATGCATTAGTCCGAAAATCCGAAATAATTAAGGTCGAATCTGTCATTGAAGGCTTATGGTGTCTGTCGTATGTCCTAAGAAGATTCAACAGGGCAGCTAAACTGTACGACGCCGCAATCGTACATTTCCGGTCGAATATTCCGCCTACAAGCTATAGTAGAATTCTAGTGTTGCATGACACTAGTAATAATTATATTTATTAATTATTATTACTAGTCAACCAACATTAGAATTCTTCTATAGTCTATGGGCGTAGCATTTGACCATAAATGTCCGCTCGACTGCTTAGTTGAATCTTCATGTCAAATCTTCGACTAATAGAGTTAGGTTCTGCACATTCGACCTTTTTTGCTATTGTCTCTATAATGTCGAATCTTTTCTCTCTATGTCGAATATTTTCTCTCTATGTAGAATAATCTTGGGCTAATAGAGCTAAGGTTAGACACATTCGACCACAGGTTCGATAGACACAGATCGCTATTGTCAGCGTCATGTCGAATCTCCTATCTATATCGAACTGTTGTCGCAACGAAAACGAAAATAAAGCATTTGTTTATGTCAGATCTTTCGGTTTTTGGATTCTGTGCATTTGTTATCGTTTGTTAAAACGATGACGAAAATACCCGAAATTCGGATGTAAATGCATTTGATCGAAAACGAATGCACATGTCTAGTAGACAATTCCGACGCACAAAATTTAACGCATTCTCTGAATCAAGTACGAGACAGAATCGATCGGTCTGGTAAAACTAGCGTTCGTAATGGAGATAGCACATTTGTCATGCTGCAAAGAGCAGTAACGGACTGAAAAGCACGAGGCTGAAAAGCGTGAATCGTCTCTCACCAAACTTCTACTAACATGAGATTAGCAGAAGGAGTCCAAAGGGTGGCGCACTTGGTATTGAACTTCCCTTTTATAGTGCCGTTGTACGTGTTGTACGTGACCGCGTTCTTGACGTTCGCAATTTCCGCAAAATTTGTGTGACCGTGTGTATGCAATACAAGTTTGAGCCAACATAAAATAATCCACGGTTTTGTTGTCGGAATGTCCGATCGTGTGTATGCGGCATTACAGCTGTATTTGCAGCGAAAGGTGGTTCTAGAAAGCATTGACTCAGGGGGTCTGAATACAAATGCGCGCCACACGTTTCACATATTTATTTGACATTTTTTATTTATTTTTTCCTTCCACTTCACATTTAAGTGGCACTTTCTGTTGGTCTATCACATAAATCCCAATAAAATACATTTACGTTTTTGGTTGTAACATGACAAAATGTGGAAAAATTCAAGAGTTAGGAATACTATTCAAGGCATTGTAGGTGTGATCACTAGAGGGTATTTAAAATCCTACTACCTACCTTTTAATGCAATATATTTACTATAGGGATGATACCCTCCATTGGCACATCTTTTTAGATGCTTACCTCCCCTGTATATACCCAACAAACACATAAAGAAAATCTAATGAAAAAGGTAGTCTGACCCCATAAACACATCAACCTGCGTGTACTGCAACACTTGGTTTAGCAGGAGGCTTCACATAGATCTGTGTGGAATTTAACAATTAACCATTTGTGGCCCATGTGTGGTAATGTATTTGATTATCTTTTATGTATGTGAGCATATTTTGTTTAAGTATCTGCCAATAAAAACTGCATATTTCATTAGGCCAGTGTGCTCTTTTTATTTTTTATATTTTTTGTTATATGACATGTAGCACTACCCCCGTAGGAGCTGCTGGTTATTTTTGACCCTGCCGTTACCTCACACTTCACCGTCCCAGAACTTTGAGTCTAAATTGGGCAATGTGCCCACAGAAGCATGCACCAGTCACTTAGTCTTTTTCCAATGCTTTTTTATTAAACACAACTTGCAGCAGTAGAGAGATGGAGGGTTAGGGGATTTCAGATACCTTGTGCAGATCACTGAGGAACTTGAGATCCTGGAGACAAGTACACTTGCTGTCAATGGATATTGCTCACCCGGATAGGCCTCTCTCACCGGCCTAGCAGCCGGAATGATGCACGGACAAAAGTCTCTGCCACAGACTTGATGATAGTAATCAACTGTTGAAAAATCCTCTGCCACAGGATTTGGTAATCAGTAATTGACTAAGCGAACACAGCTACACAGTACCAAAGTCCTTTAAGCCATCCGGCAGTACTGTGAGGTAGATTGGTTAGGATGCATCCTCCAATTGAGTCACCAGGCTCTTCTTGAGATACCAGCCTTCTGCTCAGTCCTCGCCAAGAAGAGTCCTCCCCTGGATCTTCCAATTGCTCGGCTTCTTCCAGGCAAGACAGCACAGGACCATCCCCGAAACAAGTAGGCCCCAGACAACTTCCGGACCTACTTGCAGTAACGTAGCCTCGGGCCAGCAGGGCCCGAGACAAAAGAGGAGTTGTCACATACCTTAGGCCAGGCAGGCCATGAGGTCAGAGCCCGAAAAAATGGCGTCTGCCCCTTAAGTATCCTCTCCCAGAATGCACAGCGGTAAAACACTCCCACTGGGCTGTTTCTGGGGAAGGGACACCCAATACACTTCAGCCTGTTGTATTTCCAACACTGGCCGGTGGTGACAACGACACCTACCGGCAACAGTGGGAAATGCTCCCAACACAGCCAAAGCTGGAACAGAGGCTAATTTAGCCAGAAACATTACATTCTGAACTATGTACAATTCTGATGACCCACTAAATTTACATGATAGTGCCTGGTCAACAGGAGCAGGGCGCTACAGACAGAATGTCTGGGAGAGAAATTTTTAAAAAGCTAAGGAGGGTATTTTTTAAGAAAAAGAAGCAGTTTTGTTAACATTTAATTCTGCTTTTATAGTTATATATTGAAATCAGCAAATCATCAATGTGAAGTAAATAGAGTAACAATGCTGAACATAAAGATATCTTTGGTCAAGCTTTGGTGTAATTTAAAGTCAAGGGTAATTTACCACCCAACGCTATTTAATTGGAAAGTTACAATATAGTCCACAGATCAGAGTTCTGTACTGTAGGAAATCTAGCCATATATACTGTAGTAAACAATTCATTAATGTGTTATTCTGAGAAGGCTGCCTTGTACTTGAGCATATTTGGTCAATTATGGGGCAGCACCCTTGCTATTAGCTTTTTACTGAACAAATGTGACTAGCCATGTATCCACAGTCTTGAAATTGTATGTTAAAGTGGTTAACTGATTTAGGTCAATATTGTTTGGAATGTTCCTGCAGCATATAACAGATAATTGGATGTTTAATTAATAAGCATGTGAACTCTATTGACTTTTAATATGTCACTCTGTGCTAGTGTGTGAACCGCTATATGTGTGCATCATATTTAGTAAGATGTGTTCTGTTTTATGATGGTAATATTGCTTTTTGTCTTAATTACATGTTTTTACCATTAATTAAACCTACATATGTCATTCGTGTTTGAAGCGCATGGCTCAACGGGTGTTATTGCCCCAGCTATGAGAGGTCTTATATCTATTGCCAATTTAGAGAAGTAAGCTAAAGTCAACTGAAATATATATTTTTGTGTGTAATGTGGGTGCTTCTTCATGTAACTTGTGAGCTGGTACATCTTTAAACCCTTGTAAAGAGGTCTTAGAGAGGAGTCCTTCTACGTGTGATATTACCTACATTGGTGGCCAATAGATTCATAGGAAGCTCTTTGGTTAAGGCAGAATTCTCTCTTTTTGTCTTGCTCAAGGGCATAGTTAGTTTTAAGCCAATTAACACTGGGCACACAACTTGATGTTCCTTTGGGATGATGTAAAAATAAGCATGTCCACACAAGGGTGTAGTTTGCAATTTGGTGCGATTTCCTAGCCACATAGAGCACAGAGAAGCTTCAAGTGTACATTCTGGTGCCACGGGCTGTCTGAAAGTCTATAGATGCATGCATGGGCCACTGAATGGCAACACTTGCTAGCTTCTGTAGACAGTTCCTATGAAGGGAAACTAACATATTTTCTCTCCTTTTGAGTATGCTGTGTATGGTCAATGGGGACAACAAAGATTAGAGAGCATGTGTGCTAGGCCAAAGTGGCTGCTTAATTACCAATACAGGCTTTCCTTCACTTCCTGCTGTGAAACTGCCTTTTACTGTACTTTCATGTAACTTCTCAAGAAGTGTGCTATTATTGAAATCTCCATCTATTAATGAGAAAATATTATGTTCATTGATATGATATGATTGAGTTCCTGCAACTGTTACAAAAAAGAGTTCAGCAGTAAATTATTACTTTACAAAGTACTGTTCCAACACTTTATTCTAAACTGTGTACCTACCCCAAAAAGTGGCAGTTTTTGGTGTTACCTGAATATGCTTTTAAGAGAGATGAATGGCATTCTTTGCCAAAATGGCAATACAACTGTTGATGTAGTGTAGGCATGTTTAACTGCACTAAAGCTGACACATTATAAGGGATTAATAATAAACCAAGCCCTACCACTTAAATGCAGGAAATGTCCTACCAAAATAGAAATGATTAAAAACTATTTTCCTGCAGTTTTTTTTTTCATTCTAATTTATTGTAGAGCTAACTAGCTGACTTGCTCTTCTGCCAGTAGGCTACATGGTTTATAGGTTGGGATAAGATTTGTCACACTCTTTGGGAAATCCACTGCATTCTAATAGGGATGGGCCCGATAATCGAGTCTAACGTAAGTTCGACTCAAACATCGGGTGTTCAGATGTTTGCTGAACACACAAACAAAAGGGGCATTCAGCGGGAAGTTCACCTGCTGCCAAGTGCCCCATAATGCACTGTGCTCTCGCAGTGCTTTGATTGCTGATGATTGGCCAAAGCATGTACCTGACCTGTATGCTTTGGCCAATCACAGCACAATGTACCGTGAGAGCCATGATTGGCCAAAGGCAATTGCCTTGTGTAGTGTGTTAGTGCAGAATAGGCACGGTAGTTAGTGGATGGTGTGTTCAGTCAGTTTAGTGCAGTCAGTGTAGTGTAGTGTAGTGTTGTGAATAACACAGTGTAGTGTAGTGTTGATGTATATATCAGTGTAGTGTAGTGTAGTGTTGCGAATAACACAGTGTAGTGTAGTGTTGTGATTTAATAATTTTTTGGGCGCAGCAGTACTAAGAATATTTAGGGCATAATTGTTGTCCCCCTTTATTTTTTTTCCCAGCAGCAGCAGCAAAAATTTGCTGCTGCTGTTCCCGCTGTTCCTTCTTCTGAGTCGCAGTCGGTCTTCCTTCTGCGTCACCACTGTTTTTTTTGGCTTTCTTAATTTTTATTTATTTATTTTTTGCAGCAGTAAAAAAAAAAATCTCCACAATTGCTGCACCCTTATTTTCTATAATAAAACAATTTATAGTGCACCAAGCACAAAAGTATTTTACCCAAGCACCATATTCCCATCCCACACTCTATAATAAAAAATTATAAAAATCCCCCCAAAAAATTAAAAATAATAATAAAATGGTTTATAGTGCACCAAGCACAAAAGTATTGCACCCAAGCACCATATTTCCATCTTAGTTACAGTGTTCAGGCACCACCAACACCCAAGGAAGGCACGTTCCTGTGCCCAGTAAGAGTAACTGTAAAGGGTTACAGTGTTCAGTCACCACTAGGAATGGGCGAACGGTTTGGGCCAAGCATAAGTTTGGCCTGAACATCGCCCATTCAGGTACTCACCTAACACCTGAACTTTCTGGGTACTTAGCGGTAGACAACTTAGGTTGTTAAAAATTCCCCTGAGAGCTGAACTAAAAAAGAAAATAGTAAAAAAAATTGTAAATTTAAAAAAAGCACAAGGCTGAAAAGCGCGAATGTATGTATTTTAAGGGGAACCCCATGACAGAATTAAGAAAAAAAAACAGTGTGGGGTCTCCCCCAAAATCCATAACAGGCCCTTTGGGTCTGGTATACATTTTTAGGGGGACTCCATGGCAAATAAAAAAAAAATGGTGTGGTGTCCCCGCAAAATCCATAACAGACACTTCAGATCAGAGCATGCAGCCTGGCAGGCCAGAAAAGGGGGGAAGTGCGAGCGTCCCCCCCCCCCTGAACTATACCAGGCCACTTGCCCTCAACATTGGGAGGGTGCTTTGTATTGTCAATCACGACGCCCGCCGGACCTGGAAAATAGGGAAAAAGATGCTCCGCCTCCTAGGAGGCTACCCACCGTATGCCCGCTCTGCGCTTTGACAGTTCTTATATAGGCAAGGGGCAGGACCCGATGGCACCGCCTCCTTATGATGTCATGTGACATCACGGGATGTCAGAAGGGGGTGGTGCCACTGGGTGATGTAGCTTGGTGGCCCCGACCCTTGCCTATGTAGCACACGGACCTTTTTCTCACCTGGCTCACTTGTAAGACAAGGCACACCCTGCTATATGCCCATACCCTCCTCTCCGAAGAGGTTAAGCGGTGTTCACAGTTGTTGGGTTCCGCAGCGAGTTACATCCTCTAGGCTGGTTCCTTTCCCTAGAGTGTAGGGAAAAGTCTGTTGCTTGTGTATCAATAAGGCCAATGTCCAGACAAGGTTAAACCTCAATGGCTGAAGGTTTATTTTCTTTATGCTTGAAACTGGACAGGAAAGTTGAAGGTGAAGAATAGAATAACAGGAGGTAGGTTCAGGCACTTAATATCACCACTCAATCCCAAGTGGATTCTGCTCACCCGGATAGTTCCCTCTCACGGTCCTAGCAGCCGGAGTGATGCACAAACGTTACTTTACTGTCCTAGGGATACGATCGGAATCCGTTTGCCTAGTTCCAAACTTCCCAGCACTTGTAGCATAAGAACCTAGGTGCAAGTTGAAGCACGCTACAATGCCTGTGGCGGACTTGTGGAATCCCTCTGTAGGTGACCAGGCCTCATCCGAGGTGGTGACTTCCTTCACTGGTAACCCTGGCTCCCTCTCCAGAACGGGTCACCCTCGAGTGCCCTGGAATTCCTCTTTAGATGGTAGGCCAGCTAAAGGTGCTGGGCCTACAAGAAAAGTTGCAGCCCCAGGCTAAAGGTGCCTGAGACTAATCTTCCCCTGCGCACTCCCATGGCCTGGAGGGCCACGAGACGCAGGCGGTACTGCTCCTCAGTACCCCTCCTTCTCCCTTCTCCCCGCTAAGATGGCGTCAGCTTCTTTTGTATCCTCTCCCAGCATGCACAGCGGCCGACCATGCCCCCGTACAGCTGCCTGGAGAGGACACCCAAAGGTACAGCAATGTCACCACCGGTTCAACCCTGACCTGTTATGGCAGCGCCACCTACAGGCCACAGGGAACTGTACACCAGTAACACCACTTGGGAAAAACAGAAGAACAAAACCTAACAATTGAAGTGATCTGGGTCTGGCTATCAACTCAGATTAACCCCTAAATTTAGGTACCTAGCTCCCCTGAAAGTAAAAGGGCGCTACATACACTCCCCTCTAAAATAGACACTGTCCCCAGTGTCTGAAATAAACTCAAACCCTCTCAAGCCTGAGCAGGTGAGAATTTATTCCTGAACCTATGTACAAATTTGAAATTCGTGCCTGAACCAAAATTTTGGGAAGGGACAAGAAGAAAAGAGCAAAGGAACGAAGAGTACAAAATTTTAGACATCCCATGCTCAATGTCATATTTACAATACAAAAAAAACAATATCAATTCAACCCCCTCTAACTGACTACTCCACCCATTCTCCGGCGGTTGCTAGTAGTTTCACCTGCAGAGGGAGACAAAAAACAACAACAACATACATATGCAATAAAACATCCTACCTATGCTCTATGTACAAGAAGTGAGCTATCTCCCTTGAAGAAGATAACTTCCTTCACTAAGAATTACACATACTAAACCTAGTATATGCTATAAGGCTTTTCTTCAAATAAGAGACCACGAAAAGTTCTGCAGATCACGACCATCTGGTGGCAGCGCAAAGTCATTACTACCAATTCTTGTTCCAATAGAAATGCCTGCCAGGTATCAGGCACCTCTCCACTTGGACACGGCGAGTCTCCAACTTTGGCCCTAACTTATCTACCCCAAAGTTCAGTTCTTTGTGGCGCTGTAGATGGAGAGAAACAAACAGCAACAGCTCTCCTTATCCTCAGCCGAGTAGATTAGCCCAAATAATGGAGGGCAAAGTTATTTAAAGTTCCGGAGCAATCTCCAGAGTAGGCGACAAAAAGAAAACACAAGTTCCCACTCTAGAGGTAGTAGTGAGGATCCGGCAAGACAAGAAGTTTCCACTTTGCATTAAAAGTTTCAATAGAGTACACAGCATCTTCTCGCTCTTTATTGCAAATTACCACTCGGTCTGCGTGTATGTGCCGACCATAAGTCCATTCTTGCCGACATCCCTTGAAACGGTCTGCCTTAGCAGCTGAACACACAAAGTATCTGCGGGTTGCCGGTACTTTCAAGTAGTCTCACACAAAGTCAGCATACCACCTTTCACGGTAAGCCTCAATTTCAAATAGAAGCTCCCTAGGAACATAGGGATATTCCCAGCCGTATTCAGTGGCCACTTTCTGGTTAAGAAGACGCTGCAACCTAGAAATAGGTGGAAGGGTTGCGCGGTCTCCTCTACCAGGCAGGACAATTGAATCCGGAGATCTAGGCACTTTCACTGCCTCAAGCTTCGACAAAGGTGCCCGCAGAGATATACGTCCAGCGGTAGTAGTAGGCGCTGGTGATGCGGGAACAATTCATTCCTCATGTGCAAGGGCCTCCACCCGGGGTGTAGTTTGCCCTGAGTCCATGGGTGATCCCTCTCTAGTGTCTCTGGGTGAGGGTAACGGAATTCTGTCCCAACCCTTCTTGATGAACAACTCATCCACCTCGACATCATCCCCCACGTCGGAGGACGAGTCCAGGTCGAAAGTATTACACTCCTCCGTCGGCAGATAGTTCCTAGTGGGCGCTGACATACTGCCTTCTGAGGAGAAAAGGTCCCGTGGGCTGGCTGTCCACCCATCTCTGTTATGGGGTACGAGTGTCTCTCCCTTCCCCGGCGAACTTGTAACAGTTCCCCCAGCCTCCTTACCGTCCTTTCTCCTAGAGATCCCTCCGGGTTGGAGCTCCGGTTCGGGTAGGCGCTGGGGTGGACCTCGACCGCGGCCGCGGGAGGCCTTCACATAGCCCACCTTCCTTTTACCAGGCGGGATAGACGTCTCGGTAGTGACAGAGGCAGCATCCGCTGTAACATCCCTCACTGGCTCTGCGGTGGCTGGAACTTCATCTTCCACGTTCACTGCAGCCGTAGTGATGTGCGTAGGCCCGGACACGGGGGCGTGTTTCCCTTCCTCAGAAGTAACCATCCCCGTAAGGAAGTTGACCTGGAAAACTTGGGGTGATTCGGTGGGTTGTTCCACTTCAAACAAGAACTCTCCACAGGTCAGGCATCTTCCGAATGGCCGTATCTGCACGGCCAGTTCCTGGCACTTGGGAATGGGCGTAAGAGCACGCCCAGGCCCTGCGCATCCCGGCAGGTATAGAGCGCGAAGCGGCCCCGGGGCTTGAGCCAGATCCCTGTATCCATCAGGGGCGCAGTGAGAGAAGCGATATCCATGGTTGAGGTAGTCGGGAACAAACGGGGTCCCGGTGGAAGAAGAATCCATGGAGTAGCAGCGGACATGTTGCTTCTTCTTCACTGGTTTGGCTCGTACTGTCCCTTTGGCGCCAAAGACACCACATGCAACACCCACTTGGCGGGGGGCTCCTCCCCTTTTTTTCTTCCTGCACGCAGCTCGTGGGCTTTTCCTAGTTCTGGACATGCCCACGAACTACGCACCTAGAAAAAAACTCAAACACAGTCCTGTACCTCCATTTTCTTCAATAAAATGTGGCGCAGTTCAACTTTCACAATGGCCGAAAAACAGTCCAACCTCTGGGGGGTGTAGCTGCAGAATCCCGGACTCGAGCCCCCACGTGTAGCACACGGACCTTTTTCTCACCTGGCTCACTTGTAAGACAAGGCACACCGTGCCTTAATGCCCATACCCTCCTCTTTGAAGAGGTCAAGCGGTGTTCACAGTTGTTGGGTTCCGCAGCGAGTTACATCCTCTAGGCTGGTTCCTTTCCCTAAAGTGTAGGGAAAAGTCTGTTGCTTGTGTATCAATAAGGCCAATGTCCAGACAAGGTTAAACCTCAATGGCTGAAGGTTTATTTTCTTTATGCTTGAAACCGGACAGGAAAGTTGAAGGTGAAGAATAGAATAACAGGAGGTAGGTTCAGGCACTTAATATCACCACTCAAAGAAGTGGATTCTGCTTACCCGGATAGTTCCCTCTCACGGTCCTAGCAGCCGGAGTGATGCATGAACTTTACTTTACTGTCCTAGGGATACGATCGGAACCCGTTTGCCTAGTTCCAAACTTCCCAGCACTTGTAGCATAAGAACCTAGGTGCAAGTTGGAGCATGCTACAATGCCTGTGGCGGACTTGTGGAATCCCTCTGTAGGTGACCAGGCCTCATCCGAGGTGGTGACTTCCTTCACTGGTAACCCTGGCTCCCTCTCCAGAACGGGTCACCCTTGAGTGCCCTGGAATTCTTCTTTAGATGGTAGGCCAGATAAAGGTGCTGTGCCTACAAGAAAAGTTGCAGCCCCAGGCTAAAGGTGCCTGAGACTGATCTTCCCCTGCACACTCCCATGGCCTGGAGGGTCACGAGACGCAGGCGGTACCTCCTACCGCTAAGATGGCGTCCGCCCCTTTTGTATCCTCTCCCAGCATGCACAGCGGGCCGACCACACCCCCGTACAGCTGCCTGGAGAGGACACCCAAAGGTACAGCAATGTCACCAGCGGTTCAACCCTAACCTGTTATGGCAGCGCCACCTACAGGCCACAGGGAACTGTACACCAGCAACACCACCTGGTAAAAGCAGAAGAACAAAACCTAACAATTGAAGTGATCTGGGTCTGGCTACCAACCCAGATCAACCCCTACATTTAGGTACCTAGCTCCCCTGAAAGTAAAAGGGCGCTACACCTATATAAGAACTGTCAAAGCGCAGAATGGGCATACGGTGGGTAGCTTCCCAGGAGGCGGATCGTTTTGGTTTTTTTCGGGTCCGGCGGGCATCGTGATTGAAGATGGATTTACATCAAGGGACACTGTTTTTTTCTTTTTTAATAAAACAGTATTTTGTGGTTTTTACTTTTTAACACTTTTTTTGGTGTATGATGTACCCAAATCCCATTCACATAGGGGGGCTGGGATCTGGGGGCCTCCTTGTTAAAGGAAGCTTCTAGATTCCGATAAGCCCCCTACCCGCAGACCGCAACAACCACAGCCCAGGGTTGTCGGGAAGAGGCCCTTTTCCCCATCAACATGGGGACAAGGTGCTTTGGGGTGAGGGGGCAGAGCTCCCCCTGTCCCAAAGCACCCACACCCCTATGTTGAGGGCATGTGGCCTGGTATGTTTCAGGAGGGGGGGTGCTCGCTCGTCCTCTACCCTTTGCTGACCTGCATGCTCAGATAAGGGTCTGGTATGGATTTTGGAATTTTTTTAATTAATTTTTTTATCTGTATTGCCGGGAGCCGGCAATACATTACAGCCGCGAGCAAGTTTAAATTATTTTTTTTTCCTTTAGAGAAGCCAGTTTTGCTGTAGCAGGTTCTTTACATCTTACAGATGTGCCACTTTACAGGCAGACTAAGGGGACCCCCAGGGCACGATATTTAAAGGAAAAATCCCTGCTTAAAAACGATTGTTTTAAAGAAAATTGCACTGATACATGTCCCCCAGAGCAGTACCCAAGTCCCCATACACAATTTATGGCAATAACTTGCATATAAGCCTTTTAAAAGGATAGAGGTTGCATGTTCGGTAGAACTTTTTCCCTGTTCGAGATGTTCTGGTGTGAACCGAACAGGGGGGTGTTCGGCCCATCACTACATTCTAACTCCATACATGAGCACCAGAACTGAAAGACTTTTTATCCTCTCATGCCTCGTACACACGACCGGTTTTCCCGGCAGGAAAAAAAAACGACGCTTTTCCCGGCAGGATTCCTCTCAAGCCTGCCTTGCATACACACGGGCACACAAAAGACCGCTGAACTTTTGAATGCCAAGAACAGGGTGACGTCAAAGACTATGACGAGCCGACAAAATGACGTTTATGAGTATGCAAGTTATTTTTCCCCTCGGGAAAGCATACACACAACGGTTTTCACAATGGGAAAAAGACCACCAGGAATCCTGGCGGGAAAAAAGAGAACAAGTTCTCTTTTTTTTCCCCGCAGTTTTCTCGGTGGGAAAACTGCGATGGAGCATACACACGAACGGTTTTCCCGGCCAAAAGCTGTCATGGCAGTTTTCCTGACGGGAAAACCGGTCGTGTGTACGAGGCATCAGAGTGTTGCCCTTTTTGTATGGCTGCTTTCCACATAATTTTTTTGTTATCATCAAGGGAAATAAGAGACACATACACTTCGCTCATTCTGAGAAACTTCCCTGAAAACAGTATAATACATTTTATCAGCAGATCTGGCACTTAAAGCGGAGCTCCACCCTCCGGTGCCACAATTGGCACCTTTCGGGGGGAGGGGGGGCAGGATACCTGTCAAAGACAGGTATCCTTACCCACGTACTGGATTCCGGCCACGGTGGTGAAGTCGTGCGAGGCTCCCTCCTCCTCCTCCCCTGGCCGCTGGGCTAATAGGAGAGAGGAGCGGGCCTCGTGCATGCGCAGTAGGGTTCCCGGCGTGAAGCCGAAAGTCTTCACTGCCGGGTTCCCTTACCCGCAATGGCGACGGAAGCACCGACAGCTGATGTGAAACATCAGCTGCGGTGCCGACATCGAGGGACACCAGGACAGGTAAGTCTCCATTTATTAAAAGCCAGCAGCTGCAGTATGTGTAGCTGCTGGCTTTTAATTATTATTTTTTTGCACGGGGTTGCCTGGAACACCCCTTTAAATTAACTTCAACACTGTTACTATAGATTAATTGATGCATTTGGTGCTATTTAGCCACCCTTCTCACAAATGTCTCTTTTAGCTGTCCTACAATGTGTTTCCCAAGGATAAGGAAGTCCCTCAAGCAATCACATTGCAGCCTTTGTTATATTACGTTTTATAGGCACTTTTGTATTAAAAATAGCGCCTGAAAAGCGACTGTAAACTGCTTTTTCTGCAGCCCCAGTGTGAAAGCCTGAGTGCTTTCACACTGGAGTGGTGCGCTTGCAGTACAGGAAAAAAAGTCCTGCAAGCAGCATCTTTCGGGCGGTGCGGGAGCGCTGTATTTAGTGCTCCTAACCTGCTCCTGCCATTGAATACAATGGCCAGCGCTGCCGAATCGCATGCAAAGCGTTTCGGCAGCAGCACTTTTTGGCTGCTTTCAATCCTTTTTTAGCCTCTGGCGGGGGTTAAAAGCGCCACTAAAACAACGTTAAAACTAATGAGTAACAAGTTTTTTTTATACATTTACTTTTTCAGACTGATCCCATAATACATTGGCTCCTGTTCTATTTGATTTCTCTTGCTCTGGGCAGTTTTGGATGATGCATAGTGAGGTGCTGATGAGGTAATGTCAGTGAGTTCAGGATGCAATGGTGATGCCTCCTCAAAAGGTGGATCAATGACTACTAACAATTAATAGTATTTCCTCCGTCATCCAGGTGAACTGAGAGTATTTTGTGGCAAAAAGGAATTACATAGGGGGAAAAACTGGACAGAAGCTGTGTAGTGCAGCGGAGAGCTTCTTTTCTCAGCCGCCCTTTGGCCCTTCAAGAGAAGCTCCACCCAAAAGTAGAAGCTCAGCTTGTCTGGCTCCTCCCAGCCTTCGCCGCGGCGAAGTGAGCCAGAGGTTCAGCCCCCTCCTTCTTCCTCTGCAGCCAGCCCATTCACAGAGCACAGCCTGTTTCACACATTCACACTAGGGAACCGGCTGTGAAGTCGCAAGGCTTCACTGCCAGTTTCCCTTAGTGGAGATGGTGGGGGCAGCACCCGATAGCTAATTGAAAAATCGGGCCGGGTGGCAACATCGCTGGATCCCCGGAAAGGTAAGTGCCCTAATATTGAAAGTCAGCAGCTACAGTATTTGTAGCTGCTGACTTTTAATGTTTTCTGAAGGAGCCTGGAGATCCTTTTTAAAGAAATAGCCCATAACTTTACTTTCACTTTACTCGGAAAATCAACAGCTCTCGCGATCTGACCAGGGTTTCTGCACAATATAGGTGTACATATAGACTTGTATATATACGGTATAAAAAAATAAAGTACTACTGAATTATTATTTCTGATAAGTTTTCCATTAACATAGTCCTTTTTATTTTTTCCCTATGTACTGTAGTTAATGTATTTTATTATTGAAATATTTATTTATCTTAATTACATGTCTTAGGTCCTGTTTCATGTTATGCCACTAATGCAGCTCTGTAGTTCTCAGTCTTTGTAGATTATTGTGTACAGTGTCTTCCTGTGCTATTATGTAGCTAAAAATATTCCTTTTTAGCAGTTGCTAATGCCTCTTCCACATTTTCATGTGATGAGTTTTTACTGATTCCTGTTTTGAAAGCTAGGTGATAATTAATCTTCCCACATTAAAGCTTTGAAAACATATTTTACTTTTAAATGAGTTCAGACCTAGGCTAAAACGCCCATTTTTTTCAATAGCTGTATACCACTACTGTAATTGGTGTACAACCATAGACTTGTTGAAAGATTCATATTTAGAATTTTTAACAGCTACAGATAACTATGACCTCAATGAATGTAGGCATTTCATGTGAGGAGTAATAAAACATTGGCACGTTTGCATTTTACAGATAACTTTTTCATGAAGGAAAAAAGTAGAGGTGGAAACTTTGCTTTTTAAAGTGTATCTCTCGACAATTTTTTTTTCTTTTTTTTTTAAGTTTTGAATTAAGAAAGTTTAGAATGTGTTTTTGCTATATTTATTCATTTATAAATTTTTTACTAGATTTTCCCATTACTTTCTATTCCAGAGTCATTAGTTACCAGGATGTATAAAGAGAGTGAAGCATAAAAGCCTGGCAAAGATTCTAGTACTGTACCTGCTGCTATATCCACATTTAGAAAAAAATCACCTGCTTTTGGATAGGAAACATGCTGTATAGTCCTTCCTTGACTTACGGTAAATCTATTCTTATTCTGTTTACATTCATAATAACAAGCAAAGGGGTAACATTTATCGATACTTTATTAATGATTGTGATTGCTAATCTTTCACATCATATATTTTATATCACAAGTTAGGGAGATATGTATTATCTGTACACAAATTGCATAATAAATTAGAATATGTGCACTTGTTTTAAAAGTACTCTTTATGCCTCCTACACACGACCGGTTTTCCCGCGTGTATGCTCCATCGCAGTTTTCCCGACGAGAAAACTGTGGGGAAAAAAAAGAGAACTTGTTCTCTTTTTTCCCGGTGGTCTTTTTCCCGTTGTGAAAACCGTCGTGTGTATGCTTTCCCGAGGGGAAAAAAAAACGCACATGCTTGTAAACAATTCGACGCATGTGCGGAAGCATAAAACGTAATTTTGTCGGCTCGTCGTAGTCTTTGATGTCACTGCGTTCTTGGCAGTCAAAAGTTCAGCGGTATTTTGCCTGAAGGTGTGTATGCAAGGCAGGCTTGAGGGAAATCCCGTCGGGAAAAGCGTCGTTTTTTTTCCTGCCGGGAAAACCGGTCGTGTGTATGAGGCATTAGAACTTCTTAGTTCTGAAACAGATGTGCAGTAATATTAACCTTCAAATAGGGATAAGTTGAGTTTTCATTTCAAACATTTGTTGGCCAGACATTCGGCCTAATCCGGAACCTTTGGGACATTTGGTTGAAATTGTTCTCCCTCATAATGTATTGCCAAAGCCATCATTGGCCAAAGTCTTGTACATGAACTCTGCACAAGTGCAAGACTTTGGCCAATGATGTTTTTAAACTAAGTTTCAGCTCACACACTATAAATATTGGCTTTCGCAGCAGCCCTTTGTCTCTGTGTTGGAAGTTTAGTGAGGGGCAACTTTATACAGTAATCAGCACCAGGGTTTTATTTCTCAGAGAATAGGTGCAGGAACTCAACTATACCCCCTCTGACCCCCAATTCCCTCCCACCCATGCCACATTAAATGTTGGGTCTGGCCAAATTCCACAGTGGCAGGGTCCTAAAGGGTCATTAAATGCCAGGAGTGTTTTATGTACAGGGTTCAGGAGTGTGCTATGTACAGAGTGCAAAGTTCAGGAGTGGGCGGAGGAGGGTTCTGGCAGTTTTGGAGGCAAGATATGGTTTTCAGTCCCCAGAAACCAACTCGCTCATCCATGTCTTTATGGACCTTGCTTTGTGCAGTGGTCCAAATCATTTGGTGGAGAGCGGAATATGGTTTGAGGTTGTTTTTCAGGGGTTGGGCTTGGCTTAGTTCCAGTGAAGGGAACTCTTAAGACATCAGCATACCAAGACATTTTGTACAATTTCATGCTCCTAACTTGGTGGGAACAGTTTGGGGATGTCCCCTTCCTGTTCCAACATGACTGCGCATCAGTGCACAAAGCAAGGTTCATAAAGACATGGATGAGCGAGTTTGCGGTGAAGGAACCTGACTGGCCTGCGCAGAGTCCTGACCTCAACCTGATAGATTACCTTTGGGATGAATTAGAGCGGATACAGGTGAGTCAGGCCTTCTCGTCCACATCAGTGCCTGATCTCACAACTGCGCTTCTGGAAGAATGGTCAAATATTCCCATAGACACACTCCTAAACCCTGTGGACAGCTTTCCCAAAAGAGTTGAAGCTGTTATAGCTGCAAAGGTTGGGCCAACTCAATATTGAACCCTACAGACTCAGACTGGGATGCCATTAAAGTTCATGTGCGTGTAAAGGCAGGCATCCCAATACTTTTGACAATATAGTGTATGCATACTAATTAGAGCTAAGACTCTGCTTCTTGAACTGATGCAAAAGGATGCAATGGCTCTGAATTCAGAGTGTCCTCCTACAACTACAGCAACTCGGAAGTGCAGTTTGCTGTAGATCTGAGGGGGACATACCAGGACAATAAAAAACTGTATTTTTGCTTGCACATGATTGGATGATAGAAATTAGCAGAGCTTCCTCTCATTTCAGATCTTCTCTCCAGATCTACAGCAACCGCACTTCCAAGTGCACTTGCAGTGCATCTGTAGTGCACAATGGATTTGCCTTTAGTAAATCAACCCATATGTCTACAGCTACTGCTCTGATGCAGTTGGGTGAGCCTTTGATTACTGGGTCCAGTTAGCATGAAATATACAGTATGTATCTCAATGGCTTGTTTTTTTCAACCATGCTCTTGTTACATGCAGCTTATGCAGCTTCATGTTATAAAAAGGCAACCTTTTCCTGGCAATATTATAATTTCTCTTTGCTTGCTCTGTTGTTAGTTTTAACTAGATAACACAACAATCCTTTTATTTCCATCTTATATTTTTTCCTGATGTATTCTATTATAACATTACCAGAGATGTCTGCAGATCTAAGGTTTTCTTGAACTTACCACTGTACTTATAAGGAGAAGAGACACATCCTTTTAGAGTCCACACATATTATATTCAAAAATAAAAACAAAACATACTGACAATCTGTATATTAAGGAACAGAAAAATCATCACCCAGATCAAAAAACTATGAAACAGCTGACTGCAGGTGGCATCTATCATAACAGAGTGTGTGGACTTGGTGTGACAGGTGTGTCAACAGCTATAATTTGTATTATTACGCTTACATTATGGACCACACATCAAGTTATTATCAGACCTTTAGATTTTATTTTTGTACAAAAAGTTTTCATGTATCTCGTCCACCTAGGCCAGGGATAAGCAATTAGCGGACCTCCAGCTGTTGCAAAACTACAAGTCCCATCATGCCTCTGCCTCTGGGTGTCATGCTTGTGGCTGTCAGAGTCTTGCTATGCCTCATGGGACTTGTAGTTCTGCAACAGCTGGAGGTCCGCTAATTGCATATCCCTGACCTAGGCTATATTAGTAGTGATGAGCCGAACACCCCCGGGTTCGGTTCGCACCAGAACCCGCGAACGGACCGAAAGTTCGTACGAACATTAGAACCCTATTAAATACAATGGATGCGAACGTTCGAATTCTAAAGTGCTAATTATAACAACTATTATGCATGTTATTGTCCTAAAAAGGGTTTGGGAACCCGGGTTCTGCACCAGGGGACATGTATCAATGCAAAAAGAAGTTTTAAAAACGGTCATTTTTCGGGAGCAGTCATTTTAATGATGCATAAAGTGAAAAAAAAAAGTCAAATATTCCTTTAAATATCGTACCTGGGGGGTGTCTAAAGTATGCCTGTGAAGTGCCACATGTTTCCCGTGTTTAGAACTGTCCCTGCACAAAATGACACATCTAAAGGAAAAAAAAGCCATTTAAAACTGCTTGCGGCTTTAATGTAATGTCTGGTCCCGGTAATATGGATGAAAATCTTTAAGAAAAATGGCATAGCTACCCCATGACCCCCCCTACCCCAGCCCATTACCAGCCCCTTTGGGTCTTGTATGGATATTAAGGGGAACCCCGCACATAAAATAAAAAAGGCCCTATATACTCTGAACAGCCGTATACAGGCGGTGCATACAAGACAGGGACTGTAGGTTTGTTCTTATGTAGAATGTGTTTGTAATTTTGAACAGGTACATTGTTGAAGTGTAGCTCCAGCCCAAAAATCTATTTTTAAACTTTTTGGAAAACATAGGTAAGGGTTATCACCCCTGTAACATTTGTTTTGCTGTCTGTGCCCCTGTTCAGAACATTTCACCTCACTTTCCGTCCCAATGACAACTGTTTTTGAAATGTGGTGTTTTTCTTGAAACAAGGATTGCTGATAAAGCATCAGTACAGAGGAGACACCTTTCTCCCATATTTATTCTTACAGGAGAGAATTTTCCTTCCTAGTGGTAGATTTCCTCTCACTTCCTGTTGTCTTCTTGCGTTTGCAAGTAGGAGTCGTTTGTAAGTTGGATGTTTGAAAGTAGGGACCTGCCGTATATACTCTGCAGAAATAGGCCCCTTAGTTGTTGGTGTTGGCACAACACTGTAAGCACTCACAGTTACTCTTGGTTGGTGCTGGAACGCCCTGCTGTCAACTATTATATCAGGAATTTTAATTACATATAATTGTTGAACAGTGGTAGTAAAAATTGGGCCTTTGATGGTGGTGCTGGTGCCACAACACTGTAAGCCCTGACAGTTACTCTTGGTGGGTGCAGCAATGGGCCCTGCTGTGAATTATTAGATCAAGAATTGTAATTGCATGCCCCTGTTGAACAGGGGCTGAAAAATTGGGCCTTTCGTGGTGGTGGTGGTGGTGGTGGTGTTGCCACAACACTGTAAGCCCTCAGAGTTACTCTTGGTGGGTGCAGGAATGGGCCCTGCTGTGAATTATTAGATCAAGAATTGTAATTGCATGCCCCTGTTGAACAGGGGCTGAAAAATTGGGCCTTAGGCACTGGTGGCACAACACTACAACCCCTCACAGATACTGTACTTGGAGCACAGCAATGAGCCCTGTTGCAAAGTATTGCTTCAAAAATTGTAATGACACGCCCCTGTTAAACAGGGGCTGAAAAATTGGGCCTTAGGCACTGGTGGCTCAACACTACAACCCCTCACAGATACTGTACTTGGAGCATAGCAATGAGCCCTGTTGCAAAGTATTGCTTCAAAAATTGTAATGACACGCCCCTGTTAAACAGGGGCTGAAAAATTGGGCCTTAGGCACTGGTGCCACAACACTCCAACCCCTCACAGATACTGTACTTGGAGCACAGCAATGAGCCCTATGGCAAATTATTGCTAAAAAAATTGTAATTACACGCCCCTGTAAAACAGGGGCTGAAAAATTGGGCCTTAGCCACTGGTGGCGGCACCCATAAACAAAAATGATCTTCCAAGCTATCATCATCAATCGTATCATTGAGGACTCGGAGGAGGAGGATAGCCAGTCAACATAACAGCACAGGCACTCAGCATCAGCATCAGTCTTGAAGGGATGTGACATGTTAAAATCAATTAGTCTGTTATATCAGCATCAGGTGTGTGGTAGCTGGTGGTGATCCAAGACTGGTTCATCTTGATGAAAGTCAGTCGATCAACCAAGTCGGTGGACAGGCGCACCCTGTGATCCGTGACAAATCCTCCAGCAGCACTGAATGTGCGTTCCGAAAGAACGCTGGATGCAGGACAGGCCAGTAGCTCAATTGCATACTGTGCAAGCTCTGGCCAGTGATCCATCCTCAAGACCCAGTAAGCCAGAGGATTTTCGGTGGGGAAGGTGTCCAAGTCTGACCTTGCCCCTAGATATTCCTGCACCATGTTTATCAGACGCTGGCGATGGTTGCTGGAACCGATCATACTTTGGGGCTGCGGACTAAAGAATTGTCTGAACGCATCGGTCAGACGGCCACCTTCCCCACCGCTCCTTCTTTGACTGGCCGAAGCCTCAGCAACTCGTTGTCCAGGACCAGGAGTTTGTAACCTCCCAGTCTCTGGGAACGCGTTGCACAGACCTTTCTGCAAGGCCTCCCGGAGTTGTCTCATCCTCTGCTCCCTCTGCGAAGGTAACATAAGGTCCGCAACCTTACCCTTGTACCGTGGATCAAGGAGAGTGGCCAGCCAGTAATGGTCCCTCTCCTTGATCCGAAGAATACGAGGATCCTTCCGCAGACTTTGCAGGATCAGGGAGGCCATGCAGCGTAGGTTTGCTGAGGCATTCGCTCCGGAGTCCTCTGGGTCACTAAGGACGACATGATCCGCAGCCACCTCCTCCCAGCCACGTACAAGTCCACTGGTTTCTTGGGACTGTAAATCATCCCTAAAAGACTGCTGCTGATGATGCTGAGTGCCAGCCTCCACCTCCATGCTGACACAATCCTCCTCCTCCTCCTCCTCCTCCTCCTCTTCCTCTTCCTGTGCGATGGGTGGGACAGAAGGAACACTGTCTGGGTAAAGGGGGCCTTGAGAGGCAAGGAAGTCCTCCTCTTCCTGCCTCTGTTCTGCCTCAAGTGCCCTGTCCATTATTCCACGCAGCGTGTGCTCCAACAGGTGGACAAGAGGTACAGTGTCACTGATGCATGCACTGTCACTGCTCACCATCCTCGTGGCCTCCTCAAATGGTGCCAGGACAGTGCATGCATCCCTGATCATGCCCCACTGGCGTGGAGAAAAAAAACCAAGCTCCCCTGACCCTGTCCTGGTGCCGTAGTCGCACAGGTACTCATTGATGGCCCTCTGCTGTGTGTGCAGCCGCTGCAGCATGGCCAACGTTGAGTTCCACCTGGTGGGCATGTCACATATAAGGCGGTTCTTGGGCAGGTTCAACTCCTTTTGCAGCTCAGCCAGGCGAGCACTGGCATTATAAGATCTGCGGAAATGCACACAGACTTTCCTGGCCTGCCTCAGGACATCCTGTAAGCCCGGGTACCTGCCCAAGAACCGCTGCACCACCAGGTTAAGGACGTGAGCCACACAGGGCACATGGGTCAGTTGTCCCTGTCGGAGGGCGGAGAGGAGGTTGGTGCCATTGTCGCAAACCACCATTCCTGGCTTAAGCTGGCGTGGCGTCAACCACCTCTCGGCCTGGCCCTGCAGAGCAGACAGGACCTCTGCCCCAGTGTGGCTTCTGTCCCCCAAACACACCAGCGCAAGCACGGCATGGCATCTTTTTGCCTGTGTACTTGCGTAGCCCCGTGAACGGCTACGGAGCACCGCTGGTTCATAGGACAAACCACAGGAAGAGGCCATGGAGGAAGAAGAAGAGGAGGGGGTGGAGGAGAGAGGTGTGTCACAACCAGTAGTAGCATTTTGGAGGCGTGGCGGTGGAACAACCTCCAACACTACTGCACCTTGTCCTGCATCCTTCCCAGCTGCCAAAAGAGTGACCCAATGGGCCGTGAAAGAAAGGTAACGTCCCTGTCCATGCCTGCTGGACCATGAGTCAGCGGTAATATGCACCTTACCGCTGACCGCCCTGTCCAGCGAGGCCAAGACATTGCCTTCCACATGCCGGTAGAGAGCCGGAATAGCCTTCCGTGAGAAAAAGTGGCGTTTGGGAACCTGCCACTGAGGAACCGCACATTGCACAAACTCACGGAAGGGGGCCGAGTCTACCAACTGAAAAGGCAGCAGTTGAAGCGCTAGCAATTTAGCCAAGCTAGCATTCAACCGCTGGGCATGTGGATGGCTGGGAGTGAACTTCTTTCGACGGTCCAGCAGCTGGGGCAGGGAAATTTGCCTGCTAGAATCGGACGTCGGTGTACTGCTAGCAGAGTGGCCGCAAGTACTTGGCTGTGACACACCTAATTCTACACCTTCATTCCTCTCAGTGCATGTTTCAGAGAGGACTGAAGTTATAGTGGGGTTGGAGATCCCAGCTGATGCGGTGCAAGGAGAGGTCCGCTTTGTTCTTTGGTGTGGGTCTTTGAGGTAGGCTTGCCAACGAGCTGCATGGCAGGTCAACATATGTCTGGTCAGGCATGTGGTACCCAAGCGGCTGATGTTTTGGCCACGCGATATACGCTTGAGACATATGTTGCAAACAGCAGCTGTGCGATCTGATGCACTAGCCTCAAAAAAGGCCCACACCAAGGAACTTTTTGAATGACGGGCAGAGGCAGCGCCCTGCACAGGCGGAGCTCTGCGGTGTGATTCCGTCGGTGTACTGCCCTTACGCTGGCCACCAAAGGGCATCCTGCCTCGTTGGAGATGTGCCTCCTCCTCATCCTCCTCCTCCTCCTCTCTCCTATTAGGCACCCACGTGGAGTCAGTGACCTCATCATCCCCTCCCTCCTCATCACTGGAGCCAATCTGGCAGTATGCTGCAGCTGCTGGAACATGACTGCCAGATTGGTGTCCTTCTTGAGCATCCCCTCTGTCTGCTCTCACGCTACTGCCTTCCTGTAGCTGGGTTTCATCATCAGACCCTTCGAAACGCTGGGCATCCTCCTGGAGCATGTACCCAACACTGTGCTCAAACAGTTCGGGGGACTCCTCAGGAGGAGGACATGGTGGGTCTAGGGAAGGAGTGACTGATGATGAGTCTGACATTGATACCAGGGAAGAGGACGCTTTGGCAGCTGCTTTGCCAGTACCCTGAGCCTGGGTGAGAGAGGATGAGGAGGAGGAGGAGGGCTTGGTCATCCACTCTACCAAGTCTTCGGCATGATGTGGCTCAACATGTCCAGCTGCCGAAAAGAAGGACAAGCGTGTCCCATGGCCATGTGCTGATGACAATGCACCGCGTCCACGACCAGCACTGTTGCCCCCAGACACAGAGCCTGCTTGCCCTCTTTTATTGCCTCCTGACTGTCTGCCTCTCCTTGTTTGCCTTCCAGACATTCTAATAGATGGCCTGCAGGGAGATGGGAAAAAAGCAATAAGGGCTACCTTCAGGTGTCCTTCTCTGTCCCTTTACTTAAGGATTTCTAAATATGGTTGAGGATGATTGCTTTTGCACAGAATAGCACAACGACAATTTCCCTGACTGTCCAAAAAACAAGGATTTCAAAGATGGTTGATGAGGAATGCTTTAGCACACTATAGCACAAGGAGAATTCCCCTCACTTTCCTTCTTTGTCCCTAGAAACAAGGACTCGCACAGTGAAAGAAACTGACACTCTCCCTACCTAGAGTTTTCTGTCCCTAGAAAAAATGTTTTTTTAAAGCACACTATAGCACAAGGAGAATTCCCCTCACTTTCCTTCTTTGTCCCTAGAAACAAGGACTCGCACAGTGAAAGAAACTGACACTCTCCCTACCTAGAGTTTTCTGTCCCTAGAAAAAATGTTTTTTTAAAGCACACTATAGCACAAGGAGAATTCCCCTCACTTTCCTTCTTTGTCCCTAGAAACAAGGACTCGCACAGTGAAAGAAACTGACACTCTCCCTACCTAGAGTTTTCTGTCCCTAGAAAAAATGTTTTTTTAAAGCACACTATAGCACAAGGAGAATTCCCCTCACTTTCCTTCTTTGTCCCTAGAAACAAGGACTGGCACAGTGAAAGAAACTGACACTCTCCCTACCTAGAGTTTTCTGTCCCTAGAAAAAATGTTTTTTTAAAGCACACTATAGCACAAGGAGAATTCCCCTCACTTTCCTTCTTTGTCCCTAGAAACAAGGACTGGCACAGTGAAAGAAACTGACACTCTCCCTACCTAGAGTTTTCTGTCCCTAGAAAAAATGTTTTTTTAAAGCACACTATAGCACAAGGAGAATTCCCCTCACTTTCCTTCTTTGTCCCTAGAAACAAGGACTGGCACAGTGAAAGAAACTGACACTCTCCCTACCTAGAGTTTTCTGTCCCTAGAAAAAATGTTTTTTTAAAGCACACTATAGCACAAGGAGAATTCCCCTCACTTTCCTTCTTTGTCCCTAGAAACAAGGACTGGCACAGTGAAAGAAACTGACACTCTCCCTACCTAGAGTTTTCTGTCCCTAGAAAAAATGTTTTTTTAAAGCACACTATAGCACAAGGAGAATTCCCCTCACTTTCCTTCTTTGTCCCTAGAAACAAGGACTCGCACAGTGAAAGAAACTGACACTCTCCCTACCTAGAGTTTTCTGTCCCTAGAAAAAATGTTTTTTTAAAGCACACTATAGCACAAGGAGAATTCCCCTCACTTTCCTTCTTTGTCCCTAGAAACAAGGACTCGCACAGTGAAAGAAACTGACACTCTCCCTACCTAGAGTTTTCTGTCCCTAGAAAAAATGTTTTTTTAAAGCACACTATAGCACAAGGAGAATTCCCCTCACTTTCCTTCTTGGTCCCTAGAAACAAGGACTCGCACAGTGAAAGAAACTGACACTCTCCCTACCTAGAGTTTTCTGTCCCTAGAAAAAATGTTTTTTTAAAGCACACTATAGCACAAGGAGAATTCCCCTCACTTTCCTTCTTTGTCCCTAGAAACAAGGACTCGCACAGTGAAAGAAACTGACACTCTCCCTACCTAGAGTTTTCTGTCCCTAGAAAAAATGTTTTTTTAAAGCACACTATAGCACAAGGAGAATTCCCCTCACTTTCCTTCTTTGTCCCTAGAAACAAGGACTCGCACAGTGAAAGAAACTGACACTCTCCCTACCTAGAGTTTTCTGTCCCTAGAAAAAATGTTTTTTTAAAGCACACTATAGCACAAGGAGAATTCCCCTCACTTTCCTTCTTTGTCCCTAGAAACAAGGACTCGCACAGTGAAAGAAACTGACACTCTCCCTACCTAGAGTTTTCTGTCCCTAGAAAAAATGTTTTTTTAAAGCACACTATAGCACAAGGAGAATTCCCCTCACTTTCCTTCTTTGTCCCTAGAAACAAGGACTCGCACAGTGAAAGAAACTGACACTCTCCCTACCTAGAGTTTTCTGTCCCTAGAAAAAATGTTTTTTTAAAGCACACTATAGCACAAGGAGAATTCCCCTCACTTTCCTTCTTTGTCCCTAGAAACAAGGACTCGCACAGTGAAAGAAACTGACACTCTCCCTACCTAGAGTTTTCTGTCCCTAGAAAAAATGTTTTTTTAAAGCACACTATAGCACAAGGAGAATTCCCCTCACTTTCCTTCTTTGTCCCTAGAAACAAGGACTCGCACAGTGAAAGAAACTGACACTCTCCCTACCTAGAGTTTTCTGTCCCTAGAAAAAATGTTTTTTTAAAGCACACTATAGCACAAGGAGAATTCCCCTCACTTTCCTTCTTTGTCCCTAGAAACAAGGACTCGCACAGTGAAAGAAACTGACACTCTCCCTACCTAGAGTTTTCTGTCCCTAGAAAAAATGTTTTTTTAAAGCACACTATAGCACAAGGAGAATTCCCCTCACTTTCCTTCTTTGTCCCTAGAAACAAGGACTCGCACAGTGAAAGAAACTGACACTCTCCCTACCTAGAGTTTTCTGTCCCTAGAAAAAATGTTTTTTTAAAGCACACTATAGCACAAGGAGAATTCCCCTCACTTTCCTTTTTTGTCCCTAGAAACAAGGACTCGCACAGTGAAAGAAACTGACACTCTCCCTACCTAGAGTTTTCTGTCCCTAGAAAAAATGTTTTTTTAAAGCACACTATAGCACAAGGAGAATTCCCCTCACTTTCCTTCTTTGTCCCTAGAAACAAGGACTCGCACAGTGAAAGAAACTGACACTCTCCCTACCTAGAGTTTTCTGTCCCTAGAAAAAATGTTTTTTTAAAGCACACTATAGCACAAGGAGAATTCCCCTCACTTTCCTTCTTTGTCCCTAGAAACAAGGACTCGCACAGTGAAAGAAACTGACACTCTCCCTACCTAGAGTTTTCTGTCCCTAGAAAAAATGTTTTTTTAAAGCACACTATAGCACAAGGAGAATTCCCCTCACTTTCCTTCTTTGTCCCTAGAAACAAGGACTCGCACAGTGAAAGAAACTGACACTCTCCCTACCTAGAGTTTTCTGTCCCTAGAAAAAATGTTTTTTTAAAGCACACTATAGCACAAGGAGAATTCCCCTCACTTTCCTTCTTTGTCCCTAGAAACAAGGACTCGCACAGTGAAAGAAACTGACACTCTCCCTACCTAGAGTTTTCTGTCCCTAGAAAAAATGTTTTTTTAAAGCACACTATAGCACAAGGAGAATTCCCCTCACTTTCCTTCTTTGTCCCTAGAAACAAGGACTCGCACAGTGAAAGAAACTGACACTCTCCCTACCTAGAGTTTTCTGTCCCTAGAAAAAATGTTTTTTTAAAGCACACTATAGCACAAGAGAATTCCCCTCACTTTCCTTCTTTGTCCCTAGAAACAAGGACTCGCACAGTGAAAGAAACTGACACTCTCCCTACCTAGAGTTTTCTGTCCCTAGAAAAAATGTTTTTTTAAAGCACACTATAGCACAAGGAGAATTCCCCTCACTTTCCTTCTTTGTCCCTAGAAACAAGGACTCGCACAGTGAAAGAAACTGACACTCTCCCTACCTAGAGTTTTCTGTCCCTAGAAAAAATGTTTTTTTAAAGCACACTATAGCACAAGGAGAATTCCCCTCACTTTCCTTCTTTGTCCCTAGAAACAAGGACTCGCACAGTGAAAGAAACTGACACTCTCCCTACCTAGAGTTTTCTGTCCCTAGAAAAAATGTTTTTTTAAAGCACACTATAGCACAAGGAGAATTCCCCTCACTTTCCTTCTTTGTCCCTAGAAACAAGGACTCGCACAGTGAAAGAAACTGACACTCTCCCTACCTAGAGTTTTCTGTCCCTAGAAAAAATGTTTTTTTAAAGCACACTATAGCACAAGGAGAATTCCCCTCACTTTCCTTCTTTGTCCCTAGAAACAAGGACTCGCACAGTGAAAGAAACTGACACTCTCCCTACCTAGAGTTTTCTGTCCCTAGAAAAAAATGTTTTTTTAAAGCACACTATAGCACAAGGAGAATTCCCCTCACTTTCCTTCTTTGTCCCTAGAAACAAGGACTCGCACAGTGAAAGAAACTGACACTCTCCCTACCTAGAGTTTTCTGTCCCTAGAAAAAATGTTTTTTTAAAGCACACTATAGCACAAGGAGAATTCCCCTCACTTTCCTTCTTTGTCCCTAGAAACAAGGACTCGCACAGTGAAAGAAACTGACACTCTCCCTACCTAGAGTTTTCTGTCCCTAGAAAAAATGTTTTTTTAAAGCACACTATAGCACAAGGAGAATTCCCCTCACTTTCCTTCTTTGTCCCTAGAAACAAGGACTCGCACAGTGAAAGAAACTGACACTCTCCCTACCTAGAGTTTTCTGTCCCTAGAAAAAATGTTTTTTTAAAGCACACTATAGCACAAGGAGAATTCCCCTCACTTTCCTTCTTTGTCCCTAGAAACAAGGACTCGCACAGTGAAAGAAACTGACACTCTCCCTACCTAGAGTTTTCTGTCCCTAGAAAAAATGTTTTTTTAAAGCACACTATAGCACAAGGAGAATTCCCCTCACTTTCCTTCTTTGTCCCTAGAAACAAGGACTCGCACAGTGAAAGAAACTGACACTCTCCCTACCTAGAGTTTTCTGTCCCTAGAAAAAATGTTTTTTTAAAGCACACTATAGCACAAGGAGAATTCCCCTCACTTTCCTTCTTTGTCCCTAGAAACAAGGACTCGCACAGTGAAAGAAACTGACACTCTCCCTACCTAGAGTTTTCTGTCCCTAGAAAAAATGTTTTTTTAAAGCACACTATAGCACAAGGAGAATTCCCCTCACTTTCCTTCTTTGTCCCTAGAAACAAGGACTCGCACAGTGAAAGAAACTGACACTCTCCCTACCTAGAGTTTTCTGTCCCTAGAAAAAATGTTTTTTTAAAGCACACTATAGCACAAGGAGAATTCCCCTCACTTTCCTTCTTTGTCCCTAGAAACAAGGACTCGCACAGTGAAAGAAACTGACACTCTCCCTACCTAGAGTTTTCTGTCCCTAGAAAAAATGTTTTTTTAAAGCACACTATAGCACAAGGAGAATTCCCCTCACTTTCCTTCTTTGTCCCTAGAAACAAGGACTCGCACAGTGAAAGAAACTGACACTCTCCCTACCTAGAGTTTTCTGTCCCTAGAAAAAATGTTTTTTTAAAGCACACTATAGCACAAGGAGAATTCCCCTCACTTTCCTTCTTTGTCCCTAGAAACAAGGACTCGCACAGTGAAAGAAACTGACACTCTCCCTACCTAGAGTTTTCTGTCCCTAGAAAAAATGTTTTTTTAAAGCACACTATAGCACAAGGAGAATTCCCCTCACTTTCCTTCTTTGTCCCTAGAAACAAGGACTCGCACAGTGAAAGAAACTGACACTCTCCCTACCTAGAGTTTTCTGTCCCTAGAAAAAATGTTTTTTTAAAGCACACTATAGCACAAGGAGAATTCCCCTCACTTTCCTTCTTTGTCCCTAGAAACAAGGACTCGCACAGTGAAAGAAACTGACACTCTCCCTACCTAGAGTTTTCTGTCCCTAGAAAAAATGTTTTTTTAAAGCACACTATAGCACAAGGAGAATTCCCCTCACTTTCTTTCTTTGTCCCTAGAAACAAGGACTCGCACAGTGAAAGAAACTGACACTCTCCCTACCTAGAGTTTTCTGTCCCTAGAAAAAATGTTTTTTTAAAGCACACTATAGCACAAGGAGAATTCCCCTCACTTTCCTTCTTTGTCCCTAGAAACAAGGACTCGCACAGTGAAAGAAACTGACACTCTCCCTACCTAGAGTTTTCTGTCCCTAGAAAAAATGTTTTTTTAAAGCACACTATAGCACAAGGAGAATTCCCCTCACTTTCCTTCTTTGTCCCTAGAAACAAGGACTCGCACAGTGAAAGAAACTGACACTCTCCCTACCTAGAGTTTTCTGTCCCTAGAAAAAATGTTTTTTTAAAGCACACTATAGCACAAGGAGAATTCCCCTCACTTTCCTTCTTTGTCCCTAGAAACAAGGACTCGCACAGTGAAAGAAACTGACACTCTCCCTACCTAGAGTTTTCTGTCCCTAGAAAAAATGTTTTTTTAAAGCACACTATAGCACAAGGAGAATTCCCCTCACTTTCCTTCTTTGTCCCTAGAAACAAGGACTCGCACAGTGAAAGAAACTGACACTCTCCCTACCTAGAGTTTTCTGTCCCTAGAAAAAATGTTTTTTTAAAGCACACTATAGCACAAGGAGAATTCCCCTCACTTTCCTTCTTTGTCCCTAGAAACAAGGACTCGCACAGTGAAAGAAACTGACACTCTCCCTACCTAGAGTTTTCTGTCCCTAGAAAAAATGTTTTTTTAAAGCACACTATAGCACAAGGAGAATTCCCCTCACTTTCCTTCTTTGTCCCTAGAAACAAGGACTCGCACAGTAAAACACACTGACACTCTCCCTACCTATCCTTCTCTTTCCCTAAACTAAAGGAATCCAGGTTAAGCAAGAAAGAAATAAATGTCACTGTCCCTGCCTATGCTTGTCTTTCCCTGCTCCGGAACACACTACACTTGGCCGCCGTGCTGGCGGCCTTTTATAGTGTGGGGCGTGTACTAAACACCCTCAGCAATAATTGGCCACAGGTATCCTGCCTGTGGCCAATCATTGCTCTCCTCGCTGCCGGCGCTGTGATTGGCCAAGCATGCGGGGTCACAGTGCATGCTTGGCCAATCACAGCGCCTGGATGACACTGCGATGGCGTAGTGCATTGTGGGCCGTTCGCGTCACTCGAATTTGGCGCGAACGGCCCAAATCGTTCGATCTTCGTCGAACGATCGAACAGCCGATGTTCGAGTCGAACGTATGTTCGACTCGAACACGAAGCTCATCCCTATATATTAGGTATGGTGACAGCTGTAGTACAACAGCACATTATCTTAGGTCAAAATAACACCACCTCAACATTTTTCTAATAACCTGTATTATATTTCCTATAGAACCAAAGGCTGTCTAAACCAATTATAATACTGTATATCTATTTCATTAACAAAATTGTCAACATCATGTCAGAAGTGATAATCTCAATATCACCCCCTAATTTTTTTTGCACAGAAGCATCTCCTGAACCACTTGCTGACCGGTGCTGACCGGCGGCTAGCCACATTGGTTGTTATCCCTAGAAATCCGCCTGTTTGCTCTATAAACCTGTACCTGGGTGATGCGTGCAGCTGCATGCATCACCCCGGTACAACCCCTTAAAGCCGAGGCCAGATATTTGCGTACGGTCGGCGTGAAGGGGTTGACCATTTATCTAGAGGCACAGTATAGCCCCTCTGGTTCATATATTCTCTAGTGCTCCTCTTGCACTGTGAATTTGTTGGGGGGTCTCTTACCCTTCATTGCCTTACTTAACCTAATCCCCATAATGACTATCTTTTCTACATATGCCTATACCCTCTTGCCTCTACACAATTAATACAGCAGATATGTGCTTCATATAACCTATTAACAGCACGTCTCTTCCTTTCTTATCTAGAACAATCCAATGGACTGTATACAGCAACAACATAGCAAACTGTATAACCACCAATCAATACAGTTTGATTAAGGGGAGTAAATAGGTACTCTTTGTCCCAAGAATGCCTTACCAATCAAGGAAGTCTGATAACTCAAATGTAAGCAAAGGGCTTACCTTGCTATCTAGGTATCTGAAATTCCCAGATCGTATCAAGCTCCTGGTTACCGATACTCAAGGTCTGTACATCTCTCCTGGCTGGCTTGCCAACTGTTCTGGAAATGTTATAGATAGGCAACTGCTATCTTTATATTGATTAGTGGTTCCAAATTAATACTAACTAGGGAACAGACATAAACAGATATACTCAGTATCTTTCCAAATCACTGTTCTTTTTCTTCGACCCAATTGAAGTTTTCTTTTATACACATGCTTACGTAGGAGCACGTCTGGATCGAGTGGGGGAAGAAAGAGATTTGTTGGTGGATGGATGAATACTAAGAATGTTCTAGTCTGGTAAGGGTATTTTGGCATGTGGATCTGGAAAGTGATGCACAATGGATGATGCACAATGGATTTTGGCAGTATGTGAGCACATTACTAAATTAGATATTAATTGTATGGTGTATGTGGACATATTACACAAAATAGCTGTTTTTTGTTTTGGAAACCCTATATTGGAGCTTTAAAGGAGAACACCTAACAAGATAGAGGACACCACACACATTTGCTTTGAAATATTTGAGCTTTATTTGACCCTTATGCCCTGTACACACGATCGGATTTCCGATGGAATAAAATCCGATGGATTTTTCCGTCGGAATTCCGATGAAGCTGACTTCCATCAGTCTAGCATACACACCATCAGACAAAATTCCGACCATCCAAAACGCAGTGCCGAAAAACACTCTGACGTGCCAAGAAAAATGAAGTTCAATGCTTCTGAGCATGCGTCGACTTGATTCTGAGCATGCGTGGGTTTTTTCTCCGATGGAATTCCACACAGACGATCGGAATTTCCTATCGTTTTTTTTTTTCATCGGTAAAATTTAAAACATGTTCTAATTTTTTACACCGATGGAAAAAAGACCGATGGGGCCCACACACGATCGGTACGTCCAATGAAAACAGTCCATCAGACTGTTTTCATCGGTAAAATCAATCGTGTGTACAGGGCTTAACTCTTGTTGGGTCATATAGTCCGGTGAGAGTCTAAAATACACTCTCTGATGGTTAAAGCTGAATTCTCCTTAAGGGAATAATATGTTCCTCTTTCCTGTTTGTCCATATTACATTTCTTATTTGGGGTACCTGATTTTACCATTTTAGCAAAAAATATTATATCTTGTCCTACCACAGTCAGTATTTCACCTCTATCTTGGACAGGGTAGAAACCAGGCTTAGCTTCTATAAACAATTCAAGATGGGGGCCTTATGTATTTTTGGTATTGCATCCAAACCTTTTTATTCTGTACAATCCAAAGTGCTTGAATCATAAAACAAATACAGACTATTCACAGTGCTCTAATCAACCCATGAAGAGGCCTTATCTGGTGTGACAGCCACTCTTTGAACACCTTCAGGGTCTGCAGGCTCCATGACGGTGTTAGGGTTTTCTAAAAGTGAGTTTCCTTGCAAAACTATCAGCATCTACCAAAGTTGCAAACAAATTAAAATGACAAGAAGAAGCAAAATTAAGTCCCTGTGATAAAACTGCTGTCTGTTAATTTATAATCTGAAAAAATCAAAACAATAGTTACTCTACCCCTGTGTGTCAATCTAATCTACTAATCCATTTTTCTTATTTTTCATGTCTTCCCATTTCACTTTCTTTTTTCATTGCTTATGTGTTTTTTCTGATGCATGGATTTTTTTTGTTTTCTCTCCATCACCCAGAAAAAAATCCACAAACTGATTTTTTTTATCCCTTTCTCTTAATGGTATAGAGGATTTCAGTCAGTATCAGAGAAGCTGACCCTTTTGTAAGAACTTATAGGTGCAGAATTAGGTTACAATATAGAACCTTTGGAAGTGTCCCAATGATTCATATAAGGCCTCCTAAAAGTACACCAGTTCCAATCAAAAACTTTTGGGACCACATAATCCTGCCTGTCATAAATTTGGATCTCTTATGCCCTGTACACACGATCGGATTTCCGATGGAATAAAATCAGATGGAATTTTCCGTCGGAATTCCGATGAAGCTGACTTCCATCAGTCTTGCATACACACCATCAGACAAAATTCCGACCGTCCAAAATGCCGTGACGTACAACACGTACGACGGCACTATAAATGGGATGTTCAAATCCAATGGCGCCACCCTTTGGGCTTCTTTTGCTGATTTTGTGTTACCGTGTGTTAGTAAAAGTTTGGTTTTAGCCGATTCACGCTTTTCAGTCTCCGTGCTTTTCAGTCCGTTACAGCATGACGAATGTGCTATCTCCATTACGAATGCTAGTTTTACCAGAACGAGCGCTCCCGTCTTCTAATTTAGTCTGAGCATGCGTGGATTTTTCTCTGACGGAGTTCCGCGCAGACGATCGGAATTTCCTATCGTTTTTTTTTCCATCGGAAAAATGTAAAACATGTTCTATTTTTTTACACCGATGGAAAAAAGTCTGATAGGGCCCACACACGATTGTTTTTTCCGATGAAAAAAGTCCATCGGACTTTTCTCATCTGAAAAACCGATCTTGTGTACAGGGCATTAGTCTAAATGATTTTAGTCTCAGCAGAGATAAATGCAGTGTTCAGTTTGTCATCCATTGTCAGAAAAGGCATTTACATTTCTCAAGTTCCTTTTGTACTGTTTTTTAAACTTCACATGTAATTCATAAGGAAGATTGTTCATAGCTCACTATCAAACCCAAAAATTTAAAGAAGCCTCACATAGAACTGCAGTCCACTTTTTTCCTAAATATCTCACCTGTCAGCTCAAATAAGGGAAATGTTTAAATCCTGAAGCCTCTGGGGATCTAAATATCACCACAAACATATATCCTCACTAAATGTTGAAGATTCCAGAAAAGATCTGTACAAATCTACTTTTCGCCCAAACATTCAGTTCCAAATATTTTATGGCTCTTGGAAGGCCTATCACTGTCCCTATCCATCGTCCTCAGAGGTCTAATGGGCGGGAACTATGTCATCATTTGTTTTGTTTTTATTGACACACAATAAATTCCAGCAGTGTGAAGCAGGGCCGTTTGAAGGAATTGGGGGCCCCAAGGACAATAGACAACAAATTGCGGAGGGGGGGGGGCGGGTGCTACCGCAGGACTTGGACAACAAGTTGTTGAGCGGGGGGGCTATCATGGGACATTGACGCCGTTTGCGGGAGGGGGCACTGATTACACAATATTACAGTGGATATGTGGGGGGGGGGTAATGTCTTACCTCCTCCTCCCGTGCTGCCTCCTCGTGTCCTCTGGCTCCTCTTTATGCTGTGCTGCCCTCTGCTGGGGCCCCAGGACAGCTCGGGGCCCCAAGCAGCTGCTTGGTTTGCCTGTCCTGTTCCGACGCCCCTGGTGTGAAGCTCAGCGGAAGTTTCCTCTATAAAGTGTTGGAACTGCTGCTTCTTTAGATGATACTGAGCAGGAAATGCATAGCATGTAAGGAGAAAAATCAGTGTAAAAAGTCTAGCAAATCAACTTCCTCTACTGGTCATGCAAGGATACTGCTATTTAAACAATTCATGCATGTGCTCACAGCTTGAAATGGTAATGTTTAAAGTGGTTGTAAACCCGGAAAAAAAAAAACACCTGCAAGACAAAGCCATAATGAGCTAGCATGACTAGCATACTAGCTCATTATGCATCACATACCTTAGATCAGTGTTTCTCAACTCCAGTCCTCAAGGCGCTCCAACAGGTCATGTTTTCAGGCTCTCCATTATTTTGCACAGGTGATTTGATCAGTTTCACTGCCTTAGTAATTACCACAGCTGTTTCATCTGAGGGAAATCCTGAAAACACGACCTGTTGGGGCGCCTTGAGAACTGGAGTTGAGAAACCCTGCCTTAGATCGGGGCCCGCGAAGCCATCCTCATCTCCCCCTCCAGCCGCAGCCATCGATCCACAGATAACCGCCGGAAGGTTACTTCCGGGTATCGCCGCTCCAGCCAATCACAGCGCCGCTCCAGTGCTGTGATTGGCCAGAGCGGCGAAGACATCACTCTGCGCATGTGCGCAGGGGCCATCAAATCCGGCAAAGCTGGATTTGTGAATGAGGATTAACCCTGTGAATGCACCGTTGTCTACGTCTATGCATTCATAGAAAAGTGATCGCAGTGGAAGGTCCATCAACCTTGTGGGTAGCCAAGGGGATGTTCAGATCCCTGAACAGCTCGTGAGAGTGGAGAGATCTCTGGGTGGCTGCGCCGGGCTCTCCAGAAGCAGGAAGTCATCCAGATAGTGAATGACCTTGCCACACCCCAACTGTGAAGACAGAATCCAATTAAGCGCTGAGGCAAATGTGTCAAAAAGCCAAGGGCTGCTCTTGGACCCGAACGTCAGCTTGGTGGTAAAGTAAAACTGCTCCCGCCATTTGAAACCATACCACTGCCAGAGAGATGGCATGATAGGGAGGAGCTTAAAGGCATCTGAGATGTCTGCCTTTGACAACCATGCCCCTCCGCCTAACTGCAGGATATGCCGGATAGCGGAATCAACTGAAGCGTACTGTAAAGAGAACTCCTCGGATGGCATGAGTGAATTCAGACTAGGAACAGGTGACGAATGAGGAGCCGACAGATCATAAATCAAACGATATTTATTAGAAAATTTACCTTTGACAACCCCAATGGGGCTCACCCTCCACAAACCCAAAGGCGGGGACAAAAAAGGCCCAATGACAAACCCCTTGGACAATTCAACCCGTAACAACTCGTCCACTAACTCGGCATTGATGGTGGCAGACACCAAATTGGCACACTGATGTGACAGGAAAGGGAGGGTGATCAGGCCTGTGTGGAAACCCTCCAAAAACCCATCCATCAAAAACCACCTGAGAGCCGGGGACGGGTGGTGATTCAACCAGAATTCCAAGCTGGGGACATCAACCTGGCTCAGTCAGGATGCACCGGATGGCTTGATCGGACAGGCGGTTTTGGGATGGGCCCTAAAACAATTCGCACAGACATGAAGCAGTCTACAATGGTTATAATTACAGGTGGTGTAATTATAGTTGTTGCAAAGCTGTGACTTGCCCAGCACATGAATAGGTCTGCTGAGTTTGTCAAGCAGCCCTGAAGGCACTGAGGAAGGTCCGCCGGACCCTGACCTGTTGGCCCCAGCCGCCCCCAGGTGATCTACATTGGGGCACCAGTTGGCAGTGTGAGCAGAAGATTGACAGGTGGCACATGTAGGAGATTTTTGACTGGCAAAATGCCTGCAGAACAACTCTGTATCAATGACACTCCAACATGTGACCACCTGGAACTGAGCCCACATGGCAGCGACTTTGGACGAAAAGGACCTGTGATAATCATAAAAAGCGCTACCGCCATACTTGTGGGCTAAATCTACCTCCTGCCGGGACTAACCCCACAAACAACATCCCTGAAAATAGCGAAAGCGAGGACAAACTCGGCAATGCTAAGCTTGCGGTTCAGCCTGGGATCACGGGTCCTGAGGACCACCGAGACTTCCCCGCAAGCATACGCCTTATTCTCCACTACGTCCTGCAACACAATGAGCAGGGACGCCAGATTAATGTCCTTCCCTTCCAAGATGTCTTTCTTAAGATTGGCCGGGACGAAATGGGCAGGGGAAACAGATGGAATTATGACCGAAGCAGAAGGAACAGCCAGAGATAACGGCCCACCGGTGATACCTGCAGGGACTCCGGACGGCCCAGGAACCGAGGAAGCTGCCGGAACCACCACACTGGCTGGCCGGGCCTCCAGCACATACATTCTGTCCTGTAACAGCTGGACCGAAGTCGAGAGGGTATTCAAAACCGTGTGGATCTGAGTCAGCGAGGTGAGGAGGGACGCATGTTCCGCACTGGTGGAAGGCTGAGGCTGGGACGGGTTCGGAAAGAGGAGTCTGAATAACTCCGCTTTCCTGGCCATGGCCGGGAAAGGAATGCCCCTGGAACGGAGCTCGGCAACGAGCTTAGCTATGCGCTCCGAGCCCCTAGCTGGTGTGGAAGGGATAAAAGCAAACTCGTCACTTTCCGAGATATGAGACATGTCCCAATCTGTGGACAAAATAAACAACAAGTAAACTCCACCGTCTGACCCGACCAACCCTACCCACACTAACGTAATGATGAGTGATGCTGACGACAAAGGAACATAGCGCCTGAGAGATGCTAATGACCGTGACCCCCTGCGTGAGTGTAGCGCGAGCCCGAGCAACCTGTGGTGCTGGACAGGCAATTAAAAACGAACACTCAGGGCTTAGTACCTACAGACGTTATAGGCAGAAATAGGAATGTAAGTGACGTGCAACGTATGACGTATGAATGTACAGGCGAGAAGATTGCAAAACAACCAATTAAAAACGAAACCTCAGCCTGTACTGATCTGAAGACAGATCCTGGTATGTAAGCCCCTAACTAACCCCTGAGTGAAAAGGTGAACAGAACCCACCTTGAAGATCCAAAATGAACAGTGAAATCCACCTGCAACAACATTTTGAGGTACGCACTGAATGAATGATGCAAACTATAAGCTGAAATAATCCCTTACCAATGACGTTGCGACCCAATGAAAACCCACCTGACCAGAGTGTACGTGCTCCGTGGTGGGAAAACAAATAGGGGTGGAACAGAGGAAGCAAGCCTGAACGTGACCTGCGAATGAAGCTGAACCCTGCCCTAGCTGAGCCCCGTGGAATGGCGTGCAACGTGCTGGAAACGTAAACGAGAATGCTGCCCCGTGGCCAACAGACTGGACCTGAGTCCCAGCAGCCTGCCAGTATGGCTGGAGCAAGCTAAACTAAGTGGAAGCGACACAGGCGGTAACCGGTGAAGTAACCTAGGGGCAACAGGAGTAGAGACAGCGAAAGTCCCGACCCCCACCCCAGCGCACCAGTGACCCCCCACAAGGAGAAATGCCACAGAGAGGCAGACCTAGCATGGGGTGGACAGGCGATGCAACCCTGCGCAGAGTGAAATGACCAGTAAAGCTGAATGCCACCTACACCGATACCAGTGTGACCAGACAACAAAAAGTGCCTCCCCGCCCCTGCCACATGGAAGGTGTACCTACCTGCTCCAAGATGCCAGGACCCAAGGACGACCTGTACAGAGAAGCACACCCTGTGCGTGGGGTGGTATGGAGCAATGAACATGCCAGCAGGTAAAACAAAGAAACAGCACCAAGCCAATCCCCCAGAAACCTGCCACACATGACCTGATGACCCCTGCAGTGAGCATCAGCCCGCCCGCTCCCCCCTTACCAACCGGCCCCAGACCTACCTGCACCAACCACTGCGAGTGAGTGCTGCCAGAAGTGCCCCCTGAACGATCGATCCGATCAGCTGTTAAGAACCTCGAGAAAAACGGGCACATCCTTCCGCCAGACGCTCGGTCGGCGACACCCCGCAAAGCAGCCACCTGTAGCGGGGAACAAGTGGAGTGTGAGCCGTGAACTAACCCCCTCCGACCGGCCGTCAGCACTGCATACAGACCCACTGCAAAAAAAAACGCCGGCACAGAACGACACGCTGCCACCGCACAGACTCCTGGAACCGGAAATGACGTCGTCAGCACACCTAACCCGGAAATGCAAGCCGACGCAAGCTAGGGGGAAGAGGGGGAGATTAAGAAGCCCCACACTCCTCCTACAAATGCAGGCTAGCCAATGGCCAGCCTTCTAACATATATACAGTATATAAACTAAATAAGGGTGTATAAAACGGCCTATAATACACCACTCAGCGCCTATGGACCATGAATATTGCCAATACCAAAAGGTGCAATAGCCACACCAATCATCCACAAATGAGCAGTAAATGTTGACAAAAATATTTTTAAATAATAAAAATATTAAAAAATATATATTATATATATATATATATATATATATATATAAAAACATATATATAACTAAGCAGCTGTTTAAAACATGGCAAAATATATATAACAGTAGTATAAAATGAAATAGAGACAGTAATCTGTGTCAGTCAATACTACAAACAGCGCTGAATGTTGACTAATAACAGTGGTCAACACCACATAAAAGTCTTTATAGACAGATGCAAATAAGTTTCAGTGCTTCAAAAGAATGTCCATGGGTGATCCTAAAGAAATAAGTAGAGTGCACCTTCCACCGACCCTCCAGATCCACCACGTGACACACACACCCCTTAGGGGTTAACACTCACCAGAGCAATATTGAAATAAAGCCTTGAACAAATATTGCTGCATCCAAGCCAAACACTGAAATATTGCATCCGTCAAGGGGACATCAGAATGAGATGGGCTTCCAAAAAGCAAAAAAGGAAAGCACATAGCTGTGGCAAGGTCAGAAGAGCCTGCAGATGTCACAAGGAGAGGCAGAGGGAATATAATGACTCCAGAGTCGTGACACCCCCAGGATCAGTACCAATACCCCGCAGAGGGTGATATCTGCAGGCTCTTCTGACCTTGCCACAGTGGAGGTCCACCTTTTGTGACGTGAAAATAGGTTGGTAACCTACACGATACGCTGGAAGTGCTGGTTTGCGTCCCACCGTTCAGAGAACCAGGAAGAGGAAGACAATCATTGCAGTCCTCGGTTCTCCTGATACACGCCGGACGGCGGATACGGTGATGTGTAACCATTCTTCATGTTTGCTCATTCAGATTATATATTGATGTACGTTTAATGTGTGAGGGGGCAATGTCTGTGAGGGTTTGTTATATAAAATAAACTGGGTTACGCTATGTGCTTTCCTTTTTTGCTTTTTGGAAGCCCATCTCATTCTGATGTCCCCTTGACGGATGCAATATTTCAGTGTTTGGCTTGGATGCAGCAATATTTGTTCAAGGCTTTATTTCAATATTGCTCTGGTGAGTGTTAACCCCTAAGGGGTGTGTGTGTCACGTGGTGGATCTGGAGGGTCGGTGGAAGGTGCACTCTACTTATTTCTTTAGGATCACCCATGGACATTCTTTTGAAGCACTGAAACTTATTTGCATCTGTCTATAAAGACTTTTATGTGGTGTTGACCACTGTTATTAGTCAACATTCAGCGCTGTTTGTAGTATTGACTGACACAGATTACTGTCTCTATTTCATTTTATACTACTGTTATATATATATACAGTATATATATATATATATATATATATATATATATATATAGGAAGGCCAGTATGCTGGCCTGAAATTATGGGAGGAGTTCGAGGGGTACTTAAGCAGACCATCCACGATGGTCAGTGTCGGCTCTAGTGCGCGGTACTACGACGTCACCAGCCCGACTCTGCTCAACTCACAGCGTCCGTGAAGTTGCGCTCGTGCGTTCGAGACTGCTCGCAGTCGTTCGTTGATCGGGTCATCGCTCGCTGTAGCAGGTAGGACTGGTTGTTACCGTTCGTACGAATCGTAGCGCCGGTATACGTTCCCTTTTTTACAAATCATACGGCTCACAAGTTCACCTGTTCTCTCTGTTTGCATTTTAGGTTTATTGCCTAGATCAGTTGTCTTTCGAGCCCAGTCGAGCTCAATGTTACGATTCCTAACGGCCCACCACGACTCATAGAGCTTACCCGTTCTATGAAACACTCGTTCAGCACACATGCCACTTACTACAAATCGCTCATACGATGCATGGTCGCCACACACCAAACAGCCGGTCCGAATCTAGTTGCAAAACATCGGCACTACAGTTCGGACCCTCAGCAATCACAAGCCCCTTCATCTTCGAAACACCATTCAGTCGATCCGAGTCCAGTCGTATCTCCGGCGCTACGATTCGGATCTGGCGCATCAAACCCCCTCCTTACCTCGCAGCCATAACCGATCCAAATCTAGTCGTAGCATCGGCTCAAAGATTCGGATCCTTGGCAAACACAACCGATCCGAGTCCAGTCGCACCACCGGCTCAATCGACTCGGATCTCTCGCAACAAACCTCTCTAACTGATCCAAATCCAGTCGTAGCATCGACCTCTCTAACTGATCCGAATCCAGTCGTAGCATCGGCTCAAAGATTCGGATCCTTGGCAAAAACAATCGATCCGAGTCCAGTCGCACCACCGGCTCAAATGACTCGGACCTCTAGCAACAAACTTATCTAACCGATCCGAATCCAGTCGTAGCATCGGCTCAAATATTCGGATCCTTGGCAAACACAATCGATCTGAGTCCAGTCGCATCACCGGCTCAAACGACTCGGATCTCTAGCAACAAACCTCTCCAACCGATCCGAGTCCAGTCGCACCACCGACTCAATGACTCAGCTTCCCAGCACAAACAGACCCCTCCAACCGATCCAAACCCAGTCGTAGCATCGGCTCAAACGATTCAGGTCATTGGCAATACAAGTGCCGGTTCGTTACCAGTCGCATCAGCATTACGATTACGTACAAACCATTCCCCTAACCTCACGCTGTACAAAAAGAAAAAAAAATCATCGTCAGCAAGACATACACGTCTTATTCCAACTATTCCAGCTTCATCACGGACGGTCATTCCTACATACTCATAATTCACAAACCTTTTTCTTTTTTCTCGCCTTCCTAGTAAGGCTGTATCCCCGCAATCGCTGCGAGCATTCTGCAAGTGGTTCAAATCAGCCACTCATCATCTCCAGTAGCAACACGGCTACTCACCTTTTTCTCTATCACTTTCCCCATGCAGGTCAGTTTGAGTTCCAGTCCGTCCACCCTGCACCAGGTTTGGACAATATTCCCCTCAAAAAAAAAAAAAAATGATGAAGTATCTTAGGGCTCACATCATCACCAGGGAGCCAGCTACTGCTCCAAAACAGCTCTCTGCATCCCCCTTTCAAAAAAAATAAAAAAAAATAAATAAATAAAAATAAATAAATAAATAAAATAATAATAAATAAATAAAGATAAAATATAGCTCTATGTCACCTTACTACAGATTCCCGGTCGACCCATTTCTCGACCCCAACTGAGACGTCACTACTAGGGTTCAAGGCAGGTGCGTAAATTCAAGTCACCCCCTTGATTTCTCCTCGCACTCTTTCACGACACCTTGTACTTCACATACACGATTCGACTTGCTCACGAGGCGTTAGTAACTGTCACATACCTCTGTGCACTTCACTCTGTTTTCGAAGAGCGATCCGAGATCCTTCACCACGCAGACAAGGTTGCCAAGTGTTAGCAGACCGAGCACACGTCAACAACTACAGATCATAACATTCCTACTTAGAATACCAGACTTCAGCTACCCGCCCCAGTACGCCCTGGGGGCTCTGGTTTTAGTCTGTGCCGAGCACAGACGGCACCTGAGCTATCGGTTACCTAGCCAGTCACCTCCTGGCTCACCTCGGTTGCCACGCATTCTTTTGAGTTTTCCAAATTACACTCAACAGCGCTCGTACGCAAACTAGCTGTCATCTACGCCTATCGCTCCTTGTCCTGTCCACCCTGCTTTCCTTCTTCCTCCCCATTTTCTAAACCATGCTATCCCCTCCAACCTCGCAAACTTATTTTAAAAACATATGCATTCCCCTCCTTCCAGCCGACGCCATGTCGCGGGTCGACAGCGAAGACTTCGCCTCCGCTCCACCGTCACCCCTCGCGGGTCCAGCGGACGGCACTACACAGTCCCCCAGAGCTTGGACCATCCCCAGACTTACGGCCGTACTACAACGTAGGGGCATTCCCTACCCTGCCACAGCCAGGAAAGCCGAGCTGTTTAGGCTGCTGTTTCCACCACCAGCGGCAGCTCTACCAGACACACAAGCTTCACTGCAGTCGATATCCTCTGCAATTACCCAGCTGCATGCCTTGGTGACCACACTGGCAACTTCAGTCACCGATCTCCAGGCTAGTATAGGGGCCCTGGAAACACGACCAGCTGAGCCCCCTTCAGCTCCAGTCTCCACCGTCGTTACCGAACCCCCACTTTCAGATACACCCGACGTTTGCATCCTTTTCCTTCGCACCCTGTCCCAGCGGGCATCAGGAAGGACATCCTGGATGGCAAGGACGTGAACCTAGCGTCCTTACTCATTTCTGTACAGGACATCACAGAGAACAAGTCATATTTCTGGGGGGACGTCTCAGTCATCCTAAAAGCCAAAGGACCCCAGGCTCTCTCGCAAACTCTCAGTGACAAAGTTTGTGTTAGCCTTTGGGATGCTTAGAGTTGTAACATGCTAGCCCAACCCCAGCTTCCCTTCCACCTCCAACGCACCTCGTAATTTATCAGCAGCCACACAGTCGTCCCAGTCAGACAGGCTAGGACATCCAATTCGAGCACTAGGGGGCAAAGCCATCTGCAACAACTTTATTTCAAGGGTTGTTTACCCCCACTGCAAACTTCTGCACATCTGCCTCCTGTGCCAGAAGGCTCTCCCAAAAGTACCTGTGGCTTCAAGCAGCGGAATCCATCATGACTAGGCCGAGTGCACGTCGGGTGGCTCGGCTTCTATCTCTCCTCACATCCAACTCCCTCTCTAGCACCGGGCTCATCATGCTACCTGACTCTACACACGAGTATAAAAACCTGCTCTCAGCAGCCTCCGACGAAGAAGCCATCACCACCCTGCTACAGGTCGAATTGGACCGGGGGTATATGATCGGCCCCTTTTCACAGTCACCCTTCACAGTATGGTGAATCAGCCCTATTGGACTTGTCAAGGGCAAGCTTTCTAAAAACTCTGATTAGTCTACGCGCCCTATTCTTCTAACATACCCAGTTTAAACTCCCTCATACCCTCAGAGGAGTTCTCACTAAAATACTCCTCAATTGACTTACCCATCCAATCAATCATTAACATAGGGGTAGGGGCCTGGCTATCCAAAGCTGACATCTCAGACGCCTTTAAATTGCTACCCGTTGAACCATACCTATGGCAGTGGTGCGGGATCAAATGGAAGGCTTATTCTACCTTGCGACCAAGCTGACCTTCGGCTCCACAAGTAGTCTCTGGCTGTTTGACACATTTGCTCAATCCCTATACTGGTTTCTCTCACACCACGCACATTGTCAGAAGGTACTAAAAATCGAAGAGAGGTCTTTAAAAACCTCAACGTGCCCATAGCTGAGAAGAAAGTAGAAGGCCCGGCACAGCTCATCACCTTCCTGGGAATCATTCTAGACACAGGCACCATGCAGGCTAGCCCACCTCTCGATAAATTGACCCGCATCAGGACAGTCGTCCATTCGGTTACAGTCACGCAAGGCTGCACTAAGACACAGCTACAATCCCTACTGGGCATGCTCAACTTCACAATGAGGATCATCCCTCAAGGGCAATCCTTTATCTCACACTTCTTAGTGTTCCTCTCCCAGGCACAAGACCCTGACCAAGTCGTTGAGCTAGACGCAGCCGCTATAGCGGATCTGGCCATGGGGATCTGTTCCTTGAGAACTGGTGTGGTAAATCCAGGTTCATCCCATCAGCATCCCCTTCGTCACCACAGATAATCACGGACGTAACAGCTTCCACAAGCTTCGCTGCAATTTTTGGCCATCATTGGTTTGCGGGACCGTGGCCATCAGAGATACTCACAATTCCAGGTTTAGTCAGTCCTCCTCTCTATTCGAGGTCTACTCCATAGTCGCAGTAGCTCAAGTATGGGGCATCACCTGGGCAGGACAGACCGCCACGTTCGCCACAGACAACCAGGCCACAGCCATTAACAAAGGCAGGTCAAAATCGTTGGCCGTCATGTCCTTCCTACGCAGGCTGTTGCTACTTTCCCTACAACATCAGTTCAATATCCTCTGTGTCCGCATCCCTGGTAAACGCAATACCTCGGCTGACGCACTATCCCGCTTTAACTATGCCACATTCTTTCACAGGAGCCGGGAGCCGACCATGTCCGGCATCCCACATTAGTCGCAACCAACTCTGGACTAAAATAGCACCTCCATGGTGCTACCTCCCTCATCAATGCGTCCTTGATCTTCCAATACACTAAAGGCCTACCGTACCGCCTGGAAGACCGACAGGTTTCTAGCCGCCAACCCCGGGGCGGTTTCAGGAAATCTCAGCCATATCTGGCCTTCATTTCCTACTGTCACACTCAGCTCACATTGTCACACGATACCATCAGACTCTATTCAGCCGGCATCCAGCATTTTATCTCCCTACAAGACCCTACCAAACCTTCCTTGTTCGCCGCTCATGCGGTTAAAACCATACTACGTGGCATCCACAGGCAGCAACCACACACTAGTACCAAACGCTTACCAGTGACCAGCGCCATATTCCGGGACACGTCTGCTATCCTTTCACGTTCTCCCTTCGGTTTATGGCCCAGCCTGGTGATTTAAGCAGCCATTTACCTAGCCTTTTACGGTTTTCTACGGCCCGGCGAATTTACTGTTACCAGCCCTAAATGCCAAGTTCTACGCAGGAACCACCTGACTCGCCACCAGAGTCATTTCATCCTACACCTGACGGTATCGGAAAACGCTACAATCCGGTCCCGGAGTAGACATCAAACTTTTCCTGACTCACAACGCCTGGTGCCCCATGGCCGTTCTAGAGCAATTGGTAAACTCTACTGTCCGACCTATCAGAGGACAGCCCTCTACTACCTTTCCCAACTGAACCCCTAAGTGGGAACCAGTTCGTCAGCCACATCAGAATGCTCCTGTGCATCTTAGGCCTTGACCCAGGACATTCTTTCGCATTGGAGCAGCCTCAGCAGCATCGCGAAACAGAGTTCCAGACCACACATTCAGGATGATGGGCAGGTGGAAATCCATGTGTTTTGCCCGATACGTCCCCAATCCTCAAACAGAAATATCACAAGTCTTTAACAGACTCGCTCTGTGGTTAATTATCTTACACAATAAAACAATTCCTTCCCTAACCAAGTATAATTTTTGGCCCCTTCTCTTGGCATACCGTCCAGTTGGCCAGGCCACACTTCAGGTCTTATTTGTGTTGTTAGTCTTGTGACGTGTTTATGTGATCCATATCTCTTCAGACAGAGGGCTCCGACCATAAATAGGAAGGCCAGTATGCTGGCCTGAAATTATGGGAGGAGTTCGAGGGGTACTTAAGCAGACAACCCACGATGGTCAGTGTCGGCTCTAGTGCGCGGTACCCACCCTCCCATATCCCCTTTTTAGGGAACTCCTCTCTAAACAATTCTCAACAGAATTATCCATTATTTCTATCTTAAGGTATGGCCCCTTCTCTTGGCATACCGTCCAGCAGGCCAGGCCACACTCCAAGTCTTATTTGTGTTGTTAGTCTTGTGACGTGTTTATGTGATCCATATCTCTTCAGACAGAGGGCTCCGACCATAAATATATATATATATATATAATGTTGTTAATATTCATTTTTAACCCACTGGTGCTGATATTAGGAAGAAATGAGCCTTCTTCCTCTAATCACACCAGCTTCTCTCCCAGATTCTCCACCTCTGAGCTGGTGAATCTGGAAGGGAGATATTTCAGTGGAAAGGCTGTGAGATCTTCAGATCTCACTTTATTAAACTGGCCGTTTGTGACAAAACGGTCATCTGCTCCTTATCTCAGCTTATTAAACCGGCAATGCTCTGAGATAAGCGGTGATCATCATGATCTTGGCTTATCACGGTTTATTAACCACTTCCATACAGGGCACTTATACACCTTCCTACCCAGACCAATTTTCAGCTTTCTGCGCTGTTGCACTTTAAATGACAATTGCGCGGTCATGCTACACTGTACCCAAACTAAATTTTTATCATTTTTCCCCACAAATAGAGCTTTCTTTTGGTGGTATTTGATCACCTCAGCAATTTTTATTTTCTGCTAATTTTTTTAAAAAAAGACCGAAAAGTTAGAAAAAAACATTTTTTTTGTTTCAGTTACAAAACTTTGTAAATAAGTAAGTTTTCTCCTTCACTGATGGGCACTGATGGGGCTGCACTGACGGGCACTGATAAGGCGGCACTGATGGGCACCAATGAGGCAGCACTGATGGGCACCGATGAGGTGGTATGGATGGGCACCGATAGGCGGCACGGATGGGCATCGATAGGCTGCACGGATGGGCACTGGTAGGCGGCACAGATGGGCACTGATAGGTGGCACGGATTGGCACAGATAGGCAGCCCAGATGGGCACAGATAGGCGGCATGGATGGGCACGGATAGACGGCATGGATGGGCACTGGTAGGTGGCACGGATGGGTATGGATGGGCACTGATAGGTGGCATGGATGGGCACTGATAGGTGGCACTGTACTGTAATGTGTTGTACTAATGGATGCCAATCAGTGCCAAACAATAATGCCTTCCAATCAGTGGTGCCCATTGTGGGCATTGATTGGCATCCATTGTGGGCACTGATTGGCATCCATAGTGGATAGTGATAGGCATTTCTAATTGGCATCCCTGGTGGTCTAGGGTGGCATACCTTATGGTGGGCATCCCTGGTGGTCTGGTGGCATCCCTGGTGGTCCAGTGTGGGCATCCTCTGGGGGGCTGCGCTTATAATCGATCAGCACAAACCCCCCTGCCAGAGGAGCAGCCGATCGGCTCTCCTCTACTCGCGTCTGACAGACGCAAGTGAGGAAAAGCCGATCACCGTCTTTTCCTGTTTACATCGTGATCAGCCGTGATTGGACACAGCTGATCACGTGGTAAAGAGTCTCCGTCGGAGACTCTTTACCTAGATCGGTGTTGCGGGGTGTCAGACTGACATCCCGCAACAACGATCGCCGTGATGCGTGCCCCCGGGGGCACGCAGCGGCTCAATATCCTGAAGACGTCATATGACGTCCAGTCAGGATATTGAAACCACTTTGCCGCCGTCATTTTGCTATAGGGCGGGCGGCAAGTGGTTAAACGTACACCTAAGGCAGGTGCAAATGCTGTAAATTGTTTGTGAGGGCAACATACTTTACACATGAAACACACCTACTATAAATAGTCTAGAACAGATGAAAGTATAGTTCAAACTGATTCTGTGGATCCAGAGGCCCGATAGATAAAGTTGGATGTGATGTGACATCATTGGTGTGCAACTTTCTGATTTGCTATTGAGCAGGTATTACTGCAGTGATGTGTTTTCTTCACCTGGCTCCTGTTACAGGCCAATGCAAAGCAGGGAGAAAAGAACTACTTTGGTCATGTGACATCTTTTTCAAGGTAGAAAACTTCAGATTGATATTAAAATAAGGAAAAAATGCACAGAATCCAGGGAGGGACTATAAGAATAAACATTGATATAAAATGGTGTTCTATGTCTCAGATTGAAGAGTAAAGACTGAATCAGTATACTCAAAAATAGCAGATGACCTCAAACAACACACTATGATCTACCGTATTTATCGGCGTATAACACGCACCGGCGTATAACACGCACCCCAAGTTTAGGAGGAAATTTTAGGGAAAAAAACTTTTAGGAGGGAAGTTTAAGGAAAAATAACTTACATTTAAATGCAGCCTTGTCAGTGTCCATTGCAGCCTTGTCACAGTGCAGCCTTGTCAGTGTCCATTGCAGCCTTGTCACAGTGCAGCCTTGTCAGTGTCCATTGCAGCCTTGTCACAGTGCAGCCTTGTCAGTGTCCATTGCAGCCTTGTCACAGTGCAGCCTGGTTACAGTGCAGCCTTGTCAGTGTCCATTGCAGCCTTGCCCCAGAGTCGCCGTGCAGCCTTGCCCCAGAGTCGCCGTGCAGCCTTGCCCCAGAGTCGCCGTGCAGCCTTGCCCCAGAGTCGCCGTGCAGCATTTCAAAATTGGCGCCGAGACTGTGTGGACGCCGCCGAGAACGCCGAGAACGCCGGGGACGCAGGGACGCAGGGACTGGGCGGAGCCGCCGCCGAGATACACATAGCCGAGTGTACTCGGCTATACTCGGCTTTTCTCGGCTCCGCTCACAGTCACGCCGAGTCCCGCCCTATGATGGACATAACACAGGTCCAATGGCGGGACTGGGCGTGACTGTGAGCGGAGCCGAGAAAAGCCGAGTATAGCCGAGTACATTCGGCTATGTGTATCTCGCTCCGCTCCGCTCCCAGTCAGCGGAGACAGCTCAGGGATGTGGATATCGGCGTATAACACGCACCCACGATTTTCCCCTGATTTTCAGGGGAAAAAAGTGCGTGTTATACGCCGATAAATACGGTAATTCTCTTATAAAGCCCTCTATTCCCTATTTTTCTCTACTCCCACATTACAGACTATGCTGGCTTGATACCCACAGGGCTTTGGCTACTTGTATGTTATGCTTCTAATGATATTTTAATTCTGGTGTTCCAAGGTAGTAGCACTAAGAAGGTTCATGTTAGGAGCCTTGGGCCGGGCTGAATGAAAAGCCTATCAGGTGTTTCCTGTAAGCCAGACACTCTAATGCCTCATAAACATGATCAGTTTTCCTGACAAGAAAAGTGCGATTTGAGCTTTTTGTCAGGAATTCCGACCGTGTGTATGCTCCATCATGCTTTTTCTGTCAGTTTTCCTGCCAAGAAAAGATTGAGAGCAGGATCTCAATTTTTGTGACAGGAAAAATTCCTATCGCGAATCACGTTCCTCTGTATGCAATTACGACACACACAAAAACGCGCATGCTCAGAATCAAGCAGAAGAGCCGAACTGCCTATTGAACTTCATTGATCTCCGCTCGTCGTACGTGTTGTACGTCAACGTTTGGAATTTCAGCCAAGATTTGAGTGACCGTGTGTATGTAAGTCAATTTTGAGCCGTTTTCCTGCTGAAAAAAAAACACGATTTTCCTGTCGGAAAAACTGATCGTGTGTACAGGGCATTATGCTTCAACAGCCAGCATCTTCAGGAACAACCCCCAGGAGGGGAAATTTCTGCTTCATTTAATCTCTTGGTTAGGGAGGCCTGGGGAGAGAGGTAGACAATGCCATCCTCTAAGGTCCAAGTCTAAAAGAAAATTACTAAAGCAGGATGTCATGGTCTGGAATCATGCTTTGTGGTCAATAGCTGTAGCAGTAGAAAATGTTCATGCAGCTGGATAAATACACAAGCAGATCCCCTAGTGGATGGTGCAGGTTCACACGAGGCACGAGGTCTAAGCGCTAGTCGATATTCACTAGAATTCCTGATGGTGGAGATGGGATTTCCTGTATATTAATACCAAGTTACGGCACTCCGGATCACCTGAAGCAGACAGGGAATAAGCAAAAGCATAGCTGATGAACAATCCAAAAGGTCAGTAACAAGTAGTAGCTGGCTGGGATTAGGCAGCAGGGTAGTCAATGAACAAACCAGGGATCGGTAATGAGATGTAACAAAGATAAGGACAGCAGCAGGAAAAATATCAGCTGAAGACACGTATAATGCCGCGTACACACGATCAATTTTTTCGACGGTGAAAACACAGTCGAGAAAATCGACGTGAAAAACGAGGAACAGCTTGTTCCCCCTACACACGGCCGTTTTAAATTACATATTTTTTTTGGTCGAAAAAAACAACCGTGTGTGGGCTCCGCGGCAGTGTTTCCCTATGGGAAAACTGCCGCGGAAAAAAAAAAAAAAAACGACGGGAATCACGACGAGAAAAATTAGAGCATGTTCTAATTTTTCTCGTCGTGATTAATGCTGTTTTTCCCGTCGAGAAAAGCGACAAAAAGCCCACAGACTATCATTTTTCTCGTCCAAAGGAAAAAATTTCATTTTTCTCGATGGGAAAAACGGTTGTGTGTACGCGGCATTAAGCAGGAATGCCTATAGGATCAGACAGGAGCTGTCCAGCATTTCAGGTGATGCAGAGATAATAGCCACAACCCGACACTGCAGAGATCCCAAGTTCAGATTTGGATCATGACACAGCAAGTACCTAAAGCGGAACTAAGCCCTCCTATCCTTTTCAGCCAAGGAAGCTGCCTTTTTAGCCTCTGTTTGAACTGCAACTGCCATGATGCTGCACATGTGATCAGTTTTGACACAAGCAATTTGATGGTTTGACATTTTGGTTGAGAGCACAACCAATGTGACAGTTACATTCCTACCATGTGTCAGGAATGTAACTGTTTTTTAAACTGTTAAATCGATAAGTTTAGTTCCACATTAACACTTTTTCAATACACATCACAAGGCCCCCAAACCAAGTTATTGTCTAGTTTATTAAATATTTACAACACAAATGGTTACTTCTCAAGCATAGCCTCACCTCAGCAGCACCTGATAATCTGATAATAACAATCTGTACTTGAAAAACATTCAGTAAAGAGTAACAGGCAGGCCAAAGCTAACTGTTATCTTCAGATTGCACAAAAAAAGAATGTGGAAAATACTAAATGACTAAACTTAAGTGACCATGACCTTACAGCAGAATTTTTCATTGGTTTCAGAATGGAAGAATGGGGGAATGAAGAGTGGGTGGGGGGAGGGGGGTGGCAGTAAATATGTCACGTTTACCTGCCCCTTTCTTTCTTGAATGAACACTGTCAGTATTTTTCTGATATGAAACTATAAATAATATGGAATGACAATGAAGTACACAGCCTGACCTCATATGAACTCAAAATCACAGATGTTCACAAATCTTGAAACAAAATGTCCTTGAAGTGTTGATTTCCAAAGAAATATAGGACACTCAAGACCTTGACTGACAATTGGCTAGATTTGTAAATACTAGTATATCGCTCAAATGCCACATCCAAACATTAAACAAGAAAAAAATCTGGGGATTTTACTGGAATTGAAGGGGAAACACTTTAAATATAGTATAAAAACATATATCTTTATTACAAAGGGTTAAAATATACAAGGCTCAAAGCTGATTAAACATAAAAAAAATATAATGCATCACATCATGACTAGTACAGCTGCTAACTCGATGACCACTTTCTAAATTGGTACATAGTGTAGCGGCCTCACTCCCTCTTCGACTTTATCGGTTACACTCCAGCTCATGTCTAGGGGTTCCTGGGTTGTGAGAGTGAGATGCGCCACGGCCCATGTCCTCCCCATTGTAGTAGGGAGGTGAAGGCCACTTCCTGATGTTTCCTCGGGCCGGTGTGTTCTGTGAATGCACTGAGTCTGTAATTGCAAGCTCACCAGCCTCCCCTTTGCTTCCAGTAACTGGAGTTCGCACACCGAAGAAAGGTCCAACACTTGTTTATTTGACACTCCAATACGCAAAGCACAATAAACAGTTCTTTTGCAGCAAACTGGTTGGGACCTATAACCTTGCCAACGGTGGGGCGAGCAGATCGAGGCACTTCCTAAAGTTTAAGTTCTATGCCACTGTACTATGACCAGCGGCGCCTAAGCCAATCCGGCTGTTACAGAACAGGAAGATGGGGTCTCTTCCAGCAACCCCTATGAACAGCAGTGGAGCCCTCTTCAATACGCTGTGGCCCCTATCAGGGGGATGTGTCCTCCCAAGAGAGTTCCCAGAGGCCCACTGTCACCGGGTTGGTGCTGCTCCGGGTCTTCAGTGGGTAACCTCCCCGGCCTCCTCACCTCAGGTACGAGTCCCTCCGCTCAGGGACCCTCGGACAGTCCACCCTAGCGGGACCCAGTCGAAGGTACTGGGCCCCAGGCCTCCTCGATAGTACCTCACCCCAGGCTAAAGGTGCCTGGGATGGACGCCAACATGACTCCGGACCAGGCCATGGGCACCTGGACCAGACTCCGGGATCTCCAGCACCCAGGCCTGAGGGGCCTGGGTGCGGACCGCAACCCTCCTCCTCCGAGGACCTCCTTCTCCGCCAGACGACGACGACGATGACCTCGTGGTAAGGGCGTCTCCCCCTTTTATCCCCTCCCATCAACGGCCCGGCGGGTTCCCCGCCCCAGCCATACCATCTCCGGGAAGGGACAAAACAGGGAGCACTGCAGGAGATGATTCTACCTGAAACCCGTGGGTACCCCGCCACCCACAGGCAAAGGAGAATATTACATCCTCCAGTCCTCCACGAAACAAAAAAGGGTCTGAATCCTAACACAATTATACACCTGGGTCACACTATTCCCCAGGTGTATCCCATCAATTTGAGGACCCCGCTACACACTCCCCCCTGTGATTGGACGCTGGTCCCCAGCGTCAGGTGCACACCCATGCCTCCCATAAAGTGGTGACATGGAGTGAAACCCCTGAGGCAGTTCCTCTAAATTTTTCCCAAGTGCCAAGACCTGCTCAGGGAATGGGGAACATATAAAACAACTTATGTCATAAAACACTTTAAACATCTGCATAGTCACAGCCCCTCTCCCACACTGTCTAAGAGCCACCAACTCTCAATGATCTTGACTGACGATTCTCCTGCAGGGGAAAGAAAAAAACCAACATCCTAACATAATTTCGTGTCATTTGGGATGAGTGGGCCCGTCAGCCGAGAGACCCACTCACTCCAACAAGCAAGGTGATGTGTGTGTGAAACATTTTCAAACATTTGTTGCGCAACACTGCCACCTGGTGACAACGCCGCGGTCATGACACTCAACGAGTCTTCGTTCTTCCAGCTTTTCCCTACTCTGCCACTATTCCCAAATGTCCTTGCCTTTGGCACATGGAAAAAAAAAAAAAAAAAAGAAAAGCCCAAACAAAAACAAAAGCAGGGCACAGTCCTGGGCGTCTGGGAATGGCTCCTCCAGAAAGTTCAAGTGCACAAAAGAAATAAACAGGAGTTCTTTTCTCCTATAAGTAAAACTTTGGATCCGGCAGGTACAGGGGTTTCAGGTGTTTGTCAAATGCCTCTATCGAATACTCAACATCTTCTCCTTCTCTTCTGCAAATGACTATCTTGTCAGCATGGATATGGCGCCCCAATTTCCATTCAGCTTTGCAGTCCTCAAACCTCTTAGACACTGCCGGCACACATTCCAGGTACCTGCAAGCATGGGGCACCTTCAACTTGTCCCACACAAACTCGTCATACCATCTTGTTCTCCAGACTTCCACCTCATACAGCAAGTCCCGGGGCAGATACGGGTACTCCCACCCATATTCCCGAGCTACTTTATGACAGAACAGTCTCTGCAAGCGGGCCAAAGGTGGCATAGTGGCTTTCTCTCCAGTTCCAGGCAGCACAATAGCTTCCGGATGCCGAGGTGCCTTTACCAGCTCCCTGGAAATGACTTTCGGCGCTCTCAGAGAAGCGCGGGGTGTCCCCACAACCAAAGTAGGTGAGGTAACAGTAGATGAGGACACAGGTGGAGGGGTAGGTTCCCTCGTAAGCTGCGGGTCTTCCACCCGAGGCGTGCTGTCTCCTGTGTACATAGGTGAATCCCGTACCGCACGGGAAGCAAGAAGTGGCACTCTATCCCAGCCCTTGTGGCTGAACAGTTCGTCTATCTCGCCATCATCTCCGCAATCATACAGCGACTCTAGGTCGGAGGTGTCATACATCTCCGCAGGCAGATATCTTCTGGTGGACACAGAATCAACCTCCCTGGGGGGCTCCACCTCCAATGGGCCCCCGACACCTCCAACCACCACCACAGTCCCAGCCCCTGGCTCACCTGACCCTTGTAGAGGACTGGGAAGTCCGGGACTCCCTTCTCGACCGGCGCCATCCAGGCCAGGCAAGCAGCGGGGTGAAGCTCGACCACGTCCATAGGATGCCTGTACTAGGCCAACTTTCCTCTTCGGTGGTGGGAGCAGAGAACTTGTGGCGACCGAGGCAGCATCCTCGGATTTTTCTCTGTTGGGCAGTCCATCGCCCTGGTCAGCGCGCACGGGAACCTCGACAGAGGCCTTGATCTCCCCTTCCGGAGTAGCAGTACCCGTGAGGTGGTTGAGGCGAAGGGCCCGGGGTCTTGCTGTGGACGACTCGACCTCAAAAAGGAATTCTCTGCACTCCTCACATCGCCCGAATGGCTTCAGGGTGACCACCAGTCCCGAGCAGCCGGGACAGATCACACCGAGGGCCTCCGTGTCTCTGCAAGTGTACAGAGCCAACCGCCCTCGGGGCCTAAGTCTTATCCCCGTGTCTGTGATGGGGGCAGCAAAGGAAGTCATTTTCGTGGGGTGAGGAACCATAATCCACGGGGCACTTGAGGTCATCCCGACTATCTGCTGCTCCATCATGCACTGACCCCGCGCCGGAGTCTCCACGTGTATCCCCACACTTGGCCAGACTCCTCCCATGAGCTGTACATTTTCGCGGGCTTCCTCTTGACTCCGCCCACGAACGATGTCGCCATGGGGTGCCTCGTGGCGCAGTGCGTTAACAGTCCCCACGTGCAGTACGTCACACGGCTGGACCTCTCCCTTTTTCCGCTCCTCCGCATGGGCCTTTCCCGTGTTAGGGTCATTTCCACAACTCCGAGCAGGGACGCACTTTGGCCAGTAATATGGCCGATCTGCTCGGAACTCCTCTGGGCAGCAAAGTTCAAATGTAGACATTCTCAAGTCCATCTTTAGAACACACTCTATCCCGGACTCACGAGCCCCCACGTGTAGCGGCCTCACTCCCTCTTCGACTTTATCGGTTACACTCCAGCTCATGTCTAGGGGTTCCTGGGTTGTGAGAGTGAGATGCGCCACGGCCCATGTCCTCCCCATTGTAGTAGGGAGGTGAAGGCCACTTCCTGATGTTTCCTCGGGCCGGTGTGTTCTGTGAATGCACTGAGTCTGTAATTGCAAGCTCACCAGCCTCCCCTTTGCTTCCAGTAACTGGAGTTCGCACACCGAAGAAAGGTCCAACACTTGTTTATTTGACACTCCAATACGCAAAGCACAATAAACAGTTCTTTTGCAGCAAACTGGTTGGGACCTATAACCTTGCCAACGGTGGGGCGAGCAGATCGAGGCACTTCCTAAAGTTTAAGTTCTATGCCACTGTACTATGGCCAGCGGCGCCTAAGCCAATCCGGCTGTTACAGAACAGGAAGATGGGGTCTCTTCCAGCAACCCCTATGAACAGCAGTGGAGCCCTCTTCGATACGCTGTGGCCCCTATCAGGGGGATGTGTCCTCCCAAGAGAGTTCCCAGAGGCCCACTGTCACCGGGTTGGTGCTGCTCCGGGTCTTCAGTGGGTAACCTCCCCGGCCTCCTCACCTCAGGTACGAGTCCCTCCGCTCAGGGACCCTCGGACAGTCCACCCTAGCGGGACCCAGTCGAAGGTACTGGGCCCCAGGCCTCCTCGATAGTACCTCACCCCAGGCTAAAGGTGCCTGGGATGGACGCCAACATGACTCCGGACCAGGCCATGGGCACCTGGACCAGACTCCGGGATCTCCAGCACCCAGGCCTGAGGGGCCTGGGTGTGGACCGCAACCCTCCTCCTCCGAGGACCTCCTTCTCCGCCAGACGACGACGACGACGACCTCGTGGTAAGGGCGTCTCCCCCTTTTATCCCCTCCCATCAACGGCCCGGCGGGTTCCCCGCCCCAGCCATACCATCTCCGGGAAGGGACAAAACAGGGAGCACTGCAGGAGATGATTCTACCTGAAACCCGTGGGTACCCCGCCACCCACAGGCAAAGGAGAATATTACATCCTCCAGTCCTCCACGAAACAAAAAAGGGTCTGAATCCTAACACAATTATACACCTGGGTCACACTATTCCCCAGGTGTATCCCATCAATTTGAGGACCCCGCTACAATAGTAATATCTAAATATGTGTATCTTTTAGTTTGATGATGTGGTCATGAGTCAACGTGTTTCTCTTTTCTGCAGAATCTTTAATTCTGTGTTATGATGTTCGATTAATAATTCCATCATATTCCTAGAGCAATCTTGAAGATTTGATTCCCATCTACTTTAAAACATGATTTGATCAAAGATTGTATGGCTCAGAACAGTGGGAAACAAAGTCTTAAGCCTCTTACACACGAACGAGTTTCTCGGCAAGAAACGACAAGAAAACTGCTGAGATAGCTTTCTTGCCGAGAAAATAGTTTGTGTGTATGGTTTCTCGTCAAGAAAACCGACAAGAATCTCAACGAGAAATATAGAGAACCTGCTCTCTATTTTCTCGTCGAGATTCTCGTCAGCCTGTTTCTCGACGAGAAAATTGTGTGTGTGTACACTTACCTGTCCTCCGGGAAGCCCGCGCATGCTCGAAATCTCTTTGACGCATGCGCGGTAGCTTCCTAGGCATAGATAGGATGTAGCAAGATGGCGGCGACGGCATCGAATGTGACGAGCGCACGCTCGTCGTAGTCGATGACGTCACCGCGTTCGCTCCATTCAAAGAACCGCGGGTTCTTTGAATTGAGCGTCTGTACACTCGGCCGGGACAAGTTTCTTGTCCAAGAATCTCGTCAAGAAAAACAACGTGTTTTTTCTTGACGAGATTTTCGGCCGTGTGTACGAGGCTTGACTTTGGAAGTTTGCAGTCAGGGTGTCCAAGCGTTGGTGTCCTCCCACACACCAATAGACAAATGGTCATCGAGTAAAAAAAGCAGCCGGCAACTCCATAACATCAAGCGTATTTATTGTGAAGCCTTCACAGTGAGTACAGTCAGCAGCAGACTAGTTTCCGCGATAAGCCTTGTTCACAGCACACATGTATGTTAAAAAGCATGAACATTTATACATAAAAGACTGTCACATGACTACTGCTCCTCTCCAATCAATAATTTGTTCAATTAAAATCAGGTGATTGGCTACAGATTGTCAACAGATGTGTAGATGACAAATGAGAAGCAAATAGTCTAGCTATAATACAACACTTGAGATACAAAACATACAAAGACTATCTTGACATGTGAGAAAATACATATATTAACCACTTAAGGACCGCCTCACGCCGATTTACGTCGGCAGAATGGCACGGCTGGGCACATCCACGTACAGGTACGTTTCCCTTTCAGAGCCCAGCCGTGGGTCGCGCTCACGACCCGGTCCTGTGCTCCGTGACTGGGCCCGCGGGACCCGCGGACCCGATCGCCGCCGGTGTCACGCGATTGGGTCACAGAGCTGAAGAACGGGGAGAGGTAAGTGTAAACAAACCTCTCCCCGTGCTCCCTAGTGAGCCTGTCACTGATCGTCTGTTCCCTGTCATAGGGAACGACTATCAGTGATGCCACACGCCAAGCCACGCCCCCCTACAGTAAGAATCACACATTAGGTCACACTTAACCCCTTCAGCGCCCCCTACAGGTTAACCCCTTCACTGCCAGTGTCATTTTCACAGTAATCAGTGCATTTTTATAGCACTGATCGCTGTAAAGATGACAATGGTCCCAAAATAGTGTCAAAAGTGTCTGATGTGTCCGCCATAATGTCGCAGTCATGATAAAAATTGCTGATCGCCGCCATTACTAGTAAAAAAAAAATATTAATAAAAATGCCATAAAACTATCCCCTATTTTGTAGACGCTATAACTTTTGTACAAACCAATCAATAAACGCTTATTGCGTTTTTTTTAAATAAAAATATGTAGAAGAATACGCATCGGCCTAAACTGAGGAAAAAAATTGTTTTTTTTATATATTTTTTGGGGACATTTATTATAGCAAAAAGTAAAAAATATTGAATTTTGTTCAAAATTGTCGCTCTATTTTTGTTTAAAGCACAAAAAATAACCGCAGAGGTGATCAAATACCACCAAAAGAAAGCTCTATTTGTGGGAAAAAAGGACGCCAATTTTGTTTGGGAGCCACGTCACACGACCGCGCAATTGTCAGTTAAAGCGACGTAGTGCCGAATCGCAAAAAGGGGCCTGGTCCTTTATCTGCAAAATGGTCCGGGGCTGAAGTGGTTAAAAGCTCTATAAGAGAATCTTTAATGAAAAAATGTATAGATTAAAAAATATATTGCTTGATGTGAAATATAAAGACTATACATAAAAGATAGTGCACATTCAAAGTGTATCACAAGCGATGGGCATAATACAATGTCCATTGCTCCAGGACTTTTTTAAACGTACTTCATAAAAAGGTCCACATCATAGCGATGGTTCATTCCCACAGGTGCCCTGGTCTGTAGGTGGAAAATCCACCAAACTTCACGTAAAAGAAGTGCACGGTGGATGTCCCCCCCACGTGAGGATAGTTTGACTCTTTCCAAGCCTGAGTACGAGAAGGATGCCATATTGCCATTATGTTCATACTTGAGTGCTTAGACACATTTGATAAGCCTCTGTCTGTGCTGTAAGATGCACCATGAAAATGTTTGCTGATTTGAATTCTCAGTGGTCTCATGGTGCGACCCACATATTGTTTGTTACATTTATTTGCATTCCACAACATATACAACATTACTAGTGCCACAGTTGATATATTCACGGATCGTGAATTCTCGTCCTGTGGCACATGAAATTACTGTCTTGTGTTGTCTGGAGTGTCTACTACAGAAACGGCATGTGTTATTCCCGCAAATGTAAGAGCCCACAGTATTCAACCAAGTTTTTTTGTGTTGCTGTGACTCAAACAGACTTGGGGACAGAAGGCCTCCTAGCGTTTTAGCACGGCGGCTTGAAAACCTGTAGCCCGACTTAAGTATTGGTGCCGACACTCCATCCGTGGAAAGTATTGGTAAGTATTTATCTACAATGTTTTTTATTTTGTTAAATTCCAAGGAGAAGGCAGTTACAAAAGTGACTGAACTTGTTTTCCTGTCATTAGAACTCCTACTGTTGCTATAGCTCTTTTTGCGACCAGCATTTCCTAAGAGGGTGATTCTATTTTTCTCCATGGCCAGATGGGCTTCTCTATCTATATTCCATTTGTCGTATTCTCGTGAATGGTGTCATGAGGTTATAATGTTGCACTTCTTGTTAAAACCTTCCTCAGTAGAGCAGTTACGTTTGGCCCTGGTGAACTCCCCCATCGGGATGGATCGTTTGGTGTGTGCAGGGTGGCAACTAGTAGCCATAAGCAAGGCATTGCCTGCATATGCCTTACGATAGGTATATGTTGTAACCAAACCCTGTCCATCAATGCAGCCTGTGCCCAACAATGCAGCCTGTGTCTATCAATGCAGTCTGTGCCCAACAATGCAGCCTGTGTCCATCATTGTAGCCTGTGCTCAACAATGCAGCCTGTGCCCATCAATGCAGCCTGTGCCCAACAATGCAGCCTGTGTCCATCAAGGCAGCCTGTGTCCATCAAGGCAGCCTGTGCCCATCAATGCAGCCTGTGCCCATCAATGCAGCCTGTGCCCAACAATGCAGCCTGTGCCCACTGCCCATCAATGTAGCCTATGTTCACCAATGCAGCCTGTGCCCAACAATGCAGCATGTGTCCATCAATGCAGCCTGTGCCCAACATTGCAGCCTGTGTCCATCAATGTAGCCTGTGTCCATCAATGTAGCCTGTGTCCATCAATGCAGCCTGTGCCCAACAATGCAGCCTATGCCCATCAATGCAGCCTCTGCCCAACAATGCAGCCTACCTGTGCAGGGGAAAAGAGGAGAGAACATCTCTGTAACAGATTTCATTTGAATTGCTGTGTGTTCCCGCCGCTCGCAGCCACATACAGCCCTGCCTCCTGGAACCAAAATTTCAATGTTTTGTTCCCAAGCCACTTAGTTATCACTTTTGTCTTATGGCAAGGTGCTCCATTATACTGGAAAGGGCATTGTCACAAAACTGTTCTTGGATGGTTGGGAGAAGTTGCTCTCAAAGGATGTTTTTGTACCATTCTTTGTTCATGGTTGTGTTCTTAGGCTAAATTGTGAGTCACCCCACTCCTTTGGCTGAGAAGCAACCCCACACATGAATGGTCTCAGGATGCGTTACTGTTGGCATGACACAGGACTGATCGTAGTGCTCACCTTTTCTTCTCTGGACAAGGTTTTTTTTGCCCGGATGCCCCAAACAATCGGAAAGGGGATCCAACACAGAAAATTACTTTACTCCAGTCTTCAGAAGTCCAATCATCAGTCTGTCCCTGATGTTTACCCTGGAAGTGACTTATTTGTTGCCCTTCTTGACACCAGGCCATCCTCCAAAAGTTTTTGCCTCACTGTGCGTGCAGATGCACTCACACCCACCTGCTGCCATTCCTGAGCAAGCTCTGCAGTGGTTGTGTCCCGATCCCACAGCTGAATCAACTGTAGGAGACGGTCCTGGTGCTTGCTGGACTTTCTTGGGCCCCCTGAAGCCTTCTTCACAAATGCAGCTAAAATGTTTATTTATGGGATTACGTTAATTTTCATTGCAATTCATATGATCACTCTTCATAACATTCTGGTGTATATGCAAATTGCCATCATAAAAAATGAGGCAACAGTGCTCAGATGGATGTCTCCCCAATGTGGAAAAAATCATAGCTGCATGCTTATATTGTAGATCAATAGTAGACCCGGTCTGCCTCACCAGACTGGTGTACTCAAGGACAGCAACAAGTGCTGTTCTTAAGCAACCTTTCACTCCTTGTAAGATGCTTGTGAAAAACAGGCAGCTCTTTAGAATTTGCACCTCAGGCCTTGCACAGATTCACAACTGGTACATTTTCTGGCAAGCACAGGCTTACATGTGGAGACATAAGACATTGAGAACAGGAAATGTTGTTCAAGCTCAACTCCAGGAATACAATGGTAGTGGTTGGAAAAAAAAAAGAAAAAAGGGGCAGGCAGGGGACAAAAGAAAAACACAAAAAAAATGAAGCAACCAGAAAAAAAGGGTATACAGCACTGTATACAGCACTAAATGTTATGTAATGCTATGTTAACCGCCGACCAACCACCTATATGTCAGCAGAATGGCACGGGCAGGCAAAGCAACGTATATATACGTTGCTTTAAACCTGCCCCCTAGCGGGCACGTCTCCGTGACCGTGCCCGCGGGACCCGCGGACTCGATGTCTGCCGGTGTCCCGCGATCGGGTCACAGAACGGCAGAACGGGGGGATGTCTTTGTAAACAAGACATCTCCCTATTCTGCCTAGTGACACAGCACTGATCGTCTGCTCCCTCTCATCGGGAGCAGCGATCAGTGACATGTCACAGTAAACCACGCCCCCAAAAGCCCCCTAATCACGCCCCCTAATCATTCGCTAGGACACACTTAACCCTTTCAGAGCCCCCTACTGGTTAACCCTTCACTGCCAGTCACATTTACACAGTATTCAGTGCATATTTATAGCACTGATCGCTGTATAAATGTGAATGGTCCCAAAATAGCGCCAAAAATGTCCAATGTATCCGCCATAATGTCGCAGTCACGAAAAAAAATCGCAGATCGCCGCCATAACAAGTAAAAAAAAAATTATAATAAAGATGCCATAAAACTACCCCTATTTTGTAGACGCTATAGCTTTTGCGCAAACCAATCAATATACGCTTATTGTGATTTTTTTTTACCAAAAATATGTAGAAGAATACGTATCGGCCTAAACTGAGAAAAACTTAGCTTTTTTAAAAAAATATATATATATTTATTATAGCAACAAGTACAAAATATTGATTTTTTTTTAAATTGTCGCTCAAATACCACCAAAAGAAAGCTCTATTTGTTGGAAAAAAAGGACGTCAATTTTGTTTGGGAGCCAAGTCGCACAATTGTCAGTTAAAGCGACGCAGTGCCGAGTCGCAAAAAGTGGCCCGGTCATTTGGCAGCCAAATGGTCCGGGCTGAAGTGGTTAAACACTGCACTACACTAACACACTACACTGACACTACACTATACTAATACTACACTAATACTCTACACTCACAATAAGTGAAAACACTAGCTCGCTAGTAGCAAACTGAGCCCTGCTCTTTCTACCTCCACTCTAACAACACTGCAAAAGCTTCCTGTGGGGATGAACCATTTATAGTGTGGGGTGAGACTATGAGCACTGAGCTGTGATTGGACAAAGTCATCATCACATTGTCCAATCAGGGCTCTGACAGTGCTATGTGCCCTAAATGGCAAAGCCTTGCACCTGACCAGCGGTCAGGTGCAAGGCTTCATCCAATTAGAGCTCTAGAATGCAGTGTGCAGCGCATTGTGGGGAGCTCGGCGGGCGAACATCCTGCCAAGCGCCTCGCAAATTCGGATTTTCGGCGAACAGGCAATGTTCAGCCCAAACCGTTTGCACAACTCTAGCTAGCACAAACCATTTAGGCCACAACCTAATCAAGCTTATTGTTATCCAGGATATTTGGCTGGTGATGTGAATATTTCCCAATTGAGAGCATGGAAACTGCTATATTTTTACAATAATTCATGCTGCTCTGAGTTGTGAGAAGAACTGTGACCACTCTATTAAGAGTTTTCAAAGGAGTATTTTTTTAGAATTTATATTGATAAATTGATTTTTCCAAATGAAGTAATCATTTGTCCTCTGGTTAGAGAAAGTTTATTTAGAGAATTAACTTTATTAGAGATTTCTGTTTACTTTAGTTTACCTTTAACTCTTTTTAGACTTCTACCCCCAGTTTATATAGTATGCAAAAAAAAAAAAAAACATTTAATTTGCAATAGAAAGTCATAGAATCTGTTCACTGAAGCAAATTTGTTTCATCCATTTGTTTACAACATGGGGTCACTTAGAAGGGCTAGGTAAATATAGATTCCTCAAGCAGGCAGTTCTCATCTCTCTTCCCACAATATGCTTCTGTTAGGATCCTTTCACACGGGGCGGATCCGTGCAGATCCGCCCCGTGAAGCTCCGCTTGCTCAGCGGGGATCGCTCCGTTGATCCCCGCTGAGCCGACGGATGACTGGGCGGTCCCCGCACACTGTGCAGGGACCGCCCTATCAGAGCGCCGCTCTCCCCTATGGGGAAATCGGATGACGACGGACCGTAGAGTCCGTTGTCATCCGATCCGCTCCGCCGACGGAAGGAAAAATAGGGTTTTCCTCCGTCACACTTTGGCGGAGCGGAGCGGAGCGGATGTCAGCGGACATGTCTCCGCTGACATCCGTGCCTCCATAGGGGTACATGGAGGATCCGTTTCAGGTCCGCCTAAAAAACTGACAGGCGGACCTGAACGGACCTCCGTGTGAAAGGGGCCTAAAATAATGGGTGCATAAAACAGAGCTATCAATTACTGTAGATAGATATACATGATGAACAAGCTACTATCGAAAAAATCTTATTTTGGAAGATCTTTTTAAAGATTTGATAACAAAACATGCGCTAAAAAAAAATATTTATGTATAGAGTTCAGATAAAAATTAATCAATTTGTCAATTTATGTACACTTTTCTAGATCTTTTAGTGGCTATACAGAGAAAAGAAATAAATAGCAGTTGTAAAGAGACTGATCTTGACAGAACATCACATTTTGTTGCAATGCAACTTTAAAGTGTTACTAAACCCAGGAGCCTGCATTCACTATATCTGGTCTCCCACAGTACACAGAACACGGACATGCAATTATTTTAGTAAATCTAAACTGCTAAATACTGTACCTTTTCTCATCAGCAGTATATAGCAGTCTTGTGACTTCTAACAGTGTCTGCTTAAAGCTTGTAGGAGGAGTTTTCATTTTACTCTGAGTGTCCTGTGAGGCTGCAGGACCCCTAACCCTCTGTCTGGACAGTGCTAATTGGCCCCGTGCTGATCACACGCACCATCCTAACCAAGAACAAAAAACTCTCTAGCAATACACACCAAATTGAGCATGCGTAGAGTGCCCCCAAGGCTCCGTACTATCAGAAGATGGATTGGGGACAGTGAAAGAAGGGGAGGCTCAGAGAAGACAGGATCAAACAGCCTTTTTACTGTATACAATGCGGAGGATTAACCCCTTAGTTTCCACAGTGAGTATAACAAGCATGCTTTACTGCATATACAGACTGATTTTACTGTTGTGGGTTAAGTACCACTTTAAGGAAAAGCTTTAAAGAAATGGTAAACTATTCTCCAGGTTCACCATTACATAAATACAGATTGATTGTATTCCTGTCCGGAGAGGAAGAATTCACTGAATATGTAACTTTACAAACAGTCCGTTAAATTGGTAATGGCATTTAAACAATAACTCTATAAAAGAGATTTATTAACACCTTTACATTATTACAGTGGCATAGTGTGCTATATTAGGTAATAGGCAATCACGGGTCTCTAGATCTTTTAAAGAGCTGGTAAATATTTCATATGATAGCATAGAAATACAGGTCATAAATATGAACATCATTTTGTTTCGTTTGTTTATAATGACTTATAAATAACATCAATGATCAAGAGTATTTAAATTATATTTTTGGAGAGCTTAGTTAGAATGGCATAATTTATACACCAGCTGTCATTCTTGCAATATAAAAACAAAATACACCACTAGATTTTGTACATGTACCATTTTTGTACAGCTATTTTAAAATGCACTAAAATTACATATACCACTTTAAAAGCAATACAATTGCTTCTGCATTGTTTGATTAACTGCTTGCCGACCACTGCACGACTATTTACGTTGGCAGAATGGCACGGCTGCGCAAAGGGACGTACCTGTACATCCCCTTTAAATCGCGGCATTGTGGGCTCCGTGAGTGTGACCGCGGGTCCCGCAGACTCAATGTCCGCCTGGGTGCCCGCGATCGTGTCACGGAGCTGAAGAACGGGGAGATGCCTTTGTAAACAAGGCATTTCCCTGTTCTGCCTAGTGACAGGACAGTGATCTACTGCCATCACTGTCACTGTCGTGTCACTGGTAGCCCATCCTCCCCTAAGTTAGAATCACTCCCTAGGACACACTTAACCCCTTCATCGCCCCCCTAGTGTTTAACTCCTTCCCTGCCAGTGTCATTTACACAATAATCTGTGCATTTTTATAGCACTGATCCCTGTATAAATGACAATGGTCCCAAAATAGCGTCAAAAGTGTCCGATGTGTCCGCCATAATGTCACAGTCACGATAAAAATCGCAGATCGCCGCCATTACTAATATAAAAAAATAATAAAAAAAATGCCATAAATCTATTCCCTATTTTGTAGACGCTATAACTTTTGCCCAAACCAATCAATATATGCTTATTGCGTTTTTTTTTACCATAAATATGTAGAAGAATACATATCAGCCTAAACTGAGGGAAAAAATTGTTTTTTTATATATTTTTGGGGGATATTTATTATAGCAAAAAGTTAAAAAAAATGTTATTTTTTTCAAAATTGCCGCTATTTTTTTGTTTATAGCGCAAAAAATAAAAACCGCAGAGGTGATCAAATACCACGAAAAGAAAGCTCTATTTGTGGGGAAAAAAAGAAGTCCATTTATGTTTAGGTGCAACGTCGCACGACCGCGCAATTGTCAGTTAAAGCGACGCAGTGCCGAATCCCAAAAAGAGCTCTGGTCAGGAAGGGGGTAAATTCTTCTGGGGCTGAAGTGGTTAAAATTGCATCCTGCTAAAGCTAACTGTAGAAAATTACATTTGCCAATTGCCCTTTGCCGAGTCTAATGAATGCTTCTTAAAAAAAGAAATGTACTAGATATTTAAAAGCACACAATCATACAATGGGGCTGACTTACAAACCATTTGCTCCATGAGTATTGGCGCATCGGCGCGCGCAACGGCAGTTTTGGTATTTACGAAACATTTGCGCCGGTAATGCAGCGCTATTCCCCATTTACTATAGTGTTCTCGGCGCACAGGAGGAGGCGCTCAGTGCGCCACTATGGACCTGGCGCATGGCATCTTCAAATCAAAATATAAAGAAGCTGGAAGTGCCAATATAATGGGGGTGACGTGGGGTGATGTGAGGAAGTATAGTGACAACTGCCCAAGTAACAAATATGCCCAAAACAGAATGAGAAAGTAACTTTTTCTGAACCAGCCCGCTGCGCCTGCAATTACATTTATAACTGCGAGAGGTCTATTTGTGCACTGCGTGGCAATTGCGCTGGTTCACTGTGTCGGCAAAATCTTAGTAAATGTCAAGTCACGTAAATGCATTTGCATAAGTTTAACAGGCGCTCCTCTAAACTTGCCATTATATAACAGTCCCTGCACAAAATGACATTTCTAAAGAAAAAAAAAAAGGCATTTAAAAGCACTTGCGGCTATAATGAATTGCCGGCTCCCGTCAATACAGAGAAAAGTAATTGAAAGTCTTTGAAAAAAAAAAATGCGTGAGGTCCCCACATGACAGTCATCTTTATGCTCGTCATGTGACCACCGGCGCCGGAGGATTCTTTCTCCGGGCCCCCGATGGCACGGGAGAGCCCGGAGAAGCACCGGATGTCGGCGGGAGGGGGGGACGTCCCCTCCCGCTGCCTATAAGAATGATCAAGCGGTGGAACCGCCGCTATGATCGTTCTTATGGTGCGCAGAATTGCCGGCTGAAGAGAATGATATCTGAATGATGCCTCTGGCTGCAGGCATCATTCAGATATTCCCCCACAAACCCAGGACGTCACATGACATTCACCCGGAGGGAGAGAGGCTTCCTGCCGGCGTCATTTTACAATGACCCGGTATGGAAGTGGTTAAGTAAGTAAAAAATCAACTAGCAGGAACGGCTGGTAATAAGGGGACTTAGCAAAACAAAAACTGCTGTTCATGTTATTGACATACTGTATCATATAAGTAATTTTTATTCTACCTATATTTCCAAGTCTTGGTTCACACTGGTGCAAATGCGGGAACCAGCGAGATTCCTGTGCGGGTTCCTGCATCATATCTGACTCGCAGGTAGTTCACGCTGTTCTCTGCGAACCGCTGCGGGTGTCAATAGAAAGTTAATGTGTGAACACCCATGCGATCCGATTCCAGGGAGGACCAAAAAAAGGGCCCTGCACCATTTTGGTGCGAATGTGATGCAATTTCAGCCCTACAAACTGTATAGCTGAATTTGCATTGCACAGACATCGCATGTGACGCGGTGTCTGGCATCGCATAAGTGTGAACCCAGCCTCCAGGATAAGTCCACCTTTGGGAACATGCTACAAGTGCCACCCGTTTTTAGGGTGGAATATGTATCATATTTCCAATGCTGCAGCCTCTCCCCCTCCCTGTGACAACAGTATGAGGAGGAGTTCCCCGTACTAGCTGTCACTTTTTTAAATCAGCTCAGCTATGCGGGGCTCCGCCCACACGGCCATGTCATTCATTCACACTGCTCTGTGTGTGTATGAACTATAAGCCCTGACATCCTTTGCGGCCGTCGGCTCGTAGTTTTCAATGAACTACCTTGTTGCTGTGGAGCACTGTGGTAGTTTATTGATTCTTCATGTCAGGGTATTTGCTTGTCTGATTGGGATGTACTGGCATACAGATACACTGACAGATCTACAGGAGACCAGCATGGTACCAGCGATCTGCTGATCGCTGGTGAAATGCTTTACAGGCTAAAACAAAAACATATTAAATACAAATTTTTTTACCTGCAAAAAAATGTGCATTTATTATTTTTTTCTAAAAAGTGAACTTATCCTTTTAAATGTTAAGATATGCATTTGCATATGAACTAGACATGTGCACACTGAAATATTTCGTTTCGGAATTTTCTTTTCGTCCGAAAAATACATTTATTTAGTTACTCCCGAAATTCGTTTTTATTTATTTTGTTTTGTTAAAAAATGCATTTGTAAAATCCGAATGAATTAAGCCGCGGAAAAAAAAAATATTAAAAGCCAGCAGCTGCAAATACAGCAGCTGCTGACTTTTAATATATGGACACTTACCTGTCCTGGAGTTCAGTGACGTCCGCAGCAGAGGACGAGCAATCGCTCGTCACTCTGCTGCCCCCACCGCCATCCTCTGTGAGGGAACCAGGAAGTGAAGCCTTGCGGCTTCATGCCCGGTTCCCTACGGCACATGCGCGAGTTGCGCTGCGCCGTTCTGAATGGTCCCCTGTGTTCTGGGAGCCGAGTGTCTCCCAGAACACAACAGGGAATCTGCGGGAAGTGACGTGCTTCCCGCAGATTTCCCGCAGAAAGGACTCCCGGAAGTGGGTGCAAATACCTGTCTTAGACAGGTATCTGCACCCCCCTCCCCCCTGAAAGGTGTCAATTGTGACACCGGAGGGGGGGAGGATTCTGATCAGCGGAAGTTCCACTTTAGGGTGGAGCTCCGCTTTATGGTCGAATCTGTCATTGAAGGCTTATGGTGTCCGTTGAATGTTCTAAAAAGATTCGACGAAGCAGCTAAACTGTACGACGCTGCAATCGTACATTTCTGGTCGAATGTTCCGCCCACAAGCTATAGTAGAATTCTAATGTTGTATGACTAGTAATAATTATATTTCCTGGTGCCTTCCATGGCAGCATACCAATGGTTGTGACTCCGCCCCCAATAAACCCACAGGACCAATTACAACTCTATAAAAGAGAGAGACATTCCCCTCATACACCATTCTTTTTTATGTCCTCTAACCTACAGGATCAAATGAATCGCCTGGAATCAGCCCTTACCGTGCCGCTATATGGCATCACCATTACAGGTTCATGCTCTCCTGTATATGGAGTCCCATAACTTGGGCTCCTAAATGCTCCAGAAAAGTATGGGAACCCATTTTTTCTGTGGATCTTTTTTGGGTTTGGAGTTCAAGTATTTCCTCTATTTATTGAAAGACACTGCTCCAAGTAAAGACTGCCTCCCCCAGACGTATACAGCGCTGGGAGTGGTGCATCAGATAGCACTGGGGTCTGGCTGTTAATACAGGAAAATAGGAAAGTGGAGTTGCGCCCACGGATTGAATTTGGCTTCAGGCCAGAAAGTCTTTTGCGCCTGTGCCATGGTGGCGAAGAAGGTTTTTCTCACAACATTCAAGTGAGGTCTGCCTTCAACCCAGTGGCGGTGCATCCATAGAGGGCGCCGGAGCGCCGCCCCCTCTCGCTCCCGCACCGCCACTGAAAGACAATACACAGATTCATGCATTGCATGAATCTGTGTATTGTCACCGCTGCCGCACTGCCCACTATTTATATGGCCGGCCTCCTGGTGAGCGCCAGCCATATGACTTAGAGCGGCGGCCGGCGGTGGGTGTGACTAGGAAGTGTCTATCAGAGCCAGCGGCTCTGATAGGCTTTCCGAATACAGCTCTCACGCTGTATTCGGCTTCCAAAAACTCCTCCCAGGTACGCACGGGGGTGCGTTCCTTGGAGAAGACTGTGGAGGTTTCAGCCAATCAGGTTCACCGGATCTGGTTACCGGTAACCTGATTGGCTGAAGCGACATCGAGGGCGGGAGAACACATCGAGGACGGCGCGGACCGAGGAAGGTAAGTGCAGGGCTGGGGGGGGGGACAGGCTGCATTTGGGGGGAACTGGCTGTATATTGGGGACAAACTGGCTGAATATGGGGGGAACCTGGCTGAATATGGGGGGAACTGGCTGTATATTGGGGACACACTGGCTGAATGTGGTGGGAACTGGCTGTATATTGGGGACAAACTGGCTGAATATGGGGGGAACTGGCTGTATATGGGGGACACACTGGCTGAATATGGGGGGAACTGGCTGTATATTGGGGACAAACTGGCTGAATATGGGGGGAACTGGCTGTATATGGGGGCATACTTGCTATATATATGGGGACAAACTGTCTGTATATAGGGGCACACTGGCTGTATAGGGGGGCACACTGGCTGTATAGGGGGGCACACTGGCTATATATGGGGACAAACTGGCTATATATTGGGGACAAACTGGTTGTATATGGGAGAACACTGGCTGTATCTGGGGGGCACACTGGCTGTATATGGGGGCACACTGGCTGTATATATGGGGGCACACTGGTTATATATATATGGGGGCACACTGGCTGTATATGGGGACAAACTGGCTGTATATGGAAACAAACTGGCTGTATTTGAGGGGGAAAACTGGTGGCTGCGTTTAATGGGCACAGTGGCGGCAATTGATTTTTTTTTTTCAGTTTGTTTACGCCCCCCCAAAAATTTTGAGCACCAGCCGCCACTGCTTCAACCACTCAATGCACTCATAGCTCCTCCACTCGCATGCATGCAAGAATCTTCTCTATAAAGCAGTTTTTGTCTTGTTCCTAAACACTGTCTCTTCTGGCCAGAGGTTTGTTGAAAATCCAAGTCTGAAAGAGGTCCCTTGTATTACGTTCCTTTCTTTTTCTGGCAAGGTGGTCTCGCCAGTTCATACCTGGAGTTTTCTTCTACAAACTACCTTAACCAGGAAGAGATGTCTCCAGCTTCTGCGGTTTGTTCCATCAATTCAGATCGGCACGAGCTAGATAGAGCAGATTCTCACAGTTTTTTCTTTTGTTTGTCGGGCTCAAACTTCTCGTGACACTATTATGCTTCTTTTTAAAAAAGGAGAGAAAGGAGAAAGAAAGGACACTGTCAACATCAAAGACAGCTTCGGCATCTTGCATTGTTCGTTTCATTCAGAGAACGTATCGGGCTAGTGGTCCTCTGGTCCCAAAGTCAATGAATGCTTACTCTCTGGGGAATGGCTTCTCCCTGGGTGGTGGTAAAGCAAATCTGTCCAGAAGCTCTAGGTCATACGACAAGCCGGTCATACCGTACCACATTCATGACCCATAGAAATCTGTGCTTGCTCATAGCATCTTCAAAAAAAAAAAAGGGGGAAAAAGAGTATTTTCAGCCGTCAACTCTGTAATTGAGATTAAAATATTTTTTGCAGCTACCCTCCCTGTGAGCGAGTTATTAACCATTGGTATGCTGCCACGGAAGCCACCAGGAAAACAGAAAATTGTATACTTACCTTTCCGTAATTTTCCTTTCCTTTCCTGGTGCCTACCCATGGCAGCATACAACCTCCCTTTCTAGTTCTTTTAATGTTTGAGTCTAGATTTGATTTGGCATGCAAACAGTTCATTCATAATACATGTTACATACAGTTCTTGTCGCTCCCTTTTTATGTACATTTTTAGGATTTAAGCAGGTGCAGTTGTGACGCTGCTGTATAGGCAGTCCAAGGCATGATAAGGCTGGATTCACACCTATGCATTTTTAGTGCTTTTTGCATTTTGCACATTTGCTCTACAGAACGTGTTCCATAGGAAACCATGTTAAATGGACTGTAGTGCAAATCTGCAAAATGCAAAAAGCACTAAAAATGCACAGGTGTGAATCCAGCCTAAGTCTGAAAGTGACCACTGATGTTCCTTTAGTGCAGGGATATGCAATTAGCGGACCTCCAGCTGTTGCAGAACTACAAGTCCCATGAGGCATAGCAAGACACAAGCAGCCACAAGCATGACACCCAGAGGCAGAGGCATGATGGGACTTGTAGTTTTGCAACAGCTGGAGGTCCACTAATTGCATATCCCTGTTTTAGTGGGATTGAAATTCCTTTCTTATCAGTCCGCTCTATGTTGTTCCTTCCCATACACAAAAGAAAATCCTAGTTCACTCAAGAAACCTGACTGATGGCATTTTCACAATACTCCCTGTAAGTTTGGTTTAATTCTTTCTGGGTCCTGTTGACTGATAGCTACACTCTTGGGAAGGAAATAATGTGTTTAGGGGGGAGGGGGGGTTCTGAATTTACAGGAATGTGACTGTCCTCAAGTGAAATGGTATAACTGCAATTCAAACTAATAATTATGTGTTATCATGACTTTTTTTAAGCTGCATTTCTCTACAAAGAGTGATGGTGATGAAATTCAAGCTGAAATGTGTAGTGTTTCTGTTCTCATCTTGACACGAATCTCTGAAAGATATGAGCCTAGAGTTATAAAAGAGAGATTGGTTTAACTTCCATTTCAGAAAAAAAAAATACACTTTTCAGTGTGTAATAGCTATGCACTGCCAGTAATGAAAAGCCAGGAAATGTATCTCGTTACTTGATTTAAATGTATCTCCCATGTCAGCTTTTATCCTCATCAACACCAAAGTGACACTGTCATTTTTATTCCTTAAAGTACTGAAATCCTGCTCCCTGTAATGTAGGGATCTCTGTCTGCTCTAGTTGCAAAATGATGACACATCTGTTCTGAAGTGACAGAAAAGAATGGATGTCTGATATGTACAGGTAACAAGTAGTTATTGCTGAACCATCACTCAGAAAAAGCATACTGCGCCATAAATACATCTAGTTGCAAAGACACTTAAGATATCATCGCAGTTGACACAGAAAAGCAAAATTTAAGTGTTGCCATTGTTGGACATAATACATCTGTTGTGGAAAATATATATATACTTTGTGTAAGGACTAAGGAGCTAGGTCAAGCACTGGCTGCTTTAATATGTAGATGTATATATAGCAGCATACCATGACTCTGTTACCGAAACTAAGACCTGCTGCCTTTTATCTCATTCACTGAAAGTCATCTTTTTATAGTATAGAAAAACTCGCCATTTGCAGACGCTGGGAATGTCTTTATGATTGGAAACAGAATGTACAGTATGTTGTTCAGAAGTACTCTTTGCAGAAAAGCTATTGCTAATACATAACAATGATGCTGCAATCTGGGCATGTTGTAACAGAAAAGATCACTAGTGATCTCGATTTATCATGCCAGTTGATAGCAAATGATGAATGGCTTGTCAAATCTTTAAAGGAGATAATGGTTGCATTACTTTACCATTCATATCATGACAAAACAAAACCACAGCTGCACAATGTACTTTAATCTAAATACACAAACAATAGTAAAAAATAGGAACAGTTTGAGGAATAGAATTTTATTACCCTCAATACCCTTCCTTAAAGTGAACCTGTTTAAAGAAAAAGGAAAGAAAATCCCAGTGGCTTCTGCGCAGCTTGAATGATGTATTGACTCATGATAAAAGTATTAGATAATTTTATTATACATGGATATCGAATTTACAAATTCATTAGAAAAGCATAAGTAAAAAAGAGGGATTGGGGAATGGATCCAATTACATAGAAGGGAACAACAATAAGAGCTCTGGTGTACAAATTATAACGGTATTACAGTCATGTGTCACAATAACCATATACAGGTCACCACTATGGGTTGGCATGTATATGGATCTCCGACGCGTTTCGATCTTTAATAATGTGATGATCTTCCTCAGGGGGTATCATGTAGACATATTGCGTGGAATACCATATGTGCTAAACCAGAATATATAAAAACATGCTGAAAAATTTCTCCATGAGGACCAACCAGCAAGAAGAAGCAAAGAACCCAGGATCATCCTTTTTATAGGCTATTTTCAAAAGTGTTTAGGTGTATATAATTTCCCTGCTACTTAGTTGCAGTCTCCTTCTAACAGTGCATATCATCAAGGATCTGGCCTGTAAGAAAATTCAGTCCAAATGTCTATCTTTTTATTGGGGATCACTGAAAGATGTCCTGTTTAGATTTGGACTGAATTTTCTTACAGACCAGATCCTTGATGATATGCACTGTTAGAAGGAGACTGCAACTAAGTAGCAGGGAAATTATATACACCTAAACACTTTTGAAAATAGCCTATAAAAAGGCAGATCCTGGGTTCTTCGCTTCTTCTTGCTGGTTGGTCCTCATGGAGAAATTATCCACCATGTTTTTATATACTCTGGTTTAGCACATATGGTATTTCACGCAAGATGTCTACATGATACCCCCTGAGGAAGATCATCACATTATTAAAGATTGAAACGTGTCGGGGATCCATATACATGCCAACCCATAGTGGTGACCTGTATATGGTTATTGTGACACATGACTGTAATACCGTTATCATTTGTACACCAGAGCTCTTATTGTTGTTCCCTTCTATGTAATTGGATCCATTCCCCAATCCCTCTTTTTTACTTGTACTTTTCTAATGAATTTGTAAATTCGATATCCATGTATAATAAAATTATCTAATACTTTTATCATGAGTCAATACAACATTCAAGCTGCGCACAAGCCACTGGGAGTTTCTTTCCTTTTTCTTTAAATGTTCAATTTGGCTATTAGCATAGTCCACATACTAGAAGGTGGGTACCCCACTTTTTTGCTAAAGTGAACCTGTTAACCACTTGCCGACTGTCTCACGTAGATATACGTCAGCAGAATGGCAGGGACAGGCAAAGCCCGTGGACTCGTGTCACGGAGCGGCAGAACGGGGATATGCCTATGTAAACAAGGCATTTCCCAGTTCTGCCTAGTGACAGGACAGTTATCTACTGCTCCCTGTCATCGGGGGCAGTGATCACTGTCATGTCACTTGTAGCCCAGCCCCCTCAGTTATAATCACTCCCTAGGACACACTTAACCCCTTCCTCGCCCCCTTGTGGTTAACCCCTTCGCTGCCAGTGTCATTTACACAGTAATCAGTGCATTTTTATAGCACTGATCCCTGTATAAATGACAATGGTCCCAAAATAGTGTCAAAAGTGTCTGATGCGTCCGCCGCAATATCGCAGTCACGATAAAAATCACAGATCGCCGCCATTACTAGTAAAGAAAAAACTATAATAAAAATGCCATAAAACAATCCCCTATTTTTTAGACGCTATAACTTTTGCTTAAATCAATCAATATACGCTTATTGCGATTTTTTTACCAAAAATATGTAGAAGAATACGTATCGGCCTAAACTGTGGAAAAAAATGTTTTTTTTTATATATATATTTTGGGGATATTTATTATAGCAAGAAGTAAAAAATATAGTTTTTTTTTCAAAATTGTCACTCTTTTTGTTTATAGCGAAAAAAAAAAAAACCGCAGAGGTGATGAAATACCACCAAAAGAAAGCTCTATTTGTGGGGAAAAAAGGACGTCAATTTTGTTTGGGTGCAACGTCGCACGACCGCACAATTATCAGTTAAATCGACGCAGTGCCGAATCACAAAAAATGGCCCGGTCGTTGGGCAGCCAATTCTTCCGGGGCTGAAGTGATTAAAGAAGAAGTAAACTCTTTTTTTTTCTTCCCTGTAAAGTAAAGGCATAATGTGCTAGTATGCCCACGTCGTCCCCACTGCAAGCCGCATCCATCTTCACCCGTCTTCTTTCCGGGGCCACGGACTCCGGCTGTGTGACTGGCCAGAGCCCCGTGACATCACACGCTCCTGAAGAAATGGCACGGGCGGCTGTTCCTTCAGAGCGAGTGCACAGATGACAGTAGATATCTCCTAAATGGTAGACAAGTAACAGCGCTCTCTACAGGGACAACCAAATCCATACACCAGATCCACTCACAGGTGTCTGAGCTCGATGCGTCCCATCACATTCCAAGTCACAAACACTAGAAAGGAGTCGGCAACACTGAAATTTATTGGTACATCGAAGTGACAATAAAAGAATACCACTGACGCGTTTCGGCAGAAGCCTTAGTCGTAGCTAGTTGAAGACAAATATAACAAGATATATATATATATATATATATATATATATATATATTGTGACAGCAGGAAGGTAAAGTCACCTGGTTGCATCCAGGGGGGTAGATATATTTCTCCCAGATTCAGGCTTTATGCTGACTTATACAACTAGGGAGGGAGTTGATGAAGCCCAGCTGAGGCTAGTGGGCTCATGGATGACTCATACCTCTAGGGAGAGGGCTGGGCGTCGTGCAGGCAGGGAGTTGATGAGACCAGCTGAAGCCTGTCAGTTCGTTTAAGGCCTCTATAAAAACTCCCAGCTTCATTAGATGTGAGCTCATGCCTGGACCCAGACCTGTGTGGACTGTCTAGGGAGAGTGAACCCCTGTGCGGTGAGGCAAAGCCTGTGTGGCTATTTGTTTGGACTTTTACTAAACCAGGGACTTGGGGACTAGGACAGCACCAGGCTGATCCCAGTTGTTAGTTTAGGAAACCTGCATGTTTAGTCAGAGGTCAAACTGACCAGGATTTATTTTGTTTATGTTTCTTTTTGGCTTTGCTGTGTTTTTGTCACTGTACATAGAGAAATAAACCGCACCTTTTGATTTTGAAAACCACAACCTCCGTCTGCTGGCCCTGTTTTTGTGTGGGGAGCCCAACCAGGGGGTCACACACACCCGCTACTGAGTTAACCCCCTCACAGTTGGTGGAGAATGCGGGCAGTTTTTTTTAAGCCAGCATGGAGGAGATACTGAAACAGCTGGCTCTAGCAAATGCCAATCAACAGCAGACAAATGCAGGTTTGCAAAGGAGCCTTGCAGCCCAGCAGCAAGCTCATCAACAAGCCCAGCAGCAATCTGAGGCCCGCTTCATAGACCTGTTACAGAAGCAAGAGCAGAGACTACAACAAATGGAAGCAGTAATGCAGCAACGTCCGCAGACCAGTGAGGAAAGCCGTCCCACTAATACCGCGTCCTTTGGGGTGAGTCGTTTATTGACAAAAATGACTGGAGAGGATGATCCAGAGGTATTTTTGACCACATTTGAAAGGACTGCTGAAAGAGAAAAGTGGCCTGAGGAGCAGTGGGCTGGACTGGTGGCTCCTCTGTTAACTGGTGAATCGCAGAAGGCTTACTATGACCTAGAGCCTGACCAAGCAAAAGACTATGTGATGCTAAAAGCTGAAATATTGGCAAGGCTGGGTGTCACCCTGGCTGTCCGGGCTCAGCGTGTGCATAACTGGACTTTCCAGCTTGGAAAACCCCCCAGGTCTCAAATGTATGATCTCATTCACCTGAGCAGGAAGTGGCTACAGCCAGAGACTTTGTCCGCACCAGAGATTGTGGAACGTGTTGTAATGGATCGGTTTTTGAGAGCTCTTCCTACTGCCATCCAAAAGTGGGTAAGCCATGGAGACCCAGAGACGGCCGGTGGTCTTGTGGATCGTGTAGAGAAATACTTGGCTACAGAGAACCTGACGGACTCTTCCAGAGACTCTCGGACTTTCCACCCTAAGACCAGACCATCCCCAGGGGCGGATAAGAGGATTCCAAGGGGTGAGGGTGGAGAGAGTGAGAGGGTGGGAGCTCTACCCAAAGTTTGGCGAGAACAGCCTGGGAAGTCAGGGGCTCAAGAGGCAGCCAAAAGGATTGTTTGCTACCGCTGCCGGCAAGCGGGACATATTGCAGCAAATTGCCCGGTTGTGGAGGAACCCATGCAATGTGACTTTCTGACGGACAGACGTCAGTCGCTGTGTGCGACAGTCGCATGCACTGCCATTCGGGGAACTGAGAAACATTTATGCAAAATGTGTATTAATGGTAGAAATGTTGTGGTATTACTGGATTCAGGTAGCCTTGTGACCCTGATAAAGGCTGAATTAGTTAAAACAGAGGTCTCTGGGAATAGCAAGGTAGCTGTTATTTGTGTGCATGGGGACACCCGAGAGTATCCAGTGACTACAGTGTGTTTCGAGACCCCCAAAGGTACCCTCTCTCATCCAGTGGGGTTAGTATCTCAATTACCGCATGATGCCATTGTGGGAAGAGATTTTCCGAAGTTCTGGGAACTGTGGGATGATCCTGAGCCCCCCACTGGTGCCCCTATGTACCAGGAATGTGATAGCCAGAACTCCTCTGAGAGTGGTGAGGACTCTCCAGAATTTCCCTTGTCAGTATTGGCAGGGGAGACTCAAGAAACTGGAGAGGAGCCCACCTCCTCAGACGAAAACCTACCGTCTGTGGAGTTTTCTGATCTGGAGGTTCACAGGGAAAATTTTGCCACAGAACAGTTAAAAGACCCCGCCCTAATAAAGGCACGGGAAAACGTAGTGGAAATAGATGGCGAGTTAGTGAACCCAGATAATACCTGCACTTACCCATACTTCAGCGTAGAGAAGGACCTACTGTATCGGGTGGCAAAAAGGGCAGAAGAAACCGTTGAGCAGCTTGTGGTGCCCAAACCTTACAGGAAGTTGGTGTTGGAGTTGGCCCATGGGCACATTCTTGGAGGTCATCTGGGGACAGAGAAAACCCGAGAGAGGGTATTACAGAGATTCTATTGGCCTGGGGTGATGAAGGACATAGAAAATTATTGTTCCTCCTGCCCTGTGTGTCAGAGGTCGGCCCCGATGCCACATTTCCGTAGCCCGCTGGTCCCTCTACCCATCATTGAGGTCCCGTTTGAGAGAATCGCAATGGATTTGGTAGGTCCTATAATCAAGTCCGCTAGGGGGCACCAGTACATATTGGTTATAATGGACTATGCCACCCGTTATCCAGAAGCGATCCCTCTCAGAAATACCTCGGCCAAAACCATAGCCAAAGAGCTATCTCTTGTTTTTAGCCGGGTGGGTATTTGTAAAGAACTGCTTACGGACCAAGGTACACCCTTTATGTCCCGGGTTATGAAAGAGCTGTGTAAATTGTTCAAAGTGACGCAATTGCGTACATCTGTGTATCACCCCCAAACCGATGGGCTGGTTGAAAGATTCAACAAAACCCTAAAACAAATGTTGAAGAAAGTAGTGGATAGAGATGGAAAGGATTGGGACTGTCTACTTCCTTATTTGATGTTTGCTATTAGGGAGGTGCCCCAATCCTCTACGGGATTCTCCCCCTTTGAGTTACTGTATGGGAGACACCCAAGAGGGCTGTTGGATATTGCCAAGGAAACTTGGGAAAGTGAGAGTTCTCCCCACAGGAGTGTGATTGAGCATGTCGCCCTGATGCAAGATCGAATTGCACAGGTAATGCCCATCGTGAAGGAACATTTGGCCCAAGCGCAGTTGGCACAGCAGAGAGTGTACAACCGTGGAGCAAAGACCCGTACCTTTTCCCCGGGGGATAGGATATTGGTACTTGTCCCTACGGTTGAAAGTAAATTCCTTGCCAAATGGCAAGGCCCCTACGAGATAATGGAAAAAGTGAGCGAAGTGAATTACAAGGTCAGACAACCAGGAAGGCGAAAGCCCGAACAGATATATCACGTTAATCTGTTGAAAGCCTGGAGGGATAGAGAGTCCCTAGTCGCAGAAACTTGGTCACCAGCTCAAACTGGTTGCGTGATTCCGGAGGTTGGAATAGCAGCCACCTTGTCACAACCCCAACAACAGGAGGTTAAGGAGTTTGTGCTTCGCAACAAGGAGGTGTTCTCTGAGCTGCCGGGACAAACATCTGGGGTAGAGCATGATATTATTACCCCGCCCGGTGAAAGGGTGAAGTTAAAACCCTATCGGATCCCAGAGGCCCGACGGGAGGCAATACGGGAGGAAGTACAGAAAATGCTGAACTTAGGGGTGATAGAGGAGTCCCAAAGTGATTGGTCTAGTCCCATTGTGTTGGTGCCTAAACCGGATGGGAGCTGGCGATTTTGTAACGATTTTCGTCAGTTGAACAAAGTTACAAAATTTGACACCTACCCCATGCCACGTATAGATGAGTTGATCGACCGGCTGGGAACAGCCCGATACATGACGACTCTTGACCTCACAAAAGGGTATTGGCAAATTCCCCTGGCCAAGTCGGCCAAAGAGAAAACCGCATTTGTAACCCCAGACGGGGCGTTCCAATATAAGAGAATGCCGTTCGGGTTACAGAATGCGCCGGCCACATTCCAGCGGAAAATGGACCAGATACTGAGGCCCCATCGGAAGTATGCTGCGGCTTACCTGGATGACGTAATTGTCCATAGCACAGATTGGGCCTCACATCTGCCAAAAGTGCAAGCAGTCCTAGACTCTATCCGGGAAGCGGGGTTTACGGCTAACCCCAAGAAGTGTACCATTGGGCAGGAGGAGGCCAAATATCTTGGGTACACCATTGGCAGGGGAGTGATAAAACCCCAACTCAACAAAGTCGAGGCCATCCAGAGTTGGCCACGTCCCAACAGCAAGAAGCAGGTACGGGCCTTTCTGGGAATCGCGGGTTATTATCGGCGCTTCATTCCCCACTTTGCTTCTAAGGCTGTGCCCCTAACCAACCTGACGAAAGGGAAAGGGTCGGTCATGATTAAATGGACCCCCGAGGCTGAGGCAGCATTCCAATTCTTGAAACAAGCCTTATGTAGCCAGCCAGTGTTGTACTCACCCGACTTCTCTAAAGACTTTGTCGTACAAAGTGATGCGTCAGATGTGGGGTTAGGAGCAGTATTGTCCCAGGTCTGGAACGGGGAAGAGCACCCAGTCATTTACCTCAGCAGGAAGTTGAAGTCCCATGAGGTAAATTACGCCACGGTTGAAAAGGAGTGTTTAGCGGTGAAGTGGGCTCTAGATTCCCTTCGGTACTATCTGCTAGGTAGGCACTTTGACATGGTTACGGATCACGCTCCGTTAAAGTGGATGGCTCAAAACAAGGAGACAAATAGAAGAGTGAATAGGTGGTTCCTGGCCCTACAGGAATTCAACTTCACAGTAAAGCATCGCCCTGGCGTTCAAATGGGGAATGTGGATGCTTTGTCTCGAGTACATGAATGCCTGATTGCTGGTGTTCCAACCCCAAGGTTAAAACAAGAGGGGGGGGTATGTGACAGCAGGAAGGTAAAGTCACCTGGTTGCATCCAGGGGGGTAGATATATTTCTCCCAGATTCAGGCTTTATGCTGACTTATACAACTAGGGAGGGAGTTGATGAAGCCCAGCTGAGGCTAGTGGGCTCATGGATGACTCATACCTCTAGGGAGAGGGCTGGGCGTCGTGCAGGCAGGGAGTTGATGAGACCAGCTGAAGCCTGTCAGTTCGTTTAAGGCCTCTATAAAAACTCCCAGCTTCATTAGATGTGAGCTCATGCCTGGACCCAGACCTGTGTGGACTGTCTAGGGAGAGTGAACCCCTGTGCGGTGAGGCAAAGCCTGTGTGGCTATTTGTTTGGACTTTTACTAAACCAGGGACTTGGGGACTAGGACAGCACCAGGCTGATCCCAGTTGTTAGTTTAGGAAACCTGCATGTTTAGTCAGAGGTCAAACTGACCAGGATTTATTTTGTTTATGTTTCTTTTTGGCTTTGCTGTGTTTTTGTCACTGTACATAGAGAAATAAACCGCACCTTTTGATTTTGAAAACCACAACCTCCGTCTGCTGGCCCTGTTTTTGTGTGGGGAGCCCAACCAGGGGGTCACACACACCCGCTACTGAGTTAACCCCCTCACAATATATATATATATATATATATATGCACTTTTGTCAAAGTGCACATATGACAATATATACAGGTCCTTCTAAAAAAATTAGCATATTGTGATAAAGTTCATTATTTTCTGTAATGTACTGATAAACATTAGACTTTCATATATTTTAGATTCATTACACACAACTGAAGTAGTTCAAGCCTTTTCTTGTTTTAATATTGATGATTTTGGCATACAGCTCATGACAACCCAAAATTCCTATCTCAAAAAATTAGCATATCATGAAAAGGTTCTCTAAACGAGCTATTAACCTAATCATCTGAATCAACTAATTAACTCTAAACACCTGCAAAAGATTCCTGAGGCTTTTAAAAACTCCCAGCCTGGTTCATTACTCAAAACCGCAATCATGGGTAAGACTGCCGACCTGACTGCTGTCCAGATGGCCATCATTGACACCCTCAAGCAAGAGGGTAAGACACAGAAAGAAATTTCTGAACGAATAGGCTGTTCCCAGAGTTCTGTATCAAGGCACCTCAGTGGGAAGTCTGTGGGAAGGAAAAAGATTGGCAGAAAACGCTGCACAACGAGAAGAGGTGACCGGACCCTGAAGAAGATTGTGGAGAAGGACCGATTCCAGACCTTGGAGGACCTGCGGAAGCAGTGGACTGAGTCTGGAGTAGAAACATCCAGAGCCACTGTGAACAGGCGTGTGCAGGAAATGGGCTACAGGTGCCGCATTCCCCAGGTCAAGCCACTTTTGAACCTGAAACAGCGGCAGAAGCGCCTGACCTGGGCTACAGAGAAGCAGCACTGGACTGTTGCTCAGTGGTCCAAAGTACTTTTTTCAGATGAAAGCAAATTTTGCATGTCATTCGGAAATCAAGGTGCCAGAGTCTGGAGGAAGACTGGGGAGAGGGAAATGCCAAAATGCCTGAAGTCCAGTGTCAAGTACCCACAGTCAGTGATGGTCTGGGGTGCCATGTCAGCTGCTGGTGTTGGTCCACTGTGTTTTATCAAGGGCAGGGTCAATGCAGCTAGCTATCAGGAGATTTTGGAGCACTTCATGCTTCCATCTGCTGAAAAGCTTTATGGAGATGAAGATTTCATTTTTCAGCACGACCTGGCACCTGCTCACAGTGCCAAAACCACTGGTAAATGGTTTACTGACCATGGTATTACTGTGCTCAATTGGCCTGCCAACTCTTCTGACCTGAACCCCATAGAGAATCTGTGGGATATTGGGAAGAGAAAGTTGAGAGACGCAAGACCCAACACTCTGGATGAGCTTAAGGCCGCTATCGAAGCATCCTGGGCCTCCATAACACCTCAGCAGTGCCACAGGCTGGTTGCCTCCATGCCACACCGCATTGAAGCAGTTATTTCTGCAAAAGGATTCCCGACCAAGTATTGAGTGCATAACTGAACATAATTATTTAAAGGTTGACTTTTTTTGTATTAAAAACACTTTTCTTTTATTGGTCGGATGAAATATGCTAATTTTTTGAGATAGGATTTTTGGGTTTTCATGAGCTGTATGCCAAAATCATCAATATTAAAACAAGAAAAGGCTTGAACTACTTCAGTTGTGTGTAATGAATCTAAAATATATGAAAGTCTAATGTTTATCAGTACATTACAGAAAATAATGAACTTTATCACAATATGCTAATTTTTTGAGAAGGACCTGTATATATATATCTATCTATCTTCCACTAACTATGGCTAGGGCTTCTGCTCCTTTCTACTGTTTACTACAACTAGATATGTCCTAAATGGCGCACGTTTAGGAGATATTTTCAGTACCTATAGGTAAGCCTTATTCTAGGCTTACCTATAGGTACAAATTGCACAGGTAGGTTTACAACCTCTTTAAGAGACAAATACAGAAACTCCCTCTATTTGCTTAAAACTCTTTGCTACCCAATTTTTAAAGTATATCTAAAGCAAAAAAATTGTTTCCATGTTGGGTTGAGTAGAGGAGGGTTAAAATGCTGTACATTTTTATTTATTTTTTTGCAATCTGTGTCTCATTAGGATAAATAATAAATATGTGGTAGCACTGCCGAAGTTAATTCAATAATGTAATAAATATAACCATAAAAAAAATAACTAAAAAAAACACATTTCATAGCATAAAGGATAAAGTGCTACTGCAAACAATAAACCAGTGAAGATATAGGTACGTGATTATAATGTGCAAAAATACTAATAAAAAGTCCTCTTATAATTGTGTCCAGGTAGTGATTCTTCTTAAAGATTGTGCAAAGGAACAAAAGTCTTTAGTCAATAAAGTGCTTCATAAATACAACACACAGTGTTCTGCCACTTCACAAACTGTGCTCCATTCACCAGGTGATGTGCATGCTCACCTTCATTTCAGAACCACAAAGGGTCAATCATGCATTATGGGAGATCAATCTCCTGGGTCAGATAATAATGCTCTGGTTCCTTTAGGAGTGATCTGGTTTTCTTTCCAAAGTGGCTCCACACAGTTCACAAGCAGCTCACAGGTAACATATAAAGAGAAAAGCAGCCTCCAATAGTGCAGTTCCCGGATTAATCAACTTAACAAAACCGCACAAAACCCAGCTTCATAAAGTGCACTCAAATTTTTAAATAAAACATCAGCATATAAAAAAATCTACCATATATCTCATGTAATCCAATAGACAAGATCCAGCTGCCAAGCTCAACCTCTACGCGTTACACCACCTACGCACGTGTCTTCCTCTGGAAGAAAAAAATGTGTCTCATTGGGGATATTTCGCTTCACTTTATGCCTTGTAGACTCAACAAAAAGTGAAGATATCTTTATAACGTGAGAGAAATCCCCTCTCTTAACTGTTGCAAGAACAAGTGTCCACATTAGAATATGTCTCCTCTTCTTTTCTCCTCTGGTGGCAACTGAAAGTTTTGGATTTACCTTTATGTTCATTTCCAGTAACATTGGTGATCAGGGCAATTAGAAATAGTACTTCTCACTAACAGGGACAAAGACAGCAATAAATGAAGTTCTAAACCCCTCACCATTCTTTGTAAATAAAAATATATATATATACTAAGCCTAAGATCCTTTTGTCAGAGATCGTTGACAGAGGAATATAGTAATTCTTGGATAATTGGTTATACTGCTGACTTCAGGAGGTTTGGTCACTGGCAAAGAAAAAATATTAAGTCAGCCCTGTTTTAAATCTGCCTCCTATTTTGTGAAAAGCAACACATACAGCCAAAAGGGTGTGTATGATGACTCTGCGCAAAGGAGAAAAATATCAGCAGAAGAGGTAAGTAAGACCTTGGACAGAGGTGTGGCGGTGGACGTGGTATACTTGGATTTTGCAAAAGCGTTCGATACAGTTCCCCACACACGGCTCATGTGTAAGGTAAAGTCTACAGGATTGGAAATATCAGTTTGTAAATGGATAGAAAACTGGCTAAAATACAGAATTCAGAGAGTAGTGGTTAATGATTCTTACTCTGAATGGTCTAAGGTTCTCAGTGGTGTACCCCAAGGTTCAGTGCTGGGACCCTTACTTTTTAATATCTTTATAAATGATATTGGGTCTGGGATCAAAAGTAACATTTCTGTCTTTGCAGATGACACCAAGCTATGCAGTGGAATAACGTCCTTACAGGATGTCGCCAATTTACAAGCCGACCTCAATGCTCTGTCTAATTGGGCGACTATGTGGCAGATGAGGTTTAATGTTGATAAATGTAAAGTTATGCACTTGGGGGCTAAGAATATGAATGCATCATACATACTAGGGTGAGTACAACTGGGGGGATCCATAGTGGAGAAGGATCTGGGGGTTTTGGTAGATCATAAGCTCAATAATGGCATGCAATGCCAAGCTGCGGTTTCCAAAGCGAGCAAAGTCCTTTCTTGTATAAAGAGAGGTATGGACTCCAGAGAGAGAGATATCATTTTGGACCTGTTCAAATAATTAGTAAGACCTCATCTGGAATATGCAGTTCAGTTTTGGGCACCAGTTCTCAAAAAGGATATTGGGGAACTGGAGAAAGTGCAGAGAAGGGCAACCAAACTGATAAGAGGCATGGAGGAGCTCAGCTATGAGGAAAGATTAGAGGAACTGAATTTATTCACTCTTGAGAAGAGGAGAATAAGGGGGGATATGATTAACATGTACAAATATATAAGGGGTCCATATAGTGAACTTGGTGTTGAGTTATTCACTTTACGGTCAACACAAAAGACAAGGGGGCACTCTTTACGTCTAGAGGAAAAAAGATTTCATCTCCAAATACGGAAAGGTTTCTTCACAGTAAGAGCTGTGAAAATGTGGAACAGACTCCCTCCAGAGGTGGTTCTGGCCAGCTCAGTAGATTGCTTTAAGAAAGGCCTGGATACTTTCCTAAATGTACATAATATAACTGAGTACTAACATTTATAGGTAAAGTTGATCCAGGGTAAATCCGATTGCCTCTCGGGGAATCAGGAAGGAATTTTTTCCCCTGCTGTAGCAAATTGGATCATGCTCTGCTGGGGTTTTTTGCCTTCCTCTGGATCAACTGTGGGTATAGAATTGGGTATATGGGATTGTACGATAATTTTTATTTTATTTATTTATTTATTTATTTTTTTAGGGTTGAACTGGATGGACTTTGTCTTTTTTCAACCTGACTAACTATGTAACTATAATTGACTCTCAATGCGGTGGTGATGTAATGTGGGTGTGAATTTAACACCAGTAAAAAAATTGCAAAATGATGACAAATAAATTATAAGTGAACATAAACCTGTGCATGTAAATAAGCAATAAATAAATGAATACAAAATTTAAAAAGTTAAACTCTTATTGAGCATTCAAATCAGTCCAGAAAAGATACTAATTAGATATTCAAAAAAGTACTAATTAGATATTCAAAAAAGTCCAAAAAGTGCTTGTGCTGGTGAAAAGTGATCTCTAATGTAAATGATCTCTGGATGAAATAAATTCAATAAATAGAGCATTCAAAACAGTTCAAGAAAGTGCTTGTGCTGGTGAAAAGTAATCACTGTTCGTTTTCCCTCTTCACAAAGTGATCACAGCAAGTGTGGCTTACCTCTATAGCATCCACAGTCTAGATGTCACAGGTGTAGCCAGCAAGGAAGAAGGTTGCAGCTACTCCAAGTTTAAAGAGGCCCTCTACCGCAACTAATTTCATAAACTGATTGTGGACCACATCCCTGATACATAGAGTCAGAACATGAATTTCTCAGATTGGGACTTTCAACCGGCCACAAACAGTTTGATAGTAAAAAAGTATTCAATTGAATTGAATACTTTTTTACTATCAAACTGTTTGTGGCCTGGTTCAAAGTCCCAATCTGAGGAATTCATGTTCTGACAGCTACTCTGTGTAAACATCCCAGCTGGCAGCACCTACAATACTCAGTTCAGCTGGGGGAAGGGGAGGGATAAATAATTTAAGCACTTGAGCTTTGGAAGGTTTTTACCCCCTTCATAACCAGAGCATTTTCTGCTATTCAGCACTGTGCTACTTTAACTGGCGATTGCGCGGTCAAGCAACACTGTATGAATATTACATTTTTGTAATTTTTTTCAAACAAATAGAATTGTCTTTTGGTGGTATTTGATCACAACAGGGTTTTTAAAAAAAAAAAAATTATTGTTTGTGTAGTGGGGTCCCCTTTAAGACTCTCGGGACTACCTTGCCCAGAATCCCTTTCGGCATGTTTCCACCCCAGAGACTCATGGGAGGGGTTATAAAAGGAGGAGGTGAGGCTGGGCTCGGCCTCTTTGGGACACGAGACTTCAGTGACTAATCCTCCTGTGCGGATGTGTCCCGGAGTGCAAGGCCTGAAGCCTGAGGCCTTGCGCAGCACCAAAGAGCCTTCCACCCCACTGTGAACCTGGGTGGCATCTGATTTCGCTTGTCTACAGCCTTGGTTGGATCGGGGACCCGGTCGCTGGAGATACTGTGTGTGTGAGGACACAGTCGGTGGAAGTTCCCGGACTGGGATCGCGTCCGGAGGGGTGAGCGAGCGTATGCTCAGACCATATACTGTTGTTGCTAATGTGCCTATAGACTGTCGTGGCCCACAAGTTATTTCTGATACTCTCACTGGAGAACCTTATCAGAGCTGAACTCAGAGTTCATACAGTAAAGTGTTTTATTTCATCACAACCTTCCCACTGGATTACAAATGGTATTCTGTTATGTGCACCACCTTTAAAGAATTGCCGGTGGAGAAACCATCATCCCCTATAGACTGAGTTGTAGATATCTGAGCCAGGCCTGGCCAGATGGTTAGTTCATTTAGTTACTGCGTCACAGGACGCCTAGTTAACGGTTGCCCACGCGGCGCACCTTTACTGTTCATTTTAATGCATAGTATGTTATTGCTGCAGGGCTCTGCAATTTATTACCTGTGAACTGTTACCATTGTTAACTTTTCTTACCAAAAGCTTAAAGTAAATTTGATACCCTTTTCATTATTGTCTTGGTGTCTGGGTTTACTCATACAGTATAAGAAAATATATATTGCTGCCAATACTAACTGTGCCAGTAGGGGGTCGAGTACATTGCCGGGGGTTGGCGGAGCTGTTTTCAGGGCCCAAACTAAATCTGCGGCCTTCTTAGTTGAAGATATCGCTACACGTGGGGGTTCTCGTCCGGGATCCTGATACAGCAATTAAACGCCAGAGGTGCCATCATGGACCTGCAAGGAATAAGAGCGTGGTTCGAAGTGGCTAAAACAGACCCAAACCAATCAGTGGTCATCAACCTACCAGGGGAGGAATGGTCAATTGAAATGATAGAGGAGTTAATGAAGTCAGTGACCCCAGATCACACACCGTGGGTGATGGGAATAAAGTCAGACCCAGACATCTCATACCAGTATGCACTAGTGGAGTACTTGGACAGGATGCCAGAGGCTTGTAAGCGCAATTGTGTACAGACGCCAGATAATAGATCCTATAGGTTGGCGCACGCAATTAAGAAGGAGCCATCACCAACGGGATCACCGCAGGCCACCAACGTACCGGTTGCGCCTGCACCTGTCACTGCTATATCACCAGAACTGATAAATGCAATAGGGGATCTGCTAACCAAGTGTCAGAAGACAAGCACGGTGCATGTAGAGACTAGCTACCGGAGACTAAAGACATTCTCAGGGAAGCTCCCTGTCCCTACAGGGGAAGAAGATTTTGACACCTGGGTGGAGCAGGCATTACAAGCAGTAGAGGCATGGGAGGTGCCTGAAGCGCAGAAGAGGCAATGAGTGATAGAAAGTCTCAAAGGCACAGCAGCAGAAGCAGTGAAAAGTTTTCGGTTTGGGAATGCAGATTGCACGGCTCAAGACTGTTTGGCCATGCTACAGGAAGAGTTTGGTCAATTGGAAAAGGAGACAGAGATGGTCTACCAATTTGAACATACTTTCCAACAACCGAAGGAGAAACTTTCAGAGTATGTTAGAAGACTGAACTGGTTGCTGTGCAAGATTGTGTTGAAGAAGGGAATGAAGCCCCAAGATACAGATGCGGCAAGAATGAAACAAGTTTTAAAGGTAGCGTTGCGCTCGGATCCAGTCTGTCTGCACCTGAAAACCTCGGGAGGAGGAACATTACTGACTTATGCTGACTTGATAAAAATCATCAGAGATGAGGAGGCGCTACAACAGGACCAGCAAATGATTAAGACAAATGTTGTACCCGCACAGGTACTAGTCAATCCAATGATGACCCCTGAAAGAGACTCAGAGGTAGACACTCTAAAGGCTCAAATGTCCAAGGTGTTAGAGATGTTGACCTCTCTGATGGCAAAAGACTCAGAGGGTCCCAAAAGAGAAGTACCAAGGAAGGAGTTATTCCCAATTGCCTCAGCACCCGCATCTTTACAAGAATGGGGAGATATAGTCTGCTTTAACTGTGGAGGTATTTGCCATATTGCAGCTACATGTTCCAGTCCCAAAAAGAAGAAACCAGATAACCGCAAGCCGGTGGGAAACTCCAGAGGGCCCCGGTGAAGGAGTCAACCGGGTGCCCATCACCTTCAGTGAGCTCCAAGCTGAATGGGAAGCAGAAGAAACGAGGGAATAAATCACCTCAGAGGAAACGCAACATTCCTCAACAGAAATACACCCCAGAAAAAGGGGGCAAGACCCCTCAGAAGTGGCACAGCACTCCCCAGAGGGGGTGCACACCTAAGAAGAATAATAGTATCCCTCAGCGGGTCCGTACACCCATTGAAAGGAGGGAAATCAATGCATACCAGGCTCAAGAAAGATTAAAGTCCAAAGGGAATTGGACGAGAGAGAGTCCAAAAGGAAAAGCTCTGAAGAAGGCGACCCCTGCCAGGCCCTATCCGGAGAAGCTGGTAGGCCCATCTCCTATAGTGCCCATTCAAGTGGAGGGAGTCTACACTAGAGCCATCTTGGATACTGGGGCACAAGTGACTCTGTTATACTGAGATTTCTACGATAAGCACTTGAGTCACCTGCCCATCCAGAAGATAGAGGGACTAGAAATATGTGGGATTGGATCCCAGAATTTCCCCTACGATGGCTATCTGCCCGTCAAGATGATCTTTGACCCATCTGTGGCTGGAAAAGCCGAAGTGTTTGACACATTGGCGGTTGTGTGCCCTCGGCCGCCAGGAGCCAACAAGAGTTCCCTTATAATAGGGATGAACACGGACCTGGTCCAAAGACTTCTGACCCCTCTAGTGAAAGAGAAGGGGTCAGCGGCCACCAAAATCCACCCCATGCTGAAGACGGCCTACCAACCCTGGAGAGGGGATAGGGAAGGTGTGGAGACTTGGAAGAGAAGGGATAGTGTTGCAGCCCGGCGAAGTAACCTGTTTCAGAGCCACTGTGAAGCTTACTTGGGAGCAGCCTGGACCCTTTGTCATGTTGGAGTCCCACCCAAGGGAAGAGTCCCCCGGTCTGGAAGTGATACCAGAAGTGATTCCGCTGAAGGCTCTGAAGAAGGCCCATTGTAGAGTTCCAGTGAGTGTTAGGAACAATACAGATGGCCCCATGGGAATCCCAGCCAGGATGCTGCTGGGCCAGGTGAGCCCTGCTGCCCCTGTCAACTTGTCAGAAGTGAAGGGGACGGGTGAAGGAGGAGATGCTTGGGAGAAGCTATCCATGGAAAACCCGAATCTGCCCAGGGCTTGGAAAGAGAGAGCCAAGGCCCAGTTGACCAGATGGGAGAAGATCTTCTCCAAAGATGAGTTCGATGTGGGGTGTGCAAGGAGTGCCACCCATCAGATCCGCCTCCAAGAAGATAAGCCCTTCAGAGAGAGAGTCAGGCGGGTCCCACTAGCGGATCTGGAGGATCTAAGGGAACAACTTGCAGAACTCAAGAGGACTGGTGTGATACGGGAGTCCAGAAGCCCCTATGCCTCCCTGATAGTGGTGGTCAGGAAGAAGAATGGATCGTTGAGGCTCTGTATTGACTACAGGACTCTTAACAGGAGAACCACACCCCACCAGTACACCACTCCGAGGATAGAGGATGCCCTAGAGAGCTTGTCTGGAGCCAAGTGGTTCAGCGTTATGGATCTCAAGAGTGGGTACTATCAGATCCCTATGCACCCAGAAGACAAGGAGAAGACAGCTTTCATAAACCCAGTGGGATTCTTTGAATTCGACCGGATGCCCCAAGGTCTGTCTGGAGCCCCAGCTACTTTCCAACGTCTCATGGAGAAGACTATAGGAGACATGAACCTTATTGAAGTCCTTGTATACCTGGACGATGTCATTGTCTTTGGAAGAACCCTGGAGGAACACGAGGGGAGGCTGGAAAAAGTCTTGCGGAGACTCAGTGAGGAGGGTCTCAAGCTTTCGCCTGAGAAGTGTCGGTTCTACCAGTCTTCTGTGAACTATCTGGGGCACATAGTGTCTGAAGAAGGGGAGGCCACAGACCCTGAGAAATTGGAGGCAGTTACCTCCTGGCCACGACCCAACACAGTAACAGAACTCAGATCCTTCTTAGGGTTCTGCTCTTATTACAGGAGGTTTGTGGAAGGATTCGCCCGAATTGCTAGACCATTGAATGAACTGCTCAAGACTGAGGGAGAAGAGGATGACTCAGGGCCCAGGAAGCCGGGAGAGTCAGTCAAAGATCAGTGGAACCAGAAATGTGAAGAGGCCTTCCAGGCATTGAAGAAGAGCCTAACCAATGCTCCAGTCTTGGCCTATGCAGACCCAACCAAACCTTATGAACTACATGTAGATGCTAGTCATGACGGTCTGGGAGGAGTACTTTATCAGGAACATGAAGGGCAACTACGGCCTGTTGCCTACGTGAGCAGGAGCCTGACCCCCTCTGAGAAAAACTATCCCACTCACAAGCTGGAGTTCCTGGCCCTTAAGTGGGCGGTAGTAGACAAGCTCAAAGACTACCTGTATGGGGCGGAGTTCACTGTGAAGACCGACAACAACCCCCTGACCTACTTATTCACTACAGCAAAGCTGGACGCCACTGGACACAGATGGCTGGCCGCATAGTCTGGATTCAATTTCAGCCTAAAGTACAGGCCGGGGATTGGAAATCGAGATGCAGACGCTTTGTCTAGAAGATCTCATGGTCCCACTGATGACATGGAAGACTGGACTCAAGTGGCACCAGACGGGGTGCGGGCCCTATGTCAGGGGGCTGAATTGCAAGCCAGAGGGGGCTCAAGGGCGGAAGAGATAGGAGTTACTATGGTAGGAGTCTCCAAACAATACTGTGGAGTAACTCAACTGGAGGAAGGCCATCTGCCAAAGCAGTCCAAGAAGGAGCTAAGATGTGACCAATTAGAAGACCCCATGGGGAAATTAGTTCTGGAAGCCCTGGAGAATCAGGATCCAAACAGACTTCTGAGTCACTCCTCAAGGGAAGCTCGCCTGTTGAGGAAAGAGTGGGACAGGTTACAGGTGCATCAGGGAGTGGTCTACCGAAGGGGCCCCTCTGATGACCTGGAAGATAAATGGCAATTGTTTCTTCCGGAAAAACACAGAGAGACTGTTCTGATTGCCCTACATGACAGTCGTGGCCACTTAGGGGCGGAAAGGACCTTTCAACTTGTCAGAAGTCGGTTCTATTGGCCCTGCATGAGAGCAGAAGTAGAAGAGTACTGCCATTCGTGTGCACGCTGCATCCAGAGGAAGACTTTACCCCATCAAGCTGCCCCAATGGGCCATCTACAGAGTCAAGGCCCAATGGATCTGGTATGCATTGATTTCCTCTGCCTCGAACCCGATCTGAGTGGACTAGGAAATGTTCTGGTGATAACTAGAGTTGAGCGGACACCTGGATGTTCGGGTTCAACGGGTTCGGCCGAACTTCGGAAAAAAGTTTGGGTTCGGGACCGAACTTTAACCCGAACCCAAACCCGAACCCGAACCCCATTGAAGTCAATGGGGACCCGGACTTCTAAGGACTAAAAAGGCTCTAAAAAAGTAATGGAAAGGGCTAGAGGGCTGCAAATGGCAGCAAAATGTTGTTAAGAGCATGGCAAGTGCTCTGCAAACAAATGTGGATAGGGAAATAACTTAAAATAACATAAAAAAAAATATGCTGGAGGCCCCCTTTTCAGCAGAAGAGGTACGGGAAGTCATTAAGAACCTCAGAAACTCAACGGCACGATGCCACACATATGGTGGGAATGCCCCAGAATACGCCCTTTCTGGAATAAATTATTCAATTTAATGGATAAGCTAGTGGGAAAATAAAATACTTTGAAATAAAAATGTAGCGGGGTGCTAAATTTAAGGGAAGTGTTTGAGTGGTAAATAGGCTCAAACACCCTAATTCTGTAGGATTCATGGACCATTTTGTCCTCGGGGGACAGTATTGGTGTGCAGTTCCCTGCGGCCTACAGGTGGCACTGCCATGGTAGGCTAGGGTTGAACCGCCGATACAGTGCTGTGCCTTTTGTGTCCCCTCTTGGCAGTAGTACAGCGGGGTGGGGAACCTGCTGTGCATGCCGGGAGAGCATATAAAAGGGGCAGACCTTTGGCCTGGGGGCTGATGTCCAGTGGGGTCCACGCCCAGGCGCCTTCGGCCTGGGTGCATGTGTTCCTGTTCCATCTCGGGTACCTTTAGCCCGGGGTGAGGTACTATCCTGGAGTTCCTGCTGCCCTGGGTATGGAGGCCTAGGTGCGGGAGTAAAGCCTGGAGTCCAGAGCCTTCGTCTGGAGTCCGCTAAGGGTCGAGGAGTCTTAGGGTGCCGCCTCGTGTAGGGGACCATGTTCGAGGGAAGGGAGGATCATTCTGATGGACCGATGCGGGAGTCACGGTGAAGGAAGGGTCTGTTGACTCCCTGGAGAGATGTCTTCCCCTTGATATGGGCTAGGTTCGTAGAAGGAGAAGCTCAAGGTCATCTTGACTGTTTCAGAGGCCTTATTCACCCAGCCCGTGGCAGGGGCCTTATACACCCAGGTCTGTGGCAGAGACCAAAGTTCTCCAGGTCCGTGGCAGGGGCCTTGTACACCCGGTCTGTGGCAGAGACCAACCTCAAGGTCTGTGGCAGAGACCGTGCACCTAAAACTGTTTGAGAAACCTAAGCAGTGAAGTGAATGTGCTACGTTTGTGCCTGGACCTCCTCCACACCTTAAGCTGTCCTGTTTCTTTGCTCTAACCTTTTCTATCCGAGTAGAGTTTATTTTGCCATGAGAGAATAAGAGTTGTAATTTCAGCTGGTGTGGACATTGACTTTACTGGGAATTAAAGGACTTGCCACTACCTACAGTAGAGGTGAGAATCATCCTCTGGAGGAGTTTTGACTCCGGCTGTGAACGCGGCCCGTCAAGTACACCGCTCAACCTCTTTATATAGGAGGGTACGGGCTGGTAGTGCGGTGTGCCTTTCTCCCTCCTGCGAGGAGCCAACAATATAAAGGCATGTAAGGGGGAAAGGATCTGTGCGCTACAAAAAAATAAAATAAAATTTTTAATCTTGACCTAGGAGGACGAGGTCCATATGGAGTAGGAGGTTGAGGTGGCGGTGGATGTGGCTGTGTAGGTGGAAGCGGCGGTGGAGGAGGACGAGGTAGCCAACACTGGTTCAAAAATACAACAATGGCTGGGTAAGGCCGGTGATGTGTCGAATTCTGTCCCCCGTCAAATAGTGTCCACCCTGTACTGCGCTTGCTCAGTATGTAGGACAAGGGGATTTAGAAAATCTCCCAAGACGAATGGCGCCTGCGTGGTGAGTTCAGGTGAAGGCCACACCATCCGTGGTTCAAGCCGAGCCAAGTGAGGCCATGCCCGAAGCGTGGCGATCAAACCGAGCCCGTGAGGGGCCCTGTTACTATGTGCTACCGTATGTCCACTTGGATGGTGGGGCTTGAACCTGCACTCACAGCGCAGGCGCCGTTCATCTTCGGAGATTTTGTGAATCTCCTTGTCCTCTGTACTGCGCAAGCGCTGCGCCTTCGCAGTATGGGCTGGACACAATCCGATGGCCGGACAGTTTTTGTCACAACACCGGTATACATGTCTATTCTGCAGAAGGTACGGACAAGTCCTGTGGGATCCATGCCTGGTTCATTTTAATGAACGTGAGCTTGTCCACATTGGCTCTGGACAGGCGTCTGCGCTTGTCTGTGATAACGCCCCCTGCCGTGCTAAATACACGTTCAGATAATACACTGGCTGCAGGGCAGGCCAGCACCTCCAAGGCATAAAGGGCAAGCTCAGGCCATGTGCCCAATTTGGAGACCCAGAAGTTAAAGGGGGCAGACCCGTTATCCAGTACGTGTAGGCCTGTGGACACATACTGCTCAACCATGTTGGTGAAATGCTGCCTCCTGCTAAGACGTTCCATCTCAGCTGGTGGTGCTGGTTGTTGTGGCGTGCTGACAAAGCTTTTCCACATTTCAGCCATGCTAACCTTGCCTTCTGAGGTGCTGCCGGTGCCCCGGCTGCGTTGGCGACCTCTTCCTCCTCCTCTGCCTTCGCCTTGTGCTTCCACCGTACGCCCGCTGTCAGGTGGGAATGCCACCAGCAGCGCGTCCACCAGCGTGCGCTTGTACTCGCGCATCTTAAAATCCCGCTCCAGTGAGGGAATTAAGGACGGTACGTTGTCCTTGTAACGGGGATCCAGCAGGGTGGCCACCCAGTAATCAGCACCAGTTAAAATGTGGGCAACTCGGCGGTCATTGCGGAAACACTGCAGCATGTAATCGCTCATGTGTGCCAGGCTGCCCAGAGGCAAAGAAAAGCTGTCCTCTGTGGGAGGTGTATCGTCTGTGTCCTCTGTATCCCCCCAGCCACGCACCAGTGGTGGCCCTAAATGGCGTTTTTTGGAAGACCACAACACACCCACAGTACGTAACCGCTGAATCGCACAGCTACAGAACTGCAGAAAATGCTATTCAAAAAAAATGTTGTTTTTTTAGTATAGCACAGTAGAAGAAAACTATATAGAAATTGTTTATTTCACACACCTCCACATATGTATAACACACTGCAAAATATTTTTTGTGGCCCTAAATGGCGTTTTTTGGAAGACCACAACACACCCACAGTACGTAACCGCTGAATCGCACAGCTACAGAACTGCAGAAAATGCTATTAAAAAAAAATTTTGTTTTTTTAGTATAGCACAGTAGAAGAAAACTATATAGAAATTGTTTATTTCACACACCTCCACATATGTATAACACACTGCAAAATATTTTTTGTGGCACTGAATGGCGTTTTTTGGAAGACCACAACACACCCACAGTACGTAACCGCTGAATCGCACAGCTACAGAACTGCAGAAAATGCTATTCAAAAAAAAATGTTGTTTTTTTAGTATAGCACAGTAGAAGAAAACTATATAGAAATTGTTTATTTCACACACCTCCACATATGTATAACACACTGCAAAATATTTTTTGTGGCCCTAAATGGCGTTTTTTGGAAGACCACAACACACCCACAGTACATAACCGCTGAATCGCACAGCTACAGAACTGCAGAAAATGCTATTAAAAAAAATGTTGTTTTTTTAGTATAGCACAGTAGAAGAAAACTATATAGAAATTGTTTATTTCACACACCTCCACATATGTATAACACACTGCAAAATATTTTTTGTGGCCCTAAATGGCGTTTTTTGGAAGACCACAACACACCCACAGTACGTAACCGCTGAATCGCACAGCTACAGAACTGCAGAAAATGCTATTGAAAAAAATGTTGTTTTTTTAGTATAGCACAGTAGAAGAAAACTATATAGAAATTGTTTATTTCACACACCTCCACATATGTATAACACACTGCAAAATATTTTTTGTGGCCCTAAATGGCGTTTTTTGGAAGACCACAACACACCCACAGTACGTAACCGCTGAATCGCACAGCTACAGAACTGCAGAAAATGCTATTCAAAAAAAATTTAGTTTTTTTAGTATAGCACAGTAGAAGAAAACTATATAGAAATTGTTTATTTCACACACCTCCACATATGTATAACACACTGCAAAATATTTTTTGTGGCCCTAAATGGCGTTTTTTGGAAGACCACAACACACCCACAGTACGTAACCGCTGAATCGCACAGCTACAGAACTGCAGAAAATGCTATTCAAAAAAAATGTTTTTTTTTAGTATAGCACAGTAGAAGAAAACTATATAGAAATTGTTTATTTCACACACCTCCACATATGTATAACACACTGCAAAATATTTTTTGTGGCCCTAAATGGCGTTTTTTGGAAGACCACAACACACCCACAGTACGTAACCGCTGAATCGCACAGCTACAGAACTGCAGAAAATGCTATTCAAAAAAAATGTTGTTTTTTTAGTATAGCACAGTAGAAGACAAATATATAGAAATGGTTTATTTCACACGCCTCCACATATGTATAACACACTGCAAAATATTTTTTGTGGCCCTAAATGGGTCTTTTTGCAAGCGTACATTGAAGTGCAATTTTTTTTTCTTTTTTTTTGCCCTAAACGGGTCTTTTTTTGCCCTTAATGGGTCTTTTGGAAAAGAGCACAATAAAGTGCCTTTTTTTTTTGTTGCCCTAAATGGATCTTTTTCCAAGAGCAGAATACACCCACAGTATGGAAACGGTGTATCACTCAATGTAATATATGCAGTGCTAGTGCACTGAGCTTGCAGATAAAAGGTAGATTTTCTCTGACACTGGGCTCATGGCAGTGTAAAAAGACTGCACTGCAACACAAACAGGTAAACCTATGCAGATCGCTGAGTAATATCTCTGAATCTGGACTCCTATTCCTATATAATAAATCTCTCTCTCTGAAAGCACCAACAGGAACCTGGCCCTACACTACACTGTCTCTCTATCTTTTCCCTCAGATTCCAGAATCAGGACTAACTCATGTATTTTTCAATCTCTCCCTAAAAGCAACAGCAGCAGACAAGATCCTCTCCCTATCTATTCTGAAGCAGAGTGACGTGTGTGCTGTGTGCCTCTAGCTTATATAGAAGCTGGGTCACATGTTGCACTGACCAATCACAGCCATGCCATTAGTAGGCATGGCTATGATGGCTTCTAAGGGCACACCAGCTAATCAAAAGGTGATTGGCTGGCCCCTGAAGCATTTCTAACTGCGCCATTAGATTGCCGAACCCGAACCCGGACTTTCGCGCAAAGTCCGGGTTTGGGTTCGGGAAAAGCTAAAGTTCGGTACGGACCCGAACTTTACAGTTCGGGTTCACTCAACCCTAGTGATAACCGATCATTTCACCCGGTATTCCCAAGCTTTCCCAACCAAAGACCAGAAGGCTTCCACAGTAGCCAAGGTACTTATGGAGAAGTACTTTGTCAATTATGGGCTGCCCCAGCGGCTTCATTCAGATCAAGGAAGGGACTTTGAGAGTCGACTGATCCGGAAACTCCTGGATTCGTTGGGAATCAAGAAGACTCGAACTACACCTTACCACCCACAGGGAGATGCTCAGCTGGAGAGGTTTAACCGAACCTTGCTCAACATGTTGGGGACTCTGGAAAGTGAGAAGAAACAACATTGGAGCAAACACATAGCAGCCATAGTACATGCTTACAACTGCACCACCAGTGATGCTACAGGCTACTCCCCATATCGACTCATGTTTGGGAGAGAAGCGAGACTACCTGTAGACTTGGCCTTTGGCACCTCTTTAGACCATTCCTCAGCCACATCCCACAAAGGATATGTGGACAGGCTCAGACACAGCCTGAAAGTAGCTTATGAACAAGCTCAAGCGGCCTCAGATCAAAGGGGAGCCCGAAACAAAAGAAACTTCGACTTGAAGGTTCGGGTACAAGACCTGCAGCCTGGGGACCGAGTACTGCTACGCAATCTGGGGGTCCATGGAAAACATAAACTTGCAGACAGATGGAGATCTGAACCCTATGTCATCTGTAGGAAGCTGCCGGGCCTACCTGTTTACAAGTTGAAGCCAGAAGGAAAAGTAGGCCCACTGAAGACGTGGCATCGAAACCACTTGCTCCCACTTGCTGAAGCAGTCAGGATACCTCCAGTGAGAGGCTCCCCTGAACCAGTGTCTATTCTGGATACCCCCAGACCAAACACTCGGTCCCAGACCTCTCGGACTAAAGATATAGAAGCTTCTGAACTCAGTGGAGATGAAGAAAGAGAGCTTGACTGGTTGTGGCCTTCCCCAACTCAAGGGACTTCTGCTATAGATCTTCCAACTACTGAAGACACTACAGATACACAACTGAATGCAGAAGCCGTTGATTTCATCCCATATAGTCCTTCATTTGATTACTGGGAAAATGCCCGTGATGTTTACCCAGGAACAAGACCCTAGAGACTCTATGTATCCCTCAGCTCCTGAAGCAGATGTTACAGAGCCTGCCGTGTTGCCTGAGCCTGTTACAGAAGAAGAGCATGTGGCGCCAGAGCCAGAAACCCCAAGGGAGCAAAGAGCCCGCAGAGTCATAAAGCCTCCCAAAAAGTTGACCTACCCACAAATGGGGAAGAGCTCAGAAGATTCTGTGGTCACTGCTAGGAGGAGTGTAGAGAATCCGGACCCCTCCACTGTACGTTTGGTAGAGGGCAACCCCCACTCACTCTCTGGCACAGTTAGGCAGGTCACTCAGGATAGTATGATCTGTGGTAAAGGGAATCCAACTCCTCGGTTTTGGTGGGAATTCCCTATGCCAACCTCTTATGCAATGTTGTCTGGGGTTGTACGCAGTGTATGTTAAGGTTTCTTTGGGGACCAAAGAATTCAAGTGGGGGGGTGTGTAGCGGGGTCCCCTTTAAGACTCTCGGGACTACCTTGCCCAGAATCCCTTTCGGCATGTTTCCACCCCAGAGACTCATGGGAGGGGTTATAAAAGGAGGAGGCGAGGCTGGGCTTGGCCTCTTTGGGACACGAGACTTCAGTGACTGATCCTCCTGTGCGGATGTGCCGGAGTGCAAGGCCTGAAGCCTGAGGCCTTGCGCAGCACCAAAGAGCCTTCCACCCCACTGCGAGCCTGGGTGGCATCTGATTTCGCTTGTCTACAGCCTTGGTTGGATCGTGGACCCGATCGTTGGAGATACTGTGTGTGTGAGGACACAGTCGGTTGAAGTTCCCGGACTGGGATCGCGTCCGGAGGGGTGAGCGAGCGTATGCTCAGACCATATACTGTTGTTGCTAATGTGCCTATAGACTGCCGTGGCCCACAAGTTATTTCTGATACTCTCACTGGAGAACCTTATCAGAGCTGAACTCAGAGTTCATACAGTAAAGTGTTTTATTTCATCACAACCTTCCCACTGGATTACAAATGGTATTCTGTTATGTGCACCACCTTTAAAGAATTGCCGGTGAAGAAACCATCATCCTCTATAGACTGAGTTGTAGATATCTGAGCCAGGCCTGGCCAGCTAGTTAGTTCATTTAGTTACTGCGTCACAGGACGCCTAGTTAACGGTCGCCCACGCGGCGCACCTTTACTGTTCATTTTAATGCATAGTATGTTATTGCTGCAGGGCTCTGCAATTTATTACCTGTGAACTGTTGCCATTGTTAACTTTTCTTACCAAAAGCTTAAAGTAAATTTGATACCCTTTTCATTTATTGTCTTGGTGTCTGGGTTTACTCATACAGTATAAGAAAATATATATTGCTGCCAATACTAACTGTGCCAGTAGGGGGTCGAGTACATTGCCGGGGGTTGGCAGAGCTGTTTTCAGGGCCCAAACTAAATCTGCCGCCTTCTTAGTTGAAGGTATCGCTACATTTAAATAAAAAAAGACCAACATTTTGGAAAAAAAAAACAACAATTTTCTACTTTATGTTATAAAACATATCCAATAAAATCAAAATTCTTCATACATTTAGGCCAAAATGTATTCTGCTACATGACTTTGCTAAACAAAAATCCCAATAAGTGTATATTAATTGGTTTGTGTGTAATTTATAGCGTCCACAAACTATGGTATAAATATTTGAAAATTGATCAATCTTGATGTCCTAACGCCCTATCTCGTTTCTTGAGGCCCTTAAAATGCCAGGACAGTACAAACACTCCCCATATGACCTATTTTTGTAAAGCAAACAGTCTGTTTTAGTAAATTTAATTGTAAGTTGTAATTTTTTTGCCACAGTTTTTTGAAAAATTAAGAATCTAAATACATTTTTTTCATAATTTTTAATTTTTTTACTTTTTTTTTTTTTTTTATACATACTTTCATCAGAGTAGTTCAGTGTCACCATAGTGATACTGAACTACTCTGGAGGCGAGATCAGAGATTTTCTTCTTTTTTTACACTTTAATTGCTGTTACGGTGATTATCACTGTATGGCAACCGCCTGCTTTAGGTGCTATAACCAAATCCAGGTAGTCAGCTTGACCTCTTATGGGGATGAACTCCCATCTGTGACAGCTTGACAGGATAATATTTTGATGAGGAGGGCTAGGCAGGGTGGACAAGTGCAGGGTGTGATTAATTCTTCAGCTGGAAGTCACATAGTATGGATGTGGGGAACCTTTGTTCCACTCATTTTAAACTTTTAATCTTCTTTTAACAGGAGCAGACCTTGAAAAGAACAATGTGTAGTTACATACCATCACGCTGATTAGAAAATTATTAAATACTAAGAAAGTTGCAATACTTACTCAAGGTGCCTGCTTTCCTGCTGAAGGTTTTGCCTCCCAAATTACATCCACACATAGGTGATGGTTTGAGCTAAGGTATAATTATAAACAAATGCTCATGTGTGATAATGTTCAAGAGATTTTTTACTGACGACCGCCACACCAACGAATAGAATATCGTTCCTTGTCAAACGATACGACAACATTTTTCCATTTTTTCAATCAGTCTTTTTTGTTCACAATATCAATATCAATATCAATATCGGGTATTACTTGTTGGGCATCAACCAGTAGAAAATCGGCCGCAGAACAGAAATTTTTGGCCGATATTCTTATTTTGTATTCCTGCTATAAGGCTAAAACCAGGGCCGATCCGCCCTATACGCGGACTACGCAAGCTGCGTAGGGCCCCGAGTATTACTCAGGGCCCCGCCGCCGCTGCTGCCGCTAGAGATCGGCGGCCGGCGGAGATAATGTCTCCGCCGGCCGCCATTTTCCCGAAGACCAGGGAAAGGGAGGGATCCTGCTGAAATAGCGCTGCGGCGCCGCCCACCACCGCCCCCGGTCTGTCTGTCATCTGAGACTGTGACCTGTGGGGGAAAGGGGTGGGCGGTGCCGCAGCTCACTGCAGCCGGCCGGCTCCGCCTCTGATTTGTTCCCCCTCACCGCTGCTGAGCTATAGAAGGGCTCAAAGGGAGGGGGGGCGTGCTCCTAACTCGCCGAGTGTCACCCCATCTCCTGAGGTCCGTCTCTCTCATCCTCTGTTAGCCGCCCCCCCTTCTCAATGTCAGCCGCCCCCCCCTCAATGTCAGCCACCCCCTCCTTCTCAATGTCAGCAGCCCCCTCCTCCTCAATGTCAGCCGCCCCCCCTCCTCAATGTCAGCCGCCCCCCCTCCTCAATGTCAGCCGCCCCCCCCTCCTCAATGTCAGCCGCCCCCCCCTCAATGTCAGCCGCCCCCCTCCTCCTCAATGTCAGCAGCCCCCTCCTCCTCAATGTCAGCCGCCCCCCCTCCTCAATGTCAGCCGCCCCCCCTCCTCAATGTCAGCTGCCCCCCCCTCCTCAATGTCAGCCGCCCCCCCCTCCTCAATGTCAGCCGCACCCCCTCCTCAATGTCAGTTGCCCCCCTCCTCAATGTCAGCCGCCCCCCTCCTCAATGTCAGCCCCCCCTCCTCAATGTCAGCCGCCCCCCTCCTCAATGTCAGCCGCCCCCCCTCCTCAATGTCAGCCGCCCCCCCTCCTCAATGTCAGTTGCCCCCCCTCCTCAATGTCAGCCGCCCCCCCTCCTCAATGTCAGCCGCCCCCCCCCCCTCCTCAATGTTAGCCGCCCCCCCTCCTCAATGTCAGCCGCCCCCCCTCCTCAATGTCAGCCGCCCCCCCTCCTCAATGTCAGCCGCCCCCCTCCTCAATGTCAGTTGCCCCCCCTCCTCAATGTCAGCCGCCCCCCCCTCCTCAATGTCAGCCGCCCCCCTCAATGTCAGCCGCCCCCCCTCCTCAATGTCAGTTGCCCCCCCTCCTCAATGTCAGCCGCCCCCCCTCCTCAATGTCAGCCGCCCCCCCCTCCTCAATGTCAGCCGCCCCCCCTCCTCAATGTCAGTTGCCCCCCCTCCTCAATGTCAGTTGCCCCCCCTCAATGTCATTTGCCCCCCTCCTCAATGTCAGCTGCCCCCCCTCCCCTGCCTACACTCTGGGACACAGCAAATGGCAATCTGCTACATGTGGCAGGTGAAGTGGCAAGTGACAATCTGCAACGTGTGGCAGGTAGCGTTGTGGCAAGTGACAATCCGCAATGTGTGGCAAGTGACAATCCTCAATGTGTGGCAAGTGACAAAACGCAATGTGTGACGTCGTGGCAAGTGACAATCCGCAACGTGTGGCAAGTGACAATCCTCAATGTGTGGCAAGTGACAAAACGCAATGTGTGACGTCGTGGCAAGTGACAATCCGCAATGTGTGGCAAGTGACAATCCTCAATGTGTGGCAAGTGACAAAACGCAATGTGTGACGTTGTGGCAAGTGACAATCCGCAACGTGTGGCAAGTGACAACCCGCAATGTGTGGCAGGTGGCATCGTGGCAAGTGACCATCCGCTACATGTGGCAGGTGAAGTGGCAAGTGACAATCTGCAATGTGTGGCAGGTAGCGTTGTGGCAAGTGACAATCCGCAATGTGTGGCAAGTGACGTTGTGGCAAGTGACAAAACGCAATGTGTGACGTTGTGGCAAGTGACAATCCACAATGTGTGGCAAGTGACAATCCGCAATGTGTGGCAAGTGACATTGTGGCAAGTGACAATCCGCAACGTGTGTCAAGTGACAGCCCGCAATGTGTGGCAGGTGGCGTTGTGGCAAGTGACAATCCGCTACATGTGGCAGGTGACAATCCGCATCTGGTGGCAGGTGACGTTGGCAAGAGACACGCTCATGCTCCCACTGATTCGGCATTATGGTGAGTTGAACTATTTTATATATTATATAACAATGTAATAATAGAAATGATGCACTTCACTAATTTTGTTTTGCGATACGGCACTGCGTCGACTTAACTGACAATTGTGCGGTCGTGCGACGGTGTACCCAAACAAAATTTACGTCCTTTTTTCCCACAAATAGAGCTTTCTGTTGGTGGTATTTCTATATCAGTTTAGGCCAATATGTATTCTTCTACATATGTTTGGTAAAAAAAACGCAATAAGTGTATATTGATTAGTTTGCACAAAGGTTATAGCGTCTACAAAATAGGGGATAGACTTATGGCATTTTTATTAATATTTTTTTTTTACTAGTAATGGCGGCGATCTGCGATTTTCAGTGAGACTGTGACATTGCGGTGAACAGATTGAACACTTTTGACACATTTTTGGGACCAGTGACATTTATACAGCGATTTGTGCTATAAAAATGCACTGATTACTGTGTAAATGTCACTGACAGGAAAGGGGTTAGATGTGTTCCCTGGGAGGTGTTTCTAACTGGGGGGATGGGACTGACTGGAGGAGGAGAGAGATCTCTGTTCCTAATCACTAGGAACAGCAGATCTGTCTCTCCTCCCCTGTCAGAATGGGGATCTGTCTGTTTACATTGACAGATACCCGTTCTGGCTCTCTGTGGAGCGATCGTGGGTGGCCGGCTGACATCGCGGCCACACACAGGTCCTTTTATACTCCTATATACATGTATGGAGCCATGACAGGTCCTCTTTATACTTCTACATACATGTATAGAGCCATGACAGGTCCTCTTTATTTTCGTATATACATGTATAGAGCCAGGACAAGTCCTCTTTATACTTATATATATATATATATATATATATATACGTATAGTGCCATGACCGTTATACTCCTATACATGAATAAAGCCATGACAGGTCCTCTTTATTTTCCTACATACATGTATAGAGCCATGACAGGTCCTCTTTATACTCCTATACATGAATAGAGCCATGACAAGTCCTCTTAAGTTATCATGATATAAAATTATATCGTTTTGGTGGGAGTAATTTTTTTTTGGGGGGGGCAGCATTTAATTCTTGGTACCAGGCAGCACAATGTCTTAGGCCGGCACTGGGGGGGGGGCACCTGAAATGTAAGTAAGCACTCCGCTGGCTGGGGACACCTGAAATGTAAGTAAGCACTCCGCTGGCTGGGGACACCTGAAATGTAAGGAGGCACTCCGCTGGGGACACCTGAGATGTAAGGAAGCACTCCGCTGGCTGGGGACACCTGAGATGTAAGGAAGCACTCCGCTGGGGACACCTGAAATGCAAGGAGGCACTCCGCTGGCTGGGGACACCTGAGATGTAAGGAGGCACTCCGCTGGCTGGGGACACCTGAGATGTAAGGAGGCACTCCGCTGGCGACACCTGAGATGTAAGGAGGCACTCCGCTGGGGACACCTGAGATGTAAGGAGGCACTCCGCTGGGGACACCTGAGATGTAAGGAGGCACTCCACTGGCTGGGGACACCTGAAATGTAAGGAGGCACTCCGCTGGGGACACCTGAAATGTAAGGAGGCACTCCGCTGGCTGGGGACACCTGAGATGTAAGGAGGCACTCCGCTGGCTGGGGACACCTGAGATGTAAGGAGGCACTCCGCTGGCGACACCTGAGATGTAAGGAGGCACTCCGCTGGGGACACCTGAGATGTAAGGAGGCACTCCGCTGGGGACACCTGAGATGTAAGGAGGCACTCCGCTGGGGACACCTGAGATGTAAGGAGGCATTCCACTGGCTGGGCACACCTGAAATGTAAGGAGGCACTCCGCTGGGTGGGGACAGTGACATCAGGGCTCCCACTGATTCTGCATTATGGTGAGTTGAATGATTTTATTTTATATTACAAAGTAATAATATAAATAATACGCTTTAATCACCCTGACACCATAACAACCATGGTGCCGGGATGATTGAAGCGCCAACAGGTGTTTGGAGAATCTTGATCTGCTGATTGTTAAACTTTCTGGAATACTCATATTTCTATTGCGGTGTAGGATCTGGGCCTGCTGTCCCTCCATCCCTCTTTTTTTACTTCCTCTCTCTCTCTCTCTCTTTCTTCCTTTGTTTCTCCCTCCATCCCTCATTCATCTCAGACTCTAACCACACCCCTTTGAGTCACGCCCCTTTAACCACTTCAATACAGGGCTTTTTGTACCTATTCAATACCGTGCCTATTTTGGCACTTCTCTCCTACATGTACAAATCATCATTCTTTTGCTAGAAAATTACTCAGAACCCCCAAACATTATACATGTTTTTTTAGCAGACACCCTAGGGAATAAAATGACGGTCATTGCAACATTTTTTCTTGCACAATATTTGCGCAATAATTTTTCAAACGCCTTTTTAAAAAAAAAAAATGGTTTCATGAATTAAAAAATAACAAAACAGTAAAGTTAGCCCAATTTTTTGGTAAAATATGAAAGATAATGTTACGCCGAGTAAATAGATACCTAACATGTCACGCTTTAAAATTGCGCACACGCATGGAATGGCGCCAAACTTCGGTACTTAAAAATCTCCATAGGCGACGCTTTAATTTTTTTTACAGGTTACCAGGTTAGAATTACAGAGGAGGTCTAGTTCTAGAATTGTTGCACACGCTCTAACGCACGCGGCGATACCTCACATGCGTGGTTTGAACAGCGTTTACATATGTGGGCGACTTACGTGTGCATTCGCTTCTGATCGCGAGCTACCGGGGACAGGGGCGTTTTAATTTTTTTTTTTACTTATTTATTTATTTTTTTACTTATTTATTTCTTTTTTTACAATGATTTCCTTTTTTTTTTTTTTTGATCACTTTTATTCCTATTACAAGGAATGTAAACATCCCTTGTAATAGGAATGTGTGTGACAGGTTCTCTTTATTGAGAGATGCGGGGTCAATAAGACCCCACATCTCTCCTCCAGGCTGGAAAGCATGAGATCAGTGAAAATTTTTTCACTGATTTCATACTTACAGCCGCAATGGCGGCTTTGTTTACATTTGAGACCCGGGCGTGACGTCATCACATCGCGCCCGGGCCTCCGACGATCATAGAGATGACTGGTGACCATCTGGTCACCAGTCATCTCTATGCTCATCACGTGACTCCACCAACGATGCCGGAAGATTCGCTCCGGGTCCCCGATCGCACGGGGGAGCCCGGAGAAGCACCGGATGGCGGCGGGAGGGGGGGTGTCCCCTCCTGCCGCCTATAAGAACGATCAAGCGGCCGAACCGCCGATATGATCATTCTTATGGTGCACAGAATCGCCGGCACTTCAAAAGGATATCTGAATGATGCCTCTAGCTGCAGGCATCATTCAGATATCCCCCTACAAAGCCGAGGACGTCATATGACGTCCACCCAGGATGGGAGATCCCATCTGTGGACATCATTTGTCTATGGCTGGGTAGGGAAGTGGTTAAGCCACGTTCAATATTACGCTTAAACAACGCACATTATTCACGGGTCAGGTAGAGGGCCCCTTTGCAGAATTTTGCTTAGGGCCCCAGGGAGGTCAGGATCGGCACTGGCTAAAACAAATATTAGCAAGCAAGATGGAGTGCATAAGTACAGAAGCAGCATCTGTACTAGTGTATTTAGATGTAAGTTATCCTGCAGAGCTCTTCATATTTTCCCTGTGTAATTGCAGGGCTGCATAGGTAAACTATCATTAATGTAAACATATATTTACACTAAATGCATTGTGGCACACTTATAAATGCTATAAATGCAATGAAAATATAAATATGCTTCCAAATGTATTTTTTCTAGTAGTCTGGTACCTTCATCCTCGTTGCAAATAAGAGCACTAAACACTTACCAGAACTGCCTTTTTTCTGCAGCTCAGTTTCTTTCTTTCTTTCTTTTTTGGCATCCAAAGATTAATCACTATTACACACTTAATAAAGCCAGTTTAAGCTATTGAACTGAGCAGTGGTGATGGTGAATATATGTATAATGACAAATAGAAGAAAGCTGTGCTTGAGTCGTATGTCTAAATGGAGAGAGATATAGATTACACTTTATAGTTATGAAGGCTGCTGTAATGGTCTCATAGCATGCAAGGCAATGGTCCTTTTTACAAAATAAATGTACTTCATGTTGTGTAACTATGGCAACCTCCTTTTGAAAATAAGGTCTATAATCTTTACATAGCAACAACAGACAATGTTACACATTTTGGCTTAACATCACACTGCTGGGTATAACAACATCAATCTATGAGCAGCATGATCTCTGTGCATTTTCACTTGAATTTTAAATACACAGATGCATAAACACTGGAAATGTATAATTGTCACCAAACCAGTGATGCTGTGAGGAACAGTAAATGTTTGTGCATGGCCCTTGGTTTATTTTCAGCAAATGTTTATGCAGAACCATTCACCCTGAAAGTAGGCAAGCCAGCTAATTATTCTATTTGAAAATGTCACAGAGAGTTCACTGGCATTACAGGTGTGGGAGGGGGGGCTATGGATGTGCAATAACATAGAATAGAGCATTATTATTAATAAGCAGCTTCACTTAATTAAAAAGAAACTCACACACATGTTAATACAATCTTAAAGTGCAACTATGCCAAATTCAAAAATGCCATGTATGAGGCAATCTATCACTATCATTAACACAGCATGTTTTGTTTGTATTTCTCTAACATAGTTATATTGCCTGTTAATCCTGCCAGTATGTCTGTTGTTTTTCAGCTCCCTTTGGCAGACTGAAGCCCTGTACACACGATTGGATTTCCTATGGATTTTAAACCGATGGATTTTTCCATCGGAAATCCGATGAAGCTGACTTCCATCAGTCTTGCCTACACACCATCAGTCAAAAAAACGATCGTCCCAAACGCAGTGACGTAAAACACTCCGACGAGCGAAGAAAAATTAAGTTCTATGCTTCTGAGCATGCGTCGACTTGATTCTGAGCATGCATGGGTTTTTTATCCGATGGAGTTCCCCACAGACGATAGTAATTTGCTATCATTTTTTTTTCCCATCGGATAAATTTAAAACATGTTCTATTTTTTAACACCGATGGAAAAAAGACCAATAAGGGCCCATACACGATCGGTTTGTCCGATGAAAAAAGTCCATCGGACTGTTTTCATCGGTAAAACCAATTGTGTGTACAGGGCTTCAGTTGTCCAGCAAATGTGACAGTTGGAGGGTTGAGCCAGATCATTTAACACTGACAGGGGTGTTTACAATGGCTTTTATGTTGTAAAAAAAACCTTTTTCATAAAAGGACAAAAAACCTCTTGCTACCCAAAAAAGCATTGGCTTTAATGTGTTAATTACAGTATTTATGTAAATTGCATTTAAATCTACTGGCCATTTCTTAGGCAGGCCATACACGGTTCGAATCTCGGCCAGTTCAGCAAGAACTGGCTGAGATTCGAACCGTGTATGGGCAGGCTGAATGTACCAAGTTGATAGATCAATCAACTTGGGTACAATCAGCATGTCAGGTTTTACCTGCAATTATCGCTAGCGACTGTTATAACAGCTAGCAATAATAATTTTCTACTCCCGGCAGGGATGACTTCCTCCACCCTCCCCCCCCCCCCCCGCTGGGAGAACACAATGGCCCAGCAGGAGGGATTCCTGCATCAACACTGTCTGTGTTGATGGGGGAAACTAGCACATTTATTTTCTGCAACCATGGGTCGCTCCATGTATGGCTGGCTTAACTCTACCTTCTCCACAGGATGACAGTGCAGGGGGTTAGAAAGTGAAAAAAGAAATTGCGCTACAGGTATGGAACTAGGCAGATATATCAAATGCCTAGGAACAAACAAAGGGAAAAAGCAGCAACTATTCTGAAAACTAACAGTGCATACAAATAAGAAAAAATATATATAGTCGCGCTAACTTATGAATATAAACATAAGCCCACCACTGAGTAATTGAAAAAATTGTTTCCAAATCACCACAGTGATAAATTATGTGAGTGCTCAGTGAAGAACAATAACTAAACAATGTAAACAAAGCATATAAATTAATAATAATACAAACTTAATTAATAATATTATTACATGCTTGTATAGGACCCTTAAATGATCAAGTCTAAAGTCCATACAAAAAAAACACACCCGTGATCAAGTGTCCATACTAGATAAAAAAGAAAAAAGGAAAAAAGAAAGAAAACAAAACGAAAACGATTCCAAATCTTCTTGTATTCGTGACTTTCACCACCACCAGTAAAAATTCCTGCTTACCAAAAAGCGATGGTCCCCTATAACGGAGGACCCCAAACAGCCTCAAATGGTAATCAATAGGACTCCAAGCTTCAGTATATGTTGAGCCTCAATTAATTTGGTAGCCAGAACGCTCATATACCATCATGCAGTACTCGATGCGGAACATGAAAGGAAGGGAGGACACTACATAGTGTAAAATCCTTGGTGGATGTTTATTTAAAAGAAGAAAACATACTTACAAAAATGCAGTTTAAAAACAGCCTTAGAAGTGTGACAGCGCCGACCGGTCAAAGGCGCTAGTCACACACATACGTCCGTGGAAGTCGAGCAGTGGAGGGTGACGTCAGCACAAAGCTCGTATCCTGCCCTACGCGTTTCGTGAAAATTCACGTCGTCTCGGGGCACGGGCGATGGGCTGCGTCACCCCCTCTTTATAGGGAACACAAGAACTCAAGGGTCCGGCCCGAGGGAGGGCGCGCGCGCGCGCACCTCGCGCCGCGAGGTAACCACGCCACGCTATCGCATCCGCCAAACAGCAAAAACAGCGGATGCGCGCGCATCTCTCCCCACGAGGAAACCAAGCCTCGTTTGCAAATACATACCGTGCGCGTCATCACGCCAAGCGGGATGACGAAAACATGGTGGGGAGTATGCCGCACATACGCGTGTCCATGGCAACAATGGCCACGACCGCAATACGCGCGCCACCCAAGGGGGAGGAGCCTCCAGGTGTGTCACAGGAGACAGTAAGACCCACAACCTCCGCCGCAACCATAATGTGCGGTGAACATAATGGGACCTTAAACTGCTCCAAATTTAACAACCTAACTATAGAGGACATGTACATACATGAATATAAAACATAAATGTCATGACAATATCTAAAACCATACATGTTTAAAAATACGTAGATAAATTGCCTCATAATAGTTAATAGTCCTTAAATGATAATAAAATCACCAAGGTTACAACAGTTACCATCTAATCTCGTCCCTCTTACAACCCCGCTTAACATGGTCAAATGTCCATTACAAAACGGGAAAAAGAGACGGAAATAAACGGTTAAATTTAAACGGAATAAGGAAAAGAGGAAGAAAAAAGTGTGCATACAGCACAATCTGCATCTCCCAAAAACTATAATTCAATATAATTCAATAGTCCACCCCAAACAGCCATTATAAAAACACAATTAACTGATTGGCTAGATTGATTCAAGAATTGTTAATAAAAGCGTTGACATCGGTGTCCACGTTGAGTCCATGCGGAACATAAGTTCTCAACCTGTATACCCATGCCATTTCCTGCTTGGAGATTTCTCTCACAAGCGAGCTGCCTCTCCAGTGGGGTCTATATTTGTCAATAGCGATGAATAGTGTACCAGACGGGTCTCTCTTGTGAACTTGATCGTAGTGCCTGGATACAGAGTGTTTATCGAAACCTTTGCGTATGTTCGCTATATGTTCGTTAAGTCTCACCCTTACTGCCCTTTTGGTCCTCCCCACGTATTGGAGACCGCAAGGGCATTGTATGAGGTAAATAACCCCCAAAGATGAACAAGTAATAAAGGGTTCGATTTCATAGGAACGGCCCGTGCTCGTTGAAGAAAAATGGCTAATCTTCCTATCCCTGCAGCTATTCAGGCTGCACACTTGGCATTTTTTGCATCTATAGTATCCTGTCAAGTTCTCTAGAAATGTTCTATTGGCCCGTGGGGGGTCCTGGACACTTGGGGCCACCCTACTGGACAGTGTAGACGCCCCCCTAAATACAATAGCTGGTCTCTCTGGAAGGGACGGTGCCAACACTAAATCACTGGTTAACACATGCCAGTGCTTACGTATCAGACTTTTAATGGTCTGATGCTGTACGGAGTAGGTGGTAATAAATGGAAGAGAAAACTTACCATCCCTAACCACCCTCTCCCTGTCAGCCAACAATGATTCTCGATCGATCTCACTGACAGATTGTATCAATTGAGACAGATCACTCTGTTGATAACCTTTATCAACAAATCTCTTAGAGAGGATCTCGGCCTGGCATTTGAAAGCCTCTAAGTCTGTACAGTTACGTCTCAATCTGGTGAATTGTCCCTGGGGGACGGCCTTCAACCAAGGGGCATAATGACAACTGTCAAGCGGAATATATGAGTTCCTGTCAGTTGGTTTGAAATAAGTGGTCGTAACAAATTTGCCATCAACCACTGAAATTTTCAAATCCAGATAGTGTACTGACTCCTGACTGGCCTCAAAAGAGAATCTGATACCTCTGTTGTTATCGTTTAGGGACAACATGTAATCCCGCAAAGCAGATTCGCTGCCATCCCATAGGAGGAGGACGTCGTCGATGTACCTAACCCAGAGAACAACCTCTGGTCTCCGGCAAACATCGACGACATCCTCCTCCCACTTGGCCATGAACAGGTTGGCCAGGCTAGGGGCGTACTTCGCCCCCATCGCCACACCTCGATCTTGGCGGAAGAATTGATTATCACACCAAAAATAATTGTGACCAGCTGCATATTTCAGTAGGGTCATAATAAAATTAATTTGCCGCAGTGGTAGGTCTGATCCTCTCACTAAATACATCTCAACAGCCTCAAAGCCACGCTCATGGGGGATGATGGTATAGAGCGAGGTCACGTCTGCCGTGACCATCCATATACCATTTGTGGGAGTGAGATCTCTGAGTAAATTGATAACGTGTTTAGTGTCCCTTACATAGGAAGGGATCTGCTGAACCAAAGGCTGCAGGAAAAAATCAATATACTTCCCGACCCGGGACGTGATAGAGTCTATCCCACTTACAATGGGTCGTCCCGGGGGGGAAGTAAGGCTTTTGTGGATCTTCGGGAGGTAATATATAACGGGAGTCCGAGGGGCACAGGGTATCAAAAACAATCTCTCCCTGTCACTGAGGATGCCCTCCCGGTGTCCCTCATCCACAATAATCTCAAGGTCTCTTTTGTATTTGACAACGGGGTCCCTATTCAGAGGGGTATAGGTTTCGGTGTCATCGACGATCCTGTGTAACTCTTTCAAGTAGTCACACCTATCGAGAATGACTATCCCTCCCCCTTTGTCTGCAGGTCTGATGACCAGGGACTTGTTGGAACAAAGGGACTCAAGCCCTTTCTCCAGATTCCTTTGCATCTTGACCTTTTTTACCTTGATCTTTTCAAGATCTTTGAGTACCACATCCCTAAAAACTTTAATACTCGGGGCCAATGAACCAGGGGGATTAAACAGTGAAGCATTGGCCAACCCAGTATGTTTGTACTCAGGTAAGGGACTCACTCTATCCATTGTAGGATTAGACAGAAAATGCCTCTTGATATTGAGCTTTCTTGCGAACTTGTGGACGTCCATAAAAGTTTGAAATTTGCTCAAGCTCCTAGGCGGAGCAAATTTCAGACCCTTATCCAACAAGCGCTGCTCAGTCTCTGACAAGGCCTGTTGGCTCAAATTGAAAATACCCATACCTAGATTCTTTTTCTTTTTGAGCAACTGGGCCCTCCTCCCCCCTCTGACCCCTCTCTTCGTTCTGATGGGCCAAACCGGCCCTGGTGGCCCATGGGAAAACCCCAACTGGGGTTCGGTCTAAAATCATATTGACCTGGGGGATAGGAGGGTCTAGAATAATCATAACCCCTGTCAAAATGATTAGACTGAGGAAATTGACCATTCCCGTCCAAATTATTAAATCCATATCGCCTTTCCATAGGTTCACGGCCTAATGGCCCCAATGAGTCTGTTAAGGGAAAAAACCGGTTATGGGTGGGGATATTAAAATCCCGCATACCATTGGACTCAAAGCTGGTTCTTGGAAATCCCTGATTATGTCCCGCATCATGATGGATGGGTCCAAATGAGGGATGCTCCCATCCTCTCATGGATTCACCCTGATAATGCTGGAACTGTACATCAGACCTATGAGGTTTCACATTTTTAGGCATTTTAGATGAAAAATTGCCCTGTTTGGACCCGTTCTTAGTCTTGACCTTATTGTTACGTTGAGCTGGGGTGGGAGTGGGGGGGTTAGAAGCCCCTCTCCTACCAATCATGGGAGGGTTGGCAATCGGGCCGGATGGCACCGCGCCCTGAGGGGCAATGTCCATCACTACCTCATTTATCTCATCTGCTGCCAACTTTTTCTGCCACAGAAAAACAAGGCCGGACTGGTAATCCTCAAAATCTCTAAGGTATTTTTTCTTCTTTTTTGTTTTTTGATCTTTTTCTTCCCTCTCTAAGGTTTTTTGGAGAGAGTTGGAACACTCCCTATATTCCTCTCCATTTTTGAAAGAGGTCAGCAGATCTCTAACCGTTTTGATTTCGGTATCAAGTCTCTGCAGCTTCTCGCTTTTTCTTTGGGCCAAAAATCGCAAAAAAGAAACTCCAGCATCATTAAAGTATTTAGCCCAAACCTCCAAATCAGGCTCACCTTTTTGTGGACTTACCTCCCAACGGAGGCTTCTTGGGACCATGGCATTCCGAATATAATTCTCAAGGAACGCTATGTCCCACTGAATGTGTATCTCAGTTGTCATGATGTTCTTTAGTCGCATAAAGAGACCGCTGACATCAGAGCTACCAGAGGCCGGGGTGGAGTCGAACACCCCGGTCGTGTTGACTGTCCGTTTCGCTCGGAAGTCGAAAATATCCATTGTGGTCGAGTTAATGACCACTCACTAAGCAGCAATTAATGGTAGTTAATATAAAAGGTTAGAAAGTGAAAAAAGAAATTGCGCTACAGGTATGGAACTAGGCAGATATATCAAATGCCTAGGAACAAACAAAGGGAAAAAGCAGCAACTATTCTGAAAACTAACAGTGCATACAAATAAGAAAAAATATATATAGTCGCGCTAACTTATGAATATAAACATAAGCCCACCACTGAGTAATTGAAAAAATTGTTTCCAAATCACCACAGTGATAAATTATGTGAGTGCTCAGTGAAGAACAATAACTAAACAATGTAAACAAAGCATATAAATTAATAATAATACAAACTTAATTAATAATATTATTACATGCTTGTATAGGACCCTTAAATGATCAAGTCTAAAGTCCATACAAAAAAAACACACCCGTGATCAAGTGTCCATACTAGATAAAAAAGAAAAAAGGAAAAAAGAAAGAAAACAAAACAAAAACGATTCCAAATCTTCTTGTATTCGTGACTTTCACCACCACCAGTAAAAATTCCTGCTTACCAAAAAGCGATGGTCCCCTATAACGGAGGACCCCAAACAGCCTCAAATGGTAATCAATAGGACTCCAAGCTTCAGTATATGTTGAGCCTCAATTAATTTGGTAGCCAGAACGCTCATATACCATCATGCAGTACTCGATGCGGAACATGAAAGGAAGGGAGGACACTACATAGTGTAAAATCCTTGGTGGATGTTTATTTAAAAGAAGAAAACATACTTACAAAAATGCAGTTTAAAAACAGCCTTAGAAGTGTGACAGCGCCGACCGGTCAAAGGCGCTAGTCACACACATACGTCCGTGGAAGTCGAGCAGTGGAGGGTGACGTCAGCACAAAGCTCGTATCCTGCCCTACGCGTTTCGTGAAAATTCACGTCGTCTCGGGGCACGGGCGATGGGCTGCGTCACCCCCTCTTTATAGGGAACACAAGAACTCAAGGGTCCGGCCCGAGGGAGGGCGCGCGCGCGCGCACCTCGCGCCGCGAGGTAACCACGCCACGCTATCGCATCCGCCAAACAGCAAAAACAGCGGATGCGCGGGCATCTCTCCCCACGAGGAAACCAAGCCTCGTTTGCAAATACATACCGTGCGCGTCATCACGCCAAGCGGGATGACGAAAACATGGTGGGGAGTATGCCGCACATACGCGTGTCCATGGCAACAATGGCCACGACCGCAATACGCGCGCCACCCAAGGGGGAGGAGCCTCCAGGTGTGTCACAGGAGACAGTAAGACCCACAACCTCCGCCGCAACCATAATGTGCGGTGAACATAATGGGACCTTAAACTGCTCCAAATTTAACAACCTAACTATAGAGGACATGTACATACATGAATATAAAACATAAATGTCATGACAATATCTAAAACCATACATGTTTAAAAATACGTAGATAAATTGCCTCATAATAGTTAATAGTCCTTAAATGATAATAAAATCACCAAGGTTACAACAGTTACCATCTAATCTCGTCCCTCTTACAACCCCGCTTAACATGGTCAAATGTCCATTACAAAACGGGAAAAAGAGACGGAAATAAACGGTTAAATTTAAACGGAATAAGGAAAAGAGGAAGAAAAAAGTGTGCATACAGCACAATCTGCATCTCCCAAAAACTATAATTCAATATAATTCAATAGTCCACCCCAAACAGCCATTATAAAAACACAATTAACTGATTGGCTAGATTGATTCAAGAATTGTTAATAAAAGCGTTGACATCGGTGTCCACGTTGAGTCCATGCGGAACATAAGTTCTCAACCTGTATACCCATGCCATTTCCTGCTTGGAGATTTCTCTCACAAGCGAGCTGCCTCTCCAGTGGGGTCTATATTTGTCAATAGCGATGAATAGTGTACCAGACGGGTCTCTCTTGTGAACTTGATCGTAGTGCCTGGATACAGAGTGTTTATCGAAACCTTTGCGTATGTTCGCTATATGTTCGTTAAGTCTCACCCTTACTGCCCTTTTGGTCCTCCCCACGTATTGGAGACCGCAAGGGCATTGTATGAGGTAAATAACCCCCAAAGATGAACAAGTAATAAAGGGTTCGATTTCATAGGAACGGCCCGTGCTCGTTGAAGAAAAATGGCTAATCTTCCTATCCCTGCAGCTATTCAGGCTGCACACTTGGCATTTTTTGCATCTATAGTATCCTGTCAAGTTCTCTAGAAATGTTCTATTGGCCCGTGGGGGGTCCTGGACACTTGGGGCCACCCTACTGGACAGTGTAGACGCCCCCCTAAATACAATAGCTGGTCTCTCTGGAAGGGACGGTGCCAACACTAAATCACTGGTTAACACATGCCAGTGCTTACGTATCAGACTTTTAATGGTCTGATGCTGTACGGAGTAGGTGGTAATAAATGGAAGAGAAAACTTACCATCCCTAACCACCCTCTCCCTGTCAGCCAACAATGATTCTCGATCGATCTCACTGACAGATTGTATCAATTGAGACAGATCACTCTGTTGATAACCTTTATCAACAAATCTCTTAGAGAGGATCTCGGCCTGGCATTTGAAAGCCTCTAAGTCTGTACAGTTACGTCTCAATCTGGTGAATTGTCCCTGGGGGACGGCCTTCAACCAAGGGGCATAATGACAACTGTCAAGCGGAATATATGAGTTCCTGTCAGTTGGTTTGAAATAAGTGGTCGTAACAAATTTGCCATCAACCACTGAAATTTTCAAATCCAGATAGTGTACTGACTCCTGACTGGCCTCAAAAGAGAATCTGATACCTCTGTTGTTATCGTTTAGGGACAACATGTAATCCCGCAAAGCAGATTCGCTGCCATCCCATAGGAGGAGGACGTCGTCGATGTACCTAACCCAGAGAACAACCTCTGGTCTCCGGCAAACATCGACGACATCCTCCTCCCACTTGGCCATGAACAGGTTGGCCAGGCTAGGGAGGCTAGTTTTTGGGAGATGCAGATTGTGCTGTATGCACACTTTTTCTTCCTCTTTTCCTTATTCCGTTTAAATTTAACCGTTTATTTCCGTCTCTTTTTCCCGTTTTGTAATGGACATTTGACCATGTTAAGCGGGGTTGTAAGAGGGACGAGATTAGATGGTAACTGTTGTAACCTTGGTGATTTTATTATCATTTAAGGACTATTAACTATTATGAGGCAATTTATCTACGTATTTTTAAACATGTATGGTTTTAGATATTGTCATGACATTTATGTTTTATATTCATGTATGTACATGTCCTCTATAGTTAGGTTGTTAAATTTGGAGCAGTTTAAGGTCCCATTATGTTCACCGCACATTATGGTTGCGGCGGAGGTTGTGGGTCTTACTGTCTCCTGTGACACACCTGGAGGCTCCTCCCCCTTGGGTGGCGCGCGTATTGCGGTCGTGGCCATTGTTGCCATGGACACGCGTATGTGCGGCATACTCCCCACCATGTTTTCGTCATCCCGCTTGGCGTGATGACGCGCACGGTATGTATTTGCAAACGAGGCTTGGTTTCCTCGTGGGGAGAGATGCGCGCGCATCCGCTGTTTTTGCTGTTTGGCGGATGCGATAGCGTGGCGTGGTTACCTCGCGGCGCGAGGTGCGCGCGCGCGCGCCCTCCCTCGGGCCGGACCCTTGAGTTCTTGTGTTCCCTATAAAGAGGGGGTGACGCAGCCCATCGCCCGTGCCCCGAGACGACGTGAATTTTCACAAAACGCGTAGGGCAGGATACGAGCTTTGTGCTGACGTCACCCTCCACTGCTCGACTTCCACGGACGTATGTGTGTGACTAGCGCCTTTGACCGGTCGGCGCTGTCACACTTCTAAGGCTGTTTTTAAACTGCATTTTTGTAAGTATGTTTTCTTCTTTTAAATAAACATCCACCAAGGATTTTACACTATGTAGTGTCCTCCCTTCCTTTCATGTTCCGCATCGAGTACTGCATGATGGTATATGAGCGTTCTGGCTACCAAATTAATTGAGGCTCAACATATACTGAAGCTTGGAGTCCTATTGATTACCATTTGAGGCTGTTTGGGGTCCTCCGTTATAGGGGACCATCGCTTTTTGGTAAGCAGGAATTTTTACTGGTGGTGGTGAAAGTCACGAATACAAGAAGATTTGGAATCGTTTTTGTTTTGTTTTCTTTCTTTTTTCCTTTTTTCTTTTTTATCTAGTATGGACACTTGATCACGGGTGTGTTTTTTTTTTTTTTGTATGGACTTTAGACTTGATCATTTAAGGGTCCTATACAAGCATGTAATAATATTATTAATTAAGTTTGTATTATTATTAATTTATATGCTTTGTTTACATTGTTTAGTTATTGTTCTTCACTGAGCACTCACATAATTTATCACTGTGGTGATTTGGAAACAATTTTTTCAATTACTCAGTGGTGGGCTTATGTTTATATTCATAAGTTAGCGCGACTATATATATTTTTTCTTATTTGTATGCACTGTTAGTTTTCAGAATAGTTGCTGCTTTTTCCCTTTGTTTGTTCCTAGGCATTTGATATATCTGCCTAGTTCCATACCTGTAGCGCAATTTCTTTTTTCACTTTCTAACCTTTTATATTAACTACCATTAATTGCTGCTTAGTGAGTGGTCATTAACTCGACCACAATGGATATTTTCGACTTCCGAGCGAAACGGACAGTCAACACGACCGGGGTGTTCGACTCCACCCCGGCCTCTGGTAGCTCTGATGTCAGCGGTCTCTTTATGCGACTAAAGAACATCATGACAACTGAGATACACATTCAGTGGGACATAGCGTTCCTTGAGAATTATATTCGGAATGCCATGGTCCCAAGAAGCCTCCGTTGGGAGGTAAGTCCACAAAAAGGTGAGCCTGATTTGGAGGTTTGGGCTAAATACTTTAATGATGCTGGAGTTTCTTTTTTGCGATTTTTGGCCCAAAGAAAAAGCGAGAAGCTGCAGAGACTTGATACCGAAATCAAAACGGTTAGAGATCTGCTGACCTCTTTCAAAAATGGAGAGGAATATAGGGAGTGTTCCAACTCTCTCCAAAAAACCTTAGAGAGGGAAGAAAAAGATCAAAAAACAAAAAAGAAGAAAAAATACCTTAGAGATTTTGAGGATTACCAGTCCGGCCTTGTTTTTCTGTGGCAGAAAAAGTTGGCAGCAGATGAGATAAATGAGGTAGTGATGGACATTGCCCCTCAGGGCGCGGTGCCATCCGGCCCGATTGCCAACCCTCCCATGATTGGTAGGAGAGGGGCTTCTAACCCCCCCACTCCCACCCCAGCTCAACGTAACAATAAGGTCAAGACTAAGAACGGGTCCAAACAGGGCAATTTTTCATCTAAAATGCCTAAAAATGTGAAACCTCATAGGTCTGATGTACAGTTCCAGCATTATCAGGGTGAATCCATGAGAGGATGGGAGCATCCCTCATTTGGACCCATCCATCATGATGCGGGACATAATCAGGGATTTCCAAGAACCAGCTTTGAGTCCAATGGTATGCGGGATTTTAATATCCCCACCCATAACCGTTTTTTTCCCTTAACAGACTCATTGGGGCCATTAGGCCGTGAACCTATGGAAAGGCGATATGGATTTAATAATTTGGACGGGAATGGTCAATTTCCTCAGTCTAATCATTTTGACAGGGGTTATGATTATTCTAGACCCTCCTATCCCCCAGGTCAATATGATTTTAGACCGAACCCCAGTTGGGGTTTTCCCATGGGCCACCAGGGCCGGTTTGGCCCATCAGAACGAAGAGAGGGGTCAGAGGGGGGAGGAGGGCCCAGTTGCTCAAAAAGAAAAAGAATCTAGGTATGGGTATTTTCAATTTGAGCCAACAGGCCTTGTCAGAGACTGAGCAGCGCTTGTTGGATAAGGGTCTGAAATTTGCTCCGCCTAGGAGCTTGAGCAAATTTCAAACTTTTATGGACGTCCACAAGTTCGCAAGAAAGCTCAATATCAAGAGGCATTTTCTGTCTAATCCTACAATGGATAGAGTGAGTCCCTTACCTGAGTACAAACATACTGGGTTGGCCAATGCTTCACTGTTTAATCCCCCTGGTTCATTGGCCCCGAGTATTAAAGTTTTTAGGGATGTGGTACTCAAAGATCTTGAAAAGATCAAGGTAAAAAAGGTCAAGATGCAAAGGAATCTGGAGAAAGGGCTTGAGTCCCTTTGTTCCAACAAGTCCCTGGTCATCAGACCTGCAGACAAAGGGGGAGGGATAGTCATTCTCGATAGGTGTGACTACTTGAAAGAGTTACACAGGATCGTCGATGACACCGAAACCTATACCCCTCTGAATAGGGACCCCGTTGTCAAATACAAAAGAGACCTTGAGATTATTGTGGATGAGGGACACCGGGAGGGCATCCTCAGTGACAGGGAGAGATTGTTTTTGATACCCTGTGCCCCTCGGACTCCCGTTATATATTACCTCCCGAAGATCCACAAAAGCCTTACTTCCCCCCCAGGACGACCCATTGTAAGTGGGATAGACTCTATCACGTCCCGGGTCGGGAAGTATATTGATTTTTTCCTGCAGCCTTTGGTTCAGCAGATCCCTTCCTATGTAAGGGACACTAAACACGTTATCAATTTACTCAGAGATCTCACTCCCACAAATGGTATATGGATGGTCACGGCAGACGTGACCTCGCTCTATACCATCATCCCCCATGAGCGTGGCTTTGAGGCTGTTGAGATGTATTTAGTGAGAGGATCAGACCTACCACTGCGGCAAATTAATTTTATTATGACCCTACTGAAATATGCAGCTGGTCACAATTATTTTTGGTGTGATAATCAATTCTTCCGCCAAGATCGAGGTGTGGCGATGGGGGCGAAGTACGCCCCTAGCCTGGCCAACCTGTTCATGGCCAAGTGGGAGGAGGATGTCGTCGATGTTTGCCGGAGACCAGAGGTTGTTCTCTGGGTTAGGTACATCGACGACGTCCTCCTCCTATGGGATGGCAGCGAATCTGCTTTGCGGGATTACATGTTGTCCCTAAACGATAACAACAGAGGTATCAGATTCTCTTTTGAGGCCAGTCAGGAGTCAGTACACTATCTGGATTTGAAAATTTCAGTGGTTGATGGCAAATTTGTTACGACCACTTATTTCAAACCAACTGACAGGAACTCATATATTCCGCTTGACAGTTGTCATTATGCCCCTTGGTTGAAGGCCGTCCCCCAGGGACAATTCACCAGATTGAGACGTAACTGTACAGACTTAGAGGCTTTCAAATGCCAGGCCGAGATCCTCTCTAAGAGATTTGTTGATAAAGGTTATCAACAGAGTGATCTGTCTCAATTGATACAATCTGTCAGTGAGATCGATCGAGAATCATTGTTGGCTGACAGGGAGAGGGTGGTTAGGGATGGTAAGTTTTCTCTTCCATTTATTACCACCTACTCCGTACAGCATCAGACCATTAAAAGTCTGATACGTAAGCACTGGCATGTGTTAACCAGTGATTTAGTGTTGGCACCGTCCCTTCCAGAGAGACCAGCTATTGTATTTAGGGGGGCGTCTACACTGTCCAGTAGGGTGGCCCCAAGTGTCCAGGACCCCCCACGGGCCAATAGAACATTTCTAGAGAACTTGACAGGATACTATAGATGCAAAAAATGCCAAGTGTGCAGCCTGAATAGCTGCAGGGATAGGAAGATTAGCCATTTTTCTTCAACGAGCACGGGCCGTTCCTATGAAATCGAACCCTTTATTACTTGTTCATCTTTGGGGGTTATTTACCTCATACAATGCCCTTGCGGTCTCCAATACGTGGGGAGGACCAAAAGGGCAGTAAGGGTGAGACTTAACGAACATATAGCGAACATACGCAAAGGTTTCGATAAACACTCTGTATCCAGGCACTACGATCAAGTTCACAAGAGAGACCCGTCTGGTACACTATTCATCGCTATTGACAAATATAGACCCCACTGGAGAGGCAGCTCGCTTGTGAGAGAAATCTCCAAGCAGGAAATGGCATGGGTATACAGGTTGAGAACTTATGTTCCGCATGGACTCAACGTGGACACCGATGTCAACGCTTTTATTAACAATTCTTGAATCAATCTAGCCAATCAGTTAATTGTGTTTTTATAATGGCTGTTTGGGGTGGACTATTGAATTATATTGAATTATAGTTTTTGGGAGATGCAGATTGTGCTGTATGCACACTTTTTTCTTCCTCTTTTCCTTATTCCGTTTAAATTTAACCGTTTATTTCCGTTTCTTTTTCCCGTTTTGTAATGGACATTTGACCATGTTAAGCGGGGTTGTAAGAGGGACGAGATTAGATGGTAACTGTTGTAACCTTGGTGATTTTATTATCATTTAAGGACTATTAACTATTATGAGGCAATTTATCTACGTATTTTTAAACATGTATGGTTTTAGATATTGTCATGACATTTATGTTTTATATTCATGTATGTACATGTCCTCTATAGTTAGGTTGTTAAATTTGGAGCAGTTTAAGGTCCCATTATGTTCACCGCACATTATGGTTGCGGCGGAGGTTGTGGGTCTTACTGTCTCCTGTGACACACCTGGAGGCTCCTCCCCCTTGGGTGGCGCGCGTATTGCGGTCGTGGCCATTGTTGCCATGGACACGCGTATGTGCGGCATACTCCCCACCATGTTTTCGTCATCCCGCTTGGCGTGATGACGCGCACGGTATGTATTTGCAAACGAGGCTTGGTTTCCTCGTGGGGAGAGATGCGCGCGCATCCGCTGTTTTTGCTGTTTGGCGGATGCGATAGCGTGGCGTGGTTACCTCGCGGCGCGAGGTGCGCGCGCGCGCGCCCTCCCTCGGGCCGGACCCTTGAGTTCTTGTGTTCCCTATAAAGAGGGGGTGACGCAGCCCATCGCCCGTGCCCCGAGACGACGTGAATTTTCACGAAACGCGTAGGGCAGGATACGAGCTTTGTGCTGACGTCACCCTCCACTGCTCGACTTCCACGGACGTATGTGTGTGACTAGCGCCTTTGACCGGTCGGCGCTGTCACACTTCTAAGGCTGTTTTTAAACTGCATTTTTGTAAGTATGTTTTCTTCTTTTAAATAAACATCCACCAAGGATTTTACACTATGTAGTGTCCTCCCTTCCTTTCATGTTCCGCATCGAGTACTGCATGATGGTATATGAGCGTTCTGGCTACCAAATTAATTGAGGCTCAACATATACTGAAGCTTGGAGTCCTATTGATTACCATTTGAGGCTGTTTGGGGTCCTCCGTTATAGGGGACCATCGCTTTTTGGTAAGCAGGAATTTTTACTGGTGGTGGTGAAAGTCACGAATACAAGAAGATTTGGAATCGTTTTTGTTTTGTTTTCTTTCTTTTTTCCTTTTTTCTTTTTTATCTAGTATGGACACTTGATCACGGGTGTGTTTTTTTTGTATGGACTTTAGACTTGATCATTTAAGGGTCCTATACAAGCATGTAATAATATTATTAATTAAGTTTGTATTATTATTAATTTATATGCTTTGTTTACATTGTTTAGTTATTGTTCTTCACTGAGCACTCACATAATTTATCACTGTGGTGATTTGGAAACAATTTTTTCAATTACTCAGTGGTGGGCTTATGTTTATATTCATAAGTAGGGATGAGCTTCGTGTTCGAGTCGAACATACGTTCGACTCGAACATTGGCTGTTCGATCGTTCGACGAAGATCGAACGATTTGGGCCGTTCGCGCCAAATTCGAGTGACGCGAACGGCCCACAATGCACTACGCCATCGCAGTGTCATCCAGGCGCTGTGATTGGCCAAGCATGCACTGTGACCCCGCATGCTTGGCCAATCACAGCGCCGGCAGCGAGGAGAGCAATGATTGGCCACAGGCACAATGCCTGTGGCCAATTATTGCTGAGGGTGTTTAGTACACGCCCCACACTATAAAAGGCCGCCAGCACGGCGGCCTAGTGTAGTGTGTTCCGGAGCAGGGATAGAGTAGCATAGGCAGGGACAGTGACTGTTATTTCTTTCTTGCTTAACCTGGATTCCTTTAGTTTAGGGAAAGAGAAGGATAGGTAGGGAGAGTGTCAGTGTGTTTTGTGCTTCTGCTATAGTGTGCTTAAAAAAAACATTTATTCTAGGGACAGAAAACTCTAGGTAGGGACAGTGTCAGTTTCTTTCACTCTGCAAGTCCTTGTTTCCAGGGACCTGTAAGGACAGTGAGTTAATTGTCCTTGTGCTATATTGTGCTTAAAAAAAACATTTATTCTAGGGACAGAAAACTCTAGGTAGGGACAGTGTCAGTTTCTTTCACTCTGCAAGTCCTTGTTTCCAGGGACCTGTAAGGACAGTGAGTTAATTGTCCTTGTGCTATATTGTGATTAAAAAAAACATTTATTCTAGGGACAGAAAACTCTAGGTAGGGACAGTGTCAGTTTCTTTCACTCTGCAAGTCCTTGTTTCCAGGGACCTGTAAGGACAGTGAGTTAATTTTCCTTGTGCTATATTGTGATTAAAAAAAACATTTTTTCTAGGGACAGAAAACTGTAGGTAGGGAGAGTGTTTTTTTCTTTCACTCTGCAAGTCCTTGTTTCCAGGGACCTGTAAGGACAGTGAGTTAATTGTCCTTGTGCTATATTGTGCTTAAAAAAAACATTTATTCTAGGGACAGAAAACTCTAGGTAGGGACAGTGTCAGTTTCTTTCACTCTGCAAGTCCTTGTTTCCAGGGACCTGTAAGGACAGTGAGTTAATTTTCCTTGTGCTATATTGTGATTAAAAAAAACATTTATTCTAGGGACAGAAAACTCTAGGTAGGGACAGTGTCAGTTTCTTTCACTCTGCAAGTCCTTGTTTCCAGGGACCTGTAAGGACAGTGAGTTAATTTTCCTTGTGCTATATTGTGATTAAAAAAAACATTTTTTCTAGGGACAGAAAACTGTAGGTAGGGAGAGTGTTTTTTTTCTTTCACTCTGCAAGTCCTTGTTTCCAGGGACCTGTAAGGACAGTGAGTTAATTTTCCTTGTGCTATATTGTGCTTAAAAAAAACATTTTTTCTAGGGACAGAAAACTGTAGGTAGGGAGAGTGTTTTTTTTCTTTCACTCTGCAAGTCCTTGTTTCCAGGGACCTGTAAGGACAGTGAGTTAATTGTCCTTGTGCTATATTGTGCTTAAAAAAAACATTTATTCTAGGGACAGAAAACTCTAGGTAGGGACAGTGTCAGTTTCTTTCACTCTGCAAGTCCTTGTTTCCAGGGACCTGTAAGGACAGTGAGTTAATTTTCCTTGTGCTATATTGTGATTAAAAAAAACATTTATTCTAGGGACAGAAAACTCTAGGTAGGGACAGTGTCAGTTTCTTTCACTCTGCAAGTCCTTGTTTCCAGGGACCTGTAAGGACAGTGAGTTAATTTTCCTTGTGCTATATTGTGATTAAAAAAAACATTTTTTCTAGGGACAGAAAACTGTAGGTAGGGAGAGTGTTTTTTTTCTTTCACTCTGCAAGTCCTTGTTTCCAGGGACCTGTAAGGACAGTGAGTTAATTTTCCTTGTGCTATATTGTGCTTAAAAAAAACATTTTTTCTAGGGACAGAAAACTGTAGGTAGGGAGAGTGTTTTTTTTCTTTCACTCTGCAAGTCCTTGTTTCCAGGGACCTGTAAGGACAGTGAGTTAATTTTCCTTGTGCTATATTGTGATTAAAAAAAACATTTTTTCTAGGGACAGAAAACTGTAGGTAGGGAGAGTGTTTTTTTTCTTTCACTCTGCAAGTCCTTGTTTCCAGGGACCTGGAGAGACATTGAGTGAATTGTCCTTGTGCTATATTGTGATTAAAAAAAACATTTATTCTAGGGACAGAAAACTCTAGGTAGGGACAGTGTCAGTTTCTTTCACTGTGAAAGTCCTTGTTTCAAGGGACAGAGAAGGACACCTGAAGGTAGCCCTTATTGCTTTTTTCCCATCTCCCTGCAGGCCATCTATTAGAATGTCTGGAAGGCAAACAAGGAGAGGCAGACAGTCAGGAGGCAATAAAAGAGGGCAAGCAGGCTCTGTGTCTGGGGGCAACAGTGCTGGTCGTGGACGCGGTGCATTGTCATCAGCACATGGCCATGGGACACGCTTGTCCTTCTTTTCGGCAGCTGGACATGTTGAGCCACATCATGCCGAAGACTTGGTAGAGTGGATGACCAAGCCCTCCTCCTCCTCCTCATCCTCTCTCACCCAGGCTCAGGGTACTGGAAAAGCAGCTGCCAAAGCGTCGTCTTCCCTGGTATCAATGTCAGACAAATCATCAGTCACTCCTTCCCTAGACCCACCATGTCCTCCTCCTGAGGAGTCCCCCGAACTGTTTCAGCACAGTGTTGGGTACATGCTCCAGGAGGATGCCCAGCGTTTCGAAGGGTCTGATGATGAAACCCAGCTAGAGGAAGGCAGTAGCGTGAGAGCAGACAGAGGGGATGCTCAAGAAGGACACCAATCTGGCAGTCATGTTCCAGCAGCTGCAGCATACTGCCAGATTGGCTCCAGTGATGAGGAGGGAGGGGATGATGAGGTCAATGACTCCACGTGGGTGCCTAATAGGAGAGAGGAGGAGGAGGAGGATGAGGAGGAGGCACATCTCCAACGAGGCAGGATGCCCTTTGGTGGCCAGCGTAAGGGCAGTACACCGACGGAATCACACCGCAGAGCTCCGCCTGTGCAGGGCGCTGCCTCTGCCCGTCATTCAAAAAGTTCTTTGGTGTGGGCCTTTTTTGAGGCTAGTGCATCAGATCGCACAGCTGCTGTTTGCAACATATGTCTCAAGCGTATATCGCGTGGCCAAAACATCAGCCGCTTGGGTACCACATGCCTGACCAGACATATGTTGACCTGCCATGCAGCTCGTTGGCAAGCCTACCTCAAAGACCCACACCAAAGAACAAAGCGGACCTCTCCTTGCACCGCATCAGCTGGGATCTCCAACCCCACTATAACTTCAGTCCTCTCTGAAACATGCACTGAGAGGAATGAAGGTGTAGAATTAGGTGTGTCACAGCCAAGTACTTGCGCCCACTCTGCTAGCAGTACACCGACGTCCGATTCTAGCAGGCAAATTTCCCTGCCCCAGCTGCTGGACCGTCGAAAGAAGTTCACTCCCAGCCATCCACATGCCCAGCGGTTGAATGCTAGCTTGGCTAAATTGCTAGCGCTTCAACTGCTGCCTTTTCAGTTGGTAGACTCGGCCCCCTTCCGTGAGTTTGTGCAATGTGCGGTTCCTCAGTGGCAGGTTCCCAAACGCCACTTTTTCTCACGGAAGGCTATTCCGGCTCTCTACCGGCATGTGGAAGGCAATGTCTTGGCCTCGCTGGACAGGGCGGTCAGCGGTAAGGTGCATATTACCGCTGACTCATGGTCCAGCAGGCATGGACAGGGACGTTACCTTTCTTTCACGGCCCATTGGGTCACTCTTTTGGCAGCTGGGAAGGATTCAGGACAAGGTGCAGTAGTGTTGGAGGTTGTCCCACCGCCACGCCTCCAAAATGCTACTACTGGTTGTGACACACCTCTCTCCTCCACCCCCTCCTCTTCTTCTTCCTCCATGGCCTCTTCCTGTGGTTTGTCCTATGAACCAGCGGTGCTCCGTAGCCGTTCACGGGGCTACGCAAGTACGCAGGCAAAAAGATGCCATGCCGTGCTTGCGCTGGTGTGTTTGGGGGACAGAAGCCACAATGGGGCAGAGGTCCTGTCTGCTCTGCAGGGCCAGGCCGAGAGGTGGTTGACGCCACGCCAGCTTAAGCCAGGAATGGTGGTTTGCGACAATGGCACCAACCTCCTCTCCGCCCTCCGACAGGGACAACTGACCCATGTGCCCTGTGTGGCTCACGTCCTTAACCTGGTGGTGCAGCGCTTCTTGGGCAGGTACCCGGGCTTACAGGATGTCCTGAGGCAGGCCAGGAAAGTCTGTGTGCATTTCCGCAGATCTTATAATGCCAGTGCTCGCCTGGCTGAGCTGCAAAAGGAGTTGAACCTGCCCAAGAACCGCCTTATATGTGACATGCCCACCAGGTGGAACTCAACGTTGGCCATGCTGCAGCGGCTGCACACGCAGCAGAGGGCCATCAATGAGTACCTGTGCGACTACGGCACCAGGACAGGGTCAGGGGAGCTTGGTTTTTTTTCTCCACGCCAGTGGGGCATGATCAGGGATGCATGCACTGTCCTGGCACCATTTGAGGAGGCCACGAGGATGGTGAGCAGTGACAGTGCATGCATCAGTGACACTGTACCTCTTGTCCACCTGTTGGAGCACACGCTGCGTGGAATAATGGACAGGGCACTTGAGGCAGAACAGAGGCAGGAAGAGGAGGACTTCCTTGCCTCTCAAGGCCCCCTTTACCCAGACAGTGTTCCTTCTGTCCCACCCATCGCACAGGAAGAGGAGGAGGAGGAGGAGGAGGAGGAGGAGGAGGAGGATTGTGTCAGCATGGAGGTGGAGGCTGGCACTCAGCATCATCAGCAGCAGTCTTTTAGGGATGATTTACAGTCCCAAGAAACCAGTGGACTTGTACGTGGCTGGGAGGAGGTGGCTGCGGATCATGTCGTCCTTAGTGACCCAGAGGACTCCGGAGCGAATGCCTCAGCAAACCTACGCTGCATGGCCTCCCTGATCCTGCAAAGTCTGCGGAAGGATCCTCGTATTCTTCGGATCAAGGAGAGGGACCATTACTGGCTGGCCACTCTCCTTGATCCACGGTACAAGGGTAAGGTTGCGGACCTTATGTTACCGTCGCAGAGGGAGCAGAGGATGAGACAACTCCGGGAGGCCTTGCAGAAAGGTCTGTGCAACGCGTTCCCAGAGACTGGGAGGTTGCAAACTCCTGGTCCTGGACAACGAGTTGCTGAGGCTTCGGCCAGTCAAAGAAGGAGCGGTGGGGAAGGTGGCCGTCTGACCGATGCGTTCAGACAATTCTTTAGTCCGCAGCCCCAAAGTATGATCGGTTCCAGCAACCATCGCCAGCGTCTGATAAACATGGTGCAGGAATATCTAGGGGCAAGGTCAGACTTGGACACCTTCCCCACCGAAAATCCTCTGGCTTACTGGGTCTTGAGGATGGATCACTGGCCAGAGCTTGCACAGTATGCAATTGAGCTACTGGCCTGTCCTGCATCCAGCGTTCTTTCGGAACGCACATTCAGTGCTGCTGGAGGATTTGTCACGGATCACAGGGTGCGCCTGTCCACCGACTCGGTTGATCGACTGACTTTCATCAAGATGAACCAGTCTTGGATCACCACCAGCTACCACACACCTGATGCTGATATAACAGACTAATTGATTTTAAAATGTCACATCCCTTCAAGACTGATGCTGATGCTGAGTGCCTGTGCTGTTATGTTGACTGGCTATCCTCCTCCTCCGAGTCCTCAATGATACGATTGATGATGATAGCTTGGAAGATCATTTTTGTTTATGGGTGCCGCCACCAGTGCCTAACGCCCAATTTTTCAGCCCCTGTTTAACAGGGGCGTGTAATTACAATTTTTGAAGCAATACTTTGCAACAGGGCTCATTGCTGTGCTCCAAGTACAGTATCTGTGAGGAGTTGCAGTGTTGTGCCACCAGTGCCTAAGGCCCAATTTTTCAGCCCCTGTTTAACAGGGGCGTGTCATTACAATTTTTGAAGCAATACTTTGCAACAGGGCTCATTGCTGTGCTCCAAGTACAGTATCTGTGAAGGGTTGCAGTGTTGTGCCACCAGTGCCTAAGGCCCAATTTTTCAGCCCCTGTTCAACAGGGGCATGTAATTACAATTCTTGATCTAATAATTCACAGCAGGGCCCATTGCTGCACCCACCAAGAGTAACTGTCAGGGCTTACAGTGTTGTGGCACCAGCACCACCATCAAAGGCCCAATTTTTACTACCACTGTTCAACAATTATATGTAATTAAAATTCCTGATATAATAGTTGACAGCAGGGCGTTCCAGCACCAACCAAGAGTAACTGTGAGTGCTTACAGTGTTGTGCCAACACCAACAACTAAGGGGCCTATTTCTGCAGAGTATATACGGCAGGTCCCTACTTTCAAACATCCAACTTACAAACGACTCCTACTTGCAAACGCAAGAAGACAACAGGAAGTGAGAGGAAATCTACCACTAGGAAGGAAAATTCTCTCCTGTAAGAATAAATATGGGAGAAAGGTGTCTCCTCTGTACTGATGCTTTATCAGCAATCCTTGTTTCAAGAAAAACACCACATTTCAAAAACAGTTGTCATTAGGACGGAAAGTGAGGTGAAATGTTCTGAACAGGGGCACAGACAGCAAAACAAATGTTACAGGGGTGATAACCCTTACCTATGTTTTCCAAAAAGTTTAAAAATAGATTTTTGGTCTGGAGCTACACTTCAACAATGTACCTGTTCAAAATTACAAACAGATTCTACATAAGAACAAACCTACAGTCCCTGTCTTGTATGCACCGCCTGTATACGGCTGTTCAGAGTATATAGGGCCTTTTTTATTTTATGTGCGGGGTTCCCCTTAATATCCATACAAGACCCAAAGGGGCTGGTAATGGGCTGGGGTAGGGGGGGGGTCATGGGGTAGCTATGCCATTTTTCTTAAAGATTTTCATCCATATTACCGGGACCAGACATTACATTAAAGCCGCAAGCAGTTTTAAATGGCTTTTTTTTCCTTTAGAAGTGTCATTTTGTGCAGGGACAGTTCTAAACACGGGAAACACGTGGCACTTCACAGGCATACTTTAGACACCCCCCAGGTACGATATTTAAAGGAATATTTGACTTTTTTTTTTTCACTTTATGCATCATTAAAATGACTGCTCCCGGAAAACGACCGTTTTTAAAACTTATTTTTGCATTGATACATGTCCCCTGGTGCAGAACCCGGGTTCCCAAACCCTTTTTAGGACAATAACATGCATAATAGTTGTTATAATTAGCACTTTAGAATTCGAACGTTCGCATCCATTGTATTTAATAGGGTTCTAATGTTCGTTCGAACTTTCGGTCCGTTCGCGGGTTCTGGTGCGAACCGAACCCGGGGGTGTTCGGCTCATCACTATTCATAAGTTAGCGCGACTATATATATTTTTTCTTAAGTGCAGGGGGTTAATTTTGACCCTCCATAGATACAGTGGAGAAAAGAGCGTAGGCACCCAGAGATAGTTGAGTGTTACTGGCTTGATGACCTGGTTAAATTAAGGAAACAAAGTCTAAAATTTTAAAACTATTGCAGGCAGCCATCACTGATAAGATGGAATATATTATTATTTTGTTTTAACGTTTAGATACAATTTTACAGATACATTTCAGTAAAACATGAAGCCTTGAGCAGCCTTGATAAGAAGTCCAGACAGCCGGATACTGTACATTCAATTGTTCACGCAGGCTTTGCTGTAGAGCACCAGTCTACACCAGTCCCTTTGTCATTAATCTGGATATATTAAAACCCCTTTATAAATACAAGGGGTGGATGAAATTGAGAGTGCATTGGAGTGCAAGCAGAAGATAACTTTCTTGGTGATTTTTAACCACTTAAAGTGGAATTTTGTCAGAAAAGTAAGTCCTAATAGATCACTTCAGGCTGGCTCGTTTGCAGGTATGTAGCTATGTAAAACATTTAAAGTTAGAACCAATACTGTTTAAAATACAGTAATATACTGTACTATGCACATGCCCAGTTGCTCCTTTTCTTGACACTGTGCCTAAAATCAGAGCCACTAGAAGTAGATCAGCTGACAGCTTCAAGATTTACTGTTGCTGAAGGGTGGAGAAAGCAACCGGAGTGACACAGACTGTGTGGAGGGAACACAGATTAAGGAGGGAGAAAAGAAAAGCAGGAGCGATGACAGGACAAACTCTGCTGCCAGGGAGACACACCAAAAAAAATAAAAAATTAAAAGGATAGTTAGTTTCTTATCTTATGTCTGGGATATTCTCTCCTTTTCCCTCATTGGCAAATCTGTGTGGAGGGAACACAGATCAGGGCGGAAGAAAAGAAAAGCAGAAGAGGTGACAGGACAAACTCTGTTGCCAGGGAGACACAAAAAATTTGAACTTACAAGGATAGTGTCTTATCTTATCTGTGTAAAGGGAAAAAATATCTGCACTGAAACCCCTATTTAACTTAATAAAAATGTGAGAAAATTGTGAATTTATGACAAGAATGGTATAAAAACTAAACAAGAAATGGGGGTGACTGGTGGTGCTGCAACTAAAAATAAACTTAAATAGTCAGTCAGTAGAAATGTAGAGCAACAATTCAGTGCGCTACCACACAGAAATAAATCCACAATGGTGAATAATTAATACACTGGTGTGAACCAATTTTTTTTTTGAGTAAATAAATCAATATGAAACAGTCCGTTCAGTGTAGAACAAAAATCAGTGCGCTACCACACAGAAATAAATCCACGATAGTGAATGATTAATGCACTGATGTGAACCAACAAATGGTGAGTGAATAAATCAATATAAAATAGTCCGTTCAATTTAGAGCAAAATTCAGTGCACTGCCACACAGAATTAAAACCACAGTGTTGAATAATTGACACACTGGTGTGAACCAAGGGATGGTGAATGAATAACTAAATATGAAACAGTCCATTTATTCTAGTCCATAGATGCACGTACAAAGGTGAATCTTATTTTAAATAAGAGTTAAAAAGCACAACCGCCGCACATAACCTGACCGGGTTGTGCGTGGTGACGTCTGGGATAGTGGCTCCACCCAATGCGTTTCCCCATACAAGGATTCTTCTGGGAAAGGAGATCCGAGCCGGTCAGGTTATGTGCAGCGGCTGTGCTTTTTAACTCTGTGTTTGGAGCGCAATATGAAATCGCTTCTGTCTCAGGGCGCCTTTTGGCGCCATGTGATGACCATTTACGGTGATTGGAACGCGACTGGCTAGTTGGAACGCATTATGATTTTCCGTTATCGTGGTAGTGTTTACTTCCGGTATTGCGAAATGTTTAATTTTCTTTTAATTCAAAACATTTGGTCTTTCCCCCCCCTTTTCAAATATATTTATATTCTCGTTTTAGACATGAATGCCGTCAGTCATTTGACCCGTGCTTTTTCTATAACAATTATCTTTTCTAGCTAGTACTTCAGTTTTTTGCGGATCCTATACAGTGGAATGGAATACTTCCGCTTTGTGGAACGCATGCAATTTACGGTTTTCAGCTTCATATCGTCCTATTTAAGCAACAGCGTCACACGTCAACACCACGTCCCTGAAGATGCAAGTTTGTGACGAAACGTCAGGAGGAGTAAGGGACGTGTGACGTATTGGCGCGAACGGTGATGCAGCCACCATCTTGTCGGTAGGAAGCGCTGGACGCTTTCCTTTTTTGCCTCATAACGTTTTATCCTATGTGAGTTTGAAATTAGCTTGCTAATAATAAATGCTTTAGAGTTTTTGGATGTCTGCGCAATGAGCGTTTTTCTTTCATCCTTTCATGCATGCTACTACTGGGCTTTATTCCCTGGAGTGTATATGTAGCCAAACCTTGCTGGGATTTCATTCAAGCATACCTGGTGGGCCATTGAGAGTGAGATCTTTTCCCCTGTGTCGGTCTGCTCAATGAATGGGAGGAACCATGGATACTGCCTCGATCTACATTTCATATTGTGAATTCCTTATACACTGTTGGTAAGGGTCAGTTATATAGGGTGTTGGTGACGGCCTTCCTTTTCCTTTTTCGCCTACTGAAAATTTTCAATTCTGGATTTTGTTATGAACTTTCTGGCATCTTCACATTATTGAATCTTTATACATGAACTTTTTGTTTTGTTACTACCAACTTTCAGCGCTACACCTTTACCCCATTTTTTTTTTATTGAACCCAGCCATTATATGTCAGCAGCTATTTTTATTTGTATACCTTTATTAGCGCAACAAATCTGTCTTTATCATTTGTGATACTCAAGTTTAGGCTTTGGTAGCAAGAGGGGTCCCAGTAGGGGTCCCATAGAAGGATGACCCAGTGTTTTAAGAAAAGTTTTTCTATAGTCCTGTGATCCCTCTGTAACCGCATAATACATCTTATATAATTGTTATCCTGGGGTGTTTTCATCCAAATAAAACCAATATGTTCCATCCACTACATTCGTGGAATAACCTTGAAAAACGTTTTCTTCTGATTTTGACTCTGGGTAACATAATCTTTCTAGGCAGTACAATTTTTCTAAAGCATGCAGAATTGGCTATTTTTAAAAATTTTCTTCCACACATGGTGGTGGTGGAAGCACGTACATATGAATTGCCGGAAAGTTGGTTTAAAATGTGTGATAGATGTACTTCTATTGCCTTGAGAGCCAACAACAAGATCAAGGAACACTAATTGAAGAGTCTTTGTCAAAACCATAGGTGAAAGAGAAACTATAAGCAGTATCATTGCAGTTGCAAATCTACATGTCAAATCACCATTAGTAACAGCTGTACTGACTTTACAGGGCTTTTTGGGTGAGTAAAATCTCTTCACAGTAAGATCTCTAATAAATGCATTGCATTCTATTTTAATCCTAATTTTATTTTTAACAGGAAAATTCTATTTTAATTTTTAATACATTTTGCTACACTTAGTTAGAGGCGCTTCTTTCTGTCCCTCTCTCAATCTCTCTCTTTTGTGCTTTCACATGGTTCCACTGTGGAGGATATCGCAATATTGTATTAAGAGGAGAAGTTGCTTGTATTAAGAGGAGAAGTGTTAACCTTTTTTGCTCCTGGAAGAGTTTTTTGAGTTTTTAATGGACTTTTTAATGTACGATTTTAACATAGCTTTTTACATATTCATTATCCTGGAGGCCTGACATATTTGATATCTTGCACAACTGAGAGTTTGGGTGCAAACCATGCAGTATGCATGCACATGGTTTGTTATAATGTGTAACAGTTGGCTTTTCAGCATACCAATGATGTAGTCATCACAGAGGACTTCTAATATAAACATGAGACTCGTGATAGCAAAACACGTCTTGGGATCAGGGAATATCTTTAACATGGGGCTGGCTGGTTTATATTTTATTGCATAATATATAGCATTACTGCCAGTGATTATCCAACTCATTTTACTTCTATAAACATGAATATCAAATATATATATTTTCTGACCTCAGCTCCCTTTGCTTTTTTTAATTGATCCCTGATTTCTTACACAGTCCTCTGTATTTACCTGACTTTGCCATAGATTCTTTTTAATATGAATGGGACAATGGGGTATAAAAACTGTGTTTTACTGGGCTGATAGATAAAACCAGAACAGCCACAACATAAAAGGAACAGGGAGGGAAACATTAATCCTGTCTCTTTTGTTACAGCACTATCCCGTGAGTTTGATAAGGTCAGAAGCATTATATGTAAACATCTACCTGTACTGCCAGGCTGAGTGTTGTGTGGGATACTGCTAAGGCCTATATGAGGGGTCAATTTATTAAACTAACAACCCGTATTAAAACAGATACTAGGGCATGGGAAACAACAGTCTGTAGGGAGGTTACGGAGACTAAGGATAGATATATTGCTAACCCTACAGAGAACACAAAGAGAGCTTGGTTGGGGGCACAATCCATGTCCGGCAACTGGCGTTGCAGCTGGCCGAGAACAAATGTTTTTTCTTCAGCAAACACACTTTGAGGTGGGGGAGGCAACTGGGCACATTGAGCTAACCTGCAGTATATTAAGTCAGTGTACTGTATACTGGCCACAGTGTGCATGTAAAGCTGACTGCAGACTATTCCTTTTCTATTACTGATAATACAGGCAGTTGATTAAGCTAACCTGCAGTATATTAAGTCAGTGTACTGTATACTGGGCTCAGTGTGCAGGTAAAGCTGACTACAGACTATTCCTTTTCTCTTCGTAATAATATAGGCAGGCAGTTTATTGAGCTATCCTGCAGTATATTAAGTCAGTGTACTGTATAATGGGCTCAGTGTGCACTTAAAGCTCACTGCAGACTATTCATTTTCTATTACTGATAATACAGGCAGTTGATTGAGCTAACCTGCAGTATATTAAGTCAGTGTACTGTATACTGGCCACAGTGTGCACATAAAGCTGACTGCAGACTATTCCTTTTCTATTACTGATAATACAGGGAGTTGATTGAGCTAACCTGCAGTATATTAAGTCAGTGTACTGTATACTGGGCCCAGTGTGCATGTAAAGCTGACTGCAGACTATTTATTTTCTATTACTGATAATACAGGCAGTTGATTGAGCTAACCTGCAGTATATTAAGTCAGTGTACTCTATACTGGCCACAGTGTGCACATAAAGCTGACTGCAGACTATTGCTTTTCTATTACTGATAATACAGGCAGTTGATTGAGCTAACCTGCAATATATTAAGTCAGTGTACTGTATACTGGCCACAGTGTGCACGTAAAGCTGACTGCAGACAATTCCTTGTGTACCTACTCCAATACATCAAATACAGTATGTCTGGAAGGCCAACAAGGAGAGGCAGACACTCACAGGCCAATAAAAGAGGGCAAGCAGGCTCTGTGTCTAGAGGCAACAGTGCTGATCGTGGACGCGGTGCATCCTCATCAGCATGTGGCCGTGGGCACGCCTGTCCTTTTTTTCTGCAGCTAGCCGCATTGAGCGGCAACATGCCGAAGAGTTGGTAGAGTGGATGACCAAGCCATCCTCATCCTCCTCATCCTCTCTCACCCAGGCTCAGAGTACTTTGTCTGCCAAAGCAGCTGCCAAAGCGGCCTCTTCCCTCGGCTCAATGGCATCAGTCACTCCTTCCCTAGTCCCACCATGTCCTGAGGAGTCCCCCGAACTGTTTGACCACAGTGTTGGGTACATGCTGCAGGAGGATGCGCAGTGTTTTGAAGGCTCCGATGATGGTACCCAGCTTGAGGAAGGCAGTAATGTGAGCCCAGAGAGAGGGGGTGCCCAAGAAGGACAGCAAACTGGCAGTCATGTTCCCCCAGCTGCAGCATACTGACAGGTTTTCTCCAGTGATGAGGAGGGAGGGGACGATGAGGTCACTGACTCTACATGGGTGCCTGATAGGAGAGAGGATGAGGAGGAGGAGGCATATCTCCAATGAAGCAGGATGCCCTCCAAGGGACAGCTTAAGGGCAGCCAACTGACTGGATCACACCGCAGAGCTCCGCATGTGCAGGGCGCTACTGTCTCTGCACGTTATTTCAAAAGTTCTTTGGTGTGGGCCTTTTTTGAGACATGTGCAGCAGATCACAGCGTTGCTATTTGCAACATATGTCTGAAGCGTATGTCGCGTGGCCAAAACATCAGCCGCTTGGGCACCACATGCTTGACCAGACATATGTCGCCCTGCCATGCAGTCCGTTGGCAAGCGTACATAAAAGACCCACACCAAAGAACAAAGCGGACCTCTCCTTGCTCCTCATCAGCTGGAAATCCAACCCCACTATACCTTCAGTCCTCTCAGAACCCTGCACTGAGAGGAATGAAGGTGTAGAATTAGGTGTGTCACTGCCAAGTACTTGCGGGCAATCTGCTATCGGTACACCAATGTTCGATTGTACCAGGCAAATTTCCCTGCCCCAGCTGCTGCACCGCCGAAAGAAATTCGCTCCCAGCCATCCACATGCCCAGCGGTTCAATGCTATCTTGGCTAATTGCTAGCACTTCAACTGCTGCCTTTTCAGTTGGTAGATTCTGCCCCCTTCCGTGAGTTTGTGGAATGTGCGGTACCTCAGTGGCAGGTTCCCAAATGCCACTTTTTTCACAGAAGGCGATTCCGGCTCTCTACCGGCATGTGGAAGGCAATGTCTTGGCCTCGCTGGACAGGGCGGTCAGTGGTAAGGTGCATATTACCGCTGACTCATGGTCCAGCAGGCATGGAGAGGGACGTTACCTATCTTTCATGGCCCACTGGGTGACTCTGCTGGCAGCTGGGAATGATGCAGGACAGGGTGCAGTAGTGTTGGAGGTTGTCCCCCACCATGCCTCTAAAATGCTACTAGTGGTGATTCTGACATACCTCTCTCCTCCACCCCCTCCTCTTCTTCTTCCTCCAGGGCCTCTTCCTGTGCTGATTTGTCCTCGGAACCAGCGGTGCTCCGTAGGCATTCAAGGGGTTACGCAAGTACGCAGCCAAAAATATGCCATGCGGTGCTTGAGCTGGTGTGCTTGGGGGACAGGAGCCACACTGGGGCAGAGATTCTGTCAGCTCTGCAGGGGCAGGCTCAGAGGTGGTTGATGCCACGCCAGCTTAAGCCAGGAATGGTGTTTTTTTGTGACAATGGCACCAACCTCCTCTCTGCCCTCCGACAGGGACAGCTGACCCATGTGCCCTGTTTGGCTCATGTCCTTAACTTGGTGGTGCAGCAGTTCTTGGGCAGGTACCCGGGCTTACAGGATGTCCTGAGGCAGGCCAGGAAAGTCTGTGTGCATGTCCGACGGTCATAATGCCAGTGCTCGGCTGGCTGACCTCCAAATAGAATACAACCTACCCAAGAACCGCCTAATCTGTGACATGCCCACCAGGTGGAACTTAACGTTGGCCATGCTGCAGCAGCTGCACACGCAGCAGAGGGCCATCATGGAGTACCTGTGCGACTATGGCACCAGGACAGGGTCAGGGGAGCTTGTTTTTTATTTGCCACGCCAGTGGGTCATGATCAGGGATGCATGCACTGTACTTTCACCATTTGAGGAGGCCACAAGGATGGTGAGCAGTGACAGTGCATGCATCAATGATACTGTCCCTCTTGTCCACCTGTAGGATCACACGCTGCATGGAATAATGGACAGGGCACTTGAGGCAGAACAGAGGGAGGAAGGGGAGGACTACCTTAACTCTCAAGGCCCCCTTTATCCAGACAGTGTTCCTGCCGGCCCGCCGATCACACAGGAAGAGGACGAGGAGGAGGAGGAGGATTGTGTCAGCATGGAGGTGGAGCCTAGCACTCAGCATCAGCAGCAGTCTTCAAGGGATCATTTACAGTCCCAAGAAACCCATGGACATGCACATGGCTGGGAGGAGGTGGCTGCGGATCATAGAATCTCTAGAATTATTTAATGGCACAAGACAGGGCTGTCCTCTGTCTCCAATGCTGTTTGTTTTAGCACTAGAACCCCTGCTGGCCGCAATTAGGAGAAACAGGGACATAAAAGGAGTGAGAGTAGGGGATAAGGAGTATAAGGTGGCCGCATACGCTGATGACGTACTATTTATATTACGGATCCCAGGACAACGTTGCCAAGTATACTGAAGGAGTTGGGTAGATTTGGGAAGCTGTCAAATTTCAAAGTCAAGACAGCAAAGTCAGAAATTTTAAACATAACCATCTCAAAAGAGGAGCAGCGGGCAATCCAGCTTGCTTTCCCCTTTGCCTGGTGCAAAAAGGAATTAAGATACTTAGGTGTAAAATTGACAGCATTATTGGAGTCCCTATTTGGGGCGAACTATATCCCTATATTAAATAAAGTAAAACATCTAACAACTAACATATATATTCCAAATGATCCCAATTAGAGTCCCACAGGATTTTTTTTCAAAACTAATGCCGCGTACACACGATCGTGATTCACGGCGGTGAAAACACCGCCGTGAATCACGACATGAAAAAAAAAGAAAAACGAGGGAACGGCATGTTCCCCCACACACGACCGTTTTTCCCGTCATTTTTTTCTTTGTCGAGAAAAACGACCGTGTGTGGGCTCCGTGGCAGTGTTTCCCTATGGGAAAACTGCCGCGGAAAAAAATGCTGGAAAAAACGATGAGAAAAATTAGAACATGTTCTAATTTTTCTCATCGTGATTAATGCCGTTTTTCCCGTCTGGAAAAACGGCAAAAAGCCCACAGACGATCGTTTTTCTCGTCCAAAGGAAAAAATGTCATTTTTCCCGACGGGAAAAATGATCGTGTGTACGCGGCATAAGGGATCTAACATCAAAATACATTTGGATGGGTAAACACCCTAGAATCTCATATACAACCTTGGTAAAGGGGGAAAAGTCAGGTGGGGTAGCAGCACCAGACTATAATGCTGCGTAAACATGGCCGTTTTTAATGTCATTGAAAAAAACTACAGTTTTCTCGACGTGATTCTTCTCAAGCCTGCCTTGCCTACACACTATTGGGGAAAAAAATGCTCGAGCAAAGTGCGGTGACGTACAACACGTTCGACAACACGTACGACGGCACTATAAAGGGGAAGTTCCATTTGGATGGCGCCACTCTTTGGGCTGCATTTGCTGATCATCGTGTTAGTAAAGTTTGGTGAGAGACGATTCGCGCTTTTCAGCCTCGTGCTCTTCAGTCCGTTACAGCGTGACAAATGTACTATTTCCATTCAGAAGGCTAGTTTTACCAGAACGAGCGCTCCCGTCTCATAACTTGCTTCTGAGCATGCGTGTTTTTATCCCATCATTAAAGCGTACACGCGGCTGTTTTTCACGACGAGAAAAATGACGACATGAAAAACGACGAGAAAAAATAGAGCATGTTCTAAATTTTTAATGACCATTTTTCACGTCGAGAAAAATGTTCTGGAGCCTACACACGATCGTTTTTAATGACCAATTTAAAAAAATTGCATTTTTCTCGTCATGAAAAACGGTCGTGTGTACGTAGCATAAGAAGTACTATCAGGCAATAGTTATCTCCAGGATAATAGGTTGGACATACATCAAAGAGGGGAAAGGATGGGTGGAAATTGAAAAAAGCACAAAGTAAAGTAGACTTAGGGAAGAGTGTGTGGATTCCATGACAGCATCGCAAACTGTCAAAAAACACAAACCCATTAACTAAACATTTGCTTAGGGTATTGGATGGATTGGGTAAGGTATATCACTGGCAATAAAATTCACCTTTAATTTATTTATTAGATACAAATTATTTAAAACCTGGAAAAGATGAGCACATATATTTTACTAGATGGGCAAAAAAAGACAAAATATTTTTACACGATGTGATGACAGGAAATAGGATATGCACATTCACAGAGTTAACACAGAAATGGGGTAGCAAACCATTAGATAGATGGAGATATGCACAAATACAACATTTTACACAGACTCTCCCGCAACCACTGCGGGGAAAGGGCGATATGAAGCTTCTTGAGTTTGGGACAGACTGTCTAAAATCTATAAAATACTGATAGAGGAAGCAGGGTAAATGGGAGGAGGAAATAGGCCCCTTAAAAAAAAAAGAAAACTAGTGCACTGACGGGTGACCCCGCCCTCGGCTATATAAGCGCTGCCAGGCTGGAACGTGTCATTCGTCGGGTGCCTCCCGTGGAGGCAAGATCGTGTCCGCGTCGTATCCTCGTTGGAGATTTAGAATGGATTTACATCGCTGGAGATCGAGACTGGATTACATAGCTGGAGATCGAGACTGGATTACATCACTGGAGATCGAGACTGGATTACATCGCTGGAATTATTTTTTTCTTTTTAATAAAGGACTTGTCCCAAGCTGTGTACTGTGGTTTTTAAAAAAAATTACACTTTTTTTGTGAAATGGTAGGGGTACAATGTACCCCTTTACCAATTCACATGGGGGGGCAGGATCTGGGAGTCCCCTTTGTTAAAGGGGGCTTCCAGATTCCGATAAGCCCCACTGCCCGCAGACCCCCACAACCACCGGGCAAGGGTTGGGGGGATGAGGCCCTTGTCCCCATCAACATGGGGACATCCTCCCCATGTTGAGTGCATGTGGCCTGGTACGGTTCCCCTCTTTTCCTGCAGCCTGCCAGGTTGCATGCTCGGATAACGGTCTGGTATGGATTTTTGGGGGGAACCCCACGCCATTTTTTTTTTGCCGTGGGGTTCCCCTTAAAATCCATACCAGACCTGAAGGGCCTGATATGGAATTTGGGGGGACCCCTCACACATTTTTTTTTATTTTGGTTCTGGGTTCCCCTTAATATTCATACCAGACCCAAAGGGCCTGGTAATGGACTGGGGGGAACCCATGCCGTTTTTTCAATTACTTTTATCTGTATTGCCGGGACCCGACAATTCATTATAGCCGCGAGTAGATTTAAATTACTTTTTTTCCTTTTAGAAATTACATTTTGTGCAGGGACTGTTATAAACACGGGAAACATGCGCTACTTTACATGCATACTATAGACACCCCCCAGGTATGAAATTTAAAGGAATATTTCACTTTTATTGTTTCAATTTAAGCATTATTAAAATCACTGCTCCCAAAAAAACGTAAGTTTTTAAAACTTTTTTTTGCATTGATACATGTCCCCTGGGGCAGGACCCGGGTCCCCAAACACTTTTTATGACAATAACTTGTATATTAGCCTTTAAAATTACCGGTAGCACTTTTGATTTTTCATGTTCGTGTCCCATAGACTTTAACGGTGTACGTGTGTTCAAACAATTTTTTTGCCTGTTCGCATGTTCTGCTGCGAACTGAACCGGGGGTGTTCGGCTCATCCCTACTCACAATTATATGACGGACCAAATCTCAAATCCTTTATGAAATTTCAAGCGGAGTTTGATATACCACGTACCAACTTCTTTAAATACTTGCAGCTGTGCCCCGCACTACAAACACAATCAAAATATGCTCCACTCCAATTGACTGACCATATACTGATACAAGGGATCCTTATGGAAGGCGATAGAAAGGGAATGATCTCTACATGTTCTAATATTATCCTTAATGCTATACAGGATCCCTCCAGTCTGCCTTGTAGGCGTGGCTGGGAGGGGGATATAGGGGCAGTAGACGGGGAGACGTGGGATCTTTGTCTCACTTCCGCCTCTTTGGTGTCGGTGTCCTCCTCTCAAAAACTGTCCCATCTGTATCTGCTACATACAGGACCCCTGTACAGCTTCACAAATGGGTGAATCGTGATACCCCTCCTCTGTCCGAAGTGTGAGGGGGATCACAGCAACCTCATTCACATGCTTTGGAAATACCCCAAACTTTTCCGCTACTGGAAGGAGGTTCTTGACGTGATATCTCAAGTTTATATGGTAACTATTCCACGTGACCCAGTTGTGTGTCTGCTGGGCGCCCTGGATGAGGAGACCATAACTCCTTCGGCTCATACAGCGGTTTTGCGACTGCTGTAAGTTGCACGTAGACCGATTGCACAATTATGGATCGTCCCCAGGGAGCCCACCAGGGGGCAATGGGTGGAACACGTTAATAAACTACTAATAAGACCCCTTTCACACTGGGGCGGGGAGGTGCGCTATACCGTCGGATTTGCCGCGATATTCGGCCACTAGCGGTGTAGTTTTAACCTCTGCTAGCGGCCGAGAAAGTGTTAAAACCACCCGCAAACCGCTGCTACAGCAGCGGTTTGCAGGCGATATAGCCGCGGTGTCCTATTGATATCAATGGGAAGGAGTGGTATACACACCGCTCCTTCACCGCTCCAAAAATGCTGCTTGCAGGAGATTTTTTTTCCTCCCGCCAGCGCATCGCCTCAGTGTGAAAGCCCTCGGGCTTTCACATTGAGACTGCTGGGGCAGGATTATTTCAGGCTTTATTTATGCACAATTTTTAGCACTAAAACGCCTAAAATACGCCTCAGTGTAAAAGGGGCCTAAGAGAAAAATTAACATACCAACATAGAAATGTCCCACGTAAATTTTACTCAATGTGGCAGGCTTGGTTAGATGTCTGGGGATTGGCACCACATCAGCTGATTAAAGGCAGGCTCCTACAAGGGTAGGTGACACTAGAACCACAAACTAGTGGCTGACTGGGCCTTGTGTCACATACAAACCCAGGTGATATTGGTGACCTTGGTGGGTCGAGGTGGTTTGTTTGTTCATGTTTGATATACCCTCAGGGCCCTGAGGGTTTACAAAAGTTTAATTGTTTGTTCTTTTGTACGTCTTTCAATATGCTTTAATCTTAGTAACTGAAATTTGCATGGTTCTGTATACGTGTACTGACCGACAGCATACTATGTGTAGCACACCCCCGTGGGTACTGCTGGTTTTAATTTGGGCCTTGCACATTACCTCAGTATTCGTTGTCTAGGGGAAGAAAGTCTGTAGGAACTCCAATGTCCACACATGATGTAAAACCCTTTGCAGTTAGGTTTTACTTTCCTTTGCATAAAACGTATGAAGAATAGTAGAAGCGTGAAGGGAAAGGTTAGGTTCAGGCACATGGTACAGATCACTGGGGAACAACTCCTCAACTATACAGTCATTCACCACTCTTCCTGGAGTGGGTATTGCTCACCCGGATAGGCCCCTCTCACCTGGCCTAGCAGCCGGTATGATGCACGAACAATAATCAGGACCAGTCTCTGCCACAGACTGGTGGTGCACAGAATTGGATAATCCAGGATCCTCTGCCACAGGACTTAACTCCCAAACTTCCAGCCAAACAGTCAAGTGCCTTGAAGCTGACCCGGCAGACTGCAAGGTAAACTTTAGTTGCGGTGCATCCTCCAATAGAATTACCAGGCCCTCCTCAGGACACCAGCCTTCCGCTTGGTCTTTTCCAGGACAGGTCCTCCCCTGGTTACCTCCATTGAGTGGCTTCCTCCCTCAGGACGGACAGCACAAGATCACTTTCAAAGGGTAGGCCCCAGTCAGCATAACTGGGCCTACTCGGCAGAGTTGCAGCCTCGGACCAACATGACTCCGAGGCTGAAATCACACAATATACCCCTCGCGCCAGGAGGGCCGCAGGGGGACAAAGGACCCCAAAAGATGGCGCCTGCCCCCTAAGTACCCTTCCCCAGCATGCTCAGCAGGTAGACCACGCCCACTGAACTGTTCCCAGGGGAAGGTACCCAATGCACTCTGACATGTCAATCTTCCACATTGGCCTGAGGTGGTAACGCCACCTCCAGGCAATCAGTGGGAAGTTTTCCAACACAGCCATAGCCAAAACAGAGGCTAATATGACATTAATCCTTTACATCTGAGCCCAACTATTGGTTCAGATACCCTCTAAATTTAACAGAGCGCCCACTCATTGGGAGCAGGGCGCTACATACTCCCCCTGCTACACAAAGATACTGTCCCCAGTGTCTGGAGAAAAAAAACAACACCTCAAGCTTAAGGGTTTGATATCTGAACCAAAAAAACTTGGATGGGGAAGGAGAGAAAGGAAAGAGACAAGATACAACCATGACATACACTTTCAATGAGGTAAGAGCACAATATACATTAAACATTACACATTACCACCCATCACTACCTATCTAGCCCTCCCCATTCTCCGGAGGTCTTGAAAGAAGATCGGGTTGCATAAAAGAGAAAACAAGACACAAATATATACAGCAAAATAACTGTAGCCATCCTAAAATATTTCTATAGAAGCAGAGCTACACCTCTGTCAGAGGTGGAACTTTCCTTCTTGAATTTTAAAGTCTATATGTATGAACGTAGAAAAGTCTTTCCCTACTCTATCAACCACTGCCACCTAGTGTCAGAGGCAACACACAAAGTTCTTTAAGCAGGTGCTGTAACAGTTGACATCTTGATCCCGATGTCCTCAGCAACCCTATTCCTAACTGTCTAACTTCCCCAAAGTCCAGTTAGCATGAAAAATGAGAAGGCAACAAAAATCCTTCTCTCATACTAATACCACGATGAGTTGAGCTGATGCCAAAAATAAAAAATAAAAGATGACATATTTCCTGCATGGCGATACTTAAAATGTTTGGACACATTTGATAAGCCCTTATCTGTTGAGTATGAGGCACTATGATGGTGCTCACTTATCGTTGTCCTAAGGGACCTAATCGTGCAGCCCCCATATTGTAGATGACACAAGGTACATTCAACAGCATAGACTACATTATTTGTTCCACAGTTGATGTAATCATTCATTTTGAAATTCCTACCTGTGGAGCAAGAAGTCTCTGTATTGTATTTTTTAGAGTGCTTTCTACAGAACCGAAAAGTGCTAACACCACAGGCATAAGTGCCTGTGGTGTGCAACCATCTTCTTCCCTGCTTCTTTGATAAAAAATTACTTGGTGAAAGAACATCACCAAGAGTGCCAACACGCCAGCTAGAAAACGTACAGCATGATTGAATCACAGCTGTCAAATCTTTGTCTGTTGTTAAAACAGGTAGGTGTTTTTTCTTTTAAATCAGAAAGAAGTTTTTATTTTGTCTTTCACAATACATGGTATATGTCATTCAGTATACAGTAAGAGAAAGGGGTAAGACATTTGACATTCCATATGTAGCGCCCTGCTCCCAATGAGTGGGCGCTATGTTAAATTTAGAGGGTATCTGAGCCAATAGTTGAGCTTTCAGCTGAAAGTTTTTTTTTCTTTGCACAAAAGAAAAAATTTAATTAAAGACAAAAGAGTTACTTTGAATCTTCATAGGTAAAACCTGGGGTCCGGCAAAGTCAGAGGTTTTCCTTGCTTGTCCAGGGTGGTAATAAAGTAGGTAACATTGTCCTTCCCTGGTCTGCAAATGACTATCCAATCGACGTGGATATGCCGCCCGTAGCTCAAATCTAACTGGCACCCCTTGAACCAATCAGCCATAATGAACGAATAGTCCAGATTCCGTAATGGCTTTGGTACTTCCAAATAGTCCCAGATGGCTTCACTGCACCATTGCTCCCTTTTTGCCTCAATCTCCTGCATTAGCTGTTTCGGCACATATGGGAACTCCAGGCCGTACTCTGTGGCTACCCTTTTCATTATCACTCGTTGTAGACGGGAGAGTCTAGGCAATGCCCGAGAACTCCCCGTCCCGGGCAACACACATGAATCCGGTGACTTGTTCACCATAGACTTTGCAGGTTTAAGAATAGTCCTCTTTACAGGCAAAGTCACTTTAGCAATGTCTGGGGTTCCCTCCCTGGGGGTAGTTTCCCCGGATTCCATATCTGCCCACTCTGAACATCTATGTGTGGAGGCAACATCTCCCATGTTGTTCCATAGTAATTCTCTAGGCTTTGGCTCAAACAGATAGTCATCATCAGCATCCGACAAAGAGTCTAGGTCAGAGTCTGCTAACTCTTCTGCCGGCAAATAATTAACCAAAGTCCCGGTCACTTTTCCCCCAGGTTTCTTACCAGCTCCTTACGTGGACGCCCCGGGAATATCATCGCTCACGGTGTCTGGTTAACACTGGGGTAGGCTTCAACCGCGGCCGCGGGAAGCCTTCATGTATCCCACCTTTCGTTTCACGGGTGTGACGGAGACACATGCTGTGGATGTGGTATCCGCTGCGATGTCCGCTGGTACCTCTGTATTGGTAGCGACATCTCTTTCAGACTCACTTTCTGCAGCAGGCGTAGTGCGCACAGGCTGAACCGCAGGGGCGAAGGTGACATCTTCCAACGTAGCGGTGCCTGTATCCCAGTCTGTCCGATAAGCGCGAGGCAATGCAGTGGGTTGCTCCACCTCAAATAAGTATTCCACGCAGGATGGGCACCGGGGAAATGGACGTAACTGAACTGCCAGTCCTTCACATCCAGGGCACAGCATGCCCAGCGCCTCCACATCTCCGCTTGTATAAAACACGAAGCGTCCGCGTGGCTTCAATCTGATCCCTGTATCTGTGAGCAAGGCTCCGGATGGTGTAGTACTTACAGCGGCGGGCATGGGGAACATTCTAGGCCCTAGCCTGGGTGGTGCCCATGAAATTAGTGACATGCTGCTTTCCGATCCACTCACTTGATATGGCAGCTTCTAGCCTTTGGCGCCAAACACACCCACGTGTAGCACACAGTTGGCGGGAAGTCCTCCTCTTTACGTTCTTTTTGCGCGTAGCTCGCGGGCTTTTCTCTATTGGCTCCGCCCATGGCCTACGCAGATAGCAAAGTGATCTGTACCTTTTACCCCTTTGATTTCTTTTCAAAGCACAGTCCAACACCTTCTTGTAGACTTTCAATAAAGCAAAGACAAATCCCTTTTAAGTTGCGAGACGTAATGGTGAATCACGGACGAGCCCCCACGTGTAGCACACCCCCATGGGAGCTGCTGGTTTTAACTTGGGCCTTGCACGTTACCTCAGTATTCGTTGTCTAGGGGAAGAAAGTCTGTAGGAACTCCAATGTCCACACAAGATGTAAAACCCAGTTAGTTAGTTTGCAGTTAGGTTTTATTTTCCTTTGCATAAAACGTATGAAGAATAGTAGAAGGGTGAAGGGAAAGGGTAGGTTCAGGCACACGGTACAGATCACTGGGGAACAACTCCTCAACTATACAGTCATTCACCACTCTTCCTGGAGTGGGTATTGCTCACCCGGATAGGCCCCTCTCACCTGGCCTAGCAGCCGGTATGATGCACGAACAATAATCAGGATCATTCTCTGCCACAGACTGGTGGTGCACAGAATTGGATAATCCGAGATCCTCTGCCACAGGAGTTAACTCCCAAACTTCCAGCCAAACAGTCAAGAGCCTTTAAGCCGACCTGGCAGACTGCAAGGTAAACTTTAGTTGCGGTGCATCCTCCAATAGAATTACCAGGCCCTCCTCAAGACACCAGTCTTCCTCTTGGTCTTTTCCAGGACAGGTCCTCCCCTGGTTTCCTCCATTGAGTGGCTTCCTCCCTCAGGACGGACAGCACAGGATCACCTTCAAAGGGTAGGCCCCAGTCAGCATAACTGGGCCTACTCGGCAGAGTTGCAGCCTCGGACCAACATGACTCCGAGGCTAAAATCACACAATATACCCCTCGCGCCAGGAGGGCCACGGGGGGACGAAGGACCCCAAAAGATGGCGTCTGCCCCCTAAGTACCCTTCCCCAGCATGCTCAGCAGGTAGACCACGCCCATTGAACTGTTTCCAGGGGAAGGTACCCAATGCACTCTGACTTGTCAATCTTCCACATTGGCCTGAGGTGGTAACGCCACCTCCAGGCAATCAGTGGGAAGTTTTCCAACACAGCCATAGCCAAAACAGAGGCTAATTTGACATTAATCCTTTACATCTGAGCCCAACTATTGGCTCAGATACCCTCTAAATTTAACATAGCGCCCACTCATTGGGAGCAGGGCGCTACATATGGAATGTCAAATGTCTTACCCCTTTTCTCTTACTGTATACTGAATGACATATACCATGTACTGTGAAAGACAAAATAAAAACTTCTTTCTGATTTAAAAAAAAAAAACACCTACCTGTTTTAACAACAGACAAAGATTTGACAGCTGTGATTCAATCAGGCTGTAGGTTTTCTAGCTGGCGTGTTGGCACTCTTGGTGATGTTCTTTCACCAAGTAATTTTGTATCAAAGAAGCAGGGAAGAAGATGGTTGCACACCACAGGCTCTTATGCCTGTGGTGTTAGCACTTTTCGGTTCTGTAGAAAACACTCTAAAAAATACAATACAGTGACTTCTTGCTCCTCAGGTAGGAATTTCAAAATGAATGATTACATCAACTGTGGAACAAATAATGTAGTCTATGCTGTTGAATGTACCTTGTGTCATCTACAATATGGGGGCTGCACAATTAGGTCCCTTAGGACAACGATAAGTGAGCACTATCATGGTGCCTCATACTCAACAGATAAGGGCTTTTCAAATGTGTCCAAACATTTTAAGTATCGCCATGCAGGAAATATGTCATCTTTTATTTTTTATGGCCTGGAAAGGGTCAAGAGTTTACCTCGGGGAGGTGATGTACACCGTAGGTCACGGGAACATGAAATGTGGTGGATATTTAATCTTTACACCAGGACTCCGTCTGGTATGAACTTCAGATATGATGTTGATCTTTTTCTCCGATAACTGCTCACATGAATTGATAGTTCAGTGCCTTAATTCATTTATAAATTGAAATTAATAGATTTTTATTGTATATGAATTCAGTTTGCTTGCCCAGGATATTTTTATAATTTTTTTTATTGTGTTCTTCACTCCTACAGGGGGGTATACACCAGCAGCAGTGTTTCCCATTTTACCTTGATTGATGATGTCATCTAATTAGAGGAAGTGGATTGCACCATCTTTTTAATTGCATATGTATATATATATGTGTAGTTTTATACTTTGTGTTGTGCTGTGAACAAGGCTCCTGCCGAAACGCGGTAGCCTCACCGTTGTTTTACATGGTCATTTTTGAATAAAGATTGTCAAGACTTCATCTTCAGAAGTGACGGCTCCTTTATGCTTCGATCTCATTACTTTTGTTTGGGATGCTGAAAGGACGTCCTGAGCCAGAACACCTGGACTGGGTGTGCCGTTTACTATTCTACTAACAGCTACACTGTTCAGAGCTAGGGATGGGCTATCTGTTTGAGTCAAACATGAGTTTGACTCGAACATTGGCTGTTTGCCCATTCGCCGAACAGTAAACAATTTGGGGTGTTCGCGGAAAATTCGAAAAGCCGCGGAACACCATTTAAAAGTCTATGGGAGAAATCAAAAGTGCTAATTTTAAAGGTTAATATGCAAGTTATTGTCATAAAAAGTATTTGGGGACCCGGGTCCTGCCCCAGGGTCTGCCCCAGGTATCAATGCAAAAAAAAGTTTTAAACACGGCCGTTTTTTCGGGAGCAGTGATTTTAATAATGCTTAAAGTGAAACAATAAAAGTGAAATATTCCTTTAAATTTTGTACCTGGGGGGTGTCTATAGTATGCCTGTAAAGTAGCGCATGTTTCCCGTGCTTAGTAAAGTCCCTGCACAAAATGACATTTCTAAAGGAAAAAAATTCAGATAAAAGTAAAACAGCATGGGTTCTCCTTTAGTCCATTACCAGGCCCTTTGGGTCTGGTGTGAATATTAAGGGGAACCCCGAACCAAAATAAAAAAAATGCGTAGGGGTCCCCCAAATTCCATATCAGGCCCTTCAGGTCTGGTATGGATATTAAGGGGAACCCCGCACCAAAATTTAAAAAAAAATTGCGTGGGGTTCCCCCCAAAAATCCATACCAGACCCTTTATCCGAGCACGCAACCTGACAGGCCGCAGGAAAAGAGGGTGGGACGAGAGAGCACCCCCCCCTGAACCGTACCAGGCCACTTGCCCTCAACATGGGAAGGATGTCCCCATGTTGATGGGGATAAGGGCCTCATCCCCACAACCCCGTTACCAATTCACATAGGGGGGGCTGGATCTGGAGTTCCCCTTTGTTAAAGGGGGCTTCCAGATTCCGATAAGCCCCCCGCCCGCAGACCCCCACAACCACCGGGCAAGGGTTGTGGGGATGAGGCCCTTGTCCCCATCAACAAAGGGACATCCTCCCCATGTTGAGGGCATGTGGCCTGGTACGGTTCAGGAGGTGGGGCGCTCTCTCTTACCCCCCTCTTTTCCTACGGCCTGCCAGGTTGCGTGCTCAGATAAGGGTCTGGTATGGATTTCTGAGGGGAACCCCACGCCATTTTTTTTATTTTGGTGCGGGGCTCCCCTTAAAATCCATACCAGACCTGAAGGGTTTGGTATGGATTTTTGGGGGAAACCCCAAGCCATTTTTTTTTTAAATGGTGCAGGGCTTCCCTTAATATCCATACCAGACCTGAAGGGCCTGATATGTAATTTGGGGGGACCCCCACATATATATTTTTTTAATTTTGGTTCGGGGTTCCCCTTAATATTCATACCAGACCCAAAGGGGCTATTTTTTTTTCAATGACTTTTATCTGTATTGCCGGGACCCGACAATTCATTATAGCCGCAAGTAGTTTTAAATGACTTTTTTCCTTTAGAAATGTAATTTTGTGCAGGGAATTTTCTAAGCACGGGAAACATGCGCTACTTTACAGGCATACTATAGACACCTCCCAGGTATGAAATTTAATGGAATATTTCACTTTTATTGTTTCACTTTAAGCATTATTAAAATCACTGCTCCCGAAAAAACAGCAGTTTTTAAAACTTTTTTTTGCATTGATACATGTTCCCTGGGGCAGGACCCGGGTCCCCAAACACTTTTTATGGCAATAACTTGCATATTAGCCTTTAAAATTAGGACTTTTGATTTTTTATGTTCGTGTCCCATAGACTTTAACGGTGTTCGTGTGTTCGAACAAATTTTTTGCCTGTTCGCATGTTCTGCTGCGAACCGAACCGGGGGGTGTTTGGCTCATCCCTATTGAGAGCAGTGTTTTTCCTGTGTTGCACATGATAGATAAAACCACAGTGTTGGAGTAAAGAACCTTGCTTGTAGTGAGGACTCAATTCTAATTCAACATGAATCAGACAAATACTAATATTTTAAGAAAAATTGGTGCTTTACACCAAAAGTTACTCTCCACTTTCTCATTCTTGCCCTAATTCTTATTGAGCTGAGGAGGAAAGAAAATTCCCTAGCTTTTAATAAAACTGGAATAATCTCCAGTGTTTCTGTCAAATAGGCTTTCATTCTCCCAAACAATGGCAATGTAAAAGAATGTTATTTATCTTAAAAAAGGCGCGTGGCAGTGTATGTGGCACAGAAAGGAGATATTTGATTCTACATGGGGACAACACGTGGGCAAAGTGCTGCTTACAGTAATATTAAAGTCTATTTTTCATAAATCAGATAATAATCTAACATACATGTATTTTCTGTTTTTTTTCTTTTAAAAAAAATCCTCCACTGCATTTACTTTTGACATTGCCCCCCTGGCCACACTGATACACTCCCCTTTATATACATTCCCCCTATGTGTGCTCTTGCTCTGTGCATATAGATGGGACTCCTATAGAACTCCATAGGTCCTGGTGGCACAGTGGGAGTGTGTCCATGCCAGAGGGACAGCTTCAAAATAAAACCAAAGGAGGAACTGTTTTTCTAAGTAGTGTTTTCAGTTCTAATAAGTGTCAGAAACATGCCCCAGAATTTATATCCACACAATTAGCTCCTTAAAGTGATTCTAAGGGAAGAATAAAAAACAAAAAAACAAATATGTTATACTTACCTGCTCTGTGTAATAGTTTTTCACAGATCAACCCCAATTATTTTCTTTTTGGGTCTCTCGTCTGGACTCCTGGCTCCTCCTGCCGAGTGCCCCCAAAAGTAAGCTATGGGGGCACATGAGCAGAATCCCTCCTGAGCTGTGCTCTGTGGGCCCATTCACACACAGAACGCAGCTCAGCCCCGCCCCCTCTATCCTCATTGGCTCACTGGCTGTGATTGAAATGGCTCCCGCTACTGTGTGAGCCTATGAGGAGAGAGAGACCCGGGAGAGCTCCTGCTTTCATGCACAACGCTGGATAGAGATGGGGCTCAGGCATGTACAAGGGTGGGCTAGAGGGAAGCTGCACCCAAAAGGTAAAACAAAACCTTGAGCCTTTAGAACCACTTTAATCCAACCTTAATCCAAACATCAAGGGATGTATCAATGCAAATGTTGATTGCCCAAGAACAGGATGGCAGGAGTGAAAGTTTGTGGAACTACCTTGTTCTAATTAAATAATCCTATCCCTTGTTGTGAGAATTGTAAGGTATGTTTCTGACACAGGTTAGAACTGAAAAAACTGCATGGATAAGCTAAATTTCTTCAGCATTACAGAACATGGTGAATGCAATTACCACTACTAGCTACACCATTAATGCTTGAATTTCAGGGCAATTTTATAATTTTTCACACATGTTAAATTCTGCATTTTTTGATTACCTAAAACCCTACACTATTATATATTTTATTATATATTTTCTGAAAGCAGAGGCTCTGTAGAACCAAACAGTTGCAGTTGCAGTTGCAATTGTTTTATGTCACACAATATTTGAGCAACTGTTTATCAAATGCATAACTTCAGCAACAAATACACAAAAAATTATTTTAACGTGCACAAACACAATATAATAGCCAGATTTTTGGTAAAATATAAAATGGGGTTGTGTCAAGTAGATACCAAACATGTCAAGTCATAAAATTGTGCACGTCTGTAAAATGGCAAAAAACTATAGTACCCAAAACTGCCAATATGCAACACTTTAAAAGTCTTTACAGGTACTGAATTTAAAGGGGTTGTAAACCCCTTATGTTTTTTTCACCTTAATGCATTCTAGAATGCATTAAGGTGAAAAAATTTCTGTCACTGACCGGCCCCCCAGCCCCCCGTTTATACTCACCTGAGTCCTGTAATTCCCACGCCAGAGACATGCTCTTCCCCTCTGCCCGTTGTCTAGGCTCTTGATTGGATAGATTGATAGCAGCGCAGCCATTGGCTGTTGTCAATCAAAACCAATGACGCTGGTGACGGGGGGCAGGGCCAAGTCCTGCATTTTGCGTCTATGGACACAAATTCTGGACTCGGGAGTGTGCCTGCAAGGTAACCCCCCCAGGAGAGCGCTTCTGCTAGGGGGTTATACGATGCGGGAGGAGCTACCAACGCCGCGGTGGGACCCCAGAAGTCGAGGATCGGGGCCACTCTGTGCAAAACAAACTGCACAGTGGAGGTAAGTATGACATGTTTGTTATTTTTTTTAAAACCAAGCCTTACAGTCACTTTAAAGTTAACTATGAAATATGACCCTAGAACTATTGCTCTTACTCCTGGTTGTACCTCACGTGTGTAATGCACACAAAGACATGCGACCAGATGCAAATATTAGAAAACAGTGGATTTATAAGTATGTATGTGCATTTGTGCAAGTTTCTAAAACAGTAAACATTCTATTTTTATTGTTTACAAAGCTAATGTACTGTATATATAAATATACACATATACAATATATATTCCATATTTAAAGGCTTTTTAATGAGTAATAACAGCTCAACACAAAATACGGAATCTTGATACAACAGAGTTGAATCTTCCAAACAGAGACACACATGGCATAAAAACCTGACAGTGGTTCTAACCCTTCACCATTCTATCCAAATCTAAAAATAAAAGTTTGGCTTTAGGTATACTTTAAAGTGAAGTAAACTGCAATCAACATTTCTTTTTTTTCCCCTCATTTTGACTATTGTGTACAATCAGTTTTATCTGTTGAAAATTAACTGCAAGATTGCCTTGACTTTTAAAGTCACTCTCTGAGTTTCTCATTAGCCTTATTATCATATTTGAATCATAAATATGCAAATAACGAGTTTCACACGGGAGATTTAATTCTGCGCTCTTATTTCTGATTAGTTGGAAATACACTTTGGCTCTGTCAGATAATTGGTAACACTGCATACCAATAAGGCATTTTCCTACGCTTCATGAGAAGAGGCTGAAATTAAAGTAGGCAGGGCTGGTACATTTTTGACAGTTTTGTAACATAAACTTGTTAAAGCTTTAACTCAACCATTAATACAGCTTATGCATTATTAATAAAATGTGTGTGTCAGAAATTGTAAAAGGAGGAGAGTACTTAGATCAGAGACTTGGACATAATTGATATGGGAGGTAGATCCCTCACCTTTTCCACTTAAAATATGATCATCTACCCAACAAACCCAATATTTTGTATGCACTAAACAAGAACATAAAGAGTTTTTTTTTTAACACCACAGCTAATCCACATTAAAACCATAAACTTGTAATTATCATATTTACAGCTTTAAATTGCCTGGTAAGCAAGTGAATACATTACATTGTAGACAAATAATTGCTTTTACTGCTGCGACTGAATGACCACTAACATGGATTAAAAAAATGACTATCACACATTATAGTTTTTTATTACCGCCCTGCCAGTTCCGTGGCGAAAAATGGGAGATTAGTTGTCGAGAGGCAGAAATATAATCACAAATTAAATCACATGCTGCATTTCATATGCATTGCTTTACCATGCCATCCGGTAATAGCACACATAATTTACTGGTTCTAGGAACCGTCAATATTTTAAATGTCATAAATGTCCAGGATTCCTTTTTTCCAACTTTCAGGCAATTTGCATTTTCATTTATGTATAAAGCTTGAACATTATGTCAGAAAAGCTAATAGCTTTGTTGTCTATTGACTTTGTTGTTGAAGACAGGTAACAATATAAAATATACCACCTCTGGCACAAACACAATATCAAATTTTATTGATCTGCAATAAACAGCAGATGTACAGAGTAATGCAAAATCAGCCATGTATATTTAATTAAAAAGTGCTTTAGATAGTATTACTGAATTTATGAGAATGATATAGCATACATTATTTAGTTGTTTCTGCAAGTCCTATCATATTTTTTATGATGCGTTTATGAAATACACACCAGTATATTTTTTAGCTTCTCCACTTTTCACTAAACATCTTCTGTAATATTATACAGAATTTACCAATTGTATTTATTTATAGGTAAGCCTTTTTCAGATATACTGTATAAGTCCCAACCAAGTTTTGAGGAAATGGAAAGTCTTTTGCAACACTATGACTAAAGTTGAATTCTATTTGTATAAAAGTCGTTATTAAAAGGATGAACTTAAAGAAACCTCATTGTATGTTTTTGTACTCTTGCTAAAGATTATAGTGTAACATTTTTTGCTGCACTTAAAAATGATATCTGTTTTTAATGCAAATTGTTAAACAGTGTAATTTTTTACAGTGGAACCTCAGATTGCGAGTAACACGGTTTACGAGTGTTTTGAAATACAAGCTTTTTTTAAAAAAAAAATCCTGACTCGCCTTGCGAGCGTTGTCTCGCAAGACAAGCAGGATTCAAGCCTTTGAAGTGTGCATTACCGCATTTGACACTCGGAAACGCTCAGAGACACGCGGAAACACTCAGAAACTCTCCATTCCTGAGTGTCTCCGAGCATCTCTGAGTGGTCTCCGAGCGTTTCTGAGTGTTCCGGCGCCCCCGCACCTCTGGCCACACGCAGTGCCGCATAGACAAGCAGTGGCTGTGGAACGGATTATCTGAGTTTCCATTATTTCCTATAGGGAAACTCACTTTGATATACGAGTGCTTTGGATTGCAAGCATTCTTCTGGAACTAATTATGCTTGTAATCCAAAATATTAGGCCGGGTTCACACCTATGCGAATTGGTTGCGGCTTACACCGCATCCAATTCGCATAACATTTTAAAATACATTGATTTCAATGAGGCTGGTTCACATATGTGCGATGCATTCGCACTGCACATTGCCCAAAAAACGTGTGTGTTTTCTAGGCATTGCGGTGCGAATTGTCTGCCCATTATGTTCTATGGGAACGCATCTGATTCGCAGATATGTTGCGTTCTGAACACACTTAGTATGAATCATGAGGGGGAACTCCACGCCAAATTTTTAATAAAAAACCGGCATGGGTTCCCCTCCAGGAGCATACCAGGCCCTTAGGTCTGGTATGGATTTTAAGGGGAACCCCCTACGCCGAAAAAAACGGCGTGGGGGTCCCCCCAAAATCCATACCAGAGCCTTATCCGAGCACGCAGCCCGGTCGGTCAGGAAAGGGGGTGGGGATGAGCGAGCGCCCCCCCTCCTGAACTGTACCAGGCCGCATGCCCTCAACATGGGGGGGTGGGTGCCCCCATGTTGATGGGGACAAGGGCCTCTTCCCGACAACCCTGGCCGTTGGTTGTCGGGGTCTGCGGGCGGGGGGCTTATCGGAATCCGGGAGCCCCCTTTAATAAGGGGCCCCCATATCCCGGCCCCCCACCCTATGCGAATGAGTATGGGGTACATTGTACCCCTACCCATTCACCTGGTGGAAGAAAATGTCAATAAAAAAATACACTACACAGGTTTTTAAAGTAATTTATTAGGCAGCTCCGGCAGAAATAAGAGAAAGCTGGACAGGAGGGGTGGTGGGGTGGCATATACAGGAACCAATCCTCTCCATTTTTCTACTGCAGCCACTGAATGCTGGCCTCCCTCCTGCTGGCATTCAGAACCTGCAGGAAGAAATTGGGGGGGGGGGTGTTCTTGTATATGCCATCCCCATCACCCCTCCTGTCCAGGTGTGAAACAGAATGTGACAGGGAGGTCACTTGGGCTCTCTGGAGCATGGGAGGGCTTGCCATTCTGCAAAGCCCTTCCACATGCACCTTACTTTAAAAAGCTAGTTATAAATTGATAGGAGCAGTTGCTATGTTTGTTTAGCTTGCTGGATTTTGTCACGTAGACATACTAGACATCTTCAGCCGCTCTTGTGCTGTGCTTCTGGTGTGTCTCTGCACCTTTAAGAAGGAATGGGCTACCTCCACGCATACTTGCCCTCAATTTATCCATCTCTATATATGCTCTTATAGGTTAGAGTAAGGGATTACACTACACAGAGGGACCTTGACGAGGGGGGTGTGGCTTCCACTTATATTTGCAAATGGCATGCAATTAAAACTTCAGTTTTCAATGCAAATTTTTAAACAGTGTGATATTTTTTTCCTGGATAGAGGGTAAGTGTGCTTGAAAGAGCACTGCAAGTGAAATATAACTTTTTTTTTTGTCATGTTCTTACTTTTATGTGACTTCACCAGTCTTTTCCAAACATCACGGTTTACTGTGGTGACTACAACAGAACATGCCGTGCTTGTAGTCTGATTCATGAGAATGCATCAGAGTGACAACGTTACAGCTGAACAAAACAAGTGTTGTCACTCTAATGCATGGTTTTATAGTAGATGGACACCTGGGTATAGAGAAAACTAAGGAGAGAATAACCCAGAGATTTAGATGCAGATTTTACAGTATGATAGTACCTTTACTGATTATTGAAGTGCCCTTTGAAAGAAATGGATGGATCTGGTGGGATCACTGGTAACGTCTGCTCGGGGCCATTAGCACATACTGGTAATATTGGGCTATGTCACGCGGTATCTTGAAGCCATTCCCTTGCGTAATACCTCAGCTAAGGCTATTTAGTCACATAGGTATTCTGAAAGAAATATCAATATATCAGGGCACACCATTTATGTCCAGAGTCCCTAAAGAGTTGTGTAAGTTGTTCAAAATCTCCCATCTCCATACCTCTGTCTACTACCCCCCAAACTGATGGTCTTGTGAAGAGATTTAACAAGACACTCAAAAACATGTTAATAAAAGTGGTGGACAAAGATGGGAGAAAATTTAATTTTTTATTGCCCTACCTCATGTTTGCTATACGAGAGGTACCTCAGGCATCTACAGGTTACTCACCTTCTGAACTACTGTATGGCAGACATCCCAGGGGATTGCTAGATGTTGCAAAGAAATGGGGGAGGGAGAGACCACGCCCTATAGAAGAGTTACCAAGCATATTTTGCTGATGCAGGATAAAATAGCGGCTTTCATGCCGCTTGTGCAGGTACACATGGAGCAAGCCAAGGAGGCCAAGAGAGGGGTTTATAATAGGGGTGGCAAGGTCCATACCTTCAACCCTGGGAATAGAGTGCTGGTACTAGTCCATACACGTGAGAGTAAATTCCTAGCAAAGTGGCAAGGTACCTTTGAAATAATGGAAAGAGTAGGGGAAGTAAACTATAAAGTCCACCAGCCAGGGAGAAGGAAACCAGGGCAAATATATCATATTATTTTTTTTAAACCTTGAAAACACAGAGAGACTTTGCTGGCGGTACCAACCCCCCAAAAGGACATGTCTCCCATGACACCTGAGGAGCCCATAGCTGAAGCTGAAACATAATGATGTTAAAGAGTTTGTGAGAAAGGATAGAGACTTTTTCTCACACATAGATGAACTGACTACAGTTATAGAGCATGACATAATTACAGAACCGGGTGTCTATGTAAAAGTCCTATAGAATACCCAAGGCCAGGTGGGAAGCAGTTGCAAACGAAATAACGAATACAGTATGTTAGAGTTGGGAGTGATAGAGGAGTTGCACAGTAATTGGTCAAGTTCGATAGCGTTGGTCTCAAAGCCAGACGGAACCATACGGTTTTTATAACTTTTTTAGAAAATTGAATAGCGTGTCCAAATTTAATGCTTACTCGATGGCTTGGGTGGACAAGCTCATTGACAGATTGGGAACTGCCCCGTACATAACTATTTTAGACCTGACTAAAGGTTATTGGCAGATACCCTTAATGGAATCTGCTAAAGAAAAGACAGCATTCTCTACCCCAGAGGGGTCGTTCCAGTGCAAGTGGATGCCTTTTGGTTTGCATGGTTCTTCTGCCTCATTCCAGATTGGGAGTCTCATTTGCCCCGGGTGCAAGCAGTAGTAGATTCCCTTAGGAAAACAGGACTTACTGCCAACCCAAAAAAGTGTGTCATAGGGTTGAAGGAGTCCAAATACCTTGGCTACAATATTGGTCAAGGGTTGATTAAGATCAATAAAATTGAGGCAATTCAAAAGTGGCCCCAACCTTTAAATAAAAAGCGTTTCTGCATTTCTTGGAATCACAGCATACTATAGGTGTTTTATATCCAATATTGCCACCATTGCAGGCAGCCCCACTGACAGATCTGACAAAAGATGATTGAGTTGAATTCTGAGGCAGAGACGGCATTTCAAATGTTAAAGCAAGCTCTTTGTGCACAGCCAGTGCTCATGACCCTAGATTTTACAAATAAGTTTGCCGTACAGACTGATGCCTCTGGTGTGGGACTGGGTGCTGTACTGTCCCAAATCACTGTCCACCATAATGTCGCACTCACGATAAAAATCACAGATCGCCGCCATTACTAGTAAAAAAAAATATTAATAAAAATGCCATAAATCTACCCCCTATTTTGTAGACGCTATAACTTTTGCGCAAACCAATCAATATACGCTTATTGCAATTTTTTTTACTAAAAATATGTAGAAGAATACATATCGGCCTGAAAGGAGAAAATAAATAGTTTTTGTATATATTTTTTGGGGATATTTAATATAGCAAAAAGTAAAAAATATTGCTTTTTTTTATAAATTGTTGCTTTTTTTTGTTTATAGCGCAAAAACTAAAGACTGCAGAGGTGATCAAATACCACCAAAAGAAAACTCTATTTGTGGGGAAAAAAGGACGTAAATTTTGTTTGAGTGCAACGTTGCATGACAGCAAAATTGTCAGTTAAAGCAACACAGTGCCATATCGCAAAAAGTGCTCTGGTCAGGAAGGGGGTAAATTCTTCCGGGGCTGAAGTGGTTAAATCCCCAAGTGCTTTTTTTAACCAATAATATTCCTTTAGATTGGCTTTGGAAATTTACAAATGCAGCCATTTAGAAATTAGATGAAAGGTTTAGCATTGGGAAACCCTTTTTGAAAGATAAAAAGTGCATTTTATATAGAACGATATAGATCAGAACAAAATGAGGGACAAATTAGGAGGAAAGAGGGATTTGTTCCAAATCAGGGACAGTTGGGACCTATGCGATTTCACTAGACATCTGTGCAGGAAAGTGCACTGATGTCTCTGAAATCTCTCACAAAGTAGGGCTGAGGCCCCTTTCACACTTGTGTGACTTTTCTTGCGACTTTGGACATCAGAGTCGCATGACAAGTCATACCCCATGATTTTCAATGAGTAACGTTCATATCTGTGCAACTTCAAGTCACACCGACTTTGGTCCGACTTTTATGCGAGTTGAGGTCCATAGACCTCTAGTTCACACAGGCATTCCATGAAATCGCATTAAAAATCGTGGGAAAATCGCAGCATTAATGTGTGACTTTCCCTGCTACTTCTGCGTCCATAGACCTCAAGATTTCACAGGGATTTTTTAAAGTCCCATCAAAATCGAGGCAAAAAATCGCTGCAAAATCGTGCAACTTTCAGGTCGCACAAGTGTAAAAGGGGCCTAAGTCACTGTGCTGAGTACTATTATACATAGAATATAAAGTAGTATCACCATCAAACACTAGTAAACATATGTTTTCAATTTAATTGTGCTCAAATGGCAGAAAATCACACAGATGGTATCACCTACTGAAAGCTTGCATTATACTCAGCAGCATATGCTGAAAAGAGGCGAACACCTATTAGCCAATGCCACATCAGCATGAGTATTTGCATGGTTGTTACTATAATATTAATGCCTGAAATGCCAAACATTATTGTATAGAATCAAACATTAGTAAATGTATTTTCTATGTAGGTTTGTGCTCAACTCTGTAGCATAGTGGTATGTTCTGCTATCTTCCAAGGTTCAAACCATGAGTTTGAATCCCACCGACGGTATCATCTCCTGAAAATGTGCATTGCACTCAGCAGCATAATTAGCCAATACACATCTGTTTGGTTTATTTTATAATTTTAACTCTTCAAATGCATGCAATGGTATATAATTATTCAATAATATTATGGTGTGGAATTCCAAAAATCAAGGAAAAAAACATTGTAGGGCCCCCCCCAAGTACATACCAGGCCCTTCGGGTCTGGTATGGACTTTAAAGGGAACCCCACACAAAAATGTAAAAAAAAATTCAGGTGGCCCCCCCAAAATCCACACAAGACCCTTATCCGAGAATGCAGCCTGGAGGTCAGGATGGGGGGGGGGTGAGCGATCACCCCCCTCTTGAACTGTACCAGGCCACATGCCCTCAACATGGGGAGGGTGCTTTTGGGTCCACCAGCTGCGGGTAACCGGCTGCGCAGAACAACACAGCAGCGGGAGAAGACGGCGGCGGCAGGAGAGACGGCTCGGGGAGAAGAAACATCAAACACTAGTAAATGTATTTTCTATGTTTGATTGTGCTAAGCCCAATAGGCTAGTGGTCAGTGCTTCTACCTTGAAAAACTCAGGCCTTGGAGGACTCATGGGTTCACAGAGGGCTACTAAAAGATTTCATTGGTGAAAAAAAGGCAAATGACAATTAGCCAAAGCAGCATATGCTGAAAATAGGCCAATGCCAATTAGCCAATGCACTTCAGTTTGGCTGATTATATTATATTATATTAACTCTTCAAATGCATGCAATGGTATGTATGTATTCAATAATATTATGGTGTGGAATTCCAAACATCACACACTAGTTAACGGGCAGTTTACATTTCTTTCTTTGTATATTTTAATTTGCTTGTGCACTGAGAAAATAAACACAGCTGGTGGATGGTATTTGAACTCATACCTTGAGTGCTGTGAGAGATGTCTGAACAGACCACCAAGCCATTGTGCTATGTATGCTGAGACCTGCTTAATAGTGTAGTATGATTAATATATAGCTTGTGAAGGATAGTCGGACATCTATACCATTTAGTCAGATTTTTAAATTCTTCTTTGCCTGCACTAAACATGTTTTGGTTATTGTTATTGCTACATTTACTGATTTTTAATTTTTGATTTTTAAATATGCATTTTTGTTTTGTTTTTTGTATATTGGTTATCATTTTTTTCTTCTGGTTATGGTGAAATAATGGTCAGTAAAAGTATGGTGACAATGCAATTATTTAGCTTTTCCTTTGCTTTTTTCAAATGGCATACAAACAGGATACATGCCGGTTGCACAAAAAAAATGTGAATGTATAGCATATATTAAAATGTAAAAGCATTAATCAACCATTCCTTAATATGCAAAATTTTACAGATGAAATGGAAAGATGCATATTTCTTTGGTCTAGCTATATACAGGTGATACTTGAAAAATTTAAATATCGTGCAAAAGTTCATTTATTTCACTAATACAACTTAAAAGGTGAAACTAATATATGAGATAGACTCATTACATGCAAAGCAAGATAGTTCAAGCCGTGATTTGTCATAGTTCTGATGATTATGGCTTACAGCTCATGAAAACACCAAACCCCACGATCTCAGAAAATTTGAATATTACATGCAATCAATAAAAGAAAGATTGTACATAGAACAATATCGGACCTCTGAAAAGTATAAGCATGCATATGTACTCAGTACTTGGTTTGGGCCCCTTTTGCAGCAATTACTGCCTCAATGCGGCTTGGCATGGAAGCTATCAGCCTGTGGCACTGCTGAGGTGTTATGGAAGACCAGGATGCTTCAATAGCGGCCTTCAGCTCTTCTGCATTGTTCGGTCTCATCTTTCTCTTGGCAATGCCCCATAGTTTCTCTACGGTGTTCAGGTCAGGCGAGTTTGCTGGCCAATCAAGCACAGTAATCCCACGGTCATTGAACAAGGTTTTGGTGCTTTTGGCAGTGTGGGCAGGTGCCAAGTCCTGCTGGAAAATGAAGTCAGCATCCCCATAGAGCTCGTCTGCAGAAGGAAGCATGAAGTGCTCCAAAATCTCCTGGTAGATGGCTGCGTTGACCCTGGACTTAATGAAGCACAGTGGACCAACACCAGTAGATGACAAAGCTCCCCAAATCAACACAGACTGTGGAAACTTCACACGGACTTCAAGCATCTTGCAGTGTGTGCCTCTCCATTCTTCCTCCATACTCTGGGTCCTTGGTTTCCAAATGAGATGCAAAATTTGCTCTCATCAGAAAAGAGGACTTTGGACCACTGAGCGACAGACCAGGTCTGTTTTTTTTAGCCTAGGTAAGACGCTTCTGATGTTGTTTGTTGTTCAGGAGTGGCTTGACAAGAGGAATACAACATTTCAAGCCCATGTCCAGGATCCGTCTGTGTGTGGTGGATCTTGATGCACTGACTCCAGCCTCAGTCCACTCCTTGTGAAAGTCCCCAACACTTTTGAATGGTCTTTTCCTGACAATCCTCTCCAGGCTACGGTCATCCCTGCTGCTTGTGCACCTTTTTCTTCCACACTTTTCCTTTCCACATAACTTTCTATTAATGTGCTTTGATACAGCATTTTAAGAACATCCAACTTCTTTTGCAATTACCTTTTGAGGCTTTCCCTACTTATGGAGGGTGTCAAAGATGGTTTTCTGCACAACTGTCAGGTCAGCAGTCTTTCCCATAATTGTGATTCCTACTGAAACAGACAGAGAGACCATTTAAAGGCTCAGGAACCCTTTGCAGGTGTTATGGCTTAATTAGCTGATTAGAGTGGGACACTTTGAGCCTAGAATATTGCACCTTTTCACAATATTCTAAATATCTGAGATTGTGGATTTAGGGTTTTCATGAGCTGTAAGCCATAATCATCACAATTATGACAAATCACGGCTTGAACTATCTTGCTTTGCATGTAATGAGTCTATCTCATATATTAATTTCACCTTTTAAGTTGTATTAGTGAAATAAATGAACTTGTGCACAATATTCAAATTTTTCGAGTATTAAGCCCCGTACACACGGTCGGACTTTTGGCTAACAAACTTCATTTTGAGCAAGTTGGACCAACAATCCGACCAAGTGTACGCTCCATCGGACAAACTTTTTTTGCTTTTTTCTTGTTTTCATCGGACAAAAGTTGGGTCTGCAAACGGACAAACTTTTGCCCAACAAAAGTCCGATGGAGCAAAGTCCGACCGTGTGTACAGAAAACCATCAGACTTTTGTCCGATGGACAAAACAACTAATGTTAAAATTAACCAACAATAGCAGAAGTTGACCAAAGGGTGGCGGTAAAGAGCAGAAAAGAGCAGAAAAACCACGTGATGTTGCAAAAAGTTTTGGGAAAGTTTGCAGAAAAGTCAGAGCGTGTGTATGCTATGGGTGTTCCTGACCAACTCCGTTCGGACAAAAAAACACGGAAAAGTCTGATGGAAGTCCGACCGTGTGTATGGGGCTTTACTTGTATTAGATATATGACTGTAAACTGGTAAAGGCAAAATGACAGATAAAAAAAAAATATGACATGTATAAAATAAAAGTCAAATGAAACTGTATCACTTAAGCCTGTTCAAATAAACAATCACATAATAGGTTTAATAATACAATGATTACATTAAATTATGGTCTTGCGAAAGCCAGCATTCCTGTCCTCTGGTATTCAATGCTGGAAGGTTGGTGGGTACCTATAGCAGTGTTCATGCCCCATCCTGGTAATGTGGACAGTGATGTCGAAGAGAGGGGAGGCAACAAGAATGGTCAGAGATCAGCATGCAGAGCAGGTTCAGAGGACCACATCTCCCAACCAGAACCAGAGAGGAGGAATATCACAGGGCTGCAGATTAAGGTAAGTATTAGTGGGTGACAGAACCTTTATTTTGGAAAATAAGTTACACATTGTGGCCATACTTGTGTGTTAAAGTGTGACTGTTTGATCCCATTCAAAATACATAAAGCGGAATCTTCTCAACTTGGCAAGATCTCTTTAGTTTTGTTTGTTTTTTTCATTCTGAAAGCCTATGCACTTATACTTCAGTTCTAGTACAAATAGTATTTGTTACATATAAAAAATGTGTATGCATACATTTATTTTCATGTGATTTTTAATTCATATAATGGTAAAATCCTGTAATGCAATGACCTGCTACTATGGGTTTCTGAAGAAAGAACTTTTCAGTTATCAGCAGTTACATTACTCACAAATTATTCACCACCAACCTTCCTGGTCATGGGATGTATAATATATCTATGTTTGCTTTAGACTTGCTTCTTCTTTACTCTGGTATGTGGCATTAGGGATGAGCCAAACACCCCCCGGTTCGGTTCGCATCCAGAACATGCGAACGGACCGAAAGTTTGCGCGAACTTTCGAACCCCGTTAAAGTCTATGGGACTCAAACGTGAGAAATCAAAAGTGCGAATTGCAAGTTATAGTCGTAAAAAGGGTATGGGGACTCGGGTCCTGCCCCAGGGTACATGTATCAATGCCAAAAAAAGTTTTAAAAACTGAAGTTTTTTTGGGAGCAGTGATTTTAATGATGCTTAAAGTGAAAAAATAAAAGTGAAATATTCCTTTTAAATTTCATACCTGGGGGGTGTCTATAGAATGCCTGTAAAGTGGCGCGTGTTTCCCGTGTTTAGAACTGTCCCTTCACAAAATGACATTTCTAAAGGAATAAAAGTCATTTAAAACTGCTTACGGCTTTAATATAATGTCTGGTCCCAGCAATATGGATGAAAATCATTGAGAAAAATGGCATGGGTACCCCCCCAGCCCATTACCAGCCCCTCTGCGTCTTGCATGGATATTAAGGGGAACCCCGCACCCAAAATAAAAAAAAGGAAAGGCGTGGGGCCCCCAGGCCCTATATACTCTGAACAGCAGTATACAGGCGGTGCAAACAAGACAGGGACTGTAGGTTTGTTCTTAGGTAGAATCTGTTTGTAATTTTGAACTGGTACATTTTTAAAGTGTAGCTCCAGACAAAAAATCTATTTCTAAGTTTTTTGGAAAACATAGGGAAGGGTTATCACCCCTGTAACATTTGTTTTGCTGTCTGTGCCCCTGTTCAGATTTCACCTCACTTTCTGTCCCAATGACAATTGGATTTTGAAAATTTTGGGTTTTTAGTGAAACAAGGATTGGTGATAAAGCATAAGTGGAGAGGAGACACGTTTTTCACATATTAACTCTTACAGAAGAGAATTTCCCTTCCTAGGGGTAGATTTCCTCTCACTTCCTGTTGTCTCCCTCCGTTTGTAAGTAGGAGTCGTTTGAAAGTCTGATGTTTGAAAGTAGGGGCCTGCCCTATATACTCTGCAGAAATTTGGGCCTTAGGTGTTGGTGTTGGCACAACACTGTAAGGCCTCACAGTTACTGTTGATGGGCGCAGGAACAGGCCCTGCTGTGAAATATTAGATCAAGAATTGTAATTACATGCCCCTGTTGAACAGGGTCGGAAAAATTGGGCCTTTGGTGGTGGAAGGTATGGTGGTGTTGCCACAACACTGTAAGCCCTCACAGTTACTCTTGGTGGGCGCAGGAACGGGCCCTGCTGTGAAATATTAGATCAAGAATTGTAATTACATGCCCCTGTTCAAAATTGGGCCTTAGGCACAGGTGTTGGTGCCACAACCGGTGTCACAGAAACTCTAGTTGGAGCGCATGAATGAGCCCTGCTGCAAAGTATTGCATCAAAAATTGTAATTACACGCCCAAGTTAAACAGGGGCAGAAAATGTGGGCCTTAGGCACTGGTGCTGGTGCCACAACACTGCAACCCCTCACAGATACTCTAGTTGGAGCGCAGGAATGAGCCCTGCTGCAAAGTATTGCAGCAAAAATTGTAATTACACGCCCCTGTTAAACAGAGGCAGAAAAATTGGGGCCTTAGCCACTGGTGGCAGTGCCCAGAAACAAAAATTTTCTTACAAGCTATCAGCATGAACATTGAGGAGGAAGAGGATAGTCACTCAGTATAACAGGATAGTCACTCAGCATCAGCATAGGCAGTCTTGAAGGGATGTGACATTAAAAAAAAAATATTCGGTTACATCAGCTTGGTAGCTGGTGATCCAAGACTGATTCCTCTGCTCCCTCTGCGGCGGCTGGATAAGGTCCGCAACCTTACCCGTGTAACGTGGGTCAAGGAGGGTTGCCAGCCAGGAATGATCCCTCTCCTTGATACCATGAATACGAGGATCCTTTCGCAGGCTTTTCAGGATCAGGGAGGCCATGCAGCGTAGGTTTGCTGAGGTATTCGGTCCGGAGTCCTCTGGGTCACTAAGGACAACATGATCCTCCAGTCACCTCCTACCAGCCACATACAAGTCCATGGGTTTCTGGGGACTGTAAATGATCCCTTGAAGACTGCTTCTGATGCTGAGAGCTAGGCTCCACCTCCATGCTGACACAATCCTCCTCTTCCTCCTCGTCCTCTTCCTGTGTGATCGGCGGACCTGCAGGAACACTGTCTGGATAAAGGGGGCCTTGAGAGGTAAGGAAGTCCTCTCTTCCTCCCTCTGTTCTGCCTCAAGTGCCCTGTCCATTATTCCACACAGCGTGTGCTCCAACAGGTGGACAAGAGGGACAGTGTCACTGATGCATGCACTGTCACTGCTCACCATCCTCGTGGCCTCCTCAAATGGTGACAGGAAAGTGCATGCATCCCTGATTATGACCCAGTGGCGTGGCAAAAAAAAACAAGCTCGCCTGACCCTGTCCTGGTGCCATAGTCGCACAGGTACTCATTGATGGCCTTCTGCTGCGTGTGCAGCCGCTGCAGCATGGCCAACGTTGAGTTCCACCTGGTGGGCATGTCACAGATTAGGCGGTTCTTGGGCAGGTTGTATTCCTTTTGGAGGTCAGCCAGCTGAGCACTGCCATTATATGACTGGTGGAAATGCACACAGACTTACCTGGCCTGCCTCAGGACATCCTGTAAGCCCGGGTACCTGCCCAAGAACCACTGCACCACCAAGTTAAGGACGTGAACCAAACAGGGCACATGGGTCAGCTGTCCCTGTTGGAGGGCGGAGAGGAGGTTGGTGCCATTGTTGCAAACCACCATTCCTTTCTTAAGCTGGCGTGGCATCAACCACCTCTGAGCCTGCCCCTGCAGAGCTGACAGAATCTCTGCCCCAGTGTGGCTCCTGTCCCCCAAGCACACCAGCTCAAGCACTGCATGTCATTTTTTTGCCTGCGTACTTGCGTAGCCCCTTGAACGCCTACTGAGCACCGCTGGTTCTGAGGACAAATTAGCATAGGAAGAGGCCATGGAGGAAGAAGAAGGAGGAGAGAGGTGTGTCAGAATTACCACCAGTAGCATTTTGGAGGCGTGGCGGCGGAACAACCTCCAACACTACTGCACCCTGTCCTGCATCCTTCCCAGCTGCCAGCAGAGTCACCCAGTGGGCCGTGAAAGATAGGTAACGTCCCTGTCCATGCCTGCTGGACCATGACTCTCCTGTAGTCCAAGAGAGGGGCGAGCACGACACTCCACACCAGGAAGAAAGCCTTGCATTACTGTGTGGAGTTACAGACAGAAGAACAGGAAGTGAGGATTTCTCAGAAGAAATAAGGACATTTAAAAGCAAAATCGAAGTATGAGGTAAGTGAAGGAGGACTGCTCTAAGGTAAAGGAAAATATTTAGGAAAAAAAATTGTACCTTTACAACCCCTTTAATTTGGATGTGATATGTGATTCCTTATTATGCTCTGCTGGCGTCTGAGAGTAGTGAATATCTCCGCCAGACACTGAAAGAGTGGACCAGTAATCAGCTGCTAGAAATCATTCATTTAGCTCACTCCTGGGTTGATCAGGGCTGTATGCTGTTTGGGCATGTTCAGCCTTTAATCCAAATCTGCACAGGGCTGGCTTTGCCTTGCATTCCAGAGGGCCATGATGATTTTTCTCCCCCTTTCAGTATTAATCAGGTCACATCACTGGTATGGCTTCTGGAAGATGACTCCCCTTACTTTTTTGAACATTACACAGCTTGTTCCCAGCAGGTGATAATAGAATGTGTTGATTCTGTATAATCCCTTGTCAGACAGGCAGTATGTAACCCGCAGTTTGTGCAACCACTGCTCTTAGCATGGTCTGATATTTTGCAATCAGCCCCAGCCAGCCCCCAACAAATCACCTCTGCCATCAGACACCAACCTACCCAAATGTGTGTTTCTTCATCATCCATGGCAACCCCAGTCGCAGTTCAGTACACACTGCTTCCCACCAGATACCAATATCCAGTCTCTGCTCCCTGTACCTATCCTGCATTCAACCCACCTGCCTCTTCTCAGCTGCCTACAAACCCACAAGAACTTCCTCCAGCTACTGTTACCTCTTCTCTATCGAATCCCAATCCTCCTTTCCAGTCTGCTGCACCCCTTACCTACAGGGCTTCAGTGGCTAAGCCAAAGAAAAAATGAAAGTTCTTCCCAACCAAAATGATCCTGCCAGTAATCCAACCTGCCTCCACACCAATCAAACTGCTTCAGTCTAACACCCCAGTGCCTGCTGTTTAGCCTGACGCCCCAGTTCCTGTACCAGCCTGAAGTTCCTGTACCAGCCTGCCAGCCTGAAGTTCCTGTACCAGCCTGCCAGCCTGAAGTTCCTGTACCAGCCTGCCAGTCTGAAGTTCCTGTACCAGCCTGCCAGTCTGAAGTTCCTGTACCAGCCTGCCAGCCTGAAGTTCCTGTACCAGCCTGCCAGCCTAAAGATCCGGTGCCCATTTCCCGACTTGAGGTTGTGGTGCCCGTTTCCCGGCTTGAGGATGTGGTGCCCGTTTCCCGACTTGAGGATGTGGTGCCCGTTTCCCGACTTGAGGATGTGGTGCCCGTTTCCCGGCTTGAGGATGTGGTGCCCGTTTCCCAGCCTGAGGATGTGGTGCCCGTTTCCCGGCTGGAGGATGTGGTGCCCGTTTCCCGGCTTGAGGTTGTGGTGCCCGATTCCCGGCTTGAGGTTGTGGTGCCCGTTTCCCGGCCTGAGGTTGTGGTGCCCGTTTCCCGGCCTGAGGTTGTGGTGCCCATTTCCCAGCCTGAGGTTGTGGTGCCGTTTCCCGGCCTGAGGATGTGGTGCCCGTTTCCCGGCATGAGGATGTGGTGCCCGTTTCCCGGCTTGAGGTTGTGGTGCCCGTTTCCTGGCCTGAGGAGCCCACGGCCCAGTCTGATGTGTCCCTGTCTGCTGCCCAGCTCGATTACCCGAAGCTTGCTGCCCAGCTCGATGTCCCGGAGCCTGCTGCCCAGCCTGATGTGTTCCTGTCCGCTGCCCAGCCTGAGATGTTCTTGTCTGCTACCCAACCTGATGTGCCACTGTCGGCTGCTCAGCTTGATGTGCCCGTGCCCGCTGCCCAGCCTGATGAGTTCCTTCCCACCACCAAGACTGAGATGTTCCTGCCCGCTGCCAAGCCTGAGATGTTCCTGCCCGCTGCCAAGCCTGAGATGTTCCTGCCTGCTGCCAAGCCTGAGATGTTCCTGCCGGCTACCCAGCCTGACGTACCTTTTGCCCAGCCTGATGTGTCCGTACCCGCTGCTCAGCTCGAGCTGCACCCTGCCCGGTTTAAAGCCATGGACCTTCCTCATGCTCAACCTGTTGTGACTTTGTCTACTGCCCGGCTTGACGCCATAGACTTTCTACAGCAACGGCTGGTTGGAGCGCCCGGAGGTCGCTCCTTTGAGGAGCTGTACTGTAAGGAAAGGATCCATCCGCTGGTAATATTTATCATCTGGCGTGCAGTACTGAGGTCCACCAGCAGGTGTCTCCTGGCAGTTTTGAACTGTCAGGAGAACTTCTCTCTGCTGGTGTTATGTCATCCTTGGGCCGCAGTACTGGTGTCCACCAGCGGATGGATCCTGGCAGTGTGGTGCAGATGTTACTTCCTGAAATCAGGGGTCACCTGAGCCTGTTAGCAGGTATAATATAAATACCCGGCAAGTGCACACACACACTGCCCTGGTATCGTCCTCGTGCCCTGATCTGTACCTGCTGCCTGTTTACCTGAACCTGTTTCTGTATCTGCTTCCTGAGTTCCTGATCCTGTCTCCCTGTCCTGACCCATCCATCCATCCTCTCCCTGTCCTGTGTTCCTTACCCCATCTGCTGATCTCCCTGTGTATGACCTTGGCCTGGCTAACGTTTATGTTTCTGGAATATCCCTTTGTCCATCTGCCTACCTGCTGTGTATGACCCTGGCCTGGCTATTGTATATGATTCTGGCATTTCCCATTTATTGCACATATCTGTTGTTATTTGTGAGTCTCTGTCTGTTGGTTGGTTTGCTGCACTGTATCATATTGGAGGTGGTTATACTTATATTATTCACTCACCTAAATAAATCTTTATTTTTTCACTTATTTGTGTTTGGTGTTGCAATGTTGCTAGCCACACAGTTCTGGTCACACCCGGTACATGACACGCACATTCCACAAACTCACGGAAGGGGCCAGAGTCTACCAACTGAAAAGGCATTGAACTGCTGGGCATGTGGATGGCTGGGAGCGAATTTCTTTCGGCGGTGCAGCAGCTGGGGCAGGGAAATTTGCCTGGTACAATCAGACGTTGGTGTACCGATAGAAGATTGCCCGCAAGTACTTGGCAGTGACACACCTAATTCTACACCCTCATTCCTCTCAGTGCAGGTTTCTGAGAGGACTGAAGGTATAGTGGGGTTGGAGATCCCAGCTGATGAGGAGCAAGGAGAGGTCCACTTTGTTCTTTGGGGTGGGTCTTTTATGTATACTTGCCAACGGACTGCATGGCAGGTCGACATATGTCTGGTCAAGCATGTGGTGCCCAAGCGGCTGATGTTTTGGCCACGTGAGATACGCTTCAGACATATGTTGCAAATAGCAATGGTGCGATCTGCTGCACACGTCTGAAAAAAGGCCCACATCAAAGAACTTTTGGAATAACGCGCAAAGACAGCAGCGACCTGCACATGCGGAGCTCTGCGGTGTGATGAAGTCGGTGTGCTGCCCTTAAGCTAGCCCCTGCAGGGATTCCTGCCTCATTGGAGATGTGCCTCCTCCTCCTCTCTCCTATCAGGCACCCATGTATAGTCAGTGACCTCATCATCCCCTCTCCCCTCGTCACTGGAGCAAACCTGTCAGTATGCTGCAGCTGGGGGAACATGACTACCAGTTTGCTGTCCTTCTTGGGCACCCCCTCTCTCTGGGCTCACGTTACTGCCTTCCTCAAACTGGGTACTATCATCGGAGCCTTCAAAACGCTGCGCATCCTTCTGCAGCATGTACCCAACACTGTGGTCAAACAGTTTGGGGGACTCCTCAGGACATGGTGGGGCTAGGGAAGGAGGGACTGATGCAATTGAGCCAATGGAAGAGGCCGCTTTGGCAGCTGCTTTGGCAGACAAAGTACCCTGAGGCTGAGTGAGAGAGGATGAGGAGGATGAGGACGGCTTGGTTATCCACTCTACCAAGTCTTCAGCATGTTGCGGCTCAACACGGCCAGCTGCCAAAAGAAAGGACAAGCATGCCCCACAGCCACGTGTTGATGAGGATGCACCGTGTCCACGACCAGCACTGTTGCCTCTAGACACAGAGCCTGCTTGCCCTCTTTTATTGGCCTGTGAGTGGCTGCCTCTCCTTGTTGGCCTTCCAGACATACTGTATTTGATGTATTGGAATAGGTACACAAGGAATTGTCTGCAGTCAGCTTTAGCTGCACACTGTGCCCAGTATACAGTACACTGACTTAATATACTGCAGCTTAGCTCAACTGCCTGCCTGTATTATTAGTACGAATAGAATAACAGGAACGCTCTGCAATGAGATCTAGCTAAACTGTATACAGTATATATATATATATATACAAAGTGTGCAGTGCATATATATATATATATATATATATATATATTAAATATACTGGATCTAACTAGCTCAATCAACTGCCTGCTTAATCTAGCTATTGCTAACTGAAATAGAACAAAAATCTCTCTGTCATGCCTTTAGTAAAAAGGCTTGAATTTTTCCTATTTTTTCTGGTTTAATAACATTTAATCTATGTTGCCATCTAGTGGCCGTTTTGTATAACTGCATCTATTTTCATAAGCAATATTAGAAGAGTTAGCTAGTTTGGGACTTGCAAGCCTCCGTACTTTCAATCCCATCAGGCCTTGCGTCACCTTCTTCAGCCATTTCATCTTTTTCCCTGGAAGCATGCACATGGACTGCTAAGATATATGTTCCAGCCTTCAGAAACCTCTCCGGTATGTCTACTATTTATGTACTCAGCTAGGCAGATAGATAGGGAGGCACTAATTGTACTATCTTTACTAATTGTATTTGTCTGTATCTGTTACAGTTTTACTCTATCTTGTATTAATAAAAGTTCAAAAGGATTCTACGCCTACCGGAATGCATTGGTATGAGAGGAGTTATCAGTGTGCCCAAATACACCTCAGCCACGTGTAGTGAGGGGCATAACAGTAAAACGGAGGCTTCTAAGCACGGCTAGCATACAGAACAGCAGTAAAACAAAGGCTTCTAAACAGTGGCGGCTGGTGCTCAAAATTTTTGGGGGGGCGCAAACAAACTGAAAAAAAAAATATCAATTGCCGTCACTGTGCCCATTAAACGCAGCCACTGTGCCCAAACGCCACCAGTTTGCCCCCTCAAATACAGCCAGTTTGTTTCCATATACAGCCAGTGTGCCCCCATATATATATAACCAGTGTGCCCCCATATATACAGCCAGTGTGCCCCCATATACAGCCAGTGTGCCCCCATATACAGCCAGTGTGCCCCCATATACTGCCAGTGTGCCCCCATATACTTCCAGTGTGCCCCCATATATATATAGCCAGTGTGCCCCCATATACAGCCAGTTTGTCCCCATATATATAGCCAGTGTGCCCCCATATACAGCCAGTTTGTCCCCATATACAGCCAGTTCCCCCCAAATGCAGCCAGTTTGTCCCCCATAAACAGCCAGTTCCCCCCAAATGCAGCCAGCGTGTCCCCCATATACAGCCAGTTCCCCCCAAATGCAGCCCGCGTGTCCCCCATATACAGCCAGTTCCCCCCAAATGCAGCCAGTTTGTCCCCCATATACAGCCAGTTCCCCCCAAATGCAGCCAGCGTGTCCCCCATATACAGCCAGTTCCCCCCATATTCAGCCAGTTCCCCCCCATATACAGCCAGTTCCCCCCATATTCAGCCAGTTTGTCCCCCCATATACAGCCAGTTCCCCCCATATACAGCCAGTTCAACCCAAATGCAGGCAGCGTGTCCCCCATATACAGCCAGTTCCCCCCATATTCAGCCAGCGTGTCCCCCATATACAGCCAGTTCCCCCCATATTCAGCCAGTTTGTCCCCCATATACAGCCAGTTCCCCCCATATTCAGCCAGTTTGTCCCCCCATATACAGCCAGTTCCCCCCATATACAGCCAGTTCCCCCCAAATGCAGCCAGCGTGTCCCCCATATACAGCCAGTTCCCCCCATATTCAGCCAGTTTGTCCCCCATATTCAGCCAGTTCCCCCCATATTCAGCCAGTTTGTGCCCCATATTCAGCCAGTTTGTGCCCCATATTCAGCCAGTTTGTCCTCCAAATGCAGCCTGTCCCCCCCCCCCCCCAGCCCTGCACTTACCTTCCTCGGTCCGCGCCGTCCTCTCCCGCCCTCGATGTCGCTTCAGCCAATCAGGTTACCGGTAACCAGATCCGGTGAACCTGATTGGCTGAAACCTCCACACAGTCTTCTTCCTGGAACGCACCCCTGTGCATACCTGGGAGGAGTTTTTGGAAGCCGAATACAGCGTGAGAGCTGTATTCGGAAAGCCTATCAGAGCCGCTGGCTCTGATAGGCACTTCCAAGTCACACCCACCGCCGGCCGCCGCTCTAATTCATATGGCCGGCTCTCACCAGGAGGCCGGCCATATGTATAGTGGGCAGCGCGGCAGCGGTGACAATACACAGATTCATGCAATGCATGAACCTGTGTATTGTCTTTCAGTGGCGGTGCGGGAGCGAGAGGGGGCGGCGCTCCGGCGCCCTCTATGGACGCACCGCCACTGCTTCTAAGCATGGCTAGCATACAGAACGCCAGTAAGACAGCAGTGTTATCAGCTTCCATACAGCGAGACACCATGTCACAGACAAAGTCAGAGCACTTCGCGACAAGGTCAGAAGTCTACTCCACGAGCTCAAAGAGGTCAGTGAAAAGCGAAACAATCGCCATTGCCCGCGCAAAAGCAGAATCTGCAAAAGTAAAGGCTGCCTTTGCTGAAAAAGAGATGCAAATGAAATTAGAGAAGCTACGCATAGAAACTGAGTTAGAGAAGTTGGCTGTAGAGAAGGAAGCAGCAGCAGCAGTCGCTGAGGCAGACATCTTAGAGGAATTTGCAAAGCCCACCAGTGAGCGGCTCAGCAACGTACTTGGAAAAAATTCAGTTCCTGACGACAGTACAGAGCGTACCTCAGAATATGTGTGGCGACACGCTGAACCAGACAACTGCCCGCTTACAGCGCCAAGAGCGGAATCAACCCCCGCCATTCACACGCCTTATATCAAGCAAGAAAGTAAACACGCACTCAGTCAGTTTTCAGCACATTCTGCATCCAGACTATCAAAACACTACGTCACAGTTGACCAAATTGAAAATGAAGAACGACAGTCTAAAAGATACAGCGACAGTATCCCTGATAACCGCAACTATCCACCAAGTTCCTGGCACAATAGAGCGCCCCCTGGCTACTCACACAACGATCAAGGTATGTCAGATTTCTTCAAGTTCTTAGCACAACGTGAACTGTTAGCAAAGGGACTTGCAAAGTTTAACGATCGCCCTGAAAGTTATAGAGCATGGCGTTCGTCCTTCAGAAATGCAACAAGGGATCTTGATTTTAAAGCAAGTGAAGTAGCCGATCTCTTAGTCAATTGGCTGGGGAATGAGTCATCAGAACATGCAAGGAGAATCAGAGACATTAACATTAATTACCCAACCAAAGGGCTGAGCATGATATGGGAGAGGATTGATGAATGTTACGGTTCCCCAGAAGTTATAGAAAACTCTCTTTTTAAAAGAATAGAGGACTTTCCCAAGATTCCTAACAAAGGCTTCCAGAAGCTGAGAGACTTGAGTGACCTAGTTACAGAACTACAAATAGCCAAAGCAGAAGGAGACTTGCCAGGCCTTGCCTTTCTGGACACAGCCCGTGGCGTTAACTCTATAGTGCAAAAGCTACCTTACAACCTTCAAGAAACCTGGGTTACACGAGGCTCCGACTACAAGCAAAAGCACAACGTCCCCTTCCCACCATTCTCTTATTTTGTGGACTTTATTCGCCAGCAAGCAAAGGTTAAAAATGATCCTAGTTTTGACATCTCATCATCTGACTCTGCCTTCCCTAGGTCAAGTAAGCCTGCTCCAACCCGCAACTTCAAAGACGCACCTGTTGCAGTACGCAAAACAAGTGTATCTCCAGCTCAGAATCCAAGCAGAGAGTGTCTTCTTCACAAGAAGCCTCATTCGTTGTTAAAGTGCAGAGGTTTTAGAGAAAAGACTCTCCAAGAGCGCAGAACCTTCCTCAAAGAAAACAGAATTTGTTACAGGTGCTGCACATCAACTTCTCACCTTGGGAGAGACTGCAAGGTGAGCATCAACTGCTCTGAGTGCAACAGCACAGAGCACAACACAGCTCTGCATCCAGGGCCAGCGCCATGGACTCTTACCCCCTCACCCCAGGTGGAAGAGCACGGCGGGGAGCAACAAGACACAGTACCTCCTGTAGTTACACCCCAGTGCACCCAAGTCTGTGGAGAATGTCTGTCTAACAAATCCTGCTCTAAGATTTGTCTTGCTACAGATTACCCCATGGGTCGCAGAGAAACGGCAGTGAAGCTATACGTGATCTTGGACGATCAAAGCAACAGATCACTCGCCAGCTCAGCCTTCTTTTGACACCTTCAAAATCAAGGAAGCCGGCTCGTCATACTTACTCAAGACTTGTACTGGGGTAAGTGAAGAAACTGGGAGAAGAGCCATTGGTTACCAAATCGAATCCTTTGATGGTCAGACAACCCTGCCTCTGCCAACTCTAATCGAGTGCAATCAGTTCCCAACGGACAGAGAGGAGATCCCTACGCCAGAGGTGGCACTTCATCACGGACATCTGAAGGGCATAGCACATCTCATCCCTGAACTGGATCCCCAGGCTGAGATAGCGTTTCTCCTTGGGAGGGACATCATCAGAGTTCACAAGGTGAGAAAACAAATCAATGGTCCCCACAACTCCCCCTATGCCCAGAAGCTAGATCTAGGATGGGTCATCATAGGCAACGTATGCCTAGGAAGTGTTCACAAACCAACCAGCGTGAACTCTCTCTTTACAAAGACACTAGAAGGTGGATGTCCATCCCTATTTCAGCCTTGCACCAACAGATTCCTCATAAGAGAGAAGCCTGCCAGTGTAATTCATTCAAACCCTTATACCACAAATCTTCTTTGTGATGAAGACAGAGATCATCTAGGGTGCTCAGTTTTCCAAAATACTAAAGAAGATCACAAAATTGGACCATCTATTGAAGATCATATCTTCTTGGAGATAATGAGACAGGGATTCTACAAAACCAATGAAAACAGCTGGGTGGCACCCCTGCCTTTCAGAGCGCAGAGACCCTGTCTTGCTAATAACAGAGAACAAGCTTTGAAACGCTTTTCTTCCCTCAGATCCAATTTCCAAAAGAAACCAGAAATGAAAGGACATTTCTTCTCATTCATGAGTAAGATGTTTGAGAATGACCATGCTGAGATAGCTCCACCTCTAGAAGACGATGAAGAGTGCTGGTACCTGCCAATCTTCGGCGTCTACCACCCCAAGAAGCCAGGTAAAATCCGGGTAGTGTTTGACTCCAGCTCTCGGCATCAAGGAATCTCACTAAATGATGTCCTCCTAAAGGGACCAGACCTCAACAACACACTTCTTGGTGTCCTCATCAGATTCCGCAAGGAAGCAGTTGCCATAGTTGCAGCCATTCAGCAAATGTTTCACAGCTTCCAAGTCAAGGAAGAATACAGGAACTTCTTGAGATTCCTATGGTTCAAAGACAATGACCCTACTAAAAACATTACAGAATACCGCATGAAGGTACACGTTTTTGGTAACTGTCCATCTCCTGCTGTTGCCATCTATGGACTTAAGCTATCTGCCCAAGAAGGTGAGAAAGACGTTACACAGTTTATTGAAAGAGACTTTTATGTAGACGATGGTCTGAAATCACTTTCTTCACCCGAAGCTGCAATAAGTCTAATCAAGAGGACTCAAAGTACACTTGCCTCTTCAAATCTCAGACCGCATAAGATAGCATCAAACAGCAAAGTCGTCATGGAGGCCTTCCCTTCCCAAGATTATGCCAGTGACTTCAAAGATCTGGACTTAGCAACAGACTCCCTTCCTATGCAACGCAGCCTAGGACTCAACTGGGACCTCAAGTCTGACACCCTTACCTTTCAGGTTGACCAAGAGCCAAAGCCCTTCACACGGCGAGGTGTTTTATCCACCATCAACAGCCTGTATGATCCACTCGGGTTTGTAGCACCGGTTACCATCCAAGGTAAGATTCTGCTTAGAGAGCTCACCGCAGACACATGTGATTGGGATTCTCCACTACCTCCTGAGAAAGAGACATTATGGGTAACATGGAGAGACTCTTTAAAGACTTTATCCAACCTACACGTACATAGACCATACACCCACTTTCCTCCTGCAAGGGTTCAGTCTAGAAAGTTATGTGTATTCTGTGATGCTTCAGTTAAAGCAATAGGAGCAGTAACCTACCTCAAGTCAGTAGACATTGAGGGCCAAGTTCATATTGGGTTTGTTATGGGCAAGGCCAAGCTAGCACCATGTCCTGAAACCACCATTCCAAGATTGGAACTGTGTGCTGCTGTACTAGCAGTAGAACTAGCAGAACTTATTACATCTGAGATGGATCTAGAACTCGAGGACACAGAGTTTTACACAGACAGCAAGGTAGTGTTGGGCTACATTTACAACGAAAGTAGAAGATTCTATGTCTATGTACACAACAAAGTCCTTAGAATCAGGAAGTCAACACAGCCCACCCAGTGGCGTTATGTCTCAACTGATCATAACCCAGCGGATCATGCTACAAGGTCTGTGCCAGCATCCCGTCTCAAAGACACTACATGGCTCACAGGACCACCCTTCCTGTACAAGCCAGAGCCTACCACTCCAGTAAGGGAGACATATGTACTGTTAGAACTTGAATCTGACTCAATGTTTCTACAATTGGGAACTTTGAAACTCACACATGAGACACTGACAACTTTCATGGCTGAAGTATCAGCTATAATGAATGCCAGACCCTTGACATCTATACCCAATGATCCCGAAGATCCTTTCTTGCTTACACCTTCCACTTTACTCACTCAGAAAGTTGAGGTGATCACAGCTCCTTCAGTCAATCTGGACCCAAAGGACTTATACAAATGTCAATGGAAAAGAGTACAAGTTTTAGCTGACACATTTTGGAACAAGTGGAAGAAACAATACTTGTCTAATCTACAGACTAGGAACAAATGGCAAGACAGCAAGCCCAACTTAGAGCCTGGTGCCATCGTTCTCATGAAAGACTCTCAATCTAGGAGAAACGAGTGGCCTTTGGTTCTGATAACCCTAGTGTTTCCCAGTGAAGATGGAAACGTCAGGAAAGTTGAACTTAAGGTCATTAGGCAAGGCCAGCCTAAACTTTTCCTCAGACCTGTTTCTGAACTTATTTTGTTACTCTCCTCTGAAGTGCCATGATATGTGGTTTCCGTGGGAATGCACGTGGGGAGTGTCATGCCTTTAGTAAAAAGGCTTGAATTTTTCCTATTTTTTCTGGTTTAATAACATTTAATCTATGTTGCCATCTAGCGGCCGTTTTGTATAACTGCATCTATTTTCATAAGCAATATTAGAAGAGTTAGCTAGTTTGGGACTTGCAAGCCTCCGTACTTTCAATCCCATCAGGCCTTGCGTCACCTTCTTCAGCCATTTCATCTTTTTCCCTGGAAGCATGCACATGGACTGCTAAGATATATGTTCCAGCCTTCAGAAACCTCTCCGGTATGTCTACTATTTATGTACTCAGCTAGGCAGATAGATAGGGAGGCACTAATTGTACTATCTTTACTAATTGTATTTGTCTGTATCTGTTATGGTTTTACTCTATCTTGTATTAATAAAAGTTCAAAAGGATTCTACGCCTACCGGAATGCATTGGTATGAGAGGAGTTATCAGTGTGCCCAAATACACCTCAGCCACGTGTAGTGAGGGGCATAACACTCTCTCTCTCTCTCTTTGTCTGTCTCTAAACGTCGCCGGAACAAACTACACAAGGCTGACACACAGACGGCCTTATATAGTGTGGGGAGTGTACTTAGTCCCCCTGAGTCATGATTGGCCAAAGGCACCCTGGCTTTGGCCAATTATGCTCTCTGTGCTGACGGCGCTGTGATTGGCCAAAGCATGCGGGTCATAGTGCATGCTTGGACAATCATCAGCCAGCAATGCACTGCGATGACGCAGTGCATTATGCGCCATGACGCGCACCTCGAATTTGGCGCGAACAGCCCTTGATGTTCGTAATTCGGCGAATGCCCGAACAGGCTATGTTCGAGTCGAACGTGCATTCGACTCGAACATGAAGCTCATCCCTATGTGGCATAGCAGTCATCTGAAATATACCACACCAATGACTAATGAGCAAAATATGTTACAGGCTCAGATAAATGGCAGGACAACTTTCTTAACAATATTATATTGGAGAAATGTGATAAAATGCATAATTCTTAGTTCAGTACCATCTTCAAGTTTAAGAAGGCTTGTATGTATTATTAGTCATAAGGGAACTTACGCTGTTCAATGGTTTGTGAGCCTGTACAACATTTCCAACCTGTTTAATTTCATTTGTCTAGTTTAACAAACTAATTTAGAACCATATCCATTAATGCTACTCTTCAATGGAAAGGTTCTTAATGCAGATAAATATTAAAAAAGCATATATAATTTGTCAGGAAGATTGTTAGACATTGTTAGTATTCACCTGGAAAGCTCTTCTAATAAGACAGAAAATGAAAGGCAAAGCGGGAAAAACAGTATATCACTTGGCATACCTCTCATGTACATACAGTATGTACATTGAAATCTAAAAGGAAAAATGTTGATAGAATATGGACCCGATAGCTATAGACTAGTATTTGTGGCAAACCCTAGACTAGTTCTTAACTGTATGCACTTGGAAAAGTTTAGAACACTACTTACTTACTCTGTACAGTATGGTTGGCATTCTGACTACAACCAATAATGGCCCTAAAGGTCTAATTAATTCTCCAATACAATTCAATATATTGATGAATGTACCCTTTAGAAATGCATTTGGTTATATATTAATATGTACATCATTATAAAATGCACTCCCACATCAGTTATATTGAAAGGTTTGAAAAATGTATGAAAATGTGTAAAATTCAATATAAAATGTAGACATACAAACTGTCTTCATGTAATATGTCACAATGAGGTACATGTACTGCTGTTCTACCCTTTTGGCATCTTGTTAAAAGTGAATGAGACTTCACAGAAAGCGTTATGGCTATACTACATCATAAGTTTCTCACAGCTATATGAAGAAATGCAATTGAAATGTCACATGCAAACTTTGATATTATCAGGTTGTCTTCTACTGTCAGAGTTGCTTTTCCATTTGCTTCTTTGCGTGCCATCTTTTTACTGGCATTGCCACATGAATCAACCTATTTCATCTCAACCAGAAGTGTTATGTACTCGATATTTGACTGTCTAGAGGTAGATATCGCATAGGATTAGAATTCATTTTCTGACTGCAAAATATATTTGCGGCCACTGGGTAGCGTGTCTACAACTTGTTTTGTACACATAGGCGTGTGCAGCCTATTGCATTAGGGTGTGCACCCCAAATCTCAACACATACTACCGATCACTCACGATGAAAGGGAAGGGGCCGGTAAGTTACATATTTACCTGTCCCTTAGCCCACTCATCCTAAAACATCCCCAGCGGCAACAGCCGGTGGGAGAGGGGAGTATGGAAGCTGGAAGCGCTGCGAGGGGAAGGAGGGGGGGAGCCAGGGCAGTAGGGGGAATCTGTGCTGCACAGTGTGATTAGGGTGTGCCTGGGCACACCTGGCACACCCTGTGCGCACGCCTATGTTTGTACAGTTATTATCGAGCCCTAGTCTTTTTTCATTGTTCTCATCCCGAGCTATGTTCTGCTGGTGTTGATTTTCCCATCATTGTCTTTCAAGTACTGGCCATAGAATAGTTTCTCCTGACACCTTTTTCTTCTGGTCATTGGCTGTTTCTTTCTGTTTCTTTCTTTCTGCTCTGAAGAAAATGTAGTTTGTCTTACTATGTCCTTTCCAGTGTTCCAATTGGGAAATCTGCAGTATATGCATATCTTTAAGTAGGTAATTTAAAGCAAAAATATATTTTTATTGCATATGATGTCTCAAATGTAATTTGTATCACAATGCAGATTTCACAGAAAAAACAGTGAGTCGATCAAACAAGCAGAACATTTTGGGGTGCATTCTGTTCATGAATGACATACTCTCTTTTGGATACACAAAAAAAAATGCAATTAGCCTGAAAGACTAAGAAAAGACTTGTGTCTGTGTTTCTTATGTCAAACAATTATATTCCAGCTATATTTTTTCTAAAGTAGATGATAATATCAGCTCTTCAACTGACAACACAATTACTCTTTGGACTACCGTTAAAGTAGTTCTAAAAGCTCAAGGTTTTTTACCTTCATGCATTCTATGCATGAAGGTAAAAAACTGTCTCTATGCAGTGCCCCCCCCCCCCCTAACTCCCCCCCAATACTTACCTGAGACCCATCTCGATCCAGCTATGTGTACAAATGCCTCGGCTCTCTGGGGACTCTGCCTTCTCACTGGCTGAGGCAGCAGCGCTGTCAATCATAGCCGCTGAGCCAAATAGAGAGAGAGGGTGGGGCCGAGCCACGGCTCTGTGTGTGAATGGACACGCAGAGCCACAGCTCAGGTGCCCCCATTGCAAGCTGCTTGCTCTGAGGCACTCGGTAGAAGGAGGCACCCAGGAAGAGGAGAATCGGGGCTGCTCTGTGCAGAGCAGGCGAGTATAACATGTTTGTTGATTTTTATTTATTTTTTAAGACTTTAATATCACTTTAAGTTTATAACCTATTATTTATTTATCTATTAATTTAACATCATTTTATCTAAAAAAAACAATGTCTAGAAATATGTTTAACAAGAAAATATAAAATCTCTGTATAGTATTCCTACTAAAACTTTCTACATCTACAATTATTAATGGTACTGTTAGCTTTTTTGTTAAATTACCGTAATATATGGGTTGTCATTTTATTTTTATTATATTAAATAAATAACAATACAATGTATTTTGAAACACTGCACAAAAGAAACACCACTTTATTTCTCTTTATATCTATCTATAATCAAATAATGAAGGCTTATGCCCTTAAAAAATGAAGTAGGCTGGAGAATATGTGCTCTTAAAAGCAAGAATAGAACCCCCCCTCACCCCCTTCCTCCACCGAGTGGATCATTACAGTGCATTAGCTCTTTAGAAAGTTCTGTAAGGGATCATATGAAGGTCTATTTAGTGCTGTAGTACATATGTTATCTTTGATCTGCAAGGAATATAAGGATCAAAGTACTCACTTGTTTCAGATTGAGATGAAATCAACTGATTACATGTTTGGCCAGGAAAAAATAGATAGGTAGAAATGCCTTTGAACATGTGCTTACCCAAGTTAATGTTTCAGTACATTTGCATTACTTTGAACATATTTTATAACTACCGGTATATGGTAACTTGGTAAGAAAAAGGTCTTTCTTATTAGATATTTTGAGTCAGGCCACAAATAATATGAAAACTAGGTTTCAAATATCACATATGCAAAAAACAGCAAATAATACTCAAATTTGTGAATACAATAATAAAAGACATGGTTTCATGAATGTGCTTTTCTGTGGGCAGTATTTAGGTAGAAATAAAATCAGAGAAATTAAGAAAACTAATTTACAGTTAATTTACACTTCAACACATATAAAAAATACTCAGTTCTACAGCTGACAATAAAATATGTTGGTGCCAAGAATGATTCATTTTGCATCTCCTATTCTATGTGACACATTTGTATCAAGTAAAAAGTATATAAATAAAGCAACAATAACTTCTACTTTTTCGTTTTGGATAAAATGTTGAAGGGCTGAAACCTCTGTCTGTTTTTATTACTGTCTGGTTCCCCACTAGGGAAATTCACCATCTATATTTTATCACTGAGGCAGAAAGTGATGGGCACCAGAACGTTAGGTGAGAATGACAACTGTCTAAAAAAGGGAATTCTCTCACTTTGAAGATATTTACTTTCACTTCCTGTTATGTCTCCAGGGCAGGAAATTAATGAAGAAAAATAGCAAAAAATAAACAGGGGTTTTAATTGACTACTCTATCCAAAACGACATAGAAAATTTTTGAATATGTATACACTTTATTTTAACTAAAATTAACAGTAAAGCCCTGTACACACGATCGGATTTCCTATGGTTTTTAAATCCACTCTCTGTGGCCTTGCAATCCCACGAGAGTACAACCCTACGCACACCTTCCTGAAACACCCCATGTGACTTGCTACATCACAAGAGGGTGTACACATCAGCGTTGATCATGGCACAAGCATAGAGGAGAGACAGTACATCATCCATCGCCAGAAAGCGCATGGGCAAGATTTCGGTCATTACTACCAGGAAAGTCAGAAGTAGCACACAGTATAGATGCGGAGTACAACAGCTAACATGGTGCCGGCTTCAGACAAGAAGCATAAAACACAAAATAAGCTGTAAAAAAAGGTAAGAAAAATCTAGCTTTTGTGTACTGGCTTTATTGACTTTCAATATAGACAGTAAATTATTGCATTCTTTACATATTCTTATGTTACATACAAAGTAAAATCATTTTTACAAGACAATATCACTAAAAGAAAGCCTATTTAGCTGTAAAAAAATCAACAATATAAATATTACTTGCTTTTCTTGGCAAAATTGATCTTCGGATTAAACTGGACCATATCAGACATTATACAGGCATGCTTTAGAAGCTCTAGGTTAGGATACAACTCTATATATTTATGACTCTTTGTAAAATGAATCTAACAGGGTGGTCACCTATACAAACTATAATAGGGTATAGTGATGTTGATAAATTGAAACCAATCAAACTTGTTTCTGACAGTAACTAGAAATACAGTGCCATGTTACAACCAAAAACGTAAATGACCAATACAAAGAGGCACATAATTGGGAAGTGGAAGTAAAATGATAAATGATTTTAAACATTTTTTACAAATAAATATGTGAAAAGTGTGGTGTGCATTTGTATTCAGCCCCCTGAGTCAATACTTTGTAGAACCACCTTTCGCTGCAATAATACCTGCAAGTCTTTGTGGGGATGTCTCTACCAGCTTTGCCCATCTAGAGAGTCACATTTTTGCCCATTCTTCTTTGAAAAAAAGCTCATGCTCTGTCAGACTGGATGGAGAGTGTCTGTGAACAGCAATTTTCAAGTCTTGCCACAGATTTTCAATTGAATTTAGGTCTGGACTTTGACTGGGCCATTCTAACACATGAATATGCTTTTGTCTATTCCATTGTATCTCTGGCTGTATGTTTAGGGTCGTTGTCCTGCTGGAAGGTGAACCTCCGCCCCAGTCTCAAGTCTTTTGTAGACTCGATCGGATTTCCGATGGGATAAAATCCGATGTATTTTTCCATCGGATTTCCGATGAAGCTGACTTCCATCAGTCTTGCCTACACACCATCAGTCAAAAATCCGACCGTCCCAAACGCTGTGACGTAAAACACTCCGACGAGCCGAGAAAAATTAAGTTCAATGATTCTGAGCATGCGTCGACTTGATTCTGAGCATGTGTGGGTTTTTTCTCCAATGGAGTTCCACACAGACGATCGGAATTTGCTTATAAAACACAGTCATAAAAAAACTTAAATTAAAAAGTTCATAATAAAACTGCAGCAGCGCTACGGACAAAATGTTCATATGTGCGTCTTCTATATAGTTGAATATATAGGTGATGATGATAGTGATTGGTGAGTCTGGTTCTACTTGATCCTAGTTTCAGTGCTTCTTTCACCAAGGTGTAATTCACCGCGTGGGGGGTAAAACAATCCCCCTATGGGGATGCACTCACCAGATAATTGATCAATAAGGGCATATATAAACCATCCTCATTCCAATGTGACTGCAATCTTATGTTTTTTGGACACCGCTCTCTCCTGTCTGCAACAACTGCTCCAACACCAACTCCTTTCCCACACCTTTTGCTATCGTTTTTTTTTTCCATCGGATAAATTTAAAACATGTTCTATTTTTAATCACCGATGGAAAAAAGACCAATGGGGCCCATACACGAACGGTTTGTCCGATGAAAAAAGTACATTGGACTGTTTTGATCGGTAAAACCAATCATGTGTACAGGGCTTTACAGGTTTTCTTCTAAGATTGCCCTGTATTTGGCTCCATCCATCTTCCCAATAACTCTGGCCAGCTTCCCTGTCCCTACTGAAGAAAAGCATCCCCACAACATGATGCTGCCACCACCATGTTTCACAGTGGAGATGGTGTGTTCAGGGGGATGTGCAGTGTTCGTTTTCCGCCACACATAGCGTTTTGCTTTTAGGACAAAATGTTTGATTTTGGTCTCATCTTACCAGAGCACCTGGCTTTCTTCTTGCCACGCTTCCATAAAGGCCAGATTTGTGAAATGCTCGACTAATAGTTGTCTCGTGGACAGATTCTCCCACCTGAGCTATGAATCTCTGCAGCTCCTCCAGCGTTACCAAGAACCTCTTGGCTGCTTCCCTGATTAATGCTCTCATTGCCCGGCCTGTCAGTTAAGGTGGACGGCCATGTCTTGGTAGGTTTGCAGCTGTAGAAAAAAATGCGTATATTCCTGCGCTTAGGACCTCAAATGAATGATGAGCTGCAACCCCCCTAATAGGATCCTAAAAAGGATCTTAATGATTGGAAAGTTTATATCGTGGGGTATGGCGCTGCTCGTTCCTTAAATACACTCTAAAATGTAGGAAGGTATGGCTAAAGACTAATGAGCAAACAAATTATATATATAAATATATGTATATGTGCTGTGACACAAAATATAATGAATAAACACTTATTAGCAAGGGATTTACATATAATGTTATACCTGTGAGTAACACTATAGTGCAATGTGTTCACTAATAAGTGTGCAGAAATATATATATATATATATATATATATATATATATATATATATGTGCAAACCAAAACCATATACCATAAAAAATATATATGGTGCAAACCATAAACCATAAATATAAATAATATGTCAGTGATAACAATAAAAAATAAAATTATAAATAGTGAAAAAAGATATATATATAATTATATATAACTAAATATACATATATAATAAAGTCCACTCCTAAATGATTGCCAATGTTCAAAATGATGATAGTTGACAACAGATATTCCTCCAATAATTTTCCAGATATTCCAGATATTCCCCCACAAGGGTCCCCACTCACCAGCTCCTCACACCCCTACAGGGGTAAACAGCATGATACGATTAACTTCCGATCAGGTCCAAGTGTCCCCACTGATTCCTCCAACTAGACCAGCTTGCAGCACAATCTCAGGGATTTCCACGGTGCAGCTTAGAGTATTCCTAGATACGGTAGACACCGGTTGTGTGTATCAGTAGATGGATGTCATGGGAAATCTCTGTATTATATGGTGATGGCTTGTTTGCCAGAGAGATGGGTGTGGATGTGTCCTTGAGGCTGCACACAGCTTTTCCACATTGGGCCCAATTAGCCATTTCCCCTCCCGGTGTCATGTGGCTCGTTAGTGTTACAAGGTCTCAGGTGTGAATGGGAAGCAGGTGTGTTAAGTTTGGTGTTATCGCTCTCACTCTCTCATACTGGTCACTGGAAGTTCAACATGGCAAATAACTCTCTGAGGATCTGAAAAAAAGAATTGTTGCTCTACATAAATATTTCCTAGGCTATAAGAAGATTTCCAAGACCCTGAAACTGAGCTGCAGCATGGTGGCTAAGACCATACAGCGGTTTACCAGGACAGGGTCCACTCAGAACAGATGTCGCCATGGTCGACCAAAGAAGTTGAGTGCACGTGCTCAGCGTCATATACAGAGGTTGTCTTTGGGAAATAGACGTATGACTGCTGCCAGCATTGTTCCAGAGGTTGAAGGGGTGGGGGGTCAGCCTGTCAGTGCTCAGACCATACACCGCACACTGCATCTAATTGGTCTACATGGCTGTTGTCCCAGATGGAAACCACTTCTAAATATGATTCACAAGAAAGCCCGCAAACAGTTTGCTAAAGACAAGCAGACTAAGGACGTGGATTACTGGAACTATGTCCAAAATAAACGTATTTGGTTCAGATGGTGTCAAGCATGTGTGGTGGCAACCAGGTGTGGAGTACAAAGACAAGTGTGTCTTGCCTACAGTCAAGCATGGTGCTGGGAGTGTCAAGGTCTGGGGCAGCATGAGTGCTGCCGGCACTGGGGAGCTACAGTTCATTGAGGGAACCATGAATGCCAACATGTACTGTGACATACTGAAGCAGAGCATTAACCCCTCCCTTTGGAGACTGGGCCGCAGCGCGGTATTCCAATATGATAACGACCCCAAACACACCTCCAAGGTGACCACTGCCTTGCTAAAGAAGCTGAGGGTAAAGGTTATGGACTGGCCAAGCATGTCTCCAGACCTAAACCCTATTGAGCATCTGTGGGGCATCCTCAAACAGAAGGTGGAGGAGCGGAAGGTCTCTAACATCCACCAGCTCTGTGATGTCGTCATAGAGGAGTGGAAGAGGACTCCAGTGGCAACCTGTGAAGCTCTGGTGAACTCCATGCCCAAGAGTGTTAAGGCAGTGCTGGAAAATAATGGTGGCCACACAAAATATTGACACTTTGGGCCCAATTTGGAAATTTTCACTTAGGGGTGTACTCACTTTTGTTGTCAGCAGTTTAGACATTAATGGCTGTGTGTTGAGTTATTTTGAGGGGATATCAAATTTACACTGTTATACAAGCTGTACATTCACTACTTTACATGGTAGCAAAGTGTAGTTTCTTCAGGGTTGTCACATGAAAAGATAAAGTATAATAAAATATTTACAAAAATGTGAGGGTGTACTCACTTTTGTGAGATACTGTAGATACCCAACATGTCAAGCCTTAAAGAGGAAGTAAACCCTGATTGGTTTACTTCCTCTTTGTTTCCCTGCAAAGGTAAAGCATAATGGGCTACTATGCATCGCATAGTAGCCCATTATGTGTCACTTACCTGCAGGATAAGCCCGCGATGTCCCCGATTTCCTCGCTAGTAGCGAGCGTCCATCTTCACCCCTCTTCTTCCAGGGGTCACAAACTCCAGCACTGTGACTGTCCGGAGTCACGTGACGTCACTCCCGCGCATGCGTGTGGATGCCGCCACATGCATCGTAGACATCGGTGCCTTTCTTTTACAAATATATCCTAAACCGTGTAGGTTTAGGAGATATTTGTTGCACCTACAGGTAAGCTTTAATCTAGTCTTACCTGTAGGTGAAAGTGGTCTGTAAGGGTTTACAACCACTTTAAATTTGTGTGCACTTATAAAATGGCAACAAACCTCAGTACAATACATTTTCTATAGGTATGTTTTATTTTGCAATCAGTTTATTGAAAATTTTTATGAAGTACAATAGAAATTATAACAGAAAAAAAAGGGGGACCAACAAGTCAAGTAACAAAGAGTACAGCCAGCAAATGCCGGGGCAACAACATACCAATTAACAGGAAATATGCTTCTTTGACACAACCCATCTAGGTAGATATAGAAAATCAACAATAATATACTGAGTGTATATATTGAAGATGGGGGTATGATGGTCGTTAAGACCTATACATGGTAACGGATCAGCCTGAAAGGTTGATTTAAGCTCAAAAGGGTTAGCTCAGTAGAGCAGTAGACTGTACATAGTAACGATGGTGTAGAAAGATTTCTATTTAGTGTGGGAGTGTAAGGCACCTATCTCCTTAAAGCGGTTGTATACCGCAAAACTTTTTTTTTTTTTGGGTCAACCTGCAAGGCAAAGGTATAATGAGCTAGTATGACTAGCATACTAGCTCATTATCAATCACTTACCTTAGATCGAAGCCCCCGCAGCGGTCCTCGGACGCGTCCTCCGTCGAATCCATGATACCCGGAGTGACTTCCGGGTATTGCCGCTCCGGCGCTGATTGGCTGGAGCGGCGATGACGTCACTCCCGCACATGCGCGGGGAACGGCACGATCCCCGCGCATGCGCGAATTACCGGCAGTGTACAGCAGGCTCCCATTCAAGAGCCGCCGCGCTCAGTGCGCCTGCGCCGTTATCTATGGCGCGCATGCGCCGTAGATAGCGGTACAGTTTTTTTTTGCAAATATCTCCGAGACTATGTAAGTCTCGGAGATATTACAAGCACCTACAGGTAAGCCTTAATGTAGGCTTACCTGTAGGTGCTTGTACAAAATTTGGGTATACAACCACTTTAAGGGAAAAAAGTTAAATAACCTCGAGAAGCCTTGTGTTCCCCGACCAAATCTCCGGGTATAGACCACCTGAAGTATAGCGCCCCGGGAACACAAACCATAACACAATGGGATGTAGGGAAAAGTTAAAGAAGTTAAAGAGGGCCTAGCTATGACTAAGCACTATTGAGAGTGTGAAACGCATCAGTTAATCTATCCTGTACCCTGCTGTGGTTTGTACTTTTGTTATTTTATACAATAAAGGCATTTTTATTGGGTTGCGGCTGTCCAGATCATCCTTCTTCTAATTGCTATATGCTTAGACTCAGGGGCGGATCCAGGTGGGGGCAACGGGGCAATTGCCACCCCCGGGAAATTAGCTTTAGATGCGGAACTTGCTGGCGCCTGAGATTCTGAGCGAACTGTAGTTGCGGAACTTGCAGGCGCCTATGAGTCTGAGCGGGCTGTAGTTGCGGAACTTGCGGGAGTCTGAGAGTCTGAGCGGGTGGCTCCGCGTGTGAGTGACAGAGCGGGTGGCTCCATGGGCGGGTGACAGCGTGGGCTGCCGGGTGCCTCGGTGTGTTGGCGGGCAACAAATGAGAGTCAGAGAGTGGGCGGTCAGCTGGTTGGCTCTGTGGGTGAGTGGGCGGCTGGCCAATCAACAAGCCGGCGGCCGGGGGAGCAGAGAGATGACATCATCTCTCACTGCCCCACACCCGCCCTGCATCCCTACAGTAACTTCCGCCCTCACTGTGCAGGCAGCAGAGACATTACATCATCTCTCTGCTGCCTGACTCTGACAAGCAAAACACCACCTTAGCAAGTGACAATCTCCAAGGTGTAGCAGGTGAGGTGGCAAGTGACAATCTGCATCTGGTGGCAGGCAAGTGACATTCCGCAACTTGTGGCAAGTGACAATCCGCAATATGTGGCAAGTGATAATACGCAACTTGTGGCAGGTGACGTGGCAAGTGATAATCCGCAACATGTGGCAGGAGCTGTGGCAAGTGACAATCTACATCTGGTGGCAGGCAAGTGACATTCCGCAACATGTGGCAGGTGACGTGGCAAGTGACAATCTGCATCTGGTGGCAGGCAAGTGACATTCCGCAACATGTGGCAGGTGATGTGGCAAGTGACAATCCGCAACGTGTGGCAGGTGATGTTGCAAGTGACAATCTGCATCTGGTGGCAGGCAAGTGACATTCCGCAACATGTAGCAGGTGATGTGGCAAGTGACAATCTGCAACGTGTGGCAGGCAAGTGACATTCCGCAACATGTGGCAGGTGATGTGGCAAGTGATAATCCGCAACGTGTGGCAAGTGACAATCCGCAATGTGTGGCAGGCGACGTGGCAAGTGACAATCCGCAACGTGTGGCAGGGGACGTGGCAAGTGACAAGCTGCATCTGGTGGCAGGAGACGTGGCAAGTGACACACTCGGGGCACCCACTGATTATGCATTATGGTGAATTGAACCATTTAATTTTATATTACAATGTAATAATATAAATAATGCGCTTCAATCATCCTGACACCATAACAACCATGGTGCAGGGATCATTGAAGCGCTAACACCAGTCATTTCCCTGATAAATTGCCAACCAAAAAAAAAAAATTCTGGTAGTGCCACTCCAGAGACTAGACTCTGGATCCGCCCCTGCTTAACCTGCACCTGCTGCTTCCACCTTGAGGAGAGTGCCATTTTCAACACACCTACCTGGAGAGGTGATCCCTTTCCCCTTAAAGAGTGCCTACTCAGCTCTAGACAGGGTAGGAAGTAGGAGAGGATAGAAAGATAAAAAAGCCACTTGGGATTGAAGCAAGTTAAGAGTTCAGGTGTCCCGAATATAGGGGGATTCGAAGCTATGCATGGTTTCCACTGCCTTAAATACCTTGATTGTGTCCTGTAAGGTGGTAACTAGTTTTTCTTGGGCCATGAAGTGAAAAATAAAATGTGCAGCGCTAATAAAAAACGGTCACTAAACTGAAAAAGACCATCTAGTAATAATCATGTGGACATGAAACACATAAAAACACATATCAATAGCGTAATTAAAGTGATACTAAAGCTTTGTTTGTTTTTTTAAATAACAAACATGTCACACTTACCTCCACTGTGCAGCTCGTTTTGCACGGAGTGGCCCTGATCCTCGTTTTTGGGGGGCGCTCGACGGCTCTCACGGCTCCTCCCCGCATTAGATAACCCCCTCGGAGAAGTACTCTCCCGAGGGGGTTACCTTGTGGGCGCGCTCCTGAGTCATACACTCAGCGTCCATAGACGCCGAGTGTATGACTCGGCCCCGGCCCCCGATGCCCGCGTCATTGGATTTGATTGACAGCAGCGGGAGCCAATGGCTGCGCTGCTATCAGCCTATCCAATCAAAGCCGGGACTCCGTGGAGAGAAGGACAGCGGGGATGCGCCCACGGAAATTCGGGACTCAGGTAAGTAAAACAGGGAGGCTGGGGGGCTGGACACTGCAAGGTGTTTTTTCACCTTAATGCATATGAGGCGTTAAGGTGAAAAAACACGTAGGTTTACAATCCCTTTAAATGAATCCGCAAACGTGATGAATAAGATTAAGATAAAAAATAAAGTTTCTTGCGCCATAATCCAAGATATTTTACATTTAGCTGCGTTAAGTGAGACCCCTGTTTTTTTCCAAAATTTAGCTACTGTGATTTTAGCACCTATCACCTAGCACCTATTTAGCACCTATCACTATAAGTGTCTGTAAAGGTTTTGACGCATTTTCTACTCTACATTACAGGCACCACTTACTAGACAATGGAAGGAACAGACATCAGTAAAGAGAACAGCTCTTCAAGGTTCGCCACTGCTCGGCGTGCGTTCCACGGAGGGTGGAAGAGACGTCAGTGGTTCTAATAGTCGGAAATGCGTCAACGTGTTTCGCCCTTCCCCCAGGGCGTCATCAAGACCTTGTTTTTTGTCACCTAGCGCGAGTATTTAAGTTTCTGTCTTTATGAAACTTGGTTCCTAAAAGGCTACAGCGCTCAGAAGCATAAAGGAGAATTGTCCGGAAACATTTTGGCTAGTCTGGTATGAACCTGATCTCATCTAATGAATATTTTAACATTGGCCTCTATCAAGGAGATGTTCATAATGTTTTTGTATGATCGTTGGAAACATTGGAACCACTTTTCCAGGACCCATTCCTCTTTAAGATCCGCTTCCCGTTTCCGGGCATAGGGAGGTCTGTCTAGTGGAACTTGCTGGCGCTGTCTCCAGCAATATTTCCAAGAAGGGCAGCTTGCAGCACAATCCAGAGATTTCCACGGTCCTGTCTTTCCAACAGGTCCCGATGTTACAGCGTCCTAGTCCCGTGGCGCCGCCTTACGTACGTTTCGTATGTGAACGTCTTCTGAAACGACCGTTTCAGAAGACGTTCACATACGAAACGTACGTAAGGCGGCGCCACGCACACTATGGGATGCTGACAGTGATCCGGGCACCTGTAGCTGGAACGCAGCTGGAGCGCACGCTGCTGTCCGGCACACACGGGACTAGGACGCTGTGTGTTCGTTTCTTTTCATTTTTAAGGATTAGCCGCACTGGCGAGCTGTTATATTTTAATTTTATATATTATATTTTAATAAATTTTTTGGCATACTACACTATGGGAGTCTCTCATCTTCCTTACTGAGGTAACCCACTACCACCGTTTTCGTAACATCGGGACCTATTGGAAAGACAGGACCGTGGAAATCTCTGGATTGTGCTGCAAGCTGCCCTTCTTGGAAATATTGCTGGAGACACACGGACCGGGTCGGAAGCAATCGTATGATGCTGTTTACCCCTGTAGGGGTGTGAGGAGCTGGTGAGTGGGGACCCTTGCTGGGGAATATTTGGAAAATCATTGAAAGAGTATCTGCTGTCAATTATCGAGCACTGGGAATAACCGAACAAGGAGTGGACTTACATCATTTATTATACATTTTTTCACATTTTTTTTCAGTATTTTTTTATTAATTTTATCACATTTACATGTGTTTGGTATTTTTTGCTATTATCATATACACATTCATTTTGGTATTTTCACATGTTTTTGGCTCACAACCATGCACATTTAAAATCACTTGTGATCTCACTGCACTTTAGCGTTTTTTTAGAGGTCTAATTATAGGTGTCTCAAGGGTTCATCACTTATATTTGTGTACATCACTTACAGATATACTTTGTTTGCTCAGCTGCACTTAGCCATATTCTCCTACCCACTTCAGAGTGTACATAAGGAACGAGCAGCGCCATACCCCACCACCATATTTGTTTTTTCATTAAGATCTTTTTTAGGATCCTACTAGGGGGGCTGCCGCTCATTATTGATAGAGGTCCTAAGCGCAGGAACACACATTTTCTTTTCTTAACATCTCAAAGCAGTTGGAAAATATTGGACGTAGAGATGAGGGGAGAGGTGACAAAGAGTAAGAGGTTGTCTGCAAACAAAGCACATCTATGTTCCTGGGGACCGCACAGAACTCCCTTGATATCCGAATGATTCCTAATGGCTATCGACAAAGTTTCAATTGCTATAGAGAAAATTAGAGGAGATAAGGGGCAGCCTTGTCTAGTGCCCTTTTCTATCTGGAAAGGGTCTGAATAGCGACCTAGGAACCTGATCTGGGCACTAGGATTAGAGTAAAGAGTGTCAAAGTCCCAGGAAGTTGCGGCCAAAGCCACATCTTTCTAGGATGCCAAAAAGATACGGCCAGGAGACTGTGTTGAAAGCTTTTTGGAGATCAATGGATAGTAAGAAACCTTCCTGTGGGTTGCCACCATTCCAATGAATTTTTTGAATTAAGATAATATTTATGGCTCTCTGAAGTTGGTCAGGGCCCTGACGCCCCGGGATAAATCCTGCTTGATCTTTATGAATTGGGCTATAAAGGAGGAGAGTCTATTTGCTAGGATTTTTGTTAAGATTTTAAGGTCATTATCACTGGGTCACCCAACAGTGCTTCATTGAGGCACCATTTAAACAAGCCTTTTATGCTTAGGGGACGATTGAGAAATAATAATACCATTGCATGATCCGATAGTAGTGTATTCCTGATCTTAGATTTGAAGGTGTGAGGGATAAAGGAAGATTTAATAAAGATGTGATCTATCCTGGCGTAGGTTTCATAGGTACGTTTTAAATCCCCTGCAGGTAATCCGTTTATAGGTAACATGAACAATGGGCCTAGAAATATTGCTTTCACTCCACTGTGTGTAACATGTGTAGCACAGTTGACATTTTCGTATGTAGGCACCCCTGACTGGTCGTTTACATACGTACATGAGTGTATGTTGAGATGGGAGGAGCTCTAAATTTTATGGGGTTTAGGTGTTTGGGTGTAACTTTAATATTTCATACTTTTTTCACTAAAACTTTATTTAAATCACATAGTGAAACAAAATTCCTGTATGTGATATAATGCTGCTATGACAGGTCATTTTAATGGGACCAAAATACCCCTGATGTCTCCTTTGAAGCTAATGGAGTGCATATTGGGCTCCATTAACTTCTTCCCTGGCAACAGCAGCCATCAAAAGTGACAACAGAAGCTGGAAGAGACATTTTACAGGTTGCATCTGGGCTTTTGCGAGGTAGTGTATATGAACAACTAGATTTTCACTGGTCTGCAATAGGGACAACAGAGCCCGGGATAGCACTTCCCAGGGCTAGGTATATAACCCCCTGCCACGACATATGCATACATTGGTGGCAGTAAAAGTGATAAAAAAAAAAAACGAATTCTGTATTTTAAGGTCAGATATGTGAGTTTCAAAGTCAGAATTTTTTAATTAAAATCAGAATTTTTTAAAGCTAGAATTCTGTGATTAAAAAAACTAATTCTGAGTTTCAAAGTCAGAATTCTGATATTTAAAAGAGAAGTGTGGGTTTAAAAACAAACAAACATTCATACTGACCTTGGCAGATGCAGCATTGCTCCAATTATGCATCTGTCCCCTGCCCCTTCTAAGACTAAGAACTGAGCAATCAAAGACTGCTGAACCAGTCAGTTCTTGGTCTTCAGTGAACAGAGAGCAGTGACAGTCATGTCACCACTCTCTGTTTTGCCTCTCCAGTGCTCACTAGAGCACTGAGCTGTGCAGGGGGTAGGAGCATCTGGCTTAGGCTCCAGTGGCACAATGAGATGATTCAAATCAGAATTATAAGTCAGAATTCTGAGATTAAAAGTCTGGCAGTGAAACTCAGAATTGTAATTTTGAAATTCTGAATTCTGATTTTTAATCTTAGAATAGTGACTTTGAAATTCTGAATCCTGATATTTAGGATGGCTCAGGTCTAGTCTGAAATAATGACTATTGCAGCAACCCTTCTTTCTATTTTTTTTTTTAATCAAATAGACGTTTATTCAGAGAACAATAGATATACAAAAGAAACACCTCACACAGTACAGCACATATATTTTGTGTATCCACAGGGAAAGGAAATAACAATAACATGAAAATAGGAGTATATAAGATAGCTGCCTATGCAGACGACCTCCTATTTTTTCTCACCCACCCTCACACTTCCATCCCCAACCTCACAAGGATTTTTAAGTTGTTTGGGTACATTTCCAACTTTAAGATTAACCAAAACAAGTCGGAAGCTCTGAACCTCTCCCTCACGCCTGATCAGCTAGATCTCCTGAAGAAAAACTTTCCATACAGATGGGAACCCCACAAACTTAAGTACTTAGGAGTAAACCTAACCAGCCACCTTGATGATATTTTTAAAGCCAACCATATACCCTTACTGAAATCCATCACAAAAGATCTCCAAACATGGCTTCCTAGAATGTTTTCCTGGTTCGGGAGGGCTTCGATACTAAAGATGACAACACTCCCCAGATTGCTATATATATTTAGCGCACTTCCCACCCAGATACCCGATTCCTTTTTTTGCACTCTACTAAAAATACAGAGGCGCTTCCTATGGGCTGACCAGAAACCCTGAATTAACCTAAAATTGCTCACTCTACCGAAACGTATGGGGGGCATAGGTCTCCCGGATTTTAAAAAATACCACCAGGCCTCCCACATAACAAGACTCATAGATTGGCACTGCCATAGCAATGAGAAGGACTGGGTTCACCTAGAGCAGAGCCTAACCTCACAGCGTACCCTCTTTTACCCTTGGACACTCCACTCTAAAAAACCGAAGGCAATAGATCATCCACTAGTAGCAAATACAATCAGAATCTGACATAAGATCGCAGGTCCGCATAACCTTGCCTCAATCCCAGGACCCCTAACCCCTATCACTAACAACCCGGACTTTAGCCCAGGGTTAGAACAAAAGACAATCCCAAACTTACTAGCATCCCAATGTATGGTAGGACCCGCAATTAAGACTTATGACTCAATAAAACGTGAATTCGGGGAATCGTTTCCTGGCTTTTGGTTCTACATTCAGTTGACAGACTTCCTGGTGAACAACAAACAAAAAGCCTCCTTTTCTCTCCCTCTCACTAACCTTGAATCAATTTGCCTCAAAGGATCCCGGGTCCCCAAAACCACCTCTCTGGCGTACTCTTGGTTAACCCAAACGCAACACCCTGATAGCAACAAACACAAGGAGAGGTGGGAAAGGGATCTGGGTATCACAATAAGTGACAAAAAATGGGAGAAGGCATGCATAATAACCCATAAATGCTCCCTGAGCTCTAGATACCAGGAGGTCTCCTACAAAATACTCAGTGGTATATCACACCACAGAGGGCCAGGAGATGGTTCCGTACCGAGTCAGACTTATGTTGGAGATGTAATCTAGAAAAAGGAACTTTCTTACACATTTGGTGGGAATGTCCCCCGATTAAAAGTTTCTGGGAAAACATTATTAAGTGGATCAAGTATATCACTGAAACACCTATTCACTTAAATGCAGCAGCATGTCTGATACATGTAAATAGACTCACGCTAAGCAAATACAAGAAAACCCTTACAAGACACCTTCTGACAGCTGCCAAAACATTGATCCCCCTACATTGGAAATCAACCCGAACCCCGACAATCAGAGACTGGACAGACAGGGTTCAGGATATTTACAAAATGGAAGAAATTCTGGCAATGAAGAAGGAGAATAGTGATAACTTTAATGAATTGTGGCAACCTTGGCTGTTGTTTACCCTCTCAGATGAATACAGATCCCTCATTATATGAAATGCTTTTGTGAACGCTAGGGATGAGCTTCGTGTTCGAGTCGAACATACGTTCGACTCGAACATTGGCTGTTCGATCGTTCGACGAAGATCGAACGATTTGGGCCGTTCGCGCCAAATTCGAGTGACGCGAACGGCCCACAATGCACTACGCCATCGCAGTGTCATCCAGGCGCTGTGATTGGCCAAGCATGCACTGTGACCCCGCATGCTTGGCCAATCACAGCGCCGGCAGCGAGGAGAGCAATGATTGGCCACAGGCAGGATGCCTGTGGCCAATTATTGCTGAGGGTGTTTAGTACACGCCCCACACTATAAAAGGCCGCCAGCACGGCGGCCTAGTGTAGTGTGTTCCGGAGCAGGGATAGAGTAGCATAGGCAGGGACAGTGACTGTTATTTCTTTCTTGCTTAACCTGGATTCCTTTAGTTTAGGGAAAGAGAAGGATAGGTAGGGAGAGTGTCAGTGTGTTTTGTGCTTCTGCTATAGTGTGCTTAAAAAAAAACATTTATTCTAGGGACAGAAAACTCTAGGTAGGGACAGTGTCAGTTTCTTTCACTCTGCAAGTCCTTGTTTCCAGGGACCTGGAAGGACAGTGAGTGAATTGTCCTTTTGCTATATTGTGATTAAAAAAAACATTTATTCTAGGGACAGAAAACTCTAGGTAGGGACAGTGTCAGTTTCTTTCACTCTGCAAGTCCTTGTTTCCAGGGACCTGGAAGGACAGTGAGTGAATTGTCCTTTTGCTATATTGTGATTAAAAAAAACATTTATTCTAGGGACAGAAAACTCTAGGTAGGGACAGTGTCAGTTTCTTTCACTCTGCAAGTCCTTGTTTCCAGGGACCTGGAAGGACAGTGAGTGAATTGTCCTTTTGCTATATTGTGATTAAAAAAAACATTTATTCTAGGGACAGAAAACTCTAGGTAGGGACAGTGTCAGTTTCTTTCACTCTGCAAGTCCTTGTTTCCAGGGACCTGGAAGGACAGTGAGTGAATTGTCCTTTTGCTATATTGTGATTAAAAAAAACATTTTTTTCTAGGGACAGAAAACTGTAGGTAGGGAGAGTATTTTTTTTCTTTCACTCTGCAAGTCCTTGTTTCCAGGGACCTGTAAGGACAGTGAGTTAATTGTCCTTGTGCTATATTGTGCTGAAAAAAACATTTATTCCAGGGACAGAAAACTCTAGGTAGGGACAGTGTCAGTTTCTTTCACTCTGCAAGTCCTTGTTTCCAGGGACCTGGAAGGACAGTGAGTGAATTGTCCTTTTGCTATATTGTGATTAAAAAAAACATTTTTTTCTAGGGACAGAAAACTGTAGGTAGGGAGAGTGTTTTTTTTCTTTCACTCTGCAAGTCCTTGTTTCCAGGGACCTGTAAGGACAGTGAGTTAATTTTCCTTGTGCTATATTGTGATTAAAAAAAACATTTATTCTAGGGACAGAAAACTCTAGGTAGGGACAGTGTCAGTTTCTTTCACTCTGCAAGTCCTTGTTTCCAGGGACCTGTAAGGACAGTGAGTGAATTGTCCTTTTGCTATATTGTGATTAAAAAAAACATTTATTCTAGGGACAGAAAACTCTAGGTAGGGACAGTGTCAGTTTCTTTCACTCTGCAAGTCCTTGTTTCCAGGGACCTGGAAGGACAGTGAGTGAATTGTCCTTTTGCTATATTGTGATTAAAAAAAACATTTATTCTAGGGACAGAAAACTCTAGGTAGGGACAGTGTCAGTTTCTTTCACTCTGCAAGTCCTTGTTTCCAGGGACCTGGAAGGACAGTGAGTGAATTGTCCTTTTGCTATATTGTGATTAAAAAAAACATTTTTTTCTAGGGACAGAAAACTGTAGGTAGGGAGAGTGTTTTTTTTCTTTCACTCTGCAAGTCCTTGTTTCCAGGGACCTGTAAGGACAGTGAGTTAATTTTCCTTGTGCTATATTGTGATTAAAAAAAACATTTATTCTAGGGACAGAAAACTCTAGGTAGGGACAGTGTCAGTTTCTTTCACTCTGCAAGTCCTTGTTTCCAGGGACCTGGAAGGACAGTGAGTGAATTGTCCTTTTGCTATATTGTGATTAAAAAAAACATTTATTCTAGGGACAGAAAACTCTAGGTAGGGACAGTGTCAGTTTCTTTCACTCTGCAAGTCCTTGTTTCCAGGGACCTGGAAGGACAGTGAGTGAATTGTCCTTTTGCTATATTGTGATTAAAAAAAACATTTATTCTAGGGACAGAAAACTCTAGGTAGGGACAGTGTCAGTTTCTTTCACTCTGCAAGTCCTTGTTTCCAGGGACCTGGAAGGACAGTGAGTGAATTGTCCTTTTGCTATATTGTGATTAAAAAAAACATTTATTCTAGGGACAGAAAACTCTAGGTAGGGACAGTGTCAGTTTCTTTCACTCTGCAAGTCCTTGTTTCCAGGGACCTGGAAGGACAGTGAGTGAATTGTCCTTTTGCTATATTGTGATTAAAAAAAACATTTATTCTAGGGACAGAAAACTCTAGGTAGGGACAGTGTCAGTTTCTTTCACTCTGCAAGTCCTTGTTTCCAGGGACCTGGAAGGACAGTGAGTGAATTGTCCTTTTGCTATATTGTGATTAAAAAAAACATTTTTTTCTAGGGACAGAAAACTGTAGGTAGGGAGAGTATTTTTTTTCTTTCACTCTGCAAGTCCTTGTTTCCAGGGACCTGTAAGGACAGTGAGTTAATTGTCCTTGTGCTATATTGTGCTGAAAAAAACATTTATTCCAGGGACAGAAAACTCTAGGTAGGGACAGTGTCAGTTTCTTTCACTCTGCAAGTCCTTGTTTCCAGGGACCTGGAAGGACAGTGAGTGAATTGTCCTTTTGCTATATTGTGATTAAAAAAAACATTTTTTTCTAGGGACAGAAAACTGTAGGTAGGGAGAGTGTTTTTTTTCTTTCACTCTGCAAGTCCTTGTTTCCAGGGACCTGTAAGGACAGTGAGTTAATTTTCCTTGTGCTATATTGTGATTAAAAAAAACATTTATTCTAGGGACAGAAAACTCTAGGTAGGGACAGTGTCAGTTTCTTTCACTCTGCAAGTCCTTGTTTCCAGGGACCTGGAAGGACAGTGAGTGAATTGTCCTTTTGCTATATTGTGATTAAAAAAAACATTTATTCTAGGGACAGAAAACTCTAGGTAGGGACAGTGTCAGTTTCTTTCACTCTGCAAGTCCTTGTTTCCAGGGACCTGGAAGGACAGTGAGTGAATTGTCCTTTTGCTATATTGTGATTAAAAAAAACATTTATTCTAGGGACAGAAAACTCTAGGTAGGGACAGTGTCAGTTTCTTTCACTCTGCAAGTCCTTGTTTCCAGGGACCTGGAAGGACAGTGAGTGAATTGTCCTTTTGCTATATTGTGATTAAAAAAAACATTTATTCTAGGGACAGAAAACTCTAGGTAGGGACAGTGTCAGTTTCTTTCACTCTGCAAGTCCTTGTTTCCAGGGACCTGGAAGGACAGTGAGTGAATTGTCCTTTTGCTATATTGTGATTAAAAAAAACATTTTTTTCTAGGGACAGAAAACTGTAGGTAGGGAGAGTGTTTTTTTTCTTTCACTCTGCAAGTCCTTGTTTCCAGGGACCTGTAAGGACAGTGAGTTAATTGTCCTTGTGCTATATTGTGCTGAAAAAAACATTTATTCCAGGGACAGAAAACTCTAGGTAGGGACAGTGTCAGTTTCTTTCACTCTGCAAGTCCTTGTTTCCAGGGACCTGGAAGGACAGTGAGTGAATTGTCCTTTTGCTATATTGTGATTAAAAAAAACATTTTTTTCTAGGGACAGAAAACTGTAGGTAGGGAGAGTGTTTTTTTTCTTTCACTCTGCAAGTCCTTGTTTCCAGGGACCTGTAAGGACAGTGAGTTAATTTTCCTTGTGCTATATTGTGATTAAAAAAAACATTTATTCTAGGGACAGAAAACTCTAGGTAGGGACAGTGTCAGTTTCTTTCACTCTGCAAGTCCTTGTTTCCAGGGACCTGGAAGGACAGTGAGTGAATTGTCCTTTTGCTATATTGTGATTAAAAAAAACATTTATTCTAGGGACAGAAAACTCTAGGTAGGGACAGTGTCAGTTTCTTTCACTCTGCAAGTCCTTGTTTCCAGGGACCTGGAAGGACAGTGAGTGAATTGTCCTTTTGCTATATTGTGATTAAAAAAAACATTTATTCTAGGGACAGAAAACTCTAGGTAGGGACAGTGTCAGTTTCTTTCACTCTGCAAGTCCTTGTTTCCAGGGACCTGGAAGGACAGTGAGTGAATTGTCCTTTTGCTATATTGTGATTAAAAAAAACATTTATTCTAGGGACAGAAAACTCTAGGTAGGGACAGTGTCAGTTTCTTTCACTCTGCAAGTCCTTGTTTCCAGGGACCTGGAAGGACAGTGAGTGAATTGTCCTTTTGCTATATTGTGATTAAAAAAAACATTTTTTTCTAGGGACAGAAAACTGTAGGTAGGGAGAGTATTTTTTTTCTTTCACTCTGCAAGTCCTTGTTTCCAGGGACCTGTAAGGACAGTGAGTTAATTGTCCTTGTGCTATATTGTGCTGAAAAAAACATTTATTCCAGGGACAGAAAACTCTAGGTAGGGACAGTGTCAGTTTCTTTCACTCTGCAAGTCCTTGTTTCCAGGGACCTGGAAGGACAGTGAGTGAATTGTCCTTTTGCTATATTGTGATTAAAAAAAACATTTTTTTCTAGGGACAGAAAACTGTAGGTAGGGAGAGTGTTTTTTTTCTTTCACTCTGCAAGTCCTTGTTTCCAGGGACCTGTAAGGACAGTGAGTTAATTTTCCTTGTGCTATATTGTGATTAAAAAAAACATTTATTCTAGGGACAGAAAACTCTAGGTAGGGACAGTGTCAGTTTCTTTCACTCTGCAAGTCCTTGTTTCCAGGGACCTGTAAGGACAGTGAGTGAATTGTCCTTTTGCTATATTGTGATTAAAAAAAACATTTATTCTAGGGACAGAAAACTCTAGGTAGGGACAGTGTCAGTTTCTTTCACTCTGCAAGTCCTTGTTTCCAGGGACCTGTAAGGACAGTGAGTGAATTGTCCTTTTGCTATATTGTGATTAAAAAAAACATTTATTCTAGGGACAGAAAACTCTAGGTAGGGACAGTGTCAGTTTCTTTCACTCTGCAAGTCCTTGTTTCCAGGGACCTGGAAGGACAGTGAGTGAATTGTCCTTTTGCTATATTGTGATTAAAAAAAACATTTATTCTAGGGACAGAAAACTCTAGGTAGGGACAGTGTCAGTTTCTTTCACTCTGCAAGTCCTTGTTTCCAGGGACCTGGAAGGACAGTGAGTGAATTGTCCTTTTGCTATATTGTGATTAAAAAAAACATTTATTCTAGGGACAGAAAACTCTAGGTAGGGACAGTGTCAGTTTCTTTCACTCTGCAAGTCCTTGTTTCCAGGGACCTGGAAGGACAGTGAGTGAATTGTCCTTTTGCTATATTGTGATTAAAAAAAACATTTTTTTCTAGGGACAGAAAACTGTAGGTAGGGAGAGTGTTTTTTTTCTTTCACTCTGCAAGTCCTTGTTTCCAGGGACCTGTAAGGACAGTGAGTTAATTTTCCTTGTGCTATATTGTGATTAAAAAAAACATTTATTCTAGGGACAGAAAACTCTAGGTAGGGACAGTGTCAGTTTCTTTCACTCTGCAAGTCCTTGTTTCCAGGGACCTGGAAGGACAGTGAGTGAATTGTCCTTTTGCTATATTGTGATTAAAAAAAACATTTATTCTAGGGACAGAAAACTCTAGGTAGGGACAGTGTCAGTTTCTTTCACTCTGCAAGTCCTTGTTTCCAGGGACCTGGAAGGACAGTGAGTGAATTGTCCTTTTGCTATATTGTGATTAAAAAAAACATTTATTCTAGGGACAGAAAACTCTAGGTAGGGACAGTGTCAGTTTCTTTCACTCTGCAAGTCCTTGTTTCCAGGGACCTGGAAGGACAGTGAGTGAATTGTCCTTTTGCTATATTGTGATTAAAAAAAACATTTATTCTAGGGACAGAAAACTCTAGGTAGGGACAGTGTCAGTTTCTTTCACTCTGCAAGTCCTTGTTTCCAGGGACCTGGAAGGACAGTGAGTGAATTGTCCTTTTGCTATATTGTGATTAAAAAAAACATTTTTTTCTAGGGACAGAAAACTGTAGGTAGGGAGAGTGTTTTTTTTCTTTCACTCTGCAAGTCCTTGTTTCCAGGGACCTGTAAGGACAGTGAGTTAATTGTCCTTGTGCTATATTGTGCTGAAAAAAACATTTATTCCAGGGACAGAAAACTCTAGGTAGGGACAGTGTCAGTTTCTTTCACTCTGCAAGTCCTTGTTTCCAGGGACCTGGAAGGACAGTGAGTGAATTGTCCTTTTGCTATATTGTGATTAAAAAAAACATTTTTTTCTAGGGACAGAAAACTGTAGGTAGGGAGAGTGTTTTTTTTCTTTCACTCTGCAAGTCCTTGTTTCCAGGGACCTGTAAGGACAGTGAGTTAATTTTCCTTGTGCTATATTGTGATTAAAAAAAACATTTATTCTAGGGACAGAAAACTCTAGGTAGGGACAGTGTCAGTTTCTTTCACTCTGCAAGTCCTTGTTTCCAGGGACCTGGAAGGACAGTGAGTGAATTGTCCTTTTGCTATATTGTGATTAAAAAAAACATTTTTTTCTAGGGACAGAAAACTGTAGGTAGGGAGAGTGTTTTTTTTCTTTCACTCTGCAAGTCCTTGTTTCCAGGGACCTGTAAGGACAGTGAGTTAATTGTCCTTGTGCTATATTGTGCTGAAAAAAACATTTATTCCAGGGACAGAAAACTCTAGGTAGGGACAGTGTCAGTTTCTTTCACTCTGCAAGTCCTTGTTTCCAGGGACCTGGAAGGACAGTGAGTGAATTGTCCTTTTGCTATATTGTGATTAAAAAAAACATTTTTTTCTAGGGACAGAAAACTGTAGGTAGGGAGAGTGTTTTTTTTCTTTCACTCTGCAAGTCCTTGTTTCCAGGGACCTGTAAGGACAGTGAGTTAATTTTCCTTGTGCTATATTGTGATTAAAAAAAACATTTATTCTAGGGACAGAAAACTCTAGGTAGGGACAGTGTCAGTTTCTTTCACTCTGCAAGTCCTTGTTTCCAGGGACCTGGAAGGACAGTGAGTGAATTGTCCTTTTGCTATATTGTGATTAAAAAAAACATTTATTCTAGGGACAGAAAACTCTAGGTAGGGACAGTGTCAGTTTCTTTCACTCTGCAAGTCCTTGTTTCCAGGGACCTGGAAGGACAGTGAGTGAATTGTCCTTTTGCTATATTGTGATTAAAAAAAACATTTATTCTAGGGACAGAAAACTCTAGGTAGGGACAGTGTCAGTTTCTTTCACTCTGCAAGTCCTTGTTTCCAGGGACCTGGAAGGACAGTGAGTGAATTGTCCTTTTGCTATATTGTGATTAAAAAAAACATTTTTTTCTAGGGACAGAAAACTGTAGGTAGGGAGAGTGTTTTTTTTCTTTCACTCTGCAAGTCCTTGTTTCCAGGGGCCTGTAAGGACAGTGAGTTAATTGTCCTTGTGCTATATTGTGCTGAAAAAAACATTTATTCCAGGGACAGAAAACTCTAGGTAGGGACAGTGTCAGTTTCTTTCACTCTGCAAGTCCTTGTTTCCAGGGACCTGGAAGGACAGTGAGTGAATTGTCCTTTTGCTATATTGTGATTAAAAAAAACATTTTTTTCTAGGGACAGAAAACTGTAGGTAGGGAGAGTGTTTTTTTTCTTTCACTCTGCAAGTCCTTGTTTCCAGGGACCTGGAAGGACAGTGAGTGAATAGTCCTTTTGCTATATTGTGATTAAAAAAAACATTTTTTTCTAGGGACAGAAAACTGTAGGTAGGGAGAGTGTTTTTTTTCTTTCACTCTGCAAGTCCTTGTTTCCAGGGACCTGTAAGGACAGTGAGTTAATTTTCCTTGTGCTATATTGTGATTAAAAAAAACATTTTTTCTAGGGACAGAAAACTGTAGGTAGGGAGAGTGTTTTTTTTCTTTCACTCTGCAAGTCCTTGTTTCCAGGGACAGAGAAGGACACCTGAAGGTAGCCCTTATTGCTTTTTTCCCATCTCCCTGCAGGCCATCTATTAGAATGTCTGGAAGGCAAACAAGGAGAGGCAGACAGTCAGGAGGCAATAAAAGAGGGCAAGCAGGCTCTGTGTCTGGGGGCAACAGTGCTGGTCGTGGACGCGGTGCATTGTCATCAGCACATGGCCATGGGACACGCTTGTCCTTCTTTTCGGCAGCTGGACATGTTGAGCCACATCATGCCGAAGACTTGGTAGAGTGGATGACCAAGCCCTCCTCCTCCTCCTCATCCTCTCTCACCCAGGCTCAGGGTACTGGAAAAGCAGCTGCCAAAGCGTCGTCTTCCCTGGTATCAATGTCAGACAAATCATCAGTCACTCCTTCCCTAGACCCACCATGTCCTCCTCCTGAGGAGTCCCCCGAACTGTTTCAGCACAGTGTTGGGCACATGCTCCAGGAGGATGCCCAGCGTTTCGAAGGGTCTGATGATGAAACCCAGCTAGAGGAAGGCAGTAGCGTGAGAGCAGACAGAGGGGATGCTCAAGAAGGACACCAATCTGGCAGTCATGTTCCAGCAGCTGCAGCATACTGCCAGATTGGCTCCAGTGATGAGGAGGGAGGGGATGATGAGGTCAATGACTCCACGTGGGTGCCTAATAGGAGAGAGGAGGAGGAGGAGGATGAGGAGGAGGCACATCTCCAACGAGGCAGGATGCCCTTTGGTGGCCAGCGTAAGGGCAGTACACCGACGGAATCACACCGCAGAGCTCCGCCTGTGCAGGGCGCTGCCTCTGCCCGTCATTCAAAAAGTTCTTTGGTGTGGGCCTTTTTTGAGGCTAGTGCATCAGATCGCACAGCTGCTGTTTGCAACATATGTCTCAAGCGTATATCGCGTGGCCAAAACATCAGCCGCTTGGGTACCACATGCCTGACCAGACATATGTTGACCTGCCATGCAGCTCGTTGGCAAGCCTACCTCAAAGACCCACACCAAAGAACAAAGCGGACCTCTCCTTGCACCGCATCAGCTGGGATCTCCAACCCCACTATAACTTCAGTCCTCTCTGAAACATGCACTGAGAGGAATGAAGGTGTAGAATTAGGTGTGTCACAGCCAAGTACTTGCGCCCACTCTGCTAGCAGTACACCGACGTCCGATTCTAGCAGGCAAATTTCCCTGCCCCAGCTGCTGGACCGTCGAAAGAAGTTCACTCCCAGCCATCCACATGCCCAGCGGTTGAATGCTAGCTTGGCTAAATTGCTAGCGCTTCAACTGCTGCCTTTTCAGTTGGTAGACTCGGCCCCCTTCCGTGAGTTTGTGCAATGTGCGGTTCCTCAGTGGCAGGTTCCCAAACGCCACTTTTTCTCACGGAAGGCTATTCCGGCTCTCTACCGGCATGTGGAAGGCAATGTCTTGGCCTCGCTGGACAGGGCGGTCAGCGGTAAGGTGCATATTACCGCTGACTCATGGTCCAGCAGGCATGGACAGGGACGTTACCTTTCTTTCACGGCCCATTGGGTCACTCTTTTGGCAGCTGGGAAGGATTCAGGACAAGGTGCAGTAGTGTTGGAGGTTGTCCCACCGCCACGCCTCCAAAATGCTACTACTGGTTGTGACACACCTCTCTCCTCCACCCCCTCCTCTTCTTCTTCCTCCATGGCCTCTTCCTGTGGTTTGTCCTATGAACCAGCGGTGCTCCGTAGCCGTTCACGGGGCTACGCAAGTACGCAGGCAAAAAGATGCCATGCCGTGCTTGCGCTGGTGTGTTTGGGGGACAGAAGCCACACTGGGGCAGAGGTCCTGTCTGCTCTGCAGGGCCAGGCCGAGAGGTGGTTGACGCCACGCCAGCTTAAGCCAGGAATGGTGGTTTGCGACAATGGCACCAACCTCCTCTCCGCCCTCCGACAGGGACAACTGACCCATGTGCCCTGTGTGGCTCACGTCCTTAACCTGGTGGTGCAGCGGTTCTTGGGCAGGTACCCGGGCTTACAGGATGTCCTGAGGCAGGCCAGGAAAGTCTGTGTGCATTTCCGCAGATCTTATAATGCCAGTGCTCGCCTGGCTGAGCTGCAAAAGGAGTTGAACCTGCCCAAGAACCGCCTTATATGTGACATGCCCACCAGGTGGAACTCAACGTTGGCCATGCTGCAGCGGCTGCACACGCAGCAGAGGGCCATCAATGAGTACCTGTGCGACTACGGCACCAGGACAGGGTCAGGGGAGCTTGGTTTTTTTTCTCCACGCCAGTGGGGCATGATCAGGGATGCATGCACTGTCCTGGCACCATTTGAGGAGGCCACGAGGATGGTGAGCAGTGACAGTGCATGCATCAGTGACACTGTACCTCTTGTCCACCTGTTGGAGCACACGCTGCGTGGAATAATGGACAGGGCACTTGAGGCAGAACAGAGGCAGGAAGAGGAGGACTTCCTTGCCTCTCAAGGCCCCCTTTACCCAGACAGTGTTCCTTCTGTCCCACCCATCGCACAGGAAGAGGAGGAGGAGGAGGAGGAGGATTGTGTCAGCATGGAGGTGGAGGCTGGCACTCAGCATCATCAGCAGCAGTCTTTTAGGGATGATTTACAGTCCCAAGAAACCAGTGGACTTGTACGTGGCTGGGAGGAGGTGGCTGCGGATCATGTCGTCCTTAGTGACCCAGAGGACTCCGGAGCGAATGCCTCAGCAAACCTACGCTGCATGGCCTCCCTGATCCTGCAAAGTCTGCGGAAGGATCCTCGTATTCTTCGGATCAAGGAGAGGGACCATTACTGGCTGGCCACTCTCCTTGATCCACGGTACAAGGGTAAGGTTGCGGACCTTATGTTACCGTCGCAGAGGGAGCAGAGGATGAGACAACTCCGGGAGGCCTTGCAGAAAGGTCTGTGCAACGCGTTCCCAGAGACTGGGAGGTTGCAAACTCCTGGTCCTGGACAACGAGTTGCTGAGGCTTCGGCCAGTCAAAGAAGGAGCGGTGGGGAAGGTGGCCGTCTGACCGATGCGTTCAGACAATTCTTTAGTCCGCAGCCCCAAAGTATGATTGGTTCCAGCAACCATCGCCAGCGTCTGATAAACATGGTGCAGGAATATCTAGGGGCAAGGTCAGACTTGGACACCTTCCCCACCGAAAATCCTCTGGCTTACTGGGTCTTGAGGATGGATCACTGGCCAGAGCTTGCACAGTATGCAATTGAGCTACTGGCCTGTCCTGCATCCAGCGTTCTTTCGGAACGCACATTCAGTGCTGCTGGAGGATTTGTCACGGATCACAGGGTGCGCCTGTCCACCGACTCGGTTGATCGACTGACTTTCATCAAGATGAACCAGTCTTGGATCACCACCAGCTACCACACACCTGATGCTGATATAACAGACTAATTGATTTTAAAATGTCACATCCCTTCAAGACTGATGCTGATGCTGAGTGCCTGTGCTGTTATGTTGACTGGCTATCCTCCTCCTCCGAGTCCTCAATGATACGATTGATGATGATAGCTTGGAAGATCATTTTTGTTTATGGGTGCCGCCACCAGTGCCTAACGCCCAATTTTTCAGCCCCTGTTTAACAGGGGCGTGTAATTACAATTTTTGAAGCAATACTTTGCAACAGGGCTCATTGCTGTGCTCCAAGTACAGTATCTGTGAGGAGTTGCAGTGTTGTGCCACCAGTGCCTAAGGCCCAATTTTTCAGCCCCTGTTTAACAGGGGCGTGTCATTACAATTTTTGAAGCAATACTTTGCAACAGGGCTCATTGCTGTGCTCCAAGTACAGTATCTGTGAGGGGTTGCAGTGTTGTGCCACCAGTGCCTAAGGCCCAATTTTTCAGCCCCTGTTCAACAGGGGCATGTAATTACAATTCTTGATCTAATAATTCACAGCAGGGCCCATTGCTGCACCCACCAAGAGTAACTGTCAGGGCTTACAGTGTTGTGGCACCAGCACCACCATCAAAGGCCCAATTTTTACTACCACTGTTCAACAATTATATGTAATTAAAATTCCTGATATAATAGTTGACAGCAGGGCGTTCCAGCACCAACCAAGAGTAACTGTGAGTGCTTACAGTGTTGTGCCAACACCAACAACTAAGGGGCCTATTTCTGCAGAGTATATACGGCAGGTCCCTACTTTCAAACATCCAACTTACAAACGACTCCTACTTGCAAACGCAAGAAGACAACAGGAAGTGAGAGGAAATCTACCACTAGGAAGGAAAATTCTCTCCTGTAAGAATAAATATGGGAGAAAGGTGTCTCCTCTGTACTGATGCTTTATCAGCAATCCTTGTTTCAAGAAAAACACCACATTTCAAAAACAGTTGTCATTGGGACGGAAAGTGAGGTGAAATGTTCTGAACAGGGGCACAGACAGCAAAACAAATGTTACAGGGGTGATAACCCTTACCTATGTTTTCCAAAAAGTTTAAAAATAGATTTTTGGGCTGGAGCTACACTTCAACAATGTACCTGTTCAAAATTACAAACAGATTCTACATAAGAACAAACCTACAGTCCCTGTCTTGTATGCACCGCCTGTATACGGCTGTTCAGAGTATATAGGGCCTTTTTTATTTTATGTGCGGGGTTCCCCTTAATATCCATACAAGACCCAAAGGGGCTGGTAATGGGCTGGGGTGGGGGGGGGGGGGTCATGGGGTAGCTATGCCATTTTTCTTAAAGAATTTCATCCATATTACCGGGACCAGACATTACATTAAAGCCGCAAGCAGTTTTAAATGGCTTTTTTTTCCTTTAGAAGTGTCATTTTGTGCAGGGACAGTTCTAAACACGGGAAACACGTGGCACTTCACAGGCATACTTTAGACACCCCCCAGGTACGATATTTAAAGGAATATTTGACTTTTTTTTTTTCACTTTATGCATCATTAAAATGACTGCTCCCGAAAAACGACCGTTTTTAAAACTTCTTTTTGCATTGATACATGTCCCCTGGTGCAGAACCCGGGTTCCCAAACCCTTTTTAGGACAATAACATGCATAATAGTTGTTATAATTAGCACTTTAGAATTCGAACGTTCGCATCCATTGTATTTAATAGGGTTCTAATGTTCGTTCGAACTTCCGGTCCGTTCGCGGGTTCTGGTGCGAACCGAACCCGGGGGTGTTCGGCTCATCACTAGTGAACGCCAACTGCATCCCCTCTGCCAAAGTCTTTTTGACAACTTTGTATACCATATTCTCTCTGGATTTTGTATAAATTGTATGCTACGAAATACTTGTCTCCTACCCCCCCTCCTCTACCCTCACCCCCAATCTCCTAACATGTCCGTACCCTCCCTCCTTTTCCCTCCCCTCTACCCCACCCCCCACCCTTTCCTTTCCTTTATGTACACTATGGAATGTGTTTAATTAGTACTTCACCCATGTTTATTACGCCATAATAGTGACGTTTACTTTCCAAACTAAACAGACGTTATGTTCCTTTATAACATTACTACCTGTATCTATGTTGTTTATCTGTTCATGATGTCACCTGTATGTTTTATCAGATTTACAATAAAACCTTGATTGAGAAAAAAAAAGAAAATAGGAGTAAAAAAAAATAAAATACCCCTTCTAGGTCAAAGCACTCAACCCTGTACCACATCTATCTCAGTAGTGTCATTTTGGCAATGTAATACAGAAGATATCAATGTATATGTAAGAAAGTAGGAAAGTAGGAATGTACAGTCGTTGTAACCAGACCAGGGTATAATAAAAAACCCATAACAGAGCAATAGACCTCCGCGAGGGGGTATCACCCCAAGTGCCATGTTCCCTCCAAAACCGATGACCCGCCCCTTACACTAGCAGGTGGTCCATAACCAGATCAACTGGGGCCAGACCTAGAATCTCCAACCATCGAGCCCAAATCTTGTCAAATTTTTTCACACTCCCTCTATGCTGATATATGTACTTTTCTAATCTAATAGTGTCCCCCCATGTGATTCCGCCATTCCCTCACCGTGGGGGGTTCCTCTGACTTCCAGTGTCGCAGAATATGTTTCCTGGCCTGGAAAAGAGCTCTCGCTATGCCCAACCTAATGGGATCCTCCTCCGGAATGTTGTCAATAATTCCCAGCAAGCACAGTTTAGGGTGTGCAGTGAGCTGCACCTGAAAAACAGTGTTAATCGTATCCAAGACTTCCGTCCAGTAAAGATGCAGTTTGGGACACTGCCACAACATGTGGATCAAGTCACCATGGTCCCTCTTGCATCTAGTACAGGAAGGGTCCTCTCTCACCCCCATACTTACCAGCCTAGCCAGGGTATAGTGCACATGCAGCAATATATACAGCTGAGCCAGCCTTTGGGCTACATTAAGAGAACACAGGGGAATCGCTAAAAGAGCCTCTTCCCACTGGTCCTCCTCAAATGCTCCAACGTCCCTCTCCCACTTTGAGACGATACCTGCCGTGTTGTCAGGAAGGAATCTGCTGAGGAGCATGGAGTAACTGCATGAAATGAAACCTTTAAACAAGGTCACTTCTCTCATGTAGTTAAAAATTGGCGTGGGACTGTGCGTCCAGCCGTCTCCATCCGCTTGGGCCCTGACTGCATGTTGGAGTTGGAAATAAAAAAACTGCATAGAGGCAGGGAGCTGAAGTTAAGCCTGTAGCTCTGAAAACGGGCGTAACTTACCGTCTTTGAAAATTTGTGTCATATATGTAATCCCGTAATGTTGCCATCTCATACCATATTGTAGTTTTTCCAACTCGAAGTATCGCTTGTTCCCCCAAATTGGGCTATGCCTAGTAAAACCCTCCACTTGTTGTAATGCTCTAGCCTTGTTCCAAATTTTCTGCATCAAACTGTATGTTGGGTATAGCTTATTGGACTTGGCAAATCTCAGTGCCTCCAGGCCCTCCTCCACCTCCCCCTCAGTTGCAGAGCAGAACAGGGTCCACCAAGTTCAGCACCGGGTTACCAGGGGGACTCAACACCCTAGCAATGTGTTGGAGCTGGGAAGCCAGATAATACAGCCATGGGTTTGGGAGAGCAAGTCCTCCTGCCTCCTTTGGACGTTGAAGCTTTTCCAGCTTCACCCTTGCCGTTGAGTTTAGCCATATTAGGGATCTGAAAATTGCATTGACAACTCTAAAATGTTTAAGAGGGACAACCATGGGGGAGTTGTGCAGCACATACAAAAGCATTAAGATCATTTTTATCAGATTTATTCTACCCACAGGGGACATTTTCAATTTGGACCACACCTTCACCCGACCTCTGCAGCGATTCAGCAGTGGGGACAGATTTAAAGTAAGATATTCTAAAGGATTAGGTGTAGCCTGGATCCCCAGATATCTGATTTCTGTGAATACAGGGATGTCTAGTAAGTGCGTCAGCTGTGAGCATGGTTTCTAAGAGCATGAGAGAGGACTTGGTCCAGTTAATCACCAACCCAGAATAACGGCCAAAGGTCCGAACAACCTCCATTGCCTCCCTCAGAGATGACTCTGTGTCACCCAAAAGGAGCATGGTGTCATCGGCATACATCATACATTTTTCTTGTTGTTCCCCATATTGAAAAGCTCTTATATTCGTATGGGCACGAATCCGAGTATCCAGCGGTTCTATGGCCAGTGCGAACAGTAAAAGGGACAAAGGGCACCCCTGTCTGGTGCCCGAAAAATATCAAAGTATGGAGACACCCTTCCTGACTCTCTAATGGCTGCTTTTGGGGAATTATATAGTAGCTGCACCCAGGCTATGAAATTCGCCCTAAACCCAAATTTTCGTAGAACGGCCCATAAGTAAGACCACTCTATACTATCAAAGGCCTTATGGGCGTCAAGGGAGAGCAGAGCCCTGTCTCCCATGTTATCGGAGATGGATTGCATGTTAACAAATAATCTGCGCAAATTAATAGCCGTGGACTTCTGAGGCATGAACCCCGCCTGATCTGAATGTATTATGGTCGAGATAGCATTGTTCAGCCGTAGGGCAAGAACCTTGGCTAAGATTTTTACATCCAATTGCAAAAGGGATATCGGCCTATAGGAACCCGGGTCTAAGGGATCTTTTCCAGGTTTCAATAGTAAGACTATTATGGCTTTGGTCATAGATGGAGGTAGGCACCTGGTTGACTTGGCCCCATTAAACACTCCCAACAGTCTAGGCAATAATTGTTTCCTATATTGCTTATACACCTCTATCAGAATTCCATCTTTCCCTGGTCCCTTGGAGTTGGGGAACATACCAGTCGCCACCTGGACCTCCTCTATCGTCAGAGGAGCATCCAGTTGTTGTCGAGCAATGTCAGTCAGAGTAGGGAGTTCCACACCTTCAATATAGTCCCGAAGGGAATCATCAGTGTAATCCTGCCAGGAGCGGTAAAGGTCACAGTAGTATGTGCTAAGGATCGTCATAATGTCATCCGGAGAATTAGTACGTTTTCCATCGGGTGCTCGCAGTGCACCAATGTATGGGGATGTCTGTTGAGTTCGGGAAATCCTTGCCAACAGGCGACCAGTATGCTCACCCTCCTCATAAAAGGCCAACTTACTAAAAAAACTTTTTCGTTCAGCCGCCGAGAAGGTAATTCTACTCAGGGCGTTCTGAGCAGAAACAGAGGCATCTCTACGGTCTTCAGTGGTGTCAGCAACAAACTTAGCTTCCAGGTCAAGCACTAATATCTCCACCCCCTCCCTATGTGCACCCGACTGTCTCCTAAATGCATTGATCTCCGTAATAAACAATCCCCTCAGAAAGGCCTTAAAAGTCTCCCAATCCAACACAGCATCTGGGTAGTCCACCTCCGTGCTACCAGTGCTGGGGCTGGCAAAAGATTAAGCTAAAAGGCATTTAGCTTCCAGGGGGCTCTAAGCAGTGACGAAGGACGGGAAACCTCCAACCCCAGAATCAGCGGAGCATGGTCCGAAATACCTCGTATTGCATAGAATATCTCCGCCACCGCTCGCACCGCTGTATCTGAGCACAGGCACAGGTCTATACGTGATAGAGACATGTGTTTTTGAAAAACATGAAAACTGGCATTTCCCAGGATTCCTACTCCTCCACAAATCCACCCACCCCACTTCCTCAACCAGTTTCCTCAGGGCCCGGCAGGCACCGCGCTCCAACGAGACTGGTGGGTGTTTGTCCAGCTGCGGGTCCAGGTAGCAGTTGAAGTCACCCACAATGTACAAAGGTACCTCCAGACATCCCAACTGAAAGTCCAGGATCGCCCGTAGGACCTGATGACTGTACGGAGGCGGGATATACACAAAGGCAAGTATCCATTTCAGGGAAAACAAGCGGCAATGCAGTATAGCATATCGGCCCTCAGCATCCACCACACTATCAAATTCCTGATAATCCAGTGGCCCATGTATCAAAACACTCACCCCTCTGGAAAAGAAGGTGTGAGTGGAGTGATAAGCTTTGCCCACCCACCGAAATTTAAGGCATGACACAGCATCGGGGGTGAGATGAGTCTCCTGCAATGCACAAATGACCGGAAGATATTTTTTCAATGATGTGGAGACCATTGTGCGTTTGAGGGGGTCACCAAGCCCCATAACATTCCAGGATACCACATTAAGTACATTCAACCCTCCTGCCATAGTAAACATAGAAGTATGCGTTTAAAGGGTAAAACATTCCAAGTCAGTATATACCACGTCTCCTCTCCCCTAACCCCAAATTGGGTAATCTGCAGATGATGTAACACCCATAGAGTCAGATCGTGCAGGTGTTGTAAGTTCTGTGCCGTACTGTAGAAGTATCTCCAAACTGTTAGAACCTCTGAGCGCAACAGCACTCTAACTTTAGCATGAACACTCCCTGGAGGTGCAGCTTTGAAAAAGACCACCAGCCGGTGATCTAGTGCCCCAGTTACTGTCAGTGCACCAAGGACCCCCAGGAGTAAACAGAGTACAAGGGATCGAACAGCTGAAAAGGCACTAGGACAACAGGTCCTGTCTCCCGCTGACATCACAACCGCCAGTATCTGTGGATAACTCGTAACACATTAATCGCATGTACAACATTGCTTTGCTTCGCACACTCTCTCCGTGGGGGACAGAGAGCAATAAATCAACTCGTGCTCCCGGCCGAACTGGAAGTTGTAGCAGAACAATGTGAGCAGACGAGGCAGCCCTCCAGCCGGGGGCCGCCCTAGCCTTTCAAAAGCCTGGCATACTCAGGGACCTAGAGTAGGTCATTCCTCTTCACCTGCCCCCTCCTTGGCAGGTGAAAGGCATTTTCATTTGTATCCAACCAGCCCGACGCATCTGCAGCGTGTTCAAAGAAGTGAGCCTGACCTCTCGCAGTAATGCTGGGTACAGCATAGCATATGGCGCCTGCAACTTCTGCAGCCTTTTCTTGACTTCTGTAAATCAGGCCCGTCTCTTCTGCACATCAGAGGAAAAGTCAGGATAAAAAGAGATGCGGGCTCTGTTAAACTGTACATTCTGTTTTTCTCTGGACAGATGAAGAATAATCTCTCTGTCTCTGTAATGTAACATGCATGCCAGGATGGGTCGCGGGGGATGCCCTGGGGAAAGGGGCCCGCATAGGAATCCTGTGGGCCCTCTCCACCGCATAAAGGGATGTAAATGCCTTCTTCCCAAATATCTCCAGCAGCCATTTCTCAACAAATTCAGTGGGGTCTCTACCGTCCATTTTCTCAGGGAGACCAACTATGCGGACATTGTTGCGTCTCATCCTGTTCTCGAGGTCGTCAGTGTGTTGATCGACTGCTGCGACCATTCCAGTATTATGCTGCATGTCTCTCATCAGAGGGGGGAGCTCCATGTCACTGATCCTGCTTTCTGCAGCCATGGTTCTCTCTCTGATCTTTTGTATGTTTTGTCTTATCAGGGAAACTTTTTCTGTCAAACCATCAAATCGTGCTTGCAAGGTGTTAACCGAGGAAATGCACTTGTTAACAGCTTTTAAGATCTCAGCAAGGGTGGGCTGAGCAGGTTCCTCATCCCCACTGTCCTCTTCCTGCTCTTCTGCCTGTTCTGCCATGAGGTTTGCAGCAGTGTGGTTAGGAAAGCCTTCCTCCATGTTTCCCTGTGCAGTGAGTTCCCCCTCAGGCGCCCCCCCCTCCTCAGCCGAGTCTGCTATGTTCAGGGATCCTGCCAGTTTCTGGGCATAGTATCTAATGTCCTTAGGAAGAGGGTCCCCGCTGGCACTCTTAGGGGTTTTCGGAGGTTTACTCACTGTGTCCTTTTGTTTCTCTGTGCCGCATGTCCCGCACTGCTGAGACCCTCCGGCGGCGCCATTTTGGATCTCCGAGCGCTGTCCCTCTTCTTTGCTCTTTCCCCGCAACCCCATCATAGATTCCGCCTGCACAGGTACCTCAGCGGGTTCCCCTCATGTTCCAGAGTCGGTCTGTGGCCGTTAAACAGGGTGAAGAAGCTGGGACCAGGATTAGATCAGGGTAACAAGCGGGAGCTCTGTCAGGAAGCTGCTTCTCACATGCCGATCCAGGCCACGCCCCCCTTCTTTCTATTTTTTTTTTACTGACTACTAAATCACCTTTTTCAGCACTTATTTGCTGTGGCAATCGAAAGGTTTACACTTCACATTAAGATCCTGAGATCTGATATTCAGAAAAAGACTGGGAAGCCACTGAGGGCAGAGCAGTTAATTTTAATTTGCACTGTGATACAATATCCATAGCACTGGCCCCTACAAGTGCACTGACTATAAGGACAGCCGTCCTGCAACTTGTCGTTGATTTGGACATACCGCATGTTGAGGTTAATAAAAGTTTTATCACCGTTAACACTGCCAGGTGCCACAGAGAGAGGTCTCCAGGCAGGGGAGGCATCAACATTGTTACATGGCCCCATGATCAGTAGTTACACCCCTAGGTGTTTACAAAGCAGTTTTTTTACAGTTTAGTGTTGATTGATTTCTTTTTAAACCCCCTACATTGCACTTTCAGCATTGCTCTTTGGCCTCTACAAGGGGCAGATAACCTTTTAGAATTACTGGTTTTATGAATAAGTGTTAATTTGTGTGTGGACATTAGTAGGAAAGAGTCCAATGCAGCCCAAATGAGTCTAATTATGCTTGGATTATTTTCTACAGTTATTACAAAACTAGCTTAAACCCAATATATAAACGTAATAAATGATTTTTAATTGATATATACTGTTATCCACATGCAGTTAGTTAGTACACCAGTCCATGGCCCTGTCACCAGAGTAATTAAACTGACAGTGGTGCATATAGGGCTTTGTTTCACAGAGTGTATTTCCAATTAATTAATTAGTGTGACAAATCACATAAAATCAGTTTGGAATAACCAGTGCATGAATCCTTGAGGCTGAAGACAAGAAGTCTAGAATAACTGGACTAGCTATAATTTATTTTATTAAACGTTATATTTTTGAAACTCTAAACCTAAATATTTTATAACTAATAATGCCTAATATTTAGTGACACAAAACTGATTTCTTTTATCACATTGTAACAAAAACAAAACTGAAACAAAACTGAAACTGCAGTGGAGATAAATCTAAATTTGCATACAAAATGGGAGCACTAAATTATGTTCCAACATAGAATACACTGAACATCTTCAGGTGCTCTCTGTCAAAAGGAGTAAATTTACAACCATTGAGATGTATCTACTTTATACACAGGTGATTGTCAAAAACAAGGCACTGCTATTTGTCATAATCACTGTCACCTGCATAGATAATTCAACATAGATTATATTCTGTTTCAATTGCATACTTTCTTTGAAACATTAAACTGCTTCTAATTATGAACCCTTGCAAATGGTGGAAGATTACTTTAATGAAACCAAGTAAAAACTAAGTTAGAAAATATGTTGCTAATTGGGCAATGTTCATTCTGCCTTGTTGTTGGCAAGTGTTGAATACTATGTGCCCTTTATCTTTTAAAAGTATGCTTTATATGTAGATTCACAAAGACGTTTTGTACGACTTCTTGAACATAGCTCTTGCTCCAATCAGCTGTATTTTTCATTCATTTTGTACTTTGAATACCCACTGTTTAGAGTAACAAAAGTAGTTCTGGTTGATAATGTGTAGTAGATGATGTTTTTTCTACTAGAATAGTTCAAAAAGATTAAAGCCCAATTCTGAGATCTAGACTCCACCCTTTCCCATTACCCTGACAAAAGTCCCCATTTGTGTGATATTTTATACTTTTTCAGATAAGTACAAGTTCCTCTTCCTTTTTGGAACTTCTCTTAAAGGTGGGTGGTCTTTAGCTATGCAGACAAAAGTGTTTTGCACTTTTCTGACAGATATAGAAAAATGCTTACAATTAAATAAAAAACACATCAAAAGAAGAGGTAAAGAGAAGTTCATTGTTAGTTTTTTTCTTTTCTTTTTCCTTTAAATTGACTATTGACTTTTATGGATGGCTGCTATGTTAAAAACAGCCAACATTCAAACAATTTCCTTTTAAGACATAATTTCTAAAGAGAAGAAATGTTTATATACATCACATCATATATATTGTATTAACATGCCCAAAGGTGAAAGCGTAGCTAGTCTATTGAAATCAAAGAATTATCAACTAACAGCAAGCAAATAATACAATGTAAAAAATTTCATGAACAAATTTAAATCACACTCACAGAAACATACACAATATTAGGTCACATGTATTAATTATAATCCATTACGCTACTGATAATGGGTAGGGATGGGCCGAATACCCCTCAGTTCTGTTCGCACCAGAACATGCGAACAGGCAAAAAATTAGTGCGAACATGCAAACCCTATTAAAGTCTATGGGACACGAACATGAAAAATCAAAAGTACTAATTTTAAAGGCTTATATGCAAGTTATTGCCATAAAGTGTATGGGGACCCGAGTACTGCCCCAGGGGACATATATCAATACAAAAACGACTATTTTTTCAGAAGCAATAATGCTTAAAGTGAAACAATAAAAATGAAATATTCCTTTAAATATTCTGCCTGGGGGGTCCCCTTAGTTTGCCTGCAAATTGGCGCATCTGTCTGATGTGTTTTACAGTGCCGCAGCAAAATTACATTTCTAATGTAAAAAATGTCATTTAAAATTGCTTGCGGCTGTAATGTATTGCCGACTCCCGGCAATATAGGTAAAAATCAATGAAAAAATCATGTCTGGTATGGTATTTAAGGGGAACTCCACGCCAAAAAAAAATTAATTGTGCCTGTGGTGCCTGGGGTCCCCCCCAAAATCCGCCTGGGGTCCCCCAAAATCTATACCAGACCCTTATTTAAGCATGCAGCCTGGAGGACAGGATGGGGAGGATGAGCAAGCTCCCCCTCCTGAACCCTCCAAGGCCACATGCCCTCAACATGATGGGGACAAGGGCCTCCTCCCCACAACCCTGGCCATTGGTTGTGGGGGTCTGCGGGCGGGGGGCTTATCATAATCTGGAAGCCCCCAGATCCCGCCCCCTCCTATGTGAATAATTATGGGGTACATTGTATCTCCCACGCATTCACCAAACAATGCCAAAAAGTAAAAACCACTAAAGACATTTTTTGACAATTCCTTTATTAAAAAAAAAAAAGTCCCGCGATGTACATCCAATCACGCCGCACGATGGGCCCAAAAAATAAAAATAAAAAGACACAAAAATACTCCGCCTTCATGGGAGGCGTCCCGCCGACTGCTGTGTGTTCGCTGGGACAGTTGTACTATGGGCAAGGGCGGGCCACCCACTGATGTAACCGCATGACCCCACCAAGCTTTTTGCTCGGATAAGGGTCTGGCATGGATTTTGGGGGGATCCCACGCCATTTTTTGTTTGATTTTGGTGTGGAGTTCCCCTTAAAATCTATGCCAGACCCAAAGGGCCTAAAATGGATTTTGGGGGAGACCCCACGCCATTTTTTTATATTTTGGCATGGAGTTCCTCTTAAAATCTATACCAGACCCAAAGGGCCTGGTATGGTCTGGGGGGTGGGCATGAATTTTTTTTTCTTAATTCTGTCGTAGGGTTCCCCTTAACCACTTCAATACACTATATTATATACTCTGCACTTCACTGTATACCCTGCACTGTATTATATATACTACACTGACTGCACTATATACTCTGAACTGCAGTATATATACTATACGGACTGCACTATATACTCTGAACTGCAGTATATATGCTATATGGACTGCACTATATACTCTGCAGAAAAATTGGGCCTGCTGTTAAATATTATTTCAAAAATTGTAATTACATGCCCAGTCAAACAGGTGCAGAAAAATTGGGCCTTGGGTGTTGGTGGTGCCTGAACACTGTAACCCCTCAAAGTTACTCTTGTTGGGCACAGGAACAGGCCCTGCTGTTAAAAATTTGTTCAAAAATGGAAAAATTGTTAAACAGGGGCAGAAAAATTGGGCCTTTGGTGTTGGTGGTGCCCTAAACCAAAAATATTGTTGGAAGCTAGCATCATCAAGGTATATCAATGCATACCCTGTGTGTGGGCCATGTTTACCCGCACAAGAATGTACAGGTGTTCCATGCATCCCCATGCAGGCAGACCCATGAATGTCTACTGCAGTTGCACGGACATGGCTGCTGCTCCCTTTCTGACCTCCATGCAGTTGCATGCCTCCAAACTCACACTGTCTGCATTTGGGCCTTGCCCCAGCAAGGATGCCTGATTGGGAGCAGCTGATGTGTCTGTGCAGCTGCTGCATCCCAAGAGACATAAATGGGACTACCTGCACAGGGATGCATGAAATACCTGTGCATCCCCATGCGGGTAAACACAGCCCTCGCAAAGGGTACGCATTGATTTCAATCAAGTATCAATGCATGTTCCATGCATCCCTGCACAAGCAGTCCAATCTATGTCTATTGGGACACAGCTACTGCTCCCAATCTGACATTGTGATGCGTGTCCCCAAACTCACACTGTCTGTTTTCAGGCCTTGCATTCCTGTGCAGATAAACATGGACCTTGCATAGGGTATGTATTGATATGCCCATGTGAATGAGACCTTATGGTGACACTGGGATTGGTGTGGCAGTATTCAGGGACATTGTGACTGGCTGCACTGGTGCGGTGAGTGTGTAAGGGCTTGTTTACACTTGCAGTTGAGCCACATTTTTACAACCCCTCAACCACTCTCTCTTTATCTGGGAAAGTAGTGGCTTGAGGTGTGCACATGCCACAGCAGGAATTGTACCCCCTGTCACACTCGGCCTGCACTACCACCCACTGAGCATGACCAATTCAAGTAACTGCCTTACAACTGTGCACAACACGCATGTTATGGTGTGGTAGTCAAACATTTAGGGGGCTAGACATGTCATGAGGAGGAGATGCCTGCTAAATGCTCTCTGAGGAGAGATGTGGGCGTGGATTGCACTTTGGAGAGCACTGCACGTATGACTGAGCCCAGAAAAAGAAGAAGCATGTTAAGAAAAATGATCACTGATACCAGAGCAGTGCAGTGTTACTATAGTGACATTGTACTGCTCTGGCCAGTGATCAGAGATACTGTATGCTACACTGACATACTGTGTCTCTGATTACAAACCAGAGCAGTACAATGTCATCTAGTAAAATCTTTTTTTTATTTTTTTTATTTCTTGAGTGTAAGCACTGTACTACACACATTCTTTCCTCTCACAGCGAGAGCTGTGAGGGGAAAGATGTTAAAGGTTGCAGCTTTGTTTAAATGTGGGATCGCTGTGATTGGTCACAATTATCACATGGTACAAGGCCAATGAAATTAGCCCTGTACCCTGATCTGTGATCCGCTGTGTCCGTGGAAGACAGCAATCAGAGATCATGCTGTTGCAAATCCCCGGGGTCACACACGAGTGGCAAGAATAGCAGTATGTGTGAATTGTGTTTTTTCTTTTTAGAGCAGATCTTGGCATCCTGCCAGCCCTCTAATTTAAACACACAGCAGCTGTTTCTAAGCTGTTAGAAAATTTATAAAACCCAACTTCAGAGTGTTTAAAGTGGATGTAAACCCAATTTTTATTTTATTTTTGCTGTCACAATGTAGAGTGTAAGAATTCCTATCATTTGTGCCAGGTCTTGCCACAAAGAGTTAATCCAGCTCTGAGCAATCCTCTTTTATTGTTCAGTGAGATAAAACGGACAGAGTTACCTTTGTCAGTTCCGCCCCCTTGCTTTGAGTGACAGGTTATTTACATATCTCGTGCACTAGCTTTAGACAGGCATTATTTTTTAATTCCAACCACCACTCCTTTTCTGAAGTCATGTGGTTACTTTTCTGGATTTTGACTGGATGTTAGTGATCATAGCAGAAGGAATACACAGGAGAAAATGCATGTTGACAAGGGGAGTGTAGAGGTGGGCGGGGAGTCTACTGACATCACGACTCCACCCACCGAGCTCCAGACAACAGATCCACCCACAGAATCTGCAGTTTTTCAGTTCTTATAACAGACAGAGGGGAGACATTTACAGATAAGGATACATGCAGGAGGCATCTATATCCTTATAGATCAGCACTATGGCAGTAGTTTAGAAAGGATGAGAGTGGCTTTACATCCACTTTAATGTAATCTTTGAGGATCTTCCAGAATGAAGAACTTCACGTTAATAGTAGAATGAGAGGTAAGGGATGGTGTGTTTTTACTGCTTGTTAAGAATAGAATATGTAAATTGTTTAACCACCTCCTGTCCATGTACATAAATGGCCAGATGGGAGCCTGCCGATGTGGGTAGATGTACCCAACAACTTGTGTGTAGCTCCTTAAGTGCACTTTGGTGAGCCTGGTGATTGCTGTGTCCCTCGAACACGGCAAATCACATGACTGGGTACAGAACCAAATAATTAGGCAGTCCCTGCTCTTTTCTCTCCCCTTGTGATTTTCTTACCCCTCCTTTTACTTCTGTTCCTTCCCAATCAAAAACTGTTTAGTATGAGATTTGCACAAAAAGAACCCTTCAGCACTGTATTTGTGTTCAAGAACCAGAGGACACAATTCCTCACATGGCACATCATTGTTTTGGCCCTTCAGAATATCATATAGCTGAAAATGATTACTACCATAATACTGTTTCACACAACATGTATTTGACAAGTTGCACTGATTGTGTTGACTGTTGCGAATATCATGTATGACCTCTATTTTCTGTCCTTTTATATGTTATCTTATTCTTTAACTAAAATGAAAAAAAAATCTCAGCACTGACAGCCTGAGTATTTCTCTCAGTATACATTTCCTTTGAAGGGAGGAAGCTTGTAAGATTCTTTAAATAACATTTTGTTTAAAAAAAAAAAAATTAACCTGAGCTTTTTTTTCCCTATAATATATGTTTTCTTGGAGTTTTGTTTATATTAAAATGAAATAGTAAAGTGTTGGCTAGAACACATCCATCATGCCTTACATCTTATCTGATCCGCACTTCCACCTTGAGACATAAACACAATTTTGTGGATGTGTATGCAAATGAGCTTATGTTACTAAATGTGAGAAACAGTATTATCTCTTTCAAGCAAGAGTTGGTGTTTTACCAAGTTACAGCAGCACAGCCGTGTGAGCCTGATGGTGATTTTTTCCCTTCCAGATTTGTTTTCTGGGAAACATAAAAGACCAACTGCTGTGGTTTATTACAAACTCAGAATTCTTTGCTGAGGTGTACACATTAAGTCTGCTTACAAACAAGATCAAAACTGCACAACAAACTCCCTTTACAACATATGGTGTATACCTTTGCAGCATGAATCTATGTCTGTCCCTAGCTGTTTCTGTGTTCTTCCTACGTGTGCTGTAGCTATTACAGTACCTCCGCAGCTGGCAACATACTCTAGTCAAAAGACTAGACATCCTGTCCCTTCCATACTGACATTATCCTCCCTGGCATTTTCTTTGCATTTTAACTGAGCCAACTTTTCTTAGCTGCCAGTCAGTCTGCAAAACCAAACATACAGCACAGTCATTTGGCAAAAAGACATCTGCTGATTTTGCAGTGGGTGTAACAGTGCATATTTTAGTTGTTTATTCACCCTTCTAATTCAATTATTTACAGCGTCACAGATATATTCAGAATATGGAACGACACTGAGTCTATTTCTGTATGTATGTAAGTAAAATTTTAATGTGTCTATTTTTTTTCCCCTCTATGTCTATGTTAGGGCATATTTTGCACTGGAGTGATTGTCAGCACCATTTATGATTTTCAGTAGTGGGAGAAAGTCAAAATATGAATATATGAATATATATATATATATATATATATATATATATATATATATATTTTTTTTTATTTAAATGATATGTGTATTTGTATTGACATGTACCATTTAAAAAAAAGGTTTTTACCAAAGGGGGCATGGCTACTGCGCTACTGAATGGATGGCTGATCCTGTAGCTCCGCTCCAGCGATGGGAATCCGAGCATTCCGAGGCAACTCACACTGACCCCACCAGCACCAGCACACAGCTACTGTGCCGTACCAGACCCGGAGATGACCCACAAGCAGAAAAACTTTGCTCACTCAAAGAAAATGCTGGATTTCTTTACTCCTAAAGATGGCGTAGATGGCTGCTCCCCGGTCTCCACAGGCAGATCTCCCTCTGCCACACCGAGCCCGAGATCAAGAGAGGGCTCACACCAGCACTCCCCTGACGCTTCAACTCCTCTCTCCTGCAGCCCAGTGAAGTCTAAGCCCTGCATGTCGGCTGATACACACAACACTAAGGTGAGTGCACATCAAGGCTCTATGGAGGACACAAGGGAGCTGGCAGACACCATTAACTCTTTCCCTACTGCCAACCAGCCCATCTCTGACACTACCCTAAAAGATATGCTGGTCTCCCTGCGCAGCTCCTTCAATGCAGATATTTTTGAGTGTATGAGAATATTCAAAGCTGAAGTGGGTGAGCTAGGAGGCAGGATTGATCATGTGGAAAGGAAAATGGGTGAATATGCATCCTCATATAACACTTTAGTAGATGCACACAATGACCAGTCTGATGAAGTGACCTGGCTTAAAGCTAAAATCACTGACCTCGAGGACAGATCATGTAGAAATAACCTGAAATTGCGTGGCATACCTGAAGCAATCCTACCTACACAACTCCACCAATATGCCCAAGATTTCATGGCAGCCTCAGTACCGGCCTCCGAACTGGTTATTGATAGAACCCACCGCCTACCTAAGCCGTCTCATCCCCCAGATAACATCCCTAGAGATGTTGATGCGGGTGCACTTCTTCCATGTAAAGGAACAGTTTATGCTGGCCTTTCGCAAGAATACACAACTCCCTGAGCAATACTCCACCATCTTTCGCAGTATACTATGCAGAAGCACAAATCCCTGCTACCTGTGACCAAAGCACTTTGAAACCATAATATTGTGTACAGGTGGGGTTATCCAACAAAACTGACTATCACCCGAGAGGGCAAGTCCTCGGTGATCACAAGCTTAGAAGGAGGCCTGGCCCTGCTATGATCCTACCCCGTACTAGATGGAAAACGAGTGCACCCCTGTAAAGATGACCTATTCTACACCAGCGCTCACAATCTGCCGACCGTGGATTCTATGGAGAAGTCCTGGACCCTATAAGGTACTGTTAGCATCCTCCCTTACATATCGGATATGGCCATTACAGTGACTTCCTTCAATGTCCATGGCTTGAACCACCCAGCTAAACGAGCCTCAGTTTCGAGAGAAGCCCTCAAATTGCACTATGATATTCTGTGCATACAGGAAACACACTGGTTGGCCTCCAGTGCTCCGCCTTTTGCCACAGAAATTTTCCACATACATTCAAAGCCTCAGCTTCTAAAAAGCAGAAAGGGGTTCTCATTGCCATCAAGGATTCTGTGGCTTTCTCCCTCGGGGAGACACACACAGATCCTGAGGGAAGATACCTGATCTAGTAGGCGTATTCAACAACAAACCCTACACTATAGTCAACCTATATGCACCTAATACTCACCAGCTTCGTTTTCTGAAAAAGTTATTTCGTAAGATCAACTCAATTAAGCATGGAGCTGTAATAATGTGCGGAGACTACAATTTAAGGGTGGACTATAAGATGGACACTACCTCTAAATCACAACGCCCTCTACCCACACTACAGCCTCTGCTGCATGCTGAGGAAATGTACGATGCCTGGAAATGTCAACACTCAAAAGAACGAGACTTCACTTTTCATTCCTCCAGACATAATTCGTACTCCAGCATCGATCTAATCCTAGTTGATAAATTCCTGTTACAAAGGATCTCCTCCTCCATCATACACGATATCACGTGGTCAGACCATGCTCCTGTATCCATCACAGTAAATGAGGAACATACCTCAACTCCTGCCTACATTTGGCGTGCTAATTCTCGACTGTTCCAGCAACCTTCACAGGTTGCCTCCTTAACCAACCACCTAAATGAATATTTTGCTTTAAATGCTCATTCTGTGTCCAATCCATTTACTGTATGGTGTGCTCATAAAGCCTTTATTAGGGGCATTATACTCCAAATGTGTTCACGGGCAAAAAGGGAGAGGACACAAAAACTAGACTCCCTTCTTTCTGATATCAGACTCTAATGCCCTGTACACATGATCGGAATTCCAATGAAGCTAACTTTCATCAGTCGTGCCTACACACCATCAGACAAAATTCCAACCGTCCAAAACGCCATGACGTACAACAAAAACGACGGCACTATAAAGGGGAAGTTCAAATCCAACGGCGCCACCCTTTGGGCTGCTTTTGCTGATTTCGTGTTACCGCGTGTTAGTAAAAGTTTGGTGTTAGCCGATTAGCGCTTTTCAGTCTCCGTGCTTTTCAGTCCGTTACAGCATGGCGAATGTGCTATCTCCTTTACGAACGCTAGTTTTACCAGAACGATCGCTCCCGTCTTGTAATTTAGTCTGAGCATGAGTGGATTTTTCTCCGATGGAGTTCCCCACAGACGATCGGAATTTGCTATCGTTTTTTTTTCCATCGGTAAAATTTAAAACATGTTCTATTTTTTTACACCGATGGAAAAAAGACTGATGGGGCCCACACACGATCGTTTTTTCCGATGAAAAAAGCCCATCGGTCTTTTTTCATCAGAAAAAACTATTGTGTGTACACGGCATTAGAGGCCCAAAACAAAAGCGCTTCCGACATCTCCATAGCAAATAAATTGACTAAGTTGCATTCTGATCTCAGGCTCAGGCTCATGCTGCTAGAACAATATGACAGACATATTCAATCTCTCAAATTGGCCCAACCGAGCTGGCAAGTTCTTGGTGAAGCGGCTAAAAGATCGCAAAGCAAAAACTAACATCCCCTTTCTAATTCGCAACTCAGACAAAAGTAAAATTTTCAATCCCAATGAGATATCAAACTCCTTTGCTGACAAATTTTCTTCTCTATACAATTTAAAAGAAGACCCTAACACTCCATAACTCTCTTCAAACTTTTTTGGCAGATCTCACACTCCCCACTTTATCACAATCACAATTTGGAGTCCCTCAGTTCACCCATCACAGAACCTGAGACCCGGAAGGCGATTAAAACTCTCCCCAGTGGTAAATCCCCAGGCCCTGATGGATTACTGAACAGCTACTATAAGACCTTTCATGAGGCCCTTTCCCCCAGACTGCAGTTGGTTTAGGCTGAAGCAATGTCCTCTGCCTTGTTTCCCTCTGAAATGCTTAAGGCATATGTTGTTATCATCCCAAAGCCAGGTAAAGACCCCACTACGCCAGCCAATTTTAGACCTATCTCTTTATTAAATACTGATGTCAAGCTTTACGCCAAAATCCTGGCTCATAGGCTTCTCTCGATCCTACCAACACTGATCAAACCTGACCAAACAGGTTTCACCACGGGCAGACTGGCATCAGATGCCACAAGAAGAGTTATATACATCATACACTATGCTGGGTCCTGTCGGGTGCCTTCTCTGCTACTCTCCTTGGATGCGGAGAAGGCATTCAACAGGGTACATTGGGGCTACATGGCCCAGACCCTCGAAAAATGTGGGTTCTCAGGCCCCATACTATCCGCTATCTTAGCTTGATACTCCTCCCCCTGTGCACAGGTCTATACTTCAAATATGCTATCTCTCCCCTTTTCCATTACTAATGGAACAAGTCAAGGGTTTTCAACATTCTCATAGAGCCCCTAGCAGAAAAAATCAGGGTCCATCCCGATACACCAAGCTTCTCTCTCCAAGGGGATGTGCTCTTTCTAACCTCGCCGCACACGTCCCTATTGCATGCCCATGAATGATATTCTTAATGAATTTTGCCAAGTTTCTAATTATAAGCTTCATTTTACAAAATCTCTCATACTAGGCCTGAACCCCCCCCATCTCCAATCCCACCTGCAAAATAATTTCCCCTATACATGGAGTAAAAAAGCATACCTTATTTAGGACTACAATTAACAGCAGACCCCTCAAAATTAGCGGACGCCAACTATATTCCCCTAATAGATAAAATAACCAAAGAAACAAACCGCCTAGCCAAAGTGGAACTAACCTGGTCTGGCAGTTTGGCATCCTTCAAAATGCTCTTACTCCCCCAAATTTTGTACGTATTTCGAACACTACCTATTCCGTTTAATAATAGACACCTTAAATCGCTAAACTCCCTCCTCAAACAATATATTTGGGGATCCAAGCGACCTAGATGTTCCAAAAACCTCCAACTTAACCACTTAAGCCCCGGACCATTTTGCTGGCCAAAGACCAGGCTACTTTTTGCAATTCGGTACTGAGTCGCTTTAACTGACAATAACGTGGCTCCCAAACAAAATTTATGTCCTTTTTTTCCCATAAATAGAGCTTTCTTTTGGTGGTATTTGATCACCTCTCCAGTTTTTATTTTTTGCGCTATAAACAAAAATAGAGCGACAATTTTGAAAAAAATGCAAAATGTTTTACTTTTTGCTATAATAAATATCCCCAAAAAATATATAAAAAAACATATTTTTTCCTCAGTTTAGGCCGATACTTATTCTTCTACATATTTTTGGTAAAAAAATGGCAATAAGCGTATATTGATTGGTTTGCGCAAAAGTTATAAAGTTACAAAATAGGGGATAGAATTATGGCATTTTTATTATAATTTATTTTTTTTACTAGTAATGGCGGCAATATGCGATTTTTATTGTGACTGCGACATTGTGGCAGACACACCGGACACTTTTGACACATTTTTGGAACCATTGTCATTTTTACAGCGATCAGTGCTATAAAAATGCACTGTTTACTGTGAAAACGACACTGGCAGTGAAGGGATTAACCACTAGGTGGCGCTGAAGGGGTTAAGTGTGCCCTAGGAAGTGCTTCTAACTGTAAGGGGATGGGCTGTGTGTGACACGACAGTGATCACCGCTTCCGATTACAGGAAGCGGTGGTCACTGTCCTGTCACTAGGAAGACTTCTTCCTCACCGTGACACGATCGCGGGTATGCCCGCGGACATCGAGTCTGGTGGCACGCATGCGTCCACAATGCCACTTCTTAATGGGGACGTATATATACACGCCCTTTTGCCTGTCCATGCCATACTGCAGACGTATATCTGCGTGCGGCTGTCGGCAAGCAGTTAAACATAGGTCAGTGGGTGGAATTGGTTTAATTTACATACGGGACTACTTTCGAGCATCCATACTTACCCAACTCAAATACTGGTTCTCACCATCACCTGATATCCTTTGAAGCAGTATCGAACAGGCCCTCAGTCTGACTCTAGACCTACAAAATTTTCTACTACTAGACATATGGAGTAGACGCCAACTCCCATTAACTATTCAAGCCTCCCTAATGGCATGGAGAGACCTGCACAATTTAGCATCTTGGTCTTCCAACACAATAGACATCCCTATAACTATTGAGATCTTAGCACATGCAATTCCGCATATTACGTACTCAGATTGGCTTGCCAAGGGCATCTCTTGGATTGCCGACTTACACAATAACAACACACTTAAATCATTTGAAGTACTCAAAAAATTGTTTACTCTAATGTCCACTGACTACTATAAATACATTCAAGTCTCAAATTTTTTGAAATCATTAAAGTCCTATCACATATTCATTCAGGACACAATGTGGCAATTCTATACAAAGACACCTACCCCTCCCAAAGGGATTTCTTTTTTCTACAACCTCTTCCAAAATAAACTTATCTTCACTAACTCCCTCCCTTACCAAAAATGGGAATCAGATTTAGGTAAAACCTTTACACCGACCCAATGGCAATGTGCATTCAGATCTATATATAAAGCCTCTAGATGCGTAAACCACTGGGAACTTTCCCAAAAAGTGGCTCAGAGATGGTACCTTAAACCATATAGAATGGCAAAATTCTCTCCCTCCATCTCCCCATTGTGTTGGAGAGATTGCGGTGCTGTGGAAAATATCTTACATGTGTTCTGGTCCTGCAAACATCTTATGCCCTGTACACACGATCTGATTTCCGATGGAATTTTCCGTCTGAATTCTGATGAAGCTGACTTCCATCAGTCTTGCATACACACCATCAGACAAAATTCCGACCGTCCGAAACGCGGTGACGTAAAACACTCAGACGAGCCGAGAAAAATTAAGTTCAATGCTTCTGAGCATGCGTCGACTTGATTCTGAGCATGCCTGGGTTTTTTCTACGTTGGAGTTCCACACAGACGATCGGAAATTCCTATAGTTTTTTTTTCCATCGGAAAAATTTAAAACGTGTTCTATCAATCAATGATGTAAGCAAATTCTTTAGTCCTCAATGCAAAGTGGAGAAACTAGGCAGTTTTCATCCTGGAATAAAAATTAGAAGGTATCCTTTTGGAGACAATTGCTGCAAATATTGTACAGTGACTGGAGAGTATGTAAGCAGATTTGTTATGCTACCATATAAGAGGGAGTGACAAGGCAGGAATTAGCCATAAATAACTGCTTGCCTACAAGGCAATTTTTTAATTTGTCAAATACATGTTAAAATCTGCATTTTTGCTAGAAAATTTCTTGCAGAATTTTTTTTCTGCAAGCAAAGGCCCTGGAGTAATACTTCAGAGCTTTTGCTTGCAGAATATATAATTTATATACTATTAATAGCAACGGTCACAATTTTTCATGTCACATATTATTTCTGCAGTCGTTTGTCAAGTGTAAGTTTTCTGAAAAAATGCACTTGAATTTTAATGCACACAAACACAATATAATGCTCATTTTTTGGTAAAATATAACATATGATGTTGCATTAGGTAAATAGATACCAAACATGTCAAGATTTAACATTACTCAGGCCTGTGAAATGGTGACAAACTATGGTACCTAAAAATGTCCATAGGTGATGCTTTAAAAGCCTTTAGAATTTATCAGTTTAGAGGTAAACATAAGCTATGGCAATAGAATTTTTGCTGTCTTTCTGGTGTTCTCGGCAATACTTCATGTGTGGTGCCATTTAGTTATACAGTACGTGCACATCTGCATTTGCATGTGAGCGCAGGGGGACTGGGGTGCCTTTATTTATTTTTCTGTTATTTTTATTTATTTTACTGAAATATTTTACACTTTTTTCATTTAATTTTATTGCTATTACAGGGGGTGAACCTTGTGTTAGCTTTTGGCAGTGTCAGGTACTGTATGGAGATATCAGGGGTCTATTAGCCCAAACATTTCTACCCTGCCTTCCAAAGCAGCTGATCAAAAACAGATCATGTTTGATCTGCTGCTTTCTTGGCTATAACAGCCAGGGAATGACAGCACTGAAATAGGAAATGATGAAATCCTCATTGCTTCTGGCTTCATTCATCACAGAGGAGATTGAGTAAAGGATGTTCCGCCATCTTCTCTGTGGGCAGCCAACCCAACCATTTACCACAGTCCTGGAAATGCCAGTGGAACATATGGTGTATACAATTGATTAGGCCACAGTGTAAGAGGGAAAGATTAAACCTTTTTTGATATCCTTAAATCTAAATTAGAGTGTATTATTTCAGAGAAAATAGCCAAATTCTCTGAACAATATGTTAGCTGGTTGATTAAGTTGCAGTTTAAGAGGGAAGGATGGGACAGATTTTATCCTTCAATAAAAATTAAAGTGACACAATAACCACAAATATTGTGCAGTGGCTGGAAGTTGTAAACAGATTCTTTAGGCCTCAATGTAAGGGGGAGAAATTAGACAATTTTCATCCTGAAATAACAATAGAAGGTGTTCTTTCAAAGTCAATAGCCACAAATAATGTAAAGTGACTGGAAAGTATGTAAGCAGCTGTGTTAGGCCACGCTGTAAAAGAATGACGAGGCAGGAATTAGCCTTAACTAAAATAAAAGTATATTATTACAGAGACAATGGGTACAAGTGTTGTACAGTGGCCAACGAGTATGCAAACAGATTATTTAGGCTGTACCATAAAGGAATGAGACAGTTTTTATCCTGAATAAAAAAAATCAGAGTGACTTGTTTCAGAGACAATAGCCACAAATATTGTACAGTGGCTGGAAAATATGTACGCAAATTCTCTTGGCTGCAATGTAAGGTTGAAAAGTGGGCATTTTTATCTTAAAAATAATAAGGAATGTAATGTTTCAGAGACAATAGCCAGACACAATGTAAGAAAAAGAAAGAACAGTTTTTATTCTAAAATAAAAATTTGAGTTTATTATATCAGAGACAGTTGCCAAAAATATTATACAGTCACTAGATAGTATGCAAGTAGCTTGTTTTGGCTGTAATGTAAGAGGGGGAGGCAAGGCGGCTTCTATCATGAAATAAAAATGATTGTGTAATAGCTACAATTATTAATGTAGAGAGAATGGTAAATATGTAAATGGATTTACTAGGCCACAGTGTAGGAGGGATTGATGGGAAAGATCATAGCCCTAAATAAAAATTTGAATTTATTATTTTTGAGACAATAGCCATACATATTGCACATGGCCTAAATATTATGTAGGTACCTTATTTAGGCTGCAATTCATAAGGAATAACAAGATACCATTAAAATTTATTATTTCAAAAACAATAGCCACAAATATTGTACCGTGGTGAAAGTTATGTAAGCAAACACCTCAATGTAAGATGTCTGAAGTGTGTGATAGCACTGGATTAATAAAAGTAAAAGTAAAAGTAGTTTTTGATGGATCTACCGTATAGTGATTTATCCTTCAAAGCAGATATCCATGGTTAAAATATAGCATAGATGGTACCTGTTCTGGTCCTAGGCTACCTGACTGGTACTGAGAAGCATGTGGTACAAAAGTTCATCTCGCTTGAAGTTCTTTTTAATACATTTAATGGTTAAGTGTTTTAAATAGAGCCAATGCATTTCAGGGAAAACAGAATGCACTAGGGGACCTGTGTTTAGGTGTAATGGAGACTAACATCTCCTAAGGCACCAAAGGTAGCCAGCTGCTCTTAACCATTAAATATTAGAAAATTCCATCAAGTGAGATAAACTTTTGTATCAGTTGCTCCTCAGTACACATCTAAGACTCAGTGTAAGAGGAAGAGACAAGACAGTTGCATCATAAAATAAAAAATTTGATAAATGTCAGAAACAATAGCCACAAATATTTTACAATGGCTGGAGAATATGTAAGCAGCTTGGTAAGGCCACAATGTAATAGAGGGAGAGAGGCAGATTTTAGCATCATTAAAAAAAATAAGAGTTTATTTCAGAGAAAGTGGCCACAAATATTGTACAGTTGCCAAAGAGTATGTAAGCAGATTATTTAGGCTGCAATGTATGATAGAGAGCAGTTTTTATGCTGAAAAAAAATAGTAAGCTTGGTTAGGCTACAATGTTATAGAGGCAGATGCCTTATTAAAGAATAAGAAATAGATTATTTCAGAGACAATTGCCACAAATAGTGAACAGTGTCTAGACAGTGTGTAGGCAGTTTCTTTTGACTACAATGTAAGAGGGAGAGATTAGCTTTTATTTTTAAAACAATTTGAGTGTAATATTGCATAGACAATAGCAAAACATATTGTTTTATACTGCCGCTTGATTAGGCTTCAGTATAAGAGAGAGGGACACTGAAATTTGTATCCTGAAATAAAAATTAAAGTGTGTTATTTCAGAGACAATAGCCACACATACAGTATAGTGACTAGAGAGTATGTAAGAAACTTCTTTAGGCCACAATGTAGGAAGAAGGAGAGACAAGGCAGGTTTTATCCTTAGTTTAGACTAGAGTGTATTGTTTCAGAGACAGCAGTCACACGTGTTAAATAGTGGCTGGTGAGTATGTCAATGATGTCACCACTATCTCGCCCTTCCCTTATATAGCTGATGACAGCTCGGGGAGGGTCTTCTGGTTCATTTGTCCAGTGAGTGTCAGGCATCATGATTGACAATAGATTTACAATGTGGGCATTTTAGGGAATTTATATTTTTTTAATAAAGAACTTGTCAAATGTTTGAGTGTCTCTATTATTTTTTTGTGAATGACTAGGGGGACTATGTACCGAAGACACTTTCATGTGGAGGGGGGCAGTATCTGGTGACCCCATTATTTTTTAAATGGACTTCTAGATTCTGAGATTCCCTGTCAAGGCACCCCCACATGTTAAGGGCATATGACCTGCTCTGGTTTGGGAGGAGCAACATGCTCTCCACCCTTTACTAGCCAGCCAGACTGAATGTTAAGATAAGGGTCTGATATGGATTGTTAGGGGAACCTCACACTTATTTTGTTTTTGTTTGCGTGGAGTCCCCCCTAACATTTGTACCAGTCCAAAAGGGTCTGGTATGGAATTACTGGGAGACCTCACCCTAATGGTTCTGTTATGTATTTTAGGGGGGGGGGCTCTATGCAATTATCTTTTCTTGCTGTAGAATTTTCTACAGCAAAAATTACATTGATACAATTTACATTGCTTGTAAATAATAATTGCCAATTTGTTTATAAAAAAAATCATACAAAATCCTTCAAATGTTTCCCAAAATACACAGCAGACCCTTGGAGGGTCTGTATGCTGTTTTTTAAAAACAAAGAATATGTCAATGACAGCTGTCAAAGGCCTTTGCACTGCAGCAAACATTGACGCTGAGGCCCAGTTGCAAAAACATTATGTGCACGTCTGAATAGGCCAAGAGAGACTGCAAGAAGAGGTAATAGTGGCAGGCCAGGAGAGGAGGTCAGAGTTTGTAATAGTTTCAGGACAGCAGAAGTTTCTGAAGTTGGAGTGACAGACTAGGATTAGTAGCAGGAGCTGGTAATGATGGCAGGCCAGGATTGGGACAGCGGCTAATAATGGTGGCAGGACAGCAAAGGTGGAAGTACCTAGTAATGATAGAATGAGTTGGCAATGGTGACAGTCCAGCAGAGGGTCACAAGTTGGTAATGTTGGAAGGTAAGCAGAGATGACAGGAGCTGGTAATAACAGTAGGCAAGAAGAGGTGGCAGTAGCTGGTAATGGTGGCAGGCCAGCAGACATGGTAGGAACTCGTATTGGTGAAAGGTGCTGTTTGGGGCTGATGACAAAGCAAAGTTTGGTTGGTAGCATTAAATGTGGGGGCTTGGTAATCATTGCTTATGTATAACTGGTTCATGTTTATACAAGTAAGCTGGTCCACAGTGTTGGTAAACAGGTGTATTAATTTCTCCAGCATGTACTGTGCAAGTTCCAGCCATTGTTTTACAGTGGACTAACAATATTTCTTGGGGTCCTCACTTCAAAGAGTGTTTGCATCAGCCATGGACCCCAGGTATTTTAGCAATCATAGGGTTGAGGAACTGGCTGTGACTGCTGCCTGCAGCTGGGCCTGTCTGCTGTATGTAGTGAAATTACTTAAAAGCATTGCTAAGGCAGTAACCGCTTCTCCTCCTTCCAGGGATATGAGAGGCAAGTTGTTTATGAGAGGGGATCCTGCCACTATCAGGAAATGAGGCCAAGAGGTTGCAGCAGCTGAACAGCAACTAAAGTTGACACACACAAATTAGACAAGGTGGGAAAAGAATCTTGGCTCAATGCACAGTGAACACATAGGGTAAACACAAATTTTTAGCCTACAACACAGTAATGTGAAACAATACAGCACTGTGTTTATACATTAATGTTATTAATGTTATCATTAATAGCACTATAGAGCACTTTATATACATAAAGTGCCTTAAAAAAGTATTCATACCCCTTGAAATTTTCCACATTTTGTCATTTTACAACCAAAAATTTAAATGTATTTTTTTGGGGGGATTTTACATGATAGACCAACACCAAGTGGTACATAATTGTGAAGTGGAAAGAAAATGATAAATTTTTTTATTTTTTTTTTACAAAGAAATATCTGAAAAGTGGGGCGTGCATTTGTATTAAGCACCCTTTACTCTGATACCCCTAACTAAAATCTAGTGGAACCAATTGCCTTCAGAAGTCACCTAATTAGCAAACAGAGTACACCTGTGTGTAATTTAGTCTCAGCATAAATACAGCTGTTCTGTGAAGCCCTCCAAGGTTTGTTGGAGAACCTTAGTGAACAAACAGCATCATGAAGGCCAAGGAACACACCAGACAGGTCAGGGATATAGATGTGGAGAAGTTTAAAGCAGGGTTAGGTTGTAAAAAAATATCCCAACCTTTGAACATCTCACGGAGCACTGTTCAATACATCATTGGAAAATGCAAAGAGTATGGCACATCTTCAAACCTACCAAAAGATTGCTGTCCACCTAAACTGACAGGCAATGCAAGGAGAGCATTCATCAGATAAGCAGCCAAAAGGCCCATGGTAACTCTGGAGGAGCTACAGAAATCCACAGCTTAGGTGGGAGAATCTGTCCACAGGACAACTATTAGTTATGAACTCCACAAATCTGGCCTTTATGGAAGAGTGGCAAGAAGAAATCCATTGGTGAAAGAAAGCTATAATAAGTCCTGTTTGCAGTTTGCGAGAAGCCATGTGGGGGACACAGAAAACATGTGGAAGAAGGTGCTCTGGTCAGATGAGACCAAAATGTAACTTTTTGGCCTAAAAGCAAAACGCTATGTGTGGCAGAAAAATGCAAATCACCCATAACACACTATCCCCACTGTGAAACATGGTGGTGGCACAATCATGTTGTGGGGATGCTTTTCTTCAGCAGTGACAGGGAAGCTGATCAGAGTTAATGGGAAGATGGATGGAGCCAAATACAGGGCAGTCTTAGAAGAAGACTTGTTAGAGTCTGCAAAAGACTTGAGGCTGGGGCAGAGGTTTACCTTTCAGCAGGACAACGACCCTAAACATACAGCCAGAGCTACAATGGAATCATTTAGATCAAAGCATATTCATGTGTTAGAATGGCCCAGTCAAAGTCCAGACCTAAATCCAATTGAGAGTCTGTGGCAAGACTTGAAAATTGCTGTTCACAGACACTCTCAATCCAATCTGACAGATTTTAAGCTATTTTGCAAAGAAGAATGGGCAAAAATGTCAATCTCTAGATGGGCAAAGTTTGTAGAGACATACCCAAAAAGACTTTCAGCTGTAATTTCACCAAAAGGTGGTTCTACAAAGTACCGTATATACTCGAGTATAAGCCGACCCGAATTTAAGCCGAGGCACCTAATTTTACCACAAAAAACTGGGAGAACTTATTGACTCGAGTATAAGCCTAGGGTGAGCATGCAGCAGCTACTGTAAGCGGAAAAGAGGGTCAACAATGCCCATTTGCACCCTCACTGTGCTCATTTGCAGCCTCGCTGTGCCCATTGCATGCCTTACTGTGCCCATTGCATGCCTCACTGTGCCCATTGCAGCCTCACTGTGCCCATTGATGCCTCACTGTGTCCATTGCATGTCTCACTGTGCCCATTGCATGCCTCACTGTGCCCATTGCAGCCTCACTGTGCCCATTGCAGCCTCACTGTGCCCATTGCACGCCTCTGTGTGCCGATTGCAGCCTCACTGTGCCATACCTGATGAGCCGTGTCAGGCATTTCAGTCGGACGGCAGCCATCCATTCCAGTGTAGGAGCTATTAGGAGGTAAAAAGCCAGGCAAAACAAGCAAGGTATATTTTCCAGTTTATGAAATCCCTCAACACATACTGTAGTTGTTTTTACCTGATGAGCAGTGTCATGCATTGCAGCCAGACTGCGGCCATCCATTCCAGTGTACAAAAGCCACGCCTCCTCTTCGTTCTTGTCCATGATAGGGGAACACTCAGTTTCCCAGCAACGAGTCAGTGTTCAGTGTTCCACCTATCACGGACATCTTCTCGTCCTCGTCCGTGGGACGAGGACGAGAGGACGTCCATGATAGGTTGAACACTGACTCACTGCTGGGAAACTGAGTGTTACCCTATCACGGACGAGAATGAGGAGGAGGCGTGGCTTTTGTACACTGGATGGCTGCCGTCTGACTGCAATGCATGACACGGCTCATCAGGTATACAGACACAGACTCAAGTATAAGCTGAGGTGGGCTTTTAAAGCACAAAAAAATGTGCTGAAAAACTCGGCTTATACTCACGTATATACGGTATTGACTCAGGGGGGCTGAATACAAATGCATGCCACACTTTCCACATTCGGGTGAAGATCTGCTGGTAGTGAAGATGGCCGAAAAGTTGGAGGGGCCTTTAAACACTTAAGGACCGAGCCTCTTTCTGAAATTTGTTGTTTACAAGTTAAAAACAAGTTTTTTGCTAGAAAATTACTTAGAACCCCAAACATTATAAATTTTTTCTAACACCCTAGAGAATAAAATGTCAATCGTTGCAATACTTTATGTCACACCGTATTTGCGCAGCGGTCTTACAAGCAAACTTTATTTGGAAAAAATACACTTTTTTTAATTAAAAAAATAAGACAACAGTAAAGTTAGCCCAATTTTTTTTTATATTGTGAAAGATAATGTTACGCCAAGTAAATTGATACCCACCATGTCATGCTTCAAAATTGTGCCTGCTCGTTGAATGGCGACAAACTTTTACCCTTAAAAATCTCCATAGATTACGCTTAAAAAATTCTACAGGTTGCATGTTTTGAGATACAGAGGAGGTCTAGGTCTAGAACTATTGCTCTCGCTCTACTGATCACGGCGATACCTCACATGTGTGGTTTGAACATCGTTTTCAAATACGGCGCTGCTCACGTATGCGTTTTGCTTCTGCACGCAAGCTCGGCGGGATGGGGCGCGTTTAAAATTTTATTTTATTTTTTTCTTATTTATTTTACCTTTTATTTTTATTTTTTACACTGTTCTTTTAAAAAAGAATTATGTCACTTTTATTCCTATTACAAGGAATGTAAACATCCCTTGTAATAGAAAAAAGCATGACAGGTCCTCTTAAATATGAGATCTGGGGTCACAAAGACATCAGATCTCATATTTACACTAAAATGCAATAAAAAAATAAAAAAAAGCTAGCTGCTGCCATAACAGAGATATCCCTCTTCAAACAGCCGACGTATATCGGCGTGCGGTGGTCCGGAAGTGGTTAAACTAGGCGACGGGGTGGAGGGTCCAGAGGTAGAGATAGTCAGCGCGGAATATATTCCAGAGGGTAGTATTGGGGGCATTAGTGGTAGGTTGAATAAAGCACATAAACCCAAGGTAAGTAAAGTAACAAGTCACATTTGCAACCTTGAAACGCCCAATAAGAAGACAATATGCGACTGGTCTAAACTACGGGGCATGTTAACCAATGCCAGGAGCCTGGCAGAAAAAATGAGAGAACTAGAGATACTGTTGTACTAAACTACGGGGCATGTTAACCAATGCCAGGAGCCTGGCGGACAAGATGGGAGAACTAGAGATACTGTTGTACAAGGAGGATTTTGCGTTTGTGGGAGTATGCTAAAGGCCCCCTAACATGAGGGAGGAGGGGAGACGGACCTCCCTTCACAATTTGGATTAGCGGCAAGGATGGGAAGTGTCATCATAATGGGGTATTTTAATTATCCAGACATAGACTGGGCGGAAGGAACCGCGCATTCGTCTAAGGCTCGCCAGTTCCTAAACGTCTTGCAGGACAATTTCATGGGTCAGATGGTAGACTCACCAACTAGAAACAAAGTATTTCTAGACCTACTGATTACCAACAATATAGACCTGATTACGGATGTGGAAATACAGGGCAATTTAAGAAACGGCGATCACAAGTCAATTAGCTTTAGTAGAAATCACACGAAAAGGAAACATAAGGGGAATACAAAGACACTGAATTTCAAAAGACCCAACTTCCCAAAGCTACGAACCTTGCTAGAAGAGATTAATTGGGATAAAATCTTAGGAACAAAGAACACGGAGGAGGGATAGGTTTGCTTTAAGAGCATATTAAATAAGGGCATTAGCCAATGCATCCCATTGGGAAATAAATTTTAATGTGCGAATAAAAGTCCTGGGTGGTTTAGCTCCAATATAAAAATGCATATAAAAGCAAAGGAGAAGGCCTTCAAAGAATACAAGGCTGAGGGATCATCATCAGCATTCAAACTTTACAAAGAATGCAACAAGAAATGTAAGGGTGCAATTAGGGCGGCTAAGATAGAACACAAAAGACACATAGCGGAGGAGAGCAAAAAAAAATCCCAAGAAATTCTTTAAGTATATAAACAGTAAAAGAGGGAGAACAGACCATATTGGCCCCATAAAGAATGAGGAAGGGAATCTGGTTACAAATGATGGTGAGATTGCGAAGGTGTTGAATTTATTCTTCCCCTTAGTCTTCACGAGGGAATCGGTCGGGCTTCAGTAACCAAAACTGCAGTGTTTATCCTCATGACACGTCACAGGAACCACCCTCATGGCTAACAGAGGACAGAATTATAAATAGACTTGAAAAACGAAACATTATTAAGTCACCGGGACCAGTTGGATTGCACCCGAGGGTCCTTAGGAACTCTCTCTCCCTTATCACACATTGTCAGCTCTCCCTATCTACTCAAACACACGCTGTTGAATGGCTAGTGAGAACCCTGCCTTTTATAGTAAGGGGACAGACACATAGCAAAGCCCCCATTGGACGTTCTAGGCCAACTGATCTATGTTCAGAGGCCAGGACATACATTGTTGCTATGACGATGAATGGCCAAATTTTTTTGCTGTTTTCCTGAACCACAAACAAGCTGGGTTTGTTTAAAAGCCATGCTTGACCTAAACCGAAAACCCGTTTCAACCAGGTAAGAAACTGATCAAAACATTGTTATTAAAGGGGTTGTTAAGGCAGTGCTCACAATCACTGCCAGACCCTCTACTAGGATAACCTGTAGTATATAGTGTATGCCATTTTTTTAAATTCATCTTCTAAATACCTTATTTCTTCTATTGGATCAGCGGTCAGGTGATTGCCCGTAGCTCTCTTCTTCCGATGTATGTACTACGGAGGGAGGAGCTGAGATCTCCATCAAACATCTGTCAGTTGGTCATCTGACCTCCCTCTGTAGTGCATACATTGGAGGAAGACAGCGACGGGCGGTCACGTGACCGCTGATCGGCAAGAAGAGATAAGGTATTTAGAAGATGAATTTTAAAAAACTGCATACACTATATACTACAGGTTATCCTAACAGAGGGGCTGGCAGTGATTGTGAGCAGTAATTTTTGCACTGCCAAGAACAGTGCTAGAATGGGAGGGGAGGGTGGCTCACACACAGAACTGACAGGCAGGGGGGGGGGGAGGAAAGAACAGCGGGAGAGCAGACAGGAGATCTGCGGATGACAAAGGCACGTAAACTGACCACAGTGTCAGGGCCATGATTAACCGTGGTCAGTTTACAGGGGGGAGGGCATAACCAGGCAGGATCAGCCAGGTATTTCAGGTGATACAGGGGGCCAAATTACACTGCACAAGTATTTGTTATTCATTCTTTAAAGGAATAGGATCCTTTTTTTAGGGTAACAAACGCTTTAACATATTGTTTCACGACAATATGGGTCATACGAATGAAACAGGCTTTGTTCCATTTACCAACTACCTAGATTTCCTATGTGAATAAATGAGAAGACTTAAACCAAAGTCTATTTATTACCATATTTAGTGCACTGTATATTTGGATACACATGCAAAAATTCTTGTGTGGCTGAATATGCTTTATGTATGTATGACTGGGGGAGTAGAGAAAGCATCTATTTTATGCAATATTTTTCTATCTATCTTCAGCTTGTAGGAAGCCATGTTATTCCCTCATGTAACCTTTGATGAAAGATCTGCTTTTATCACCAGCTCCCTTCTGCTTTGTGCTCATTCATGTTACATTTAAAGCCTCCGGAGGGACTGCTGTGGCCTTGGTAACAACATGATATAAAACTTCTTTAGAAAGCTAATATTATTGATCTTCTGTTTTAGGGTTTTTCTTTTACAAAAGCTGTGAAGAGACTGTATGAATATACTGTAAAACCAAGAGTCATATAGCAACATAAATTTAACATGAAAAATTATGCAAAACAAATGGGGTACAAATGTAATATTTGACAGTTAAATTGTTTAAAAAAATAAGGTTAAAAAAGTAACAATGACAGCTGAGATATTATATGACCTCTGTACCTTTAAAAATTTAGTTTACCACTGAATAAATACTAAGGCCAAACTTAGGGCCTGTGCTGACAGGTTTTGGGCTTGTAATAATGGCATCAATTTGACATCAGAGTGAGGCATCTCTGAGATCATTTTGCATTTAATGATTGGTCCATTTGACCTCCTTCTGACCGGCATTTGACCTGATATAAGTGGGTTTTGTGCTCTCATAGACTTATATAGTAATGCAAAACCTGCTTGAAAAAAACAAAAAGTAGCTGTCGTGGGCACTTGGGCAGACATTTTCAGGGTTTTTTTTTCTGCCAGTGGTGTATGCAAACATTGCTAGTTGTGACCAAGCTCCACCTTGCTTAGGAAGCAATAAACTGGAAAATTGCTGAGACATATTAAAGCTCACCTCCAATTATGTAAGGGTGTATGAGTGCCTAGGCATTCAGATAGCTACATCATTATAGCTATTTATCTGCACTGTACATTTTGACGCACTTCTGTCTCTGACTGCTAGTCTCAGGAGATTTGAAATTAGATTTACCACTACTGTTCTCCTCACTGGAAGCTCTTACACAAGGAAGTAAAACCCTGCCTCTAGCAAACTGGCTGGTTTAATACATACACAGTGCAGGACAAGGCATAGTAAGTCAGTAATAGGGAAAATGATAATTGTCAGGAAGTTTATAAAAAATGCTGGCGACTAGTGCTTTGCATTCTGTCTGCCTTTTTTGGGCACAGCTTCAAGAGTTTAGGTCTTCTTTAATTACAACAGCTAGTCAGTGCACTTACTGTTCTGAGTAGACATACCTTTACGTCTTCTCACAACTGTACTTCTAGATGCATGCACACCCACAGTTCTGTGATCAAACTGTGATTGGATAGTACAGATAACATGCAAAAGATAAAGTGACAAAAATCACAGTGATCATAGCTGTAAACAAGGTCTGTAATTGCACAGTGGACTGGTGATAGTTACACATAGTTAGGCGGGCCAAACATTATGCAATTTTCTTTCCTTCAACCACTGGTTTAAACAAAGGAAATTTCTCAATTCTTCCGTCAACACAGTTAGTGTTAATGGGTTGGAATCCCTCCCGCAGAGCTATTGTGTTTATTGCTACCGACACTGTACTGAAAAAAGATACAAGTCCATCTAGTTCGACCAATAGACAAAAAAAAAAAAGATTAATAGACAAACTTCATATACAGAACTCTATACCCACAGTTGATCCAGAGGAAGGAAAAAAACATAAAGCTTGGTCCAGTTTGCTAAAAAAAAGAGTGAAAAAAATATTTCCCAATCCCCCAAGGCAATCAGATATTCCCTGGATCAACAATTTCTACCCATACATGGTAATATTCTGTTATATTCTGTGCATTTAGAAATGCATCATTCTTTTTGTTCAAAACAATCAACTGAGCGGGCCAGAACTAGTTCCTGAGAGTCTTTTCAATGTTTTCAGAGCTCTTACTGTGAAGAAGAGTTTCCACATGTGAAGGCTGGATCTCTTTTCTCCAAGACATAAAGAGTGTCCCCTTGTTCTTTGTAATGACCTTACAGTGAATCATTTTGACAGTTCGCTATGGACAATTTATGTATTTATACATGTTATTCATTCCCCTCTTAATCACCTCTTATGCCCTGTACACACGATCGGAATTTCCGATGGGATAAAATCCGATGGAATTTTCCGTTGGAATTCCATTCAAGCTGTCTTGCATACACACTGTCAGACCAAATTCCGACCGTCCAAAACGTGGTGACGTAAAACACTACGACGAGCCGAGAAAAATTAAGTTCAATGCTTCCGAGCATGCGTCGACTTGATTGTGAGCATGCGTGTTTTTTTCTCCGTTGGAGTTCCACACAGACGATCGGAACATGTTCTATTTCTAAACGGAAAAAAGTCAGATGGGGCCCACACACGGTCGGAATATCCGATGAAAAAATTATGTGTACAAGGCATTAAGGGAGAATATTATCATTCTGCTAATCTTTCCTCATTGCCGAGGTCCTCCATGCCTCCTACCAGATTGGTTGCACTTTTCTACACTTTCCCAGTTCCCCAATATCCTTTTTTGTTAACTGGTGGTTAAAACTGTACTTCATATTCCTGGTTCCAGGTCTTACAAATGCTTTATACAGGGGGCAGATTATGTCCTTCTCTCTCTCTGGAGTCTATAGCTTTAATACCAGAAAGTATGGTGCCTAGAATGTATGATGCATGCATTATATTATGTTAATATTGGAGCTTGGTGATATTATAAACGCACCACCTCCTAATTATATGGAACAAAGAATACCCAAAGGGCAGAAAGATGGAGTTTTGAGGTACAGAAAAATTGATCAGCATCAAATTATCAAAAAATTGAAAATGTTATTATATTACATAGACAATATAAAATTACTATAAAATATTCGGGCAAAAACAGCCCTGTGGTTACAATACAGAAGAATGGTTGCCTCTACATGTTTCACCACAATCGTGACTTCGTCTGGAGCTTCTGTAGTACCTTTACACACAATATCACCCTTAATGATTATGGTTCCAAATAATCCCTAAACCCCTCCAGGAGGTCCGATCTGGGATGTCTGTGCCAAGAGCAGGAGGGAAGAACAAATACCCTCCAGTTGAGCCTGTTTGTCTTAGAGAAGGGTGCCTAACAGATTTAATCAGTCAGTACTGTATCCTTTTTCTAGTGAGAGCTTGAGACAGTCACGACAAATTTCAAAGTGCTTGTGCAATCTAAGTGCTTCCTTAACTTTGAATTGCCTCTGTTCCTTAATTGAGTGTCAATAAAACACCTATGGCTGTTGACATTTGTCCTGCTGCCAGTGAAGCGTTTACTAACTGCTAAAAAAGGATTATTCCCTTGGATTGGATCAACTTTAATGCTGATCTTCCCAGTTGAATTGGTGTTTTATTTATAAAATGTTCTATTTTTTGATGATTTGATGCTGATCAATGTTTCTGTACCTCAAAACTTCATCTTTCTGCCCTTTGGGTATTCTTTGTTCTATGATGCATGCATGTTTTTTAGCCTCCAAGTGCATAACTTTATATTTATAAATTTTAAACTTCATTTGCCACCTAGCTGCCCATTCAAACAGTGTAGTAAGGTCTGCTTGTCAGCTGGAGATATAATGTAATGACATTATTCCGCTACATAGCTTGGTGTCATCTACAAACACACCAATGTCATATATAAATAGTTCAATATTGTCTCAATAACAGAAACCCTTATCCTTCATCAGGGATATGCAATTAGCGGACCTCCAGCTGTTGCAGAACTACAAGTCCCATGAGGCATAGCAAGATTCTGACAGCCACAAGCATGACACCCAGAGGCAGAGGCATGAGGGGACTTGTAGTTTTTCAACAGCTGGAGGTCCGCTAATTGCATATCCCTGTCCTACATTAACCCAGCATTTCAAATAAAAATGGGATGGCCAGATGCTCTAATGTGCTTCAAAGATGGGCTCATCTGTGCCTTCTTCATACAGATAATAAAAATATACAAATATGATGAGTACACGTAAATGAACAGATATTATTTATGCATGTAAAACACATACAATAATTCAATCCAAACTTGCAAAGATCTTCTATGAGTTCCTATATAGGCATAGTATTCCCCTCGGAGACTGCAGGGGATAATATGGAACAGAAATATCCAGGGAGGGCAATCCCTACAAGACAAAAAGATATCACATACCTGTATGCAGAAAAATCACAATAAGCGTATATTGATTGGTTTGCATAAATTTTACAGCATTTAAAAACAATGGGATATGTTATTTATTTTATTATAATTTTTTTACTAGTAATGGCGTCAATCAGCGACTTATAGTGGGACTGCAATATTGTGACGGACAAATTTGACGCCCAACTGACACTTTTTACACTTTTTTGGGGAACCAGTGTGACACCAATACAGTGATCAGTGCTAAAAATATGCACTATCACTCTACTAATGACACTGGCAGGTAAGGGGTTAACATCTAAAGCGATCAAGGAGAAATGTGTAGCTAACATGTTTTACTGTGTACTGTATGAGTTGTTTTTACTAAGCTATGTGCTGTTTTTTACTTCCTGCTTTACACATTGCTGCTTTTAAAAGAGAGACCTGTGTCTGTTTTCCTACACAGGGCTCTCTTCGGTAATCTCCAGAGCCGATCGTCGGGTGCCAGTGACCAATCAGCGGTTTGCGTTGCAGCCAATTCCAGCACAGCCGGGACAGCAGGGGCACGCCCGCGTGCTCCCTAGCCCGGCAAGCGGATCACGTACTAGATATGTGATTCTGTGCAGGAGAGCAACCTTGCTGCCGTATATGTACTGTATATGGTCGGCAAGCGGTTATAATATTATTTTCCAGCAAAAGAGTTTCTAAGTGAGTTTTTAATCACACTCTCAAGCATCTTACACACTATAAAACTTTAACTAACAGGTATGTAGTTACTTGGTAAAGACTTTGATCCCTTTTAAAAATTAGCACCACATTGGCCTTGAGTCAATCTGGTGGTACCATACCAGTCATTAGCCTCTCTGGCGGTATGATTATGTCAGATTTTTGATGCTGAAAAACGGTACAATTATTTTGCATGGAAATTTGGCGTTTTATATTGTAGGCCTGTAATTCTTAAAAATAACTCACTTAAATCTGTCCAAACAAGAGTCTAATAGACATCCCGGGTTTGAAACACAAAATCATAAATTATAATATAATAAATAACTATAAATAATTATAACAAATAATAATACAATAATAATAATACAAATTATTCAATAATGTAATCAAATCAAAAACACTGAAATTTGCTCAGTTGCAGAATTGTCGCTTTCATTAGATTTAGTGTTTGATGACGAATTTCCCCACTAATCTCTATCGCTTAATTCTGCAAGTCATTCTAATTTATTATCACTGTTTTCTAGCTGGTCTAAAACCACTTTTGACATAAAGGGACACTTTTTGGTTGCTATGGACAATCTCCAGTTTCCAGGCAGAAAAAACTGTATTTATAATATAAACGTGCATGCAGGACACTGGACAGACCACTAGGGACAAAGGGGATGTGTAATTATTTTATACAGTGTACTGTATGTGTTTTGTGGTTTTACTTTTTTGAATTTGGCGCCGATCTCCGCCCCCGTGCGCCACAACGTCGCAGGGAACGGAGCTCGGCGGCACTCGGGCACTGTGTGAATCGAGCGAGGAGACAGCTCGCACACACAGCGGGGAGACATCGCAGGATCCATGGAACAAGGTAAGTAACTTTCCCTGTATCCTGCGATGCAGTCCGAGTCTGGCTCGGGGTTACCGCTAATAGCACTGAAATTCCACCTCGAGCCAGACTCGGGAATACCGCCAGGGAGGTTAAAGAGTCTCTAAAAATTTGAAAAAATTGGTTTCAAAATAACAGAGCTTAACTCTTTGAGTTCATGAGTGTAAGCCATCTGGTTCAGATTCTTTATTCACCTTTATTTTGTCAAAATATTTCTGAACCATATAAATTTTGAGCCATTTTGGTTCTGTAAGGCTATATCAATACTATCCACATTATGGATTTGAGCTCCTTCCAATTTCTTTTGTATAGAAAGAGCCGAAAAAGGTATTTAATAAAGTTGCCTTCTCTTTATCGCCAATCCACAACTTTGAATTGTTTTACAACGAGTCTACATGCTCAGACCCGATCTATTTATTATTAATAATACAGTATTTAAAGAATTTTGGTGGTGTGATTTACTCCCTTTTACAACATGTTGTTCATTTTGAATTTGTATAACCTTGATTACCTTTTCACATATTTTGTTCTATTCACACAAAAAACAACTGTAGTTTTAGCAATCACCCCCCCCCCCCCCCCCCCCGCTCTTTACATAGCACTGTACACTGTACACAGTGTAGCCACTGACTTTACAAAAGTAATCACTTTTGTGGTCTCTCTTTGTGTGGTTTGATTTACTCCCTTTCACAACCTGTTGTTCATTTTGAATTTTTGTAACCTTGATTTCCTTTTAACATATTTTGCTCTATTCACACAAAAAACAACTGTAGATTTAGCAATAACCCCCTCCCCCCCCTGCTCTTCACACAGCACTGTACATTATACACAGTGTAGACACTGACTTTACAAAAGTAATCACTTTTGTGGTCTCTCTTTGTATTAGAATCATAAGATTCTAAATTCATAGTGCTTTATAAAGAACAGAAGGGATGCTCAATAAAACAACAGTTGCTTTTTTGTGTGTAAATAAGAGTAACACGTTTTTGAGTGGAGCAACAATTGGAGGGATTCCTAGGGGTGTGCACTGAACTCTGACTAATTATTGTGGTTTGTAGGGATGAGCCAAACATCCCGTCCGGTTCGGTTTGCAGCAGAACATGCGAACAGGCAAAAAATTTGTGCGAACACCATTGAAGTCTATGGGACAGGAACATGAAAACCCAAAAGTGATAATTTTAAAGGCTTATATGCAAGTTATTGCCATAAAGTGACGGGGACTCTGGTTCTGCCCCGGGGGACAAGTACAAATGCAAAAAACAGTATTTTTTTTAGGAGCAGTGATTTTAATATTGCTTAAAGTGAAACAATAAAAATGAAATTTTCCTTTAAATATCGTGTCTGGGGGGTCTCCTTAGTCTGCCTGTAGACTAAGTAGCGCATCTTTCCTATGTTCATAACAGTACCGCAGCAAAATTAAATTTCTAAAAGGAAAACATTTCATTTAAAATTGCTCACGGCTGTAATGTATTGACCGATCCCAGCATTATAGACAAAAATAATTGAAAAAAATGTTGGTCCCCCCCCAGTCCATAACAGGCCCTTCGGGTCTGGTATGAATAATAAGGGGAACCCCCCCCCCCAAATTCATATAAGGCCCTTCAGGTCTGGTATGGATTTTAACCACTTAAGGACTGAGCCTCTTTCTGAGATTTGGTGTTTACAAGTTAAAAACTGTTGGGTTTTTTTGCTAGAAAACGACTTAGAACCCCCAAACATTATATATATATTTTTCTAACACCCTCGAGAATAAAATGGCAATTGTTGCAATACTTTTTGTCACACCGTATTAGCGCAGCGGTCTTACAAGCGCACTTTTTTGTGAAAAAAAAACTTTTTTTAATTAAAAAATACGACAACAGTAAAGTTAGCCAAATTTTTTTATATTGTGAAAGATAATGTTACGCCGAGTAAATTGATACCCAACATGTCATATTTCAAAGTTGCATCCGGTTGCATCCGCTCGTGGAATGGCGATAAACTTACAACCCAAACCCTTACAATTCTCCATAGGCGACGTTAAAAAAATTCTACAGGTAGCATGTTTTATGTTAAAGAGGAGGTCTAAGGCTAGAATTATTGCTCTCGCTCTAACAATCACGGCAATACCACACATGTGTGGTTTGAACACCGTTTTTATATGCGTTCACTACTGCGCACAAGCTCGTTGGGACAGGGCGCTTTAAAAAAAAATAATGAAATATTCTTATTTATTTTACTTTCATTTTTTTATTTTTAAACAGTTTTTTAAAAAAAAAATATTTGGGTCGTTTTTATTCCTATTAGAAGGAATTTAAACATCCCTTGTAATAGAAAAAAGCATGACAGGTCCTCTTAAATATGAGATCTGGGGTCAAAAAGACCTCGGATCTCATATTTAGACTAAAATGAAATAAAAAAAAATGTATGGCATTTAAAAAAAAAAGGCCCTTTAAGAGCTATGGGCGGAAGTGATGTTTTGACGCCGCCTCCGCCCTGAAGTGATATGGATACGGATGGGGGCCATCTTCCCCTCACTCGTCTCCATACCCAGCCAGGGACAGGACCGGATTGCCTCCGCCGCTGCCGACTGCAGCCTTTTTGCGATGACAGCTCTTATATAACCAAGGGCGGGGCCACCTGGTGCCGTTACCAGGTAACCCCACCCCCTTATGATGTCATGTGACGCCAGAGGGGGCGGGGTCACCCATCTACATCACTGGGGGTCCTCGCCCTTGGATATATAAGAGCTGTCATCGCTAAAATGCTGCAGTCGTCAGCTCTGTGATTGGAGATGGACACTTTTTTTATTTAATAAAGGAATTGTCCAAAACTGTCGCCTGTTATTTTTAGGGGGGTGGGATCTGGGGCCCCCTTGTTAAAGAGGGCTTTCAGATTCCGATAAGCCCCCGCCCGCAGACCCCCACAACCACCAGGCAAGGGTTGTGGGGATGAGGCCCTTGTCCCCATCAACATGTGGACAAGGTGTTTTGGGGGGACCCCAATGCACCCTCCCCATGTTAAGAGGAGATGTGGCCTGGTACGGTTCAGGAGGGGCAGGGGCGCTCTCTCTTCCCCCCTTTTCCTGCAGCCTGTCAGGTTGCGTGCTCGGATAAGGGTCTGGTATGGATTTTGGGGGGACCCCCACGCCATTTTTTTTTTATTTTGGTGTGGGGTTCCCATTAATATCCATACCAGACCTGAAGGGCATGGTAATGGACTGGGGGGGACTCACGCCATTTTTTTCAATGATTTTTATCTATATTGCCGGGATCCGACAATACATTACAGCCGCAAGCAGTTTTAAATTAAATTTTTTCCTGCGGCCTGTCAGGTTGCGTGCTCGGATAAGGGTCTGGTATGGATTTTGGGGGGACCCCCACACCATTTTTTAAATTTATTTTGGTGTGGGGTTCCCATTAATATCCATACCATACCTGAAGGGCATGGTAATGGACTGGGGGGGACTCACGCCATTTTTTTTCAATGATTTTTATCTATATTGCCGGGATCCGACAATACATTACAGCCACAAGCAGTTTTAAATTAAATTTTTTCCTTTAGAAATTTCATTTTGCTGCTCTCATTCATTACACAATGTACAGGCGCTATTTAAGCAGCCTTACATAGTGTGGGGCGTGGACTTAGCCCCCTGAGCCATGATTGCCCAAAGGCATTCTGCCTTTGGCCAATCGTGGCTCTCACAGCAGAGCGCGCTGTGATTGGCCAAAGCATGCAGGTCAGGTGCATGCTTTGGCAAATCAGCAGCCATCAATGCACTGCGATCTTTCAGTGAATTATGGGGCGTTCCGCGGGCGCTCAAATTCCCTGCAAACGCCCCATAATGTTCGGAATTTGGCGAAAGGGTTCACACCCGAACACTTACAATCGACTCGAACCGTGGGCTCATCCCTCCAGTTTTGGACAGGACCAGAAAAAATGGAGTAGAGTCCATCTTTCCTCCTGGCACCTCCAGCATTTGTCCGAAATTGTCGGAGAGAATTTGTTAAGTAATGAGGGTGTACGGTACCATCTTGTCATAATTTTAAAATTATTTTCTTGGATTCTTGTGGATATAGAAGATTTCAACGCAAAATTTACAATCTGCCTATGTTGTACCTGGGTGAACGTCCTGTCTAATGTCATTTCCCACTTCCTTATATAGGGAGGGACATAATCCTCTGGGGGGATGACCAGTTTTTCATACATTTGCGAGAGTAAGTGAGAACAAGGACCTGTCTCCTCACATAATTGTTCTAAAGGTGTCAGTGTTCGTTGAAATCTATCCGGAGATGGGAGGGTGTTAAAAAAATGTTGCAACTGGGCTCCGCTCCAGAAATCAAGACAGAAATGGTCATTGGATGAGGTCAATTCAAGTAGTGAGGGCCATGTCCCGGCCGCTGTTTGTATAAAATGCAAGGCCTGATAACATAGTGAGTCTAAGAGTTTCATTAAATGTCCCTCCTGTAGTCTCGGGGGAAAGCATAGATTCCCTACAATAGGGTACAGGGGGGAGTTGACGGATGATAATAGAGTAGTGGAGCATATTCGAGAGCAAATAGGGCCCAAGGTTGGGTTCTTTTTGAGAACTGGATTCAGGTCTCCAAAGCATGAAACCGCACGATGCAATGGGACCTCACACTGTGATTGCTCAATCTTTGGCCATATTTTAAAGCTTGCGTGCCTACACCAGTCCACAAGTCTCGCCATATGAGTCGCCTGATAATTTTTCTGCATATCTGGAACCGCTACCCCCCCGTATTGTTTAGGCATAGTCATTAAACAGCGTGGTAGTCTAGATCTTTTATGAGCTCAGATTAATTCAGTTATTACTGTGTTAATCTGTTTAAAGAATTCTGGAGGTATATGAATGGGTAAAGTTTAAAAGAGATTGGAAAATTTAAGCAATATTGACATTTTTATTATGTTACATCTACCAAACCAAGAGAAAAGGCCCTGATGCCATTTAGAAAGTAAGATTCTCACTTTACTCAGTAGAGGTGGGAAATTCAACCCGTAAGTTTGGTCCAATTTAGGTGGAATCAACATGCGCAGGTATTTGAGGCCCGTATAGGTCCATGTAAAGTTAAAATTCATTTTTAGAGCGTTAATTTGGATCGATGTCATAGATACATCCATTGCCTCTGACTTAAGCCGTGTACACACGATAGGTTTTACCGATGAAAACAGTCTGATGGACTGTTTTCATCGGACAAACCGATCGTGTATGGACCCCATCGGTCTTTTTTCCATCGATGTTTAAAAATAGAACATATTTTAAATTTATCTGATGGTTAAAAAACCAATAGAAAATTATTATCGTCTGTGGGGAACTCCTTTGGATAAAAAACCCACGCATGTTTAGAATCAAGTCGACGTTTGCTCAGAAGCATTGAACTTCATTTTTCTCGGCTCATCTGAGTGTTTTACGTCACCGCGTTTGAAACGGTCGGTTTTTTGACTGATGGTGTGTGGGCAAGACTGATGGAAGACAGTTTCATTGGATTTCCGATGGAAAAAAACATCGGATTAGAATCCATAGGATATCCGATCATGTGTACAGGGCTTTAGACATATTAATTTTTCAATTGGACAGTGCACCATATTGGTCCAATTCTCTTAAAAGATTTGGCATAGATATAACTGGTTTAGTAAGGCAAAATAAAAGGTCATCCGTGTATGCGGATACTTTATGATGTAAATCCCTGGTTATTAACCCCCTAATATCCGGATTTTGCCTAACCTTACAAAGAAGGGGCTCCAGAGTAAGGGCAAAAAGAAGTGGTGATAAAGGGCACCCTTGACGGGTGCCATTAGAGATAGAAAAAGGTTCAGATAAGACTCCATTTGCTTTTATTTGTGCCTCCAGCCTTACATATAAACTCGAAATCCACCCAACCATCCTCTCCCCCATACCCACATACCGTAAAACTGAAAACATAAAAGACCAATTAACCCGGTCGAATGCCTTTTCGGCGTCGGTTCCCAGGAACACAGTGGGTGTATTGGAGTGGCCGGCCAAGTGGACAAGATTCAAAATTTTAATAGTATTATCACGGGCCTCCCGAGTTGGTATAAAGCCTACCTGGTCTGGATGTACTAATGCTGTCAAGTGTGGTTGGATACGTGTAGCCAAGATGTTTGTAAATAACTTGAGATCTACATTTAATAATATGGGGCGGTAACTGCCACATATTGATGGATCCTTATCCTCCTTAGGTATAACGGTAATATGTGCTTTCAAGGTTTCTGGAGTGACGCCTGTCTCATGTCCCATTGCATTAAATGTTTGTACCATCTGCTTACCCAACTGAGGGAAGAATGTCTGGTAATATTTATGTGTAAAGCCATCCGGGCCCGGAGCCTTCCCGGGTTTAGATGTCCTAATGGCCTCTTGCACATCCTCTAGGGTAATAGCAGCATCCAAATCTTCTCTAATCTGTTCTGTCAACTGAGAAATACCTGAGGAGGAGATTTATTCCTCCATGGTATTTTGGGGTTGCGGTCTGGTAGGCAAATTATATAGAGATTGGTAAAATCTATGGAAAGTCGAGACGATCTGGGAGGGAAGGTGTACATTTCTACCTACAGAGTCCACAAGATAGGGGACATAGGATTAAGTTCTCTGTTCCTGTAAGGCTCTAGCCAATGAGCAGCCGCATTTGTCTCCTGATTCTTAATAATATTTCCGGCATCTCTGAAGTGCTGCCTTAGCTCTATATTGGAGTAACTCTGTCACTTGTCTACGCAATTTAAGTTCTGTCTCTTCCGTACACCCCGTGTTCTGTTTATGTTGGGTCTCTAACACCTGTATGTCTGTCAATAGTTGGGTCAATCGGGCCTCCCTTTCCTTTTTAATTCTGGAGCCATGCTTAATGAGTACCCCTCTTATTACCGTTTTGTGCGCTTCCCAGATTATCCCTGCATCTGTCTCATCTATGGTATTATATTGAAAATAATACTGCAATTCTTTAATAACTTCCTCCTTATCTTCCATCAGGCTCTCATTCAATCGCCACTGTCTCATCTTATCAAGGGAATGTTCATTCATACTTAGTGTCAGTGTGACCGGAGCATGATCTGACCATGTAATGCTCCCTATAGCCACTAAGGGTGCGCATCTTCACTGGTCTCACGATTCGATTCGATTATGAATATCTGGTCAACGATTCGATTCCGCGATGCATCACGATGCATCACGATTACCGACGAGCTCTCACTTCCGCTTGGGCCACCTAGGCGGCCCTTCCTCCCTGCGATCTTCTGAGACACATCACAGGTCCCAGAAGATTGCCCGGCTATGCAGGACAGCTCAGGGAGACATGCGCACCCAGCTGTGAAGCTGCAAGCTGTCACAGCCGGATGCCCACAGTAGTATTGCTAGCGCAGAATGGAGGGTTCGGGTGGGCACGTCGCTGGATTGTGGGACAGGTGAGCATCTTTTATTAAAAGTCAGAAGATACACTTTTTTTGTAGCTGCTGACTTTTAATAAAACAAAAAAATGACTGAACTCTGCTTTGAAATAAAAATAACGTCACTCCCTTAAAGTGGAGTTCCACCCAAAAGTGGAACTTTCGCTTTAAGCACTCCTCGCCCCCTGACATGCCACATTTGGCATGTAATTTTTTTTTTGGGGGGGGTGTCCTCTTTTTATTGGGACTTCCAGTCCCGGCCACCTAGGTGACTCCTCCTCTCGCCCTAGATGGCACCTCCCTGCCAGCGATCTTCTGGGACACAACACAGGTCCCAGAAGATTGGTTGGCCAATGGAAGAGCACAGTGCACACCTGGCCGTGAAGCCGTATATCTACCTATCATCCGTAGCTGTCATGGCCGGGTACCCATAGTAGATATGACGGCGTCGAAGAGAGGAGTGGGGAGAGGTACGGGGCTCCGTGCGGCCGCATCGCTGGACTGTGGGACAGGTAAGTGTCGGTTTAATAAAAGTCAGCAGCTACACTTTTTGTAGCTGCTGACTTTTAATAAACTAAAAAACGGTGGAACTCTGCTTCAAAAAGTGCACTAATCCGGTGCACTACAGGGTACAGGAATTCACACATGTGGCTGGTGGGAGGTCAGGAGGGATTAGAATCCACAGAAAAAAAAGCCCTGGTGAAGTTCTTTGTACTGTGTCTGTGCTGAAATTTCTCTGAGCTCCCACGTTTGCACATTCCAGCACACTAGGAGTTAACACAGTGGAATGTGCAAACGGGAAGCCGGGGAAATCTCAGCACAGAGCACGTGTAGGAGGTGTAAGAATACTGCTGTTAAAATACCAGTTTTGTAATATATGCCGTTATAATACATTAAGTGGCCACCACTGTATGTGCTTTTTAAAATATATGCAGCTTCTCATACCTGCGTTTCTGTCTGTGTATAACTGTATATTCCGCTCATGTGACTCTGTCCGCTCTGGCCCACCTCTCACTTCGTACCTCACATCTCTCGTTCTCCTCTCTCCTGACGTCAGTGGGAGTTCTCAGCCCCGCCCACCAACTGTAGCTATCAGATCAGAAGAGAGGTGGGCGGGGCTGACGTCAGGAGAAACGTGAGAGGTGAGAGGCGGGCCGGAGCGAACAGTCACATGAGCGGAATATACACTGTATACAGACAGAAATGCAGGTATGAAACACCATATATTTTAAAAAGCACATGCAGCGGTGGCCACTTAATGGATTTTAACTGCATTTATTACAAAACGGGTATTTTAATAGACACGCTCGGAGCGCTGTCCCGGGAGGGGTGGGGCAAGTCGGGATGACGTCACCCGACATCGATTATTGGGGTCACATGCATCGATGCCGCATCGGGGACCCCCGAAACGCAATGCATCGATGCAACGATTAAATTCAGCACCCCTAATAGCCACCTCTTTAACCATCGTTAACATACTCTGTGGTGTAAAGAATAAGTCAATTCGAGAGTATAACTTATGTGGCACTGAGTAAAAGGTATAATCCCTTTCGTCAGGGTAATACGCTCTCCATGCGTCAGTAAGTTGATAATTGTATAATGTTTGTAAGACTCATTTACGAATACCTGTAGCTACCGAGGAGCTTCCCCCTTATGCATCCACCTTCGGGTCTAGGGGAGATTAAAATCGCCCCCCAGAATAAGTTTACCTTCGGTGAATTTCATAAGCTTATTAATAGTGGCACAGATAAATTGATCTTGATTATTGTTGGGGGAATACATTGTGGCCAAAGTCACTTTTATACCGCCAATCGTCCCTTTGAGGAACAGAAATCTGCCCTCTATATCTGCTCTTTTGTCTATTAGGGTCCAAGGTATTCGTCTCAAAACCAATACAGAAACCCCTCTTGATTTAACTGCCCTGTTAAATGCATGATATGCATAGAAATAGAGTTTATTCTTAAGAATTGGTACCTTACCCTCTCTGAAATAAGTTTCCTGATTATATGCCACATCCGAGTGTGAACGTTTCAAGTCTTGAATTAACATCTTCCTTTTCTCCGATAAATTAAGCCCTTTCATGTTTAAAGAAGTAACCTTTGGCTGCAAGCACGAGAGCGGAGGGGGCGTGTCCGGATGCGGATGGAGGGGGTGAGAGTTGGTGTGGAGTGAGGAGGAGGGAGAGGATGTTCGAGTGATCTCTACCGCTCTATCTCCCCCAAATTATTGAACCGTATGGGGAGTATGTGACAGAGGGAGAAGCAACCTGCCACAACCTGCCACAATCTTCTACAATACCGCCACACCGCCATAGCGCAATACCGCAATATCGCCAGAATATCTGGTCTTACCTTATGGTCGGCGCGGCGTGTGGGGGGGCAGGTATGAAGAGCGGAGAAGGGTGGCAGAATTCCCGATGGTGACCCCGCTGTGACCCGGTGTTCTCACGAGACCTCGAGTGGAGCCGCGGGAAGCTGCAGACGCAGACGGCGCGAGTGTGGAGGAGGAGGCGAGGGAAGTAGAGAGAAACCCAGCGAGCCGGGAAGATAAGCTACTGCCGGGACATCTCAGCTACATATCTGACTGCCTGACCCCATTAAAGCGGTGAGCCCAAGTTCAAGTACAGTATACTTATTATAAACTGTGTAATGTGTGGGCTGGAGAGTGAGATGAAAGTGGAGCAGTAACATCTTCCAAACGGTGAATTTAAGTTCAAGCACAGCAATTTATCACAAATTGTGCAGTGTGTGGGCTGGAGAGTTGTGTTAAAGCGGAGCAGCAGCAGCAGTTAGACTGGATAAACAAGTGAAAGAGTAATGTGTGTTGTACAGATCACTGTGCAAAGAAGCATTAGAGTCTAACCGGTGCATCTGAGGTGCCTGTGTTATATTGTGTTATATTTGTGTTATATTCTGAAGTGCATCCAGTGGAGCTGCCCCTGCTCTATCCCTGATCTGATTCCCTTGGCTTACTAGCGATATTGGATTCATGAGAGATCCCTTTTTTTTTTTTTTTTGAGCTTTGCTGACTTATATACAGAATCAAGAACTGTCATGTTACCAGTGGAGGTGAATCTATCAGAGCTAGAGCTAAAGGAGAACTGCATTGAGAGCTCTACCTAGTATCCGGTGGAGACTCTACTGGCTTATTATCAGGAACAGAGCTTTGGGAGACCCCACTGGTTTATTATCAGGAACAGAGCTGTGGGAGTTTTGCAGGAGCAGTATAAGCCCCTATAGAATTGAGAACCGGACTGCGGAGCTGTCTGAAGGGGCATATTTATGTTAGGCCAGCTAGTTCTTTATTTCTCCAGCTACCTGCCTGTTTAAACAGCTGGGAATAAGGGGAAGGAGGAGAGATTAATAAATAGGGCACCTGGTATAACATAAAAGATGGCTTCAAAGAAAAAGGAAGAGCAACCTAACCTGGAGATTGGGGGGGCTCAAACCATGCGATCAGCAAAAGAGGAAGCCACGCAGACAGCAGCAGCTGCAGCCAAGCTGGAGCGGTTCGCTCATGCTGCGGCAAACTCACCAGGGAAAGGCAGTCAGCATCAACAAGCACAGGGAAAAGCTCAAGCGGGAGTATCGGCAGACAGGAAAAGCTACGGTCAAGGTGCATCAGCCCCAAAAACGACAAGTAAAAAGGGAGAGACCTTGGGGAGCGGGACCGTACCTGTAACAAATCTTGTAGCAACTCCCACAGTGGCCCCGGCTGTCGATCTACCAGAGGAGGAAGAGCCGACATTGAAAGAAGTATTGTGCGCAGTGAATGCATGTAGGGGAACATTGAACAATATATGTGACCAGATAAAAGGAATTAAGGAAGAGCTAGCGTCAATGAGCCAGCAGCTGCAGAAAACTGTACTAAGGACAACAGCGGCTGAGGAAAGATTGAGCCAAATTGAAGATGAGGTGTATCCATTAAAACAGGAGATAAAAGCAATGAAGGAACAAATGGGGTGGCAGGCATCTAAACTCGATGAAATCGAAAATAGGCTACTCAGAAACAACATACGGGTGGTAGGCCTCCCAGAACGTAGCGAATGTGCCCACCCCATAAGCTTTCTAGAGAACTGGTTCAGAGACATTTTTGGGGAGAATGCTTTTTCAGCGCTTTTTGCGATAGAAAGGGCCCATAGAGTCCCATTTAGAGCTCATCTGAAGGACGGTCACCCCAGGCCCCTATTTTTGAAATTACTTAATTATAATAATAAGGTAGTAGTAATGCAAAAAGCAAGAGAGAAGGGGGATATTTTTTACAATGAGTCAAGAATTTCATTATACCCAGACTTCTCCCCAGAATTAAGTAAACGTAGATCTGAGTTCACACCAATTAAACAAAGCCTGTTGGAGAACAAAGTCACCTATGCACTATTGTATCCAGCTCGCCTCCGGATAACGACGGTTTTCAGTTTTTTGACTCACCGGGGAAAGCAGCACAGTGGCTGGAAGAGAATAAACTGCATCCATAGACTACACTTTAAACATTTATGGAAATCTTTAAGGGTCAAATTTTAAAAGGATAACAGTGCTTTCCCTTTTTTTCTTGGGTGAGGTTTTTTGCTCCCCCCCCCCTTTTTTTTTCTCCTCATTGGCCATTTACATTGAGTTTGTAAAGTGGGGGATTGTATAGAAGCATATATGCAGGGGTAGAATAAGAAATTTTCCCTTTTTTTTTTTTAAGATAAGGGAACGGAGTGAGGGCTATCCTTAAGCTCACACAAACAATGAATGAAAGTAACACATTAATGTTAAATTTTCTAGTCACAGCTCACATTTCTTAGCAAGGGTGGGGGAGAGAATAGCGGGAAGGGATATGAGAGGTTAAAAGTGAATATGATGGGTATGGGGAATGTATGGGAGGGATGGCAGGAGCCGGTCACAGGCATAGCCCCTGGGGTTCGCCTAGATAGGCAGAGGGAGAAGGGAAGGGGGGGAGGGTGGGGTATGGGTAAAGAGATGGGAGAGGGGAGTAAAGTTGGATAAAGTCACGAAAGTCACATTCCAAGCACAGAAAAGAAGGGAGTTTGAGATTAAAAAATCTAGGAGATATTAAAAAAAACGGCGATGCAGACAGTGGAAGCATTTGGCCGATTTTCGGGCCTGGTGATAAACTGGGAGAAGTCTGCACTTTTGCCGGTGGATCCAGTAGGCAATGACATTAGTGAAGGAATCCCTTTATTAAAAGTAGTGGAAAAAATGGATTATCTGGGGATAGTGGTGACACGAGACCCAGAACAGTATATTAATAATAATTTAAGGCCACTCTTAGTTAAGTTCAAGCAAAAGGCCGACATATGGGAATGTCTTCCCTTATCAGTAGCCGGACGAAGTAATCTCATTAAGATGATTTGGATGCCACAATTACTTTATGTGCTCCATAACGCTCCAGTATAGATCGGGAAAGCTTGGTTTAAAAAAATAGAGACCCTTTTCAGGGAATTAATCTGGAAGAAGGGCAGGGCAAGAATCAGTCTCCAAACATTACAGCTGCCAACAAATGAGAGAGGGCTGGCCATTCCACACCCTTACAGCTATTTTCTAGCGGCCCAGTTACAGTACCTGGGGAGGTGTATAACAGAGGGAGGACCATCTATTAATACCATAATAGAAAATTTGGAGGCTGATTCTTTTCCCGTTAAGAACCCTACATTGAAGATGGTCATAAGAATATGGCGGGCAGGTAAACAAGCTTTGGGGTACAAAGGGTTAACGGAATATTCCCCTCTCTGGGAAAATAAACATCGAAAGCCTCGTACACACGGCCGAGATTCTCGTCGAAAAAAACATGTTGTTTTTTTCGACGAGATTCTTGGACAAGGAACTTGTCCCGGCCGAGTGTACACACGCTCGATTCAAAGAACCCACGGTTCTTTGAATGGAGCGAACGCGGTGACGTCATCGAATACGACGAGCATGCACTCGTCACATTCGATGCCGTCGCCGCCATCTTGGTATATCCTACCTATGCCTAGGAAGCTACCGTGCATGCGTCGAATTCATTTCGAACATGCGCGGGCTTCCCGGAGGACAGGTAAGTGTACACACACTCACTTTAGAGTAGAGAGCAGGTTCTCTATTTTCTCGTCGAGATTACTTGTCGGTTTTCTTGACGAGAAACCATACACACGAACGAATTTCTCGGCAAGACATCTCTGCCAGCAAGTTTCTTGCTGGTTCTTGCCGAGAAACTCGGTCGTGTGTACGAGGCCTAACAGAAATTCAAGCTATGGGAAAGTTAAAGGAATGGGAAAAGCGAGGTATAACTAAACTGGTGCAGTTATATGAAGATAACACATTGAAAGCATTTGCAGAATTAAGTAGAGAGTATGCTATTCCAAACTCTTTGTTCTATACCTACCTGCAGATAAGACATGCACTTCAAGCTCAATTCAAAACATACCCGGTGAGCTGGCAAAAAATTCCCCACCTTCAACGGTTAATTAAGACAGGAACATCAAAAGGCCTTATCTCAGAATTATATTCACAGATTAGGGGTGGCTTTATACCTGAGGAGAGGCTGGGTAAGAATAAAGCAAAATGGGAGGAGGACATAGGCCCTATAACAACCGCACAATGGGAACGGATACTGGAGCAGGGGACAGTGGTGTCACTCTCCCCATCACAGAGAGTGTCACACCTGTTCTTAGTGCACAGAGTCTATTACACCCCAAAGAGGTTACATATGTTTGGAAGGAGACTAGATGATAAGTGCCCTAGATGTCAAGATACAGGGGACCTCATACACATGATGTGGAAATGCCCGAAGTTACATAGTTATTGGGTGAAGGTATTGAACATCATAAATACGACCTTTGGGATAACTCTGGAACCGGAGGCCAGGGTGTGCCTATTAGTTTGTATAGAGGAGGGACACGGGCAAAAAGATATTTTGGAAGTAGTGCTGAGGTACCTGTTTCAGGCCAGAAAGGTGATAGCACAAAATTGGCAAGCACAGAAAGCACCGACATCAGCAGAGTGGGTCATTGTAATAAATGCAACAGTGTGGAAGGAAAAAGTAGCTCTGAATAGACGCGGTAACTACAAAAAATGTAAAACAATGTGGGATCCCTGGCTGAGAAGAATGGGGTGTCCGCCCTAACTGGTAGAGAGAAGATTAAAGAATAGACCCAAATGTGGAAACCGGTCTGTTGAGATAGGAAGAGCGCATAGAGGATAGGGAGAAAGAGAAGCTATGGGTTTTATAAAGATAAAGAAGACAAACATGTCGGGAGATTAAAAGGAAGGAAGGGAAAAGGGAAAAGAAAGAGAGAGAAGGAAGATGGAAAAACAAAACAAAATAAAGTAAAAATAAAACAGATTCCTGTAATAGCGATAGAGAGGGGTGGAATGCAATTTTGTTCCCTTTTTTTTTTGTGTTTTTTTTTTGTGTTTTTTTGTGTTATTTTTGGAGTGTGAAGAAAGACTAGCTAGGGAAGGGGGGGGGGGGTTGAAAGGGAAAGTGGATAATGGTAGAACATTCCATTAAAGCACTGTATGTAAAATAAAGGTAAAATAAATGTGTGCACTTTTAAAAGATGTTATGCACTAAGGAAAAACAATAAAGAATATAAAAAAAAAAAGAAGTAACCTTTAAAGCCTCCATCTCCCCTGCCGAGAGAGAGGGGAAAAAAAGGGAGGAGAAGAAAGAAAGAAAAAAGGAAAAAAAAAAAAGAGCCAAAAGGGTTCTAATGTTGCCCCCCCCCCCCCCCGTATCTCCCTCCGTCAGATGAAGGCATAAAAGAATATCTATCTTTATGCACTCAACTCCCCCTACCCTAAACGAGTGCTAACCTACTAAGGGCGATTGGTTGCACGTGTTCCCAGGAGGGGAGTTCCCAGTCCCCCCTCCTGCTCCTTATATCCAATTCTCAATGTGTGTTTATATCTCTAAATCAGTACATAGTCATTTATACGCTATACATTTATATTCTAATCCAATCTACATTTATCAATTTCTTGCCCATAGCTCAAATTCATATGGTCTTCAGAAAAATAAAACATATATCAACATAAAACCCAAAAGGAAAAGATCCGAGCTGAAGCCCCCCCCCTCCACCAGTGCAATATATCATGGGGTATAGTCACATATAGTGTCCCCCACCCTCATCTCCCATTTCCCTATATCCCTACACATCTATGTCTACTTCTGCAGGCATATATATCCAGTGCAATGTACACAACCCCAAGGGAAAAAAAAGAAATAAAAAATAAAAAAATAAAAAATAAAAAACACAACCCCCCCAATCTCACATTCCCCTTCCCTATGTACCTTCAGCCTATCCCTAACATATTTCTACTGCTCTCTGATGTCACTTCCCGGCCCCATCTTCTATTTTCCTACTCCAATTAGTGCTAACATCTGCTCTCTTAACCCTCCCGCCAATTCCCTGCTACCTCCACTTTGTGTATATCTGTAAATTAATTGACTGATTATAAATTGTTATAATAAAAATCTCCTTTAGTGATTAATTGTCTTTATTCTTCTATTCTTATAATTATGTGATTGTGTTCCTTATTTGTGTCTTGGTGTTAAACAGTGTCAGTTCTATCCAGTCTGTGTTGCTAATTCCCTTTTATCTCCATCCCCCATATAACAAAAAAAAATAATTAAAATCCAAAATTAAAATTAAAAGCCCCACAGAGAGTCTAGTGCAAAAGAAAAAAAGGTGGGCATTCCTACGTGTGTATATGTATATCTAAATCTCGCAGGGAAGGAGGGAAGGACGGGCGATGTTGTTTGGCCTTCCTATTTAATATATTAGGTGTAGTTCTCCTTATACTATCTCATGCAATCCCTCTTACCCCCTACCCCCTTACCCCCCTTACCCCCACCCCTCCCATCCCATCCTCCCTTCTCCCCTCCAATACACCCTAGATCCTCTATACAACCATTATATCACCTTTCATATCGCCAACAAAAGAAGAAAATAAAATAAAAATCAAGGTAAGAACATTTCCAGCCAGACTCATAAGTCTCATAAGTCCAAAATTCGGTTCAATACACCTGCTGGGGAAAAAAAAATTTGGCATATACTTATGTCTTATACCTAAAAAAAAACAAAAAAAACAAAGGATCTATAAGACTCTTTCCTTTTCCCTTTCCTTAAAAAACGAACTGGGGGGGGGGGTCTCCAGGAGCGAAGAGCGAAGAAAAGGGAGTGGGGGGAAATCAAACAAAAAACTGAAAAAAAACACCCACAAAAAAACAACAACCACCCTGCAGAGGGGGAAAAAAGAAAGACCCCCCCTCAAATGGATCAACTCCCAAAAAGGAAAAAAAGGTCTGGTAGGTCAGCTCTGGAACGCAACCAAAATGAGAGAGTGCCCTTTTTTATTAAAACTGAAATTGGGAACCTCCACCGATATGTTCCACACCAGTCTCGCACCCGCTGGACATAGTAGGGCTCTGCGCTGCAATGTGGCTCTTGATAGGTCATGTAAAATTTTCAACTTTACCCCCTTAAAGTCTATTGTTCCTGCCTCCCAGGCTTTCAGCAGGATGACCTCCCTATGCGCAAAGTAATGCAAACCACATCACAGGGCGATTAATCTTCTTAGGCTTAGGGTCCAGTGCTCTATGAACTCTATCAAGTTCAAAATTCAAAGGCATAGCATCTTTTAATGTATTTTCAAAAATAGATTTTACCATGTCCTGCAGATTTTCCTGGTCTGATGCCTCTGGGATTCCTCGAAGGCGCATGTTGTTGCGTCGACTCCGATCTTCAAAGTCCTCCAACTGTAACTGCAAAGCCACTGAGGTCTCAATTTGAGTATGACTGTCTCTCTCCAATATGCTCACCCGCTGTTCCAGGCTTTGAGATGCACTCTCCCCATCTGTCAGGTGCTCCGCTAATACTTGTAGTTCACCCCGAACCAGCTCCAGCTCCTTATGATGTGCATCTTCCACTTTTCCAATATCTGCCCGTGTGGGGAGTGCCTGTATGAGTGTTTTTAGATCCTCCATTTTCAGCCCCCCTGCTTCAGTCTCCCCACATGGGGGGAGGAGAGGTGTAGACCCTGCTACCACAGCCAACATTCTAGGGCTCTGTGGGGTAGTCTGTAGAGCTTCCACACTTGTTCTTACCACCATCTGCGCTTGAATTGACTGCATAGGTGAGCTCTCCCTATACTGCAGCAGCGCTTCTGCCTTCCCGCTCTCACTTCCGGGTTCAGGTCCCGCGCCCTGTACCGTAGGGAAGTAGCAGTGGATCTCTGGCTGAAACTCTTCCTCTCTGGAAGTTCGAGCTAACTGGGCTGCTTTGCGGGCGGTTCTCGTCTCCCACTGTCTCCCCGGGTTCATACCGCTAAAGTGTCACCGAGGGGTAGCCTTTAAGTCCCACTGGACTAACCCTGAAGCACCGCTGGCGTCTCGGTCAGTCAATCTGCCGGCTGGTGCCGGGAACGTGTGTATCTCAATCCCTCACCTGGCCATGCACAGACCACGCCCACCTGTTCTCCTCCCAAATGCTGCTTACTTATAGTTTTTTTAACTGATTGCCCATGAGAATATATTTTCTGTAGTATGTTTGCATATAGCCAATTTAAAACATTCCCATTTCTGTTCTGTGGATGACAATATTCCTTCCCAGTCTATGTCTTGTAGAGTAACCCTCAACCCCGTAAAGTATGGTGTCTTGAAATTAAGTGTTTTTATCCTTCCTGGTTATTTACAGTTTACATTACATTAAATCATGCTACGGTTATTGCTACCCATATGTTCTTTTATATAGACATTTGTAATAAGTTTTGCACTGCTTAAGATTAACATGTCCAGCAGAACATCATAAAATTGTTATAGGTTTATACATTTCCTCCCTTTTACTGTTCCAGCAGTGCCACTATTCCAGTAATTTGTCGCAGCACATGTCGATTACCGGGTGCCGACCAGTGATTAACCGCCGAGAAACGGTGATCGGCTCGGAGTCTCATGGAACACAGCTTTGTGAGTGTAAACAGCAATATCGCTGTGTTCGGTGACAGGGGATCTAGTTGGTTTTTCATTCCCTGCTAAGGGAATGAAAACAACTAGATCCCAAGTAAAAGCAGCATACAGTACACAGATAAACACATGTTAGGCACATATTTAACCCCATGATGATCACCCTAGATGTTTACCCCTTCATGCGCAGTGTCATTAGTACAGTGACAATGCATATTATTAGCACTGATCCAAGGATTGTATGTATGTAAAACAAAACTTGTGAGTGATACAGTATAGGACACCACTGAGGGTGTGAGTAAGAGTGAATGAGATCACAAAATGCAATCACAATAGGTTAGTGAGCAAAACATATAGAACTCAGTGTAAATGTGAATAATACCAAGAAAATAGAAATAATTATAAGTATCAAGTCCTCAATGTACTTCAAGGAGAAGATTCCTGGTGAGAAAACAATAAAGAGTAAAAGTTTCTGCTGCACCACTGATAGGCAAACTAGATGTGTGCTGAAAGACCCGCATCAACCGTGTAGTATACACTATGTAGAATCCAACATCCAAAAAGAGCACGGTAAGGAATGGGTACTCTTACCATAACCCGAAGGCAATCAAGCATGGACAGAAACTCCCAGACCCAGCTCATAAGGAATGGTGTCACGAAGAACCGTCTGGTGATGTCACGATAGACCTTGGTGTCACAATCAATCTTCCGGATGTCACAAGAGATGTTGTTGCTAAACAATCCTGTCACCCTCAGGAACGGAGTGTACGATGAAACAGACCAGATCCTCCACGGAATGGGACATGTGATATCCCCACAATGGAAATATCATGTAAAAAAGCAAAAATAGCTCCACATAGTGTAAATATACCAGAGTAGGAGTGTGAAAAAAAGGCCTTTATTGGCATAAAATCATGGATAAAAAAAGTGTCAGTTAGTGTTAGATTGCGTGAGGTCAGACTATAAGTCGCTTATTACTGCCATTACTAGTAAAGGAAAAAGAAAGAAAGAAAAAATCCAGTATACAGTATATACCATCCTTTGTAGACCCTATAACTTTCATGCAAACCAATCAATATACACTTATTGGGATTTTTGTTACCAAAGACATGTAGCAAAATATATTTTGGCTGAAATGTATTAAAACATTCGATTTTTTAAAACATTTTTATGGGATATATTTTATTGCAGAAAATTAAAAATATTGTTTTTTGTTTTTTTCAAAATTGTTGTTGTTTTTCATTTACAGCACAAAAAAAAACACAGTGGTGATCAAATACCACTAAAGAAAAGCTCTATTTGTGGGGGAAAAAAAAGTATATAAATTTAATTTGTGAACAGCATTGCATGTAACGCATGTAAAGTAACGCAGTGCTAAAAAACTAAAAATGGCCTGGTTATGAAGGGGGTAAATCTTTCAGAGGCTAACATGGCTAGGTTAGGGGATTTTCTACTTCAAAATACGTACGGATTTAAGCACTTAAGGGCTGTACCCAAACAAAATTGACGTCCTTTTTTCCCCACAAATAGAGATTTATTTTTGTGGTATTTTATCACCTCTTTTTTTTTTTTTTTTGCGCTATAAACAAAAAAAAGAGCGACAATTTTGAAAAAAATATATATATTTTTTTAACTTTTTGCTATAATAAATATCTAAATTTCTTCATCAGTTTAGGCCAATATATATTCTTCTACATATTTTTGGTAATTTTTTTTTGCAAGAAGCGTATATTATTATTATTACATACAGGGTTTATAGAGCCCCAACAGTTTGCACAGCGTTTTACAACATGGGGGAAACAGTACAGTTACAATACAATTCAATACAGGAGGGATCAGAGGGCCCTGCTCAATCGAGCTTACAGTCTAGAAGGGAGGGTCAAGTGGAACAAAAGTTAACAGCTGTATGGGATGATCAGATGGAGAAAATGAAAATAAAGTTGTTAGGTGTGGGTAGGATAGGCTTCTCTGAAGAGGAGGGTTTTCAAGGATCGTCTAAAAGCTAATAGAGTAGGAGATAATCGGACAGATTGGGGTAAGGAGTTCCATAGGATTGGAGAGGCTCTGTAAAACTCCTGAAGGCGAGCATGGGGGGAGGTAATGAGGGAGCAAGAGAGCAGGAGGTCTTGAAAAGGAAGAAGAGAACGATTAGGTTGGTATTTTGAGACTAGGTCAGTAATGTAGCTGGGGGCAGAGTTGTGGATGGCTTTGTAAGTAGTTGTTAGCATTTTTAATTTAACCGCTTCAGCCCCGGACCATTTCGCTGGCCAAAGACCAGGCCACTTTTTTTGATTCAGCACTGCGTCGCTTTAACTGACAATTGCGCGGTCGTGCGACGTGGCTCCCAAACAAAATTGACGTCCTTTTTTTCCCACAAATAGAGCTTTCTTTTGGTGGTATTTGATCACCTCTGCGGTTTTTATTTTTTGCGCTATAAACAAAAATAGAGCGTCAATTTTGAAAAAATAGCAATATTTTTTACTTTTTGCTATAATAAATATCCCCAAAAAATATATAAAAAAACATTTATTTTCCTCAGTTTAGGCCGACACGTATTCTTCTACATATTTTTGGTAAAAAAAATTGCAATATATTTATTCATATTTATATATAAGTTTATTGATTGATTTGCGCAAAATTTATAGCATCTACAAAATAGGGGTAGTTTTATGGCATTTTTATTAATAATTTTTTTTTACTAGTAATTTTTATCGTGACTGTGACTTTATGGCGGACACATTGGACACTTTTGACACATTTTTGGGATCATTGTAATTTTTACAGCGATCAGTGCTATAAAAATGCACTGATATCTGTAAAAATGACACTGGCAGTGAAGGGGTTAACCACTAGGTGGCGCTGAAGGGGTTAAGTCAGTACTAGGGAGGGATTCTTACTGTTAGGGGGTGTGGCTACGAGTGACACGTCACTGATGACCGTTCCCGATCACGGGGAACAGTCAGCAGTGACATGTCACTAGGCAGAAAAGGGAAATGCCTTGTTTACAAAGGCATCCCCCTGTTCTGCCTTTGCCGATCGCAATCGCGGGCCACCTGGGAACATTGAGTTCCCGGGAACCACGAGCACACTCACGAGGAATGCGTGCGCGTGCGCCCGCTGGGCAGCAAATTAAAAGGAACGTACAGGTACGCCCATTTGCCTGCCCGTGCCATGTTGTCGACGTACATCTGCGCGCGGCAAGTGGTTAATTTGTTGGGTGAGCGGAAGCCAGTGGAGGGATTTACAGAGAGAAGTAGCAGACACAGAGCGATTGGTAAGGTGGATGAGTCTGGAAGAAGCATTCATGATGGATTGAAGGGGGGATAGACTATGTAGAGGTAAGCCAATGAGGTGGGAGTTGCAATAGTCAAGGCGAGAGATGACCAGGGAGTGAATTAAGAGCTTTGCTGTGTCATTGGTTAGAAAGGGGCGTATTTTGGAGATGTTGCGGAGGTTGAGGCAGCAAGATTTGGACAGTGATTGGACGTGGGGCTTAAAGGAGGGGTCAGAGTCCAGGATTACACCTGGGATTGGTATATTGATTGGTTTGTACAAAAGTTATAGCATCTACAAAATAGGGGATAGATTTATGGTATTTTTATTATTCATTTTTTTTACTAGTAATGGCGGTGATCAGCAATTTCTAGCGAGACTGCGACATTGCGGCAGACAGATCGGACACTTTTGACACTTTTTTGGGACTATTGACATTTATACAGCGAACAGAGCTAAAAATAGCACTAATTACTGTATAAATGTCACTGGCAGGCAAGGGGTTAACACTAGAGGCAATCAAGAGGTTAAGTGTGTTCTAACTGTGGGGGGATGGGAATGCCTAGAGGAGGAGACCGATCACTGTTCCTAATCTTTAGGAGCAGCAGATATGTCTCTACTCCCCTGACAGAACAGAGATCTGTCTGTTTACATTGACAGATCTCTGTTCTGTCAGGAGCGATTGCGGGTGGCTGGCTGTCATTGTAACCGCCGACCATGTGACTCCAGCGGTGCGCCGCAGGCACGCGCGTGCCCCCTAGAGCTCTTAAAGCATACCATGATGGCAATTCCCCCAGGGAAGCCAACCTGGTCCTTAAGTGGTTAAATGAGTGTGGTGGAAAAAAAAGGAATGATAGGGTAAGACATGATGAGAGTTAGAAGACCAAGTCATCCTCCCCAAACAGTGTGATAGAAGCCCCAGCCTGATGGCACCTGATCCCCGCCTCCCCTTACCTACTGGGTAGCCCAGTTCCAAATTCAGATGCTTGGGGGAAATTGTAATGTGCAGTGCCAACAAGAGGCCAGGATGAAGCTCCTTACTTAATAGTAGTGTTGGGCGAACAGTTCGGGCCAAGCAAAATATTGGGCCGAACATTGCCTGTTCGGCGAACACCCAAATTAGAAGCAGAGCAAGACATATGTCAAACCTTAAGGATGGTTTTCAGTCCCCAGAAACCTTAGGAGTAGTACGTGACTGGGAAGCGGCAGTTCCAGATACTGTAATCCTCAGTGACCCCCAAGGACTCTGCTTCTCTTGCCCCTGCAAACTTGCGGTGCATGGGCTCCCTTATTTTTCAAAGCCTGTAAAGGACCCAAGAATTTGTGGCACCAAGGAGAAAAATCATTATTAGTTGGCAACCAGGGATGAGCCGAACACCCCCCTGTTCGGTTCGCACCAGAACCTGCGAACAGACAAAATGTTCGTGTGAACTTTAGAACCCTATTAAATACAATGGACTCAAACGTTCGAAATCTAAAGTGCTAATTATAAAGGCTTATATGCAAGTTATTGTCCTAAAAAGTGTTTGGGGACCCGGGTCCTGCCCCAGGGGACATGTATCAATGCAAAAAGAAGTTTTAAAAACTGCAGTTTTTTCGGGAGCGGTGATTTTAATAATGCTTAATGTGAAACAATAAAAGTGAAATATTCCTTTAAATTTAGTACCTGGGGGGTGTGTATGATATGCATGTAAAGTGGTGCATGTTTCCCGTGCTTAGAACTGTCCCTGCAAAAAAAATCATTTTTGAAGGAAAAAAAGTCATTTAAAACTCACTCGCGGCTATAATGAATTGTCGGCTTTTATCAATACATAGAAAAGTCATTGATAAAAAAAAAAAAAAAAGCGTGGGTGTCCCCCAGAATTCAATTACCAGGCCCTTCAGGTCTGGAATGGATATTAATGGGAACCCCGCCGAAAATTTTAAAAAAAATGGCGTGGGGTTCCCCCAAATATCCATACCAGGCCTTTCAGATCTGGCATGGATTTTAAGGGGAACTCCACCCCAAATTTTTAAAAAAATGGCGTGGAGTCCCCCCAAAAATCCATACCAGACCCTTATCCGAGCACGTAACCTGGCCGGCCGCAGGGGAAGAGGGGGGGACGAGAGAGCGGCCCCCTCTCCCTCCTGAATCGTACCAGGCCACATGCCCTCAACATGGGGAGGATGTCCCCATGTTGAGGGGGACAAGGGCCTCATCCCCACAACCCTTGCCCGGTGGTTGTGGGGGTCTGCGGGCGGGGGGCTTATCGGAATCTGGAAGACCCCTTTAACAAAGGGAACCCCCAGATCCCGCCCCCCCCTATGTGAATTGGTAAGGGGTACATTGTACCCCTACCATTTCACGAAGAAAGCGTAAAAAATGTAAAAAAAAACACACAAACACCTTGAAAAGGTCCTTTATTAAAAAAAAAAAAAAAAACATTCCAGCGATGAAATCCAGTGTCCCGCGGCGATCCCGATGTCCAGCGCTGTCCGTCATTGGTTTTGCCTGAGCGGACCTGATGGGGAACTTCCTCCTCAGTGTTTTAAATGTATAGACCCGCCCCTTCTAAAGTTCCCCATCAGGTCCGCTCAGCGGACCAGATGCGGAACATGAGAAGGGGCAGGTCTATACATGTATTACCACAGTGAGAGAAGTTCCCCATCAGGTCCGCCCCCTTGGTATGTCGGACCCGCCTACGTCATTGGCTTGAGCGGGGAACTTCCTTCACTGTGTAAATTTAAATTTACAATCAGACAGACGGAGGCAAACGAGCTCGCCGCTCGTATAGGAGATAAGTTTATCTTAAATGTCATTTTATGTGAGTTCATGTGAGTTCTATGTAAGCAATCCACTATTGTATCATTAAAAGCATACCATTTGGTTTTTAAAAAAACGTACTTCACAATCGAGACCCCATTTTTTTCCCTTTTAACCCCGCCATCACTGGGAGATGAGAGCAATTCCTAGGATCCAACATAGGTTTATTCTACACCTGAGGAACAACAGCGTTTTGATATAAAGGCTTCCTTATTTGACGCCAGGACCGCGACAGAGGATTCACTGACCCTTATTATACACAAGCTGTTACCTCATTACCGCGAGGTAAGAGGCCACCTATTACCTTAGTGTGTGACACCGGAAGTCGAGATTCACACATCCCTTCACCACAGCACCACTTATATATGCGAAGTTGCAGAAATGTCACTTTGAAGAAATTGATAATCCATTTCTCACGGGCACCACTTGCCATTTATTTTTCCTTATGAACTTTTGGAGTTCAACATCCCATCTCTGTTCCATTGCTTATTGGACATTTTTCACTTTTATTTTATTTTTATTTTAATTTTTTTTCACTTTTAGCACTTTTGCTGCACTTTGCCAATTAGCAGTCACATTTGTGCACTTATTACTGCACTGCAATCTGCAGGTTATTTTGTTTATGCACCTTTCTAGTACATTTGCACAGCAACGTTCACTTTGATAATTATCTACAGGTTTATTTACATTTATTTTTATTTATACAGTTTTTACTGATGATATTGGTTTTATGGTTCTAGTATATTATTCATTACTGTAATTCACCATTTTTAGACTATGTATTAATTTTTTAAACCTGTTTATTTATTGGTATAAGATAGCCAGTCTGTTATATCAGCTTCAGGTGTTTGGTAGCTGGTGGTGATCCAAGACTGGTTCATCTTTATGAAGGTCAGTCGATCAACAGAGTCGGTGGTCAGGCGCACCCTGTGATCCGTGACAAATCCTCCAGCAGCACTGAATGTGCGTTCTGAAAGAACGCTGGATGCAGGACAGGCCAGTAGCTCAATTGCATACTGTGCAAGCTCTGGCCAGTGATCCATCCTCAAGACCCAGTAAGCCAGAGGATTTTCGGTGGGGAAGGTGTCCAAGTCTAACCTTGCCCCTAGGTATTCCTGCACCATGTATATCAGACGCTGGCGATGGTTGCTGGAACCGATCATACCTTGGGGCTGCGGACTAAAGAATTGTCTGAACGCATCGGTCAGACGGCCACCTTCCCCACCGCTCCTTCTTTGACTGACCGAAGCCTCAGCAACTCGTTGTCCAGGACCAGGAGTTTGTAACCTCCCAGTCTCTGGGAACGCGTTGCACAGACCTTTCTGCAAGGCCTCCCGGAGTTGTCTCATCCTCTGCTCCCTCTGCGACGGTAAGATAAGGTCCGCAACCTTACCCTTGTACCGTGGATCAAGGAGAGTGGCCAGCCAGTAATGGTCCCTCTCCTTGATCCGAAGAATACGAGGATCCTTCCGCAGACTTTGCAGGATCAGGGAGGCCATGCAGCGTAGGTTAGCTGAGGCATTCGGTCCGGAGTCCTCTGGGTCACTAAGGATGACATGATCCGCAGCCACCTCCTCCCAGCCACGTACAAGTCCACTGGTTTCTTGGGACTGTAAATCATCCCTAAAAGACTGCTGCTGATGATGCTGAGTGCCAGGCTCCCCCTCCATGCTGACACAATCCTCCTCCTCCTCCTCCTCTTCTTCCTGTGCGATGGGTGGGACAGAAGGAACACTGTCTGGGTAAAGGGGGCCTTGAGAGGCAAGGAAGTCCTCCTCTTCCTGCCTCTGTTCTGCCTCAAGTGCCCTGTCCATTATTACACGCAGCGTATGTTCCAACAGGTGGACAAGAGGTACAGTGTCACTGATGCATGCACTGTCACTGCTCACCATCCTCGTGGCCTCCTCAAATGGTGCCAGGACAGTGCATGCATCCCTGATCATGCCCCACTGGCGTGGTGAAAAAAACCCGAGCTCCCCTGACCCTGTCCTGGTGCCGTAGTCGCACAGGTACTCATTGATGGCCCTCTGCTGCATGTGCAGCCGCTGCAGCATGGCCAACGTTGAGTTCCACCTGGTGGGCATGTCACATATAAGGCGGTTCTTGGGCAGGTTCAACTCCTTTTGCAGCTCAGCCAGGCGAGCACTGGCATTATAAGATCTGTGGAAATGCACACAGACTTTCCTGGCCTGCCTCAGGACATCCTGTAAGCCCGGGTACCTGCCCAAGAACCGCTGCACCACCAGGTTAAGGACGTGAGCCACACAGGGCACATGGGTCAGTTGTCCCTGTCGGAGAGCGGAGAGGAGGTTGGTGCCATTGTCGCAAACTACCATTCCTGGCTTAAGCTGGCGTGGCATCAACCACCTCTCAGCCTGCCCCTGCAGAGCAGACAGAACCTCTGCCCCAGTGTGGCTCCTGTCCCCCAAACACACCAGTGCAAGCACGGCATGGCATCTTTTTGCCTGCGTAATTGCGTAGACCCTTGAATGCCTACGAGCACCGCTGGTTCCGAGGACAAAGCACATGAAGAGGCCATGGAGGAAGAAGAAGAGGAGGGGGTGGAGGACAAAGGTGTGTCACAACCAGTAGTAGCATTTTGGAGGCGTGGCGGTGGAACAACCTCCAACACTACTGCACCTTGTCCTGCATCCTTCCCAGCTGCCAAAAGAGTGACCCAATGGGCCGTGAAAGAAAGGTAACGTCCCTGTCCATGCCTGCTGGACCATGAGTCAGCGGTAATATGCACCCTACCGCTGACCGCCCTGTCCAGCGAGGCCAAGACATTGCCTTCCACATGCCGGTAGAGAGCCGGAATCGCCTTCCGTGAGAAAAAGTGATGTTTGGGAACCTGCCACTGAGGAACCGCACATTGCACAAACTCACGGAAGGGGGCCGAGTCTACCAACTGAAAAGGCAGCAGTTGAAGCGCTAGCAATTTAGCCAAGCTAGCATTCAACCGCTGGGCATGTGGATGGCTGGGAGTGAACTTCTTTCGACGGTCCAGCAGCTGGGGCAGGGAAATTTGCCTGCTAGAATCGGACGTTGGTGTACTGCTAGCAGAGTGCCCGCAAGTACTTGGCTGTGACACACCTAATTCTACACCTTCATTCCTCTCAGTGCAGGTTTCAGAGAGGACTGAAGATATAGTGGGGTTTGAGATCCCAGCTGATGCGGTGCAAGAAGAGGTCCGCTTTGTTATTTGGTGTGGGTCTTTAAGGTAGGCTTGCCAACGAGCTGCATGGCAGGTCAACATATGTCTGATCAAGCATGTGGTGCCCAAGCGGGTGATGTTTTGGCCATGCGATATACGCTTGAGACATATGTTGCAAACAGCAGCTGTGCGATCTGATGCACTCGACTCAAAAAAGGCCCACACCAAAGAACTTTTTGAATAACGGGCAGAGGCAGCGCCCTGCACAGGCGGAGCTCTGCGGTGTGATTCCGTCGGTGTGCTGCCCTTACGCTGGCCCCCCGAGGGCATCCTGCCTCGTTGGAGATGTGCCTCCTCCTCATCCTCCTCCTCCTCCTCTCTCCTATTAGGCACCCATGTGGAGTCAGTGACCTCATCATCCCCTCCCTCCTCATCACTTGAGCCAATCTGGCAGTATGCTGCAGCTGCTGGAACATGACTGCCAGATTGGTGTCCTTCTTGAGCATCCCCTCTCTCTGCTCTCACGCTACTGCCTTCCTCTAGCTGGGTATCATCATCAGACCCTTCGAAACGCTGGGCATCCTCCTGGAGCATGTACCCAACACTGTGCTCAAACAGTTCGGGGGACTCCTCAGGAGGACATGGTTGGTCTAGGGAAGGAGTGACTGATAATGATATTGATACCAGGGAAGAGGACGCTTTGGCAGCTGCTTTGCCAGTACCCTGAGCCTGGGTGAGAGAGGATGAGGAGGATGAGGAGGGCTTGGTCATCCACTCTACCAAGTCTTCGGCATGATGCGGCTCAACACGTCCAGTTGCCGAAAAGAAGGACAAGCGTGTCCCATGGCCACGTGCTGATGGCGATGCACCGCGTCCACGACCAGCACTGTTGTCTCTAGACACAGAGCCTGCTTGCCCTCTTTTATTGGCTCCTGACTGTCTGCCTTTCCTTGTTTGCCTTCCAGACATTCTAATGGCCTGCAGGGAAATGGGAAAACCAGCAATAAGGCCTAGCTTCAGGAGTATATTTTGCAGGAATCACACTACGCCTGCTGTAGGTGCTGCAAATGCCTGTTGGTGTAACACACCAGGAAAAAGCAGCAATACAGGTTAACTTCAGGTGTAATATGATCAGGAGGCACACTCCGCCCGCTGTAAGTGCCGCAAATGCCTGTTGGTGTAACATACCAGGAAAAAGCAGCAATACAGGCTAACTTCAGGTGTAATATGATCAGGAGGCACACTCCGCCCGCTGTAAGTGCCGCAAATGCCTGTTGCTGTAACACACCAGGAAAAAGCAGCAATACAGGCTAACTTCAGGTGTAATATGATCAGGAGGCACACTCCGCCCGCTGTAAGTGCTGTAAATGCCTGTTGGTGTAACACACCAGGAAAAAGCAGCAATACGGGCTAACTTCAGGTGTATAATGTGCAGGAGGCTTAGCAACAATGACACTGACACTGTCCCCTGCCTATCCTTCTCTCTCCCTGCACACAAGGTTTATCAAAGTATATGACACTGACACTCTCCCTGCCTATCCTTCTCTCTCCCTACACACAAGGTTTAGCAAAGAATATGACACTGACACTCTCCCTGCCTATCCTTCTCTGTCCCTACACACAAGGTTTAGCAAAGAATATGACACTGACACTGTCCCCTGCCTATCCTTCTCTCTCCCTGCACACAAGGTTTATCAAAGTATATGACACTGACACTCTCCCTGCCTATCCTTCTCTCTCCCTACACACAAGGTTTAGCAAAGAATATGACACTGACACTCTCCCTGCCTATCCTTCTCTGTCCCTACACACAAGGTTTAGCAAAGAATAGATTTTACACTGTCCCTGCCTATCCTTCACTTTCCCTGCTCCGGAACACACTACACGAGGCCTGGCGGCCTTTTATAGTGTGGGGCGTGTACTAAACCCCCTCAGCTATAATTGGCCACAGGCATCCTGCCTGTGGCCAATCATTGCTCTCCTCGCTGCCGGCGCTGTGATTGGCCAAGCATGCAGGGTCACAGTGCATGCTTGGCCAATCACAGCGCCGGGATTACACTGCGATGGCGCAGTGTATTGTCGGCCGTTTGCGTCACTCGAATTTGGCGCGAACGGCCCAAATCGTTCGTTGTTCGCCAAACACGCGAAAAGCCGATGTTCGAGTCGAACTTATGTTCGACTCGAACCCGAGCTCATCCCTAGTCAGGAGCATGTAGCGCTCCTGTTCCATGACAGCTGCTGGTATCATTCCAGCACTCTAGCTTTGGCTGAGCTGTGTTCTCCCGGTCTGCTGTCAACCTGTAAGGTGAATGCTATAGCCAGCTGCTGGGTGGAGACCAAACCTGTTTTAAGCTAGCCAAACCCTCAGTGTCTTGAGTGTGATAGTGTTTGTAACACGTACTTAAAGCTCCTTGCTTGCTCTGTTCCTGTGCCCTGTAGTTTGGATTCTCTTGTTGACGTCCTCGGATTGGATAGAACTCAGCCTGCCCTGAATCTGGACTGCCACTGACCACTCTTCCTGTCTGCCAACTGCAACCTGTTCGCTATGCTCAGTTGGCACCTGCCCTGGAATGGTGGCCAGGCACTATAGCATTGTGTATAAGACCTGGAGGCAGCTGAGTACCAGTAGGCCCGCTTGCCTTTTGGGAAAGGGGGCTGCTATAGGCAAAGAATACAAAAGTCAGTGTCATGGATATGCAGTAATGTTGTCTGCCATCTTACCTTCCTCTTCTTGTGTTCACCTTAGAGGCCAGACTCTCTCACCTGGCTGCTTTTATAATCTCTCCTCCCAGCCTGGCTCCACCCCAGGCCCTATCACAGAACTCTATATTAACCTGTGCACTGCAAGTCTGCCTTGCTGACCAACGTGTTTGTTAAGCATTGTGTGTTTGGGTTCCTGCCTGCCGTGTGCTACGTCTGTCTATGTGTTACGATATTGGCTTGTTCCCAACTATCCCTGTCTGCTAGTGACCTTGACCTTCGGCTTGTCCTTTGTTTATCTGTGTCTGCTTGTTGCCCTGACCTTGGCTTTTCCCCTCACTATTCTTGTATCCTGTGCTGCTGCTTCCCCTCTATCCTCTTTACCCTATGGAGCGTGAGCTAGGGGACTCTGGGGGCCGCGACCTGGACCCAGCTGCAGCGTAGGCCATCCTCACCACTAGGGGCTCTGGTGAAAACCTGCTGGATCTTAGACTCTGCGCCCTGGGGAATCTTGGACTCTAGCTCCCTGTGGATCCCTGTTGTGCTCCACTGGTCCCGCTTTCCACAACAACCCAGTGTCCAATCCGCAGCAGTCAGCCATAGGGTTCACTACCTTGTGGTGCACTCCTGGCCCCCAACGGTGTGCATCTGTCATCTGGCCACAGGGCATAGTCCGCAGACTTGAGACCCAGGAATCGAATCAGACTCAGGTGATGCGATTCCTCCAGGATCTGGCTTCCTGCTTCGAGCAGCTCCAGGCCTCCTTGGGAACCCCGAATCCGCAACCTCAAGTACAACCAGCGGCTGCACCTATCGCACCATTCGCAGTCACACACTCACTACAACTTCCAGCTCTGTTCCGTTTCTCTGGGGACTCCAAGGCCTGCAGGGGGTTTCTCAGCCAATGCACGATTCATTTTGAGCTTCAGCCTCAAAACTTCCTGTCTGATTGGGCTAAGGTAGCCTATATCATTTCCCTCCTCTATAGTGAAGCTTTAGCCTGGGCTGCCCCCCTGTGGGAGAAGAATGATCCGGTGATTTCCAGCCTGTCCAACTTCTTGAAGCTCTTTCGTAACATCTTCGAGAAGCCGGCTCGGGCTTCTTCAGCGGCTAGTGCTCTCTTACGTCTTCGCCAAGAATCTTGTTCAGTGGGACAATATGCTCTTCAGTTCCGTATCCACACAGCTGAATTGAGCTGGAACAATGAGGCCCTGGTCGCTACCTTTTTACATTGCCTCTCTGACTGAGTGAAAGACGAATTAGCGGGAAGAGCCATCCCCACCAGTCTGGACGATGTAATTTCTTTGTGCAATTAGATCGACATTCGTTTTCAGGAGAGGTCCCTAGAAAAGGGACCCCAGCACTCCCTAGGCCCTAATCAGTCTGAGCTCCCCTCCCTTCGTCCCACAGAGCATCTTATGCCTGTTGAGGAACCTATGCAGCTGGGCCAGACCAGACTAACCCCCGCAGAACGTGCTAGGCGCAGAACTCTGGGCTTGTGTCTCTATTGTGGGGGCAAGGGTCATTTTCGTGACTCCTGCTCGCTTCATCCAGGAAATGCTCGGGTCTTATACATTTGGAAGGTGGAGTATTGGAACCAGAAACATCACCTTCTCGTCTTCTCCTGCTAGTGTTCTTTCATGTAGGCACTTCTCCTCAATCAACCCTTGCATATCTGGATTCCGGGGCTGCCGGCAATTTTATGGATTGGAGAACTGCTTCTTCTATGAAGCTTACCCTTTCACCTCTCACTACGCCATTGGTAGTCTCGGCAATTGAGGGCACTGTTCTCCCAGGGGGCCCTATTCGCTTCCAGATGCTACCTATTAGGATGTCGATAGGGATTCTCCACCAGGAGTGGATATCCTTTCTCATTCTATCCAAGGCCTCTACCCCCATTGTATTGGGCCTTCCTTGGCTACAGCTCCACTCTCCACATGTGGACTGGGTCTCTGGGCAGATCCTGGCTTGGGGTCCCTCATGTTTCTCGTCATGTCTTCTCAAGGTGGCCCCCAAGGAGAGACTTCCGGTTGCTACCACTTCTGTATCTTCTGATCTTCCCGCTGCATACAGCGATTACCGGGATGTGTTCTGTAAGAAATCAGCTGAGGTGCTTCCTCCCAACAGGTCTTTTGACTGTGCTATTGACCTTGTCCCCGGAGCAACTCTGCCCAGGGGTCATACCTACCCTCTGTCCATCCCAGAGACCCAGGCCATGTCTGAGTATGTCGCAGAGAATCTAGAGAGAGATTTCATCTGGAAATCCTCATCGCCTGCAGGGGTCAGGGTTCTTTTTCGTTGCCAAAAAGGATGGTACCTTAAGACCCTGCATCGACTATCGAGGTTTAAACGCGGTTACTATCAAAAATCTATACCCCTTACCCTTAATATCTGAGCTATTCGATAGGTTGAAGGGTGCCTCTATTTTCACCAAGTTGGATATCAGAGGCGCGTACAATCTCATTAGAATACGGGAGGGTGACGAATGGAAGACTGCATTTAACACTAGAGACGGGCATTATGAATACCTGGTTATGCCTTTTGGTTTGTGTAATGCCCCAGCCGTGTTTCAAAACTTTGTCAATGAAATCTTCAGGGATCTGCTGTACCAGTTTGTTGTCATCTATCTGGATGACATTCTGATCTTTTCGGAAAATTTGCTCGTCCACTGAAACCATGTCCGCACTGTACTTCAGCGTCTTAGAGAGAATAATCTCTATGCCAAGCTGGAGAAATGTTCCTTTGAATGTTTTGAGGTCCTGTTTCTAGGGTGCTTTGTCTCAAGTTTGGGTCTTCGTATGGATCCTGGGAAGGTCTTGGCTATTACCAACTGGCCTCTTTCTGTCAGCCTCAAAGCCACACAGCGCTTTCTTGGCTTCACAAATTATTATAGGCAGTTCATAAGGAATTACTCTTCCATTGCCGCGCCTATTATCGCTTTGACCAAGAAGGGTGTGAATGCCAAAGACTGGCCTCCCAAAGCTGTCTCTGCATTTCACGACCTGAAACAGGCCTTTGTTTCTGGACCTCTCTTGAGGAGACCAAATCCTGGGGATGCATTTTTTATTGAAGTGGACGCTTCCTCAATGGGGGTGGGAGCTGTGCTTCTTCAATTCTTTGAGAAGAGACGTCAACCATGTGCGTTCTTCTCCAAAAAAAAATCTCAGGCAGAGAAAAATTATGCCATCGGTGATCGGGAACTTCTCGCAATTGAATTGGCGTTAGAGGAGTGGCGTCATCTCTTGGAGGGTTCCCTTCACTCCATACCGATCTTTACTGATCACAAGAATTTACAGTATCTACAGAATGCTAAACGTCTGAATCCCAGACAGGCCAGGTGGAGTCTCTTCTTTTCCCGTTTTAATTTCACGATTACGTACAAACCTGGTTCCTGCAACGGTCAGGCTGATGCGCTCTCTAGGTCATTTGACACTTTGGACGAGGAGTCCACTCCTGAACCTGAGCCGATCATTCCAACCTCGTGCATTGTTGCCCATTCTACCACCCTGAAGTAAAAAATTCCTCCTGGTAAGACCTTTGTCCCCACTGAGCTAAGAGCTAAGATCCTTCGTTGGGGACATGATTCCAAGGTGGCAGGTCATTCTGGATTCCTCCGGTCCTTCTTACTCATCAGTCGTCACTACTGGTGGCCTAATCTCCGCTCAGATGTCAAAGACTACGTTAAGGCTTGTCATGTCTGTGCTCAGTCTAAATCCTTCACACAAGCTCCTGCTGGTTTCCTCATGCCCTTGCCCATTCCTAAGGAGCCCTGGGCTCACATTGCCATGGATTTTATCACTGATCTCCCACTGTCTGAGAATAATACGGTAATTTGGGTGGTAATCGATCGGTTCTCCAAGATGGCTCATTTTGTTCCTCTTCCTGGCCTTCCTTCTGCTCTTGCCTTGGTTCCCATTTTTATTCGAGAAATTTTCCGCCTCCATGGGGTTCCTTCTCATATTATTTCCGACAGGGGTGTTCAATTTATGTCTCGTTTTTGGAGAGCCTTTTGTAAATCCCTCAATATTGTCTTGGATTTTTCCTCTTCTTACCATCCTCAATCCAATGGATAGACTGAGAGGGTTAATCAGGAGTTAAAGGTCTTTCTTTGCACCTTCGTGTCTGCTCATCATGACGATTGGTCCTCTCTACTCCCGTGGGCAGAATTCTTTCATAACAATCATGTAAATTCCAGTTCGCAGAAGACACCCTTTTTCACAGTTTATGGAAAACACCCTCAACTTCCTCTTCCCATGACCTGTTCTCCAGATATTCCAGCTTTGGCTTCGGTTCAGGAGTCTCTCAATTCTGTTTGGGGTGACGTTCATGATTCTCTCCGGGCAGCTGCTGAAAAATTCAAAGGCTTTGCTGACCGCCGTAGGCGTAGACCGCCTTCTCTTCAGCCAGGGGACAAAGTCTGGCTCTCCACTGGGAACATCAAGCTCCGAGTTCCTTCTCTGAAGTTTGCTCCACGATTCATTGGTCCGTACACTATAACTACTAAACTGAATCCGGTTTGTTTCAAACTCCAGATTCCTAAAAGCCTTAAAATCGCTAACTCCTTCCATGTTGCCCTTCTGAAGCCTTTAGTCCTCAATAAGTTCTCTCGTCCTCTCCCTACAGTGGCGCCTGTCTCTGAGGATAATTAGGAGTACGAGGTCAGTCAAATTCTGGACTCCCGACTCTGTAGAGGTGTTCTTCAGTACCTTGTTCTTTGGAAAGGATTTGGTCCTGAGGAGAGGTCTTCGATCACTGCCTCTGAGGTCTTTGCACTTCGTCTGTTAAAGAAGTTTCATCTGAAGTTTCCCTCTAAACCCAGGCCCAGACGGGGAAGGGGGAGGCCTCATAAGATCAACATGTTTGTTAAGCATTGTGTGTTTGGGTTCCTGCCTGCCGTGTGCTACGTCTGTCTCTGTGTTATGATATTGGCTTGTTCCCGACTATCCCTGTCTGCTAGTGACCTTGACCTTCGGCTTGTCCTTCGTTTATCTGCTTGTTGCCCTGACCTTGGCTTTTCCCCTCACTATTCTTGTATCCTGTGCTGCTTCTTCCCCTCTATCTTCTTTACCCTACAGAGCGTGAGCTAGGGGACTCTGGCGGCCGCGACCTAGACCCAGCTGCAGCGTAGGCCATCCTCACCACTAGAGGCTCTGGTGAAAACCTGCTGGATCTTAGACTCCGTGCCCTGGGGAATCTTGGGCTCTAGCTCCCTGTGGATCCCTGTTGTGCTCCACTGGTCCTGCTTTCCACAACCACCCAGTGTCCCATCCACAGCAGTCAGCCATGGGGTTCACTACCTTGTGGTGTACTCCTGACCCCCAATGGTGTGCATCTGTCATCTGGCCACAGGTGACCTGACAGCCAGCAGTAGTGCCTGACCACCTATACTAGGGGTAGATGGGACATTTGCACAGGTCTTTAACAAGAAAAAATTTCTGTGAAGATGGACAAGTTTGTTTATGTACAGAGGAGCTTTGCAACTGACAGGCCAAGTACAGAAACTGCCTCTGCACGTGGCACAGTCTGGAACGGCACCTCCAGCCATAATGCAGGAACCAAAACCCAAGGTTAACTCGTCTGACTGTTTTTCTGATGACCCCCATATGTTTTCCAACATTAAAAACAGTTGAATGCTATACTTTAAGCCTAAGCTACACTTTTCTGGTTCTGAAGCACAGTGGGTTAACCTAATTATTTATGTGGTTGCAGGGGGACCCCCCAGTCTTGGGTTTTTAATCTCCCCGCAGAAGATCCAGACCAAGGGTCAGTTGAGACATTTTTCTAGGCCCTGGGCTTACACTATGATGATCCTGACCATGCCCACTCAGCAGAAACTAACCTTAGGTAAACACAACGCTTAACAATACTGTTCTGATTTTGGCCTCTGGGCACCTGACTCTGGATGGAATAACCAAGCTTTAAGAAGCTAGTTCAGGTTAGGTTTATCAGATTCAATCTCCTTAGTACACTACCCTGAACCAAAGTCATTGAATGCAGCCATGCAAGTAGCCATCCGCCTAGACAAGCCTTTACAGGAAAGGTGTGCAGAGAGGGTAGTATCCTTGCCCCCTAGCTTTTTTCCACTTCCCCAGATGCTTTCCCTGAGCCCTCTCAACCTCCCCAGCAGGAGGAGCCCATGGAAAATTGGGGATACTCATTTATCCTCTGAGGAAAGGGCTTAAAGAAGATCCCAGGGACTTTGCTTATATCGTGACAGCCGAGGCCACTTTGTCGCCAGCTGCCCTAATAAGCCAGGAAAAGCCAAGAGTCTTGTGTGGGTGGGGTCTGCCTCTCTAGACTATACAGTGCTAGGTCACCCCCAAGACAAACTATTTGATCCTGCGCAACTTAGTTCTGCCTTTTTCTTTCATCACCTCCCAGCCTTCATGGATTCTTGTGCCGTTACCGATTTCAATGACAGGGACCAGGCACACCGTCTACAGATCCCCTTGATTAAGGTGCAAAGCCCCTTTTCAATTGTAGCAGTTGACAACTCTCCCTTATCTAAGGACCCAGTCACCTTTTGTATTATACCCATTACTCTGACCATTGGGGAGTTACATAAGGAGACAATTAGTTTCTATTTGATGACATCTCATGTCTATCCCCTTATTCTAGGTTACCCTTGGCTTAAACGTAATAACCTGCACATAAATTGGGCTACAGGGGAGATGATGTCCTGGTTCCTGACCTGCCTCCAGAACTGCATTAAAACTACCAAACTACTGGCCCAACTCAAGTTGCAGCTCTCCCTACCTGTTATGCTGACTTTGCTGGCATGTTTTTTGAAAAGGCAGCTACCACTGACCATTTAGCTGGATTGTCTGGAGCCTGGCATCACATCATAGTGGACACTTACTAAAGCTTGAATCTAGTTTAAATGACAATAGTTATCAAGTCTCTCTCTTTGAATCATCTGTGGCACACAATACCCATGAGATGCTTTGTTTTAATTCCCCCATGCCTTCCAATGCAGGCCATTTGTCACTATATTTAAACACCATGTTGCTTTTAAAACTGTTGACCAGTTGCCTATTTGTAACTTGCTTGTGGCCAATGCCAGTCACATGCCTTTATTAGAGTGCTATTTATCAACATGATAATGGCAACTTTTCTAAGTGTGACTCCAGTGTGTATAACCGTTTGCCTTTATCTGACTCTGGTGTAGCAGAACCCACTGACAAGTTCATTGAATCCTCTACAGGCCATCTCTCTAGTCAATTGCCACAGTATGACTCTTTTCATGATATAGACCTCCTACCTAACACTACCGCTCCTGGAGGACAAACTTACCCGCTGTCTCGCAGTCTTCAGCCCTGTTTGGAAACTTCCTCTAAGATTCATGATATCTTACCCCCAGCACAAGTGATAGGGCCCTTTCCCCTGACCTTTCGGACTCTATTTTAAAGGCTCAGTCTACTGTTCTGCCCAATTTACCCCCTGGAAAGCTGTTTGATTTCCTCCACCTTAGGCTTAAAGAGCTTTCTGAAAGCACATGACGATAAGACGGCTGGGCACCCAAGGATTACTAAAACGTTTTATTTGGTATGAGTATATCAGCTAGAGGAAGTGGAAAACAAAAATGGCACTGGGTGCTGCAAGGCACATACACATTTATATATGTGAGCACATACAATGTGATTATAGGAATTTGAGTATGTTACACTATTTTTTATTTTATTTTGGGAATGCAAGATTTTGGAGAAGAAATAAAGAATATTGAAAAGTGAAGACACTATAGTGGTTTTTGTAATCAAGATTTATTTGACCCATATTCACTAAGGGTCATAGAATCTGTTGAGAGTTTAAATAATTCAAGTATGTAGGAAGAAGAAAAGCTCAAAATACATAGGGATAACAGGGGACTATTTTCAAGCACTGGTCTGACTGGTACATTAGCTTATAAAATGGTCAATTGGTTTTTAACATTCGGCTCCCATTGACTTTAGTAGAGTTGCAATTCGGCACTCGCACTTTAGTCATGCTCTGTGAACCTGCCTCTAACCTTGTCCAGGTACATTTGGCTCATCCCAATTCAAATGTATTTGCCATAATTTATAGACTTTATAACTTTCACACAGACTAAATAATATACACTTGTTTTTTTTTTACCAAAGAAATGTTAGAGAATACATTTTGGTCTAAATTTATGACTATTTATTTGGAATATTTTATAACAGAAAGTATGTTTTCCTTTATATAGTGTTAAAGAAAAAACACAGTGACCATTAAGTGATGGGTCTGAATGTAAGTCCCACTCACGGCACATTGGCTGAACTGATCATAAATTCGCAAATTGCAAACATTAATCTGAACCCCATTGAAGTCTATGGGGGTGAATCCTGCAAATCATTTTCGGCAACTGTCAAGACTAATAGGTATAAGATTGTCAATAAAAGAACACAAGGAGCAGGGCACTGCCATGGGCAACTTCTACATAAATGGCATATTGTTTACTTTTACATTATTCCCTGTCTTACATAGAGCAGAAGCAACTCAATACGATTGATGTCCACCAAAAAAAAAAACATTTGTCTTTGTTAGGTAGTTTTTGCAAAGACCCCTTTTTTTATGTAAGAGTAATAGGCCAGAAACGAGTGGTGGAAAAAGACAGAAAAAGCAGATCAAGCTCTACTGGAAAGGTATATACTTAAAAAAAAGAATAAAAAAAAAAAAGCTAATACAATCAACTTATTCATACTAGATGTTCCCAAACAAATACTTATTCAGGTTTAGTAAGCCACAATTTAAGAGGGAAATATGAGCCATAATATAAGAAAACATATACATTTTAGTGTATTATGCCATATTAAACAGCACAGACATACTTTTAGACTTGATCTAGAGTTTGTAAGCCTTTTTCCTATCCTGAAGTTAAGAGAGAGAAAGAAGATTGTTTTTATCCTCCATTACAGTGTGACAAAAGTTAACATTATGCAGTATGTTATTTTTTTACTAGGATGCAATTTTAGAGAGGGGGAGCAGAATTCAACTAAAAATGAAAAAATATAAAAACATTTTTTAACAACAGCCAGAATAATTGTAAATATTTGATACACAGTAGGTTATCATTTTACTGGAATGCTATTTCAGAGAAAGAGAGCAGGAAGAATTTAACTCAAAGTAAAAAATGACAGTGTATTTTTGACAGACAGCAGAAAAATTGTACAACCTGTTGCACAGAATATTATCTTTACAAGGATGCAATTTCAGAGGGAGAGAGCTGGCAGATTCCCCCAGAATTAAAAATGTTTATTTTGGAGAGGAAAAGTAGAATAACTGTACATATTTAAAGTATCGTATTTTATTATATCATGCAATTTAAAGGAAAGAAGGCAGATTTCATCTGAAATAAAATTACAGTGTCTTATTTACAAAAAACACAGAAATATTGTACATCACTGTCAGCTGGCACATTGTTAAAGCCAGCTTATTCCACCTGACTTCAGTTCACAGTGTACTCCAAAACATTATCTATGATGTGTTATGGTGCTGCCATAAACAGGCACAAAAGTTTGGTGAACATCAAACATGTAATGTTGCGTCAAACCCTGCATTAACCGTACTCACACATCCATGGTTATTAAATACAAGCAAAAGTAAGCTCTATCAGTGTAAAATATTAATATATTTATTTATTTTGCTACGGTTTTGCATGACTGAGTAGTTGTAATTCATATGTAGTTATTTGATGCTTTGATCGGACAATAATTATTTTGTTGGCAACAGCCTTCCAACACAAACTTTAACTACAATCATCAACATATGAATGAAGTATCTTATGAAAAGACACACACTGGTAGTAAGAGTATGAACTGTCATTCTGATCCAAAGGAGAGAGAAATTTACATATGGCTATGGTCTAAAGTCTAGTTTATAGAATGATTTTAGGTATTAGTACAGTAGAACAGATTCCTTGTGTACAGTGTTGACAGGTTCTTTTTTTTTTAATTAAAAAATAAATAAATATATATAATAAAAAAAATATAATAAAAAAAAGCTACACGGCGCTCTTTTATAGTGTGTGGCGTTCGGTTCTTTTGACCGCTCATCGAATCTACAGTCCGGTGTTTGGACAGAAGATCACGGTGTTTTTGATTGGAGTGGAGAGATGGGCATATATGAAGGAGGGTGAGACACAAATGATTGATTGGTCCACCGAGACCGCAATACATCGCGGCTACCTGTCGTATGCCTGTCTGGCGTTTTGAAGTGGTTTTGCTGAAGTGCCTAACTTTGATTTGCTAGATGTGAGTGAAACTATTGAAGGTTACCTGTGCTGTGTTTGATAAAAGTTTTTACGTACTTCACTATTGGAGACCTTTTTGCTTTTTCATGTGGGAAAACTTGACTGACCTAGCAACATCGTTTGGATCTATCTTTTATACCCTGAGGGGTGTTTAAGCTGTGAAGCCGAGCATGAGAGTGCAAGGCAAATCCTATTGGTGAGTGCAAGTCCTTAGGGAGTGGAGTCACTAATCACACTGGTGTGGTGAAGGTTTATTCAAGAGAACACAGGAAGATTTTTATGCAAATTTTAGTTGAAGTCACTATTATTGGAACACTTATCTCACTGATAGACTTTTTTTAAATGTTTTTTCACAACTGGTTTGAAAACATTATTTGAATGCTACGGACACTTATTAATTTATTGTATGTGCACATATATTTTTAGAGTATATGTTTTATAGTTTTTCACATATATGTATTTCTTCACGGGACATATATATATTTTCTATAGTATTTAGATTTGTGCTGTGATACACAGAAGCACTACTAATTTTGTTTATTCAAAATACTTTTTTTATTATATGTTTTTTGTAAAGTAGCAGCTAGTAAGGTTTTTCTGGTCTGCATTCAGCAGACCTGCTCCCGAAGCGCAGTGGAGTGTATAAGGGAAGAAGAGGGCAGTTTATTTCTTTTTATACACTATTTTAGTCTTTTTTTTTTTGATAGAAAAGTTTATTCATTTAAGAAAAACAAAACAACCAAAAAACAGTGGTACATTCTCGACAGTTCACAAATACAATTCAGATAAGCAAAAAGTGACTTGGTAGTGCATTACACAGTAAACATCACTGCTCGAAGGCCCAACCAGTCCAAAGCCTAAATCAATAAAACCTTTAATTTGGAGATCCCCAAGGGTCACCATGGCTCTAGATCCACATCAAGCAGAAAATAATGGAGAGGGGTAAGGGGGGGAAGGGAGGCCCCCCTCTAAGTTGAAATTAAGCAACCTGACCATGATCCACAGCGCCTCACTCCAAACCCTACTCCAGCCTCAATCGTTGCTTCTTAACCCATGCCGCCCATATCCTCTCAAATTTTTTGGGGCAGTTGCGTCCCACGTAGGTTAACTTATATAAAGGCAGGGCTGCATCCACCAGTGTCCGCCATTCTTGCTCTATGCTTGGAGCTGTATAAAAGAAAAACCAGTGAAGTTCATGTATGATGAGAAGCATTATACTGTTGATACAATCAATCTCAGTAACAAAAAGCACTGTATTCCTGAGCTGCACCAAATGGACGGGAGTGATTCTGAAATTGATACTTCTGCATTCTTTTGTTGTAAACCATTATTACTAAAATTAATAAATGTAACTTTAATGTTTTCTTCTACTTGAGTGTTATCATTCAGCATGTCAGAAGCCTTTAACCGAGTCTGCATACATTTAAAAGTGTCAGGATTAGTCAGATTTGAATACTTTTCATCATAGGTTTTACTATAATTTTAATAAGAGTAGACAGGTCTCTCATCTTCCAACATAATATATGAGAGATCTGGCCATTAATTGCTGCTTTTATTTACAAATGGCCATTTACAAAGTGACATGCATGTTCCACTGTCACTTTACAAAAACCTTTTTATTCTGGAATAGGTACTACTTCTAAGATGCCACTAGAAGATGTAAGATGTAAGCATACAAATGAGGGACAAGTATATAGTGCATTAATAACATTGGATCAAAGAATATTCATTACCCTTTAATAAGTATAGAATACAGCGTGTGATCTCTGGTGCTTAGATTTAATATGCTAAGGCAACTTTTGCAAAAGATTGGTTCTCTGTTATTAAGGGACTGCTCTGTTACATGAAAACATTTCACTTAATCATCATCTGCTGGAAAGATGCCATGTTAGACAAAAGGGAGTGTTTGAAAGCAATGATGTCATTGGAAGGTTTTATATATGGTGGCAACAGAAGTTGAAAAACTGACCTATTTTATTGTGGTGAGGCCACTGGAGCCCATAGTAACTGGTGCACTTAGAGAAGAAAATAAAAAATATGCACAGCCGCACTCCAAAAAACCTTTTACGGTCGCCTTTATTGTAAAAAATGGAAGATCACACCAAAAATCATCACAGCATAGCCGGGGTAACAGCTTACATGTTTCACACTGAAGGTCAGTGCTTAATCATAGCTATGATTGCGGCTGTCCATATTTTTTATTTTCTTCTCCATATGCTACGTGCATTGCTGGCACCCACGGTAGTCCTGATACTACAAATTGCTGGAGCGTGTTCACCTGGAGCGGTAAAAATCTCTTTCTTTCTAACTGGTGCACTTAGATTGTGTGCCTGGTAGAAAGCTGGCTGAAAAGCAATAATGTAAAAGGTAAGGCACATTATTGGTATGGATTACTACAAATGGAAAATTTTAAAGATATTAAAATGCTCTCAGTAGGTTGCTGAGGCCAAAACTATAATCAGAGACCTGTTTTTTATTTATTAGAGATCATTTGTACACAAATTCTACTTTTCTCACCTGTGAAAGTATTATGCCCCGTACATACGATCGTTTTTCATGCCGTTAAAACTGCCATTTTAAAAAATGGCCCTGAAAAATGATCGTGTGTATGCTCCAGAGCATTTTTAACGACGTGAAAAACGGCCATTAAAAATTCCGGACATGCCCTCTTTTTTCACGTCGTTTTTCATGTCGTTTTTTTTAACGACGTGAAAAACGATAGTGTGTATGCTTTCACGACGTGAAAAAAACGTGCATGCTCAGAAGCAACTATGAGACGGGAGCGCTCGTTTTGGTAAAGCTAATGTTGGAAATGGAGATGGCACATTCGGTGGAATTAATAGCATCGTTTATGCTGCGCATTCCGTTCTTCTTTTGATAATGCTTTAAAATTACCCTCTTTTGATAATGACATTGAGAGTTATGCCAAACTTGTTTCTAAAGTAATTCCAAATTGCTCTAATGATTGTAAAATATTATTTATAAGCCGCACCTCCCTCCTAAATAATACTAATAATAATAAAATAATGTAATTCTCCTTTTTTCTTTAAATTATATTTTACTATTGTGTTTTTTTTTGTGGCCTTTTCTTTATTATTTTGGCTTAAATTATTCTTGTGTAAAGTTACCACAACAACCTTCCAAATGTGTCTCATTTGGCCTCGGGGAGGTTTGTGTCCCCTGATAATAACAATAATATAATTTGAGATGTCCCTGCCTGCTCCCTAGCAAGCTCTCTTTTGAAATACAAATCACATAGTCAAGTTTTTTAAGGGCACTAAAAATTTTTTTATTTCAGAACATTAACAAATTAAAGTGGAAGGCAGCACTGGAGAGCCTGCTTGCATTTGTGCATCCCTTTGACCCCACAACAACCATCCAAGATGTCAAAACCAAAATAGAGATTAGATCCCCGAAAAAAAGGAGCCCAATCTTGTCTTGAGCTCCCAGAGGTCAGGAGCCACAGCAGATAAGTCCTATATGTCCCCAGTCTGTGGTACTACAGCAGGCATTATTTTCTCCTCTTCCTTGTAGCCTTCTCTCCAGCCTTCTCTGCAGCCTTGGTTGGTTTCTTCCTTGGAGGCTGGGGATCAGGAGGAGAGGTTGTGGCAGGAGGAGTAGTAGGAGGAGGAGGAGGAGGTGGAGGAGTAGGGACAACCTCCGTTATGTCCGTGTACCTAGTGAGTTCACCCAGCACGCCCTTATTGATGACTTTCAATAGCAGGGTCTCATCAACAGAGGGTGCCTCTCTGAGGGCCGCTGTTGCCTCTCTGAGGAAGGCCCTGGTTTCCTCCTCCACCTGCCTACCTCTCCTTGGCCCTCGTGGTTTGACTACCAGGGGAGGCATCTGGGCTCTTGTGCTGGGCCAAGCCTCCTCCTGGGTGCCACTGGGCCCAGCCTCCTCCTGGGTGCCACTGGGCCCTGCCTCCTCCTGATCCCCAACATCACCCTCTTCCTGGCTCTGCTCTGGCTGTAAAAAAAGAAAGGGACATTATTTATTTTGCCACATCATCATTCACAGACATTGTTCACCTCTAGACATTGTTGAAATCAATGCCAAAAGTTATGTCATTTTCATTGATTCCGCATCCTGGTTTTGTTGTCTTGTGCACATAAAATTAGGCCACTATTGTATCTTGCTCTTCACAAACTTTATTGGTAGAAGTGTACATACCTTTAACAATACTAACATCTATTTAAATTCTACAATTTTGTAAGATATAAATATAGATATCAATACTTTACCTGGCTCCATATCTCCAAATCTGCCTCCTCAAGGCCCTGATCTTGATCCTCAGAGGAAGCCAGAGCAGGGTTGACAGGAAGGCTGGAGGACTGGCTGCAGGGAAGGCTGGAGGGTTGGGTACAAGGAAGGCTGGATTGACCTCTGGGGGGAAGGGTGGAGAGAGATTCCCGCACTTCCAGCTGGTCATCCAGAAAAGCAAGCTTACTGTAGTACCACAGACTGGGTTTATAAACCTTATCTGCTGGTGCACCTGACCTCTGGGACCTCAGGACCATAGTCCTCTGGGTCCTGTATGTCCCTCTGATGGTCGCAATTTTGGTTTTGACATCTTGGAGAGTTGTTGTGGGTATCTTTGTTTGCACAAATGCAAGCAGGCTCTCCAGTGCTGCTTTCCTGGCGTCTTTATTTTTATTAGCGCCACTTTTTGTTTGCCATAATATAGGGAGCTCTTGCCATTTGTCGATGAACTCCCCCATGAAGTCTGGGTTTTTAAAAGTATTCATGATATCTGTAAAAGCGAGAAACCAAAAAAAATATATATTTCAGGCAACATTCCTCAACTGTGCATTGTCTACATATTTTGAGCACACAAATCTCCTCGTCTGATGAACCTCAAAAAGTAAAATTGTTAGGTACCTTCGTCACGACGTTCGTTGCTAACTCCCTCTCCCGACAAATGAACGTATTTCCCAGACATGGATCTTCACTTGATATACACAGCGCATGCGTGAAACTCCGCACGCTTTCCCCGCCCCTGACGTTCGATATTGTACTTTCCCCACCCCTTCTCGCTCGTAGTGCTGAACAAAACATGGCGGAGACACAGGTGGCTGAGATTACCTCTACAGAGGATGAAATTCCAGAGGAGCCCAAATCAAGACCCAGGAGATATAAGGCATCCAACATGTCATTCGAGGAAATGGTGGAGATGGTCGCCATTTTAAAGAAGGAGGATTATGATGCCAAGCATGGTCCGTATAAAAGGCCTAATCTGGTCAAGTCCAGAATTATGGGCAAAGTGGTCAAAAGTCTTCACAAAAAATTTGGGGTGTGCAGAAGGAAGGAACAGCTCAGAAAACGATGGTCAGATCTGAAGTTGCGGGAGGCCGACCAATATAAAAGAATCAAGAAAGTTATAGTAAAAAGTAAGTAATTTTTTTTTAGTTTCCATGGTACATGTTATTTTCTTGTATTCTGTCGTGTATTTTTAACTTTCATATAGTACACTGAAAGATACCATCTTTCAGGTTCGTCCGCACAGTAAACGGACGTATTAAACCTCTTTCTCCGTACAGTTCCTCAAACGATGTTTTAGGATCATCCAGTGTGAACACCCATGTATTTTGGTTTATTTGGGGGAGTAAATTTGGGCCTCTCTTATTTTTTGGGTGCTAATCCAAAGGACATTTGTTCGTTAGAAAAAACGATATGCATGGTAATGTTAAGGGAGTGAATGCTCAGCAGCTGATGAAACATCTGAACGCAGTAGTACAAGTGTGGGCCTAAATCCAAAAAGCTTGAGGGTGTCACACACAGGTGATCCTGTGTAGATACTTTGGGGTGTTACAATGTGTCAAATTTGTGTTCAAAATGTATATGCTCTGGTTTTGGCTATGTATCCAATCATTTGTCCCGGTTGGCACAGGGGGTAAAATTTAAAATGGAGCATGCTTCAAAAGAATGATTACAAAGTATTTTTTCATGTTTCTTATTTTAGCAAAATTTAGTCGCTACTAATGAAACTATTCCTTTTATTTCAATCTCCCTAGGGATTCGAAAAGCTACCTCAGATGAGACGATAATTGCAACACCTACAACAATACCCCCAGAACCCCAGGATGGAGAGGAATGTGATGTTGTGGAAGTGGAAAGTGGCACCACCACAGGTCAGAGAGAAACCAGACACATGCATGTTAAATAGATGTAGGCCTACATATTCTATCCTACATATTTCTTTTTACATTTAGGTGCAGTTCTGGCCGAAGACCCCAATAAGTTGACACATCACAGTGCCCAGATCCTGATCCAATACCTGATGGTCTGCTGTCGTGACCTCGAAAAAATTAAGGGAGACTTGCTAGAGATCAGGGCAAATACAAAGCGGGTGGAGGAAAGGCTCCAAAATATCATGGCTGTGCTTGGGCGTGTCTAATGTTTTTACACCAAATAACGTTTTACTTGCAGAGTTTTATAAGTATTTTTGTTATTTTACCCTTTAATGACTAGCACATGTTTAGCTTTTTCAAAATTTTGACGAATATAGTTTGTTTATGCATGGCTGGTCATGCGTTTTAATACACCCGAAATTAAGGGAACATCCACATTTCTAAGGAAGTTTCCCACCTAAAAAAAGAAATAAAGGTATTTTTACATAACAAATAATTGTGGCTTCATTATGTAAATGTAGTGCTGAGTGAACTAATCAATGTTTGGTGTTTACACTGACAATGAAGGCTAATTAAGATTGTTTAATCCACATGGCAAAACAAGTGCACTAGGTAAACCTACCAGAAACATCAAACATTATACAATAAAAAATCCAAACCAATCTTTACTCAAGAAAAAGTTTTATTTTTTTGGTATAAAATTATTAAAGATTGTCTGGCATTTCAATGGCCCCCCTACCCATAAAATAGTCCACATATTGGTTACGGACCTCACGTCCGGTTGGGGGGGCCAAGCCAGGACGGCCAGGTTCCAGGGCCACCAAAGTTTCTGCATTGATTAAAGAGGCCTCAGGCCCACTCAAAGATATATAACTCGTTGAATGCACCCTTAGGAAATTATGCAGCACATAGCACGTCATAACCACATGGTTCCATTTGTATGGGGCAAGGTGGATGGAGGTAAGGAAGAGGCGAAATCGGCTGGCCATGATCCCAAATGCATTTTCCACCACCCTTCTGGCTCTGGCCAGCCGATAATTGAACACCCTCCTCTCAGGGGTGAGGGTGCGTTGCAGGAATGGCCTCATCAAATGGGGTCCCAGGCCAAACGCCTCATCCGCCACAAAGACAAAAGGTAGTCCCTCCACATTCTGCTCCGCTGGTGGCAAGGCCAGCAGATCCAAAAGGAGCCGTTCCCCAAACTCCGTCTGGGCAAAAACTCCTCCATCAGACATCCTGCCATTCTTGCCAACGTCCACATAGAGGAACTCGTAGGTGGCCGACACCACTGCCATCATCACGACGCTGTGGAACCCCTTATAATTATAATAAAAGGATCCCGAATGGGGTGGTGGGACGACCCGAACATGTTTGCCGTCGATGGCTCCTCCACAGTTCGGAAAGTTCCATCGCTGGGCAAACTCGGAAGCCACATTCTGCCATTCATGTGGCGAAGAAGGGAACTGTGGAATTAAAGAAATAATAAATTAATACTTGGAGCCAGAAACATTGAAAGCTGATTTCATACACACATTCATGGCCAACATTGGTAGAAACTGTTCAAAACATAAAAAATTGGAAGCAACAAAAAACAAACAAACCAAAAAATGATGGGGGGGGTTGAAGATGAGTTGGGAATATCACACATGAAGGCTGTAGCACTCTGTATTAAAGTTAACAAAAATGAAACATTCCTAGGCAAAATTTAGGGTGCGTTTTGGGTAAAGCACTACGATGGAACATAGAATAAAAAACATGGAAATGACTAGGCAAGGAAGGTATGGCCCCAGGATAGCATGCTGGAGAGGTTAGGTAAGCCAAATTTACAGGTAGGCCTCAAACCCCAAACTTTAAATAATAAAACATGGGGAGAAAGGGGACATTCCCTGCAGCTAAGAATCATGTGAATTAGGGACTGCAAATAAAGCAAATTAAAAATATCCAAAAATAAAAACCATACAATGTGAATTTTTGAAGAAGAACACTTACCTTAATATAGTCCTCCTGCAAAACTTGAAGGATGGCAGAACAAGTCTCTGGTATAATGATCCCCAGAGCCTGGGGGGATATGCCTGTGGAGAACTTAAGGTCCTGCAGGCTTCTCCCAGTAGCCAGGTATCGCAACGTGGCGATGAGCCTCTGCTCAGCACTGATGGCTTCCCGCATAACGGTGTCCTGCCTGGTAATATTGGAGGACACCAAAGCCAACAGCTGCTGAAATACGGGGTCAGACATCCTGAGAAAATTCCTGAAATCATCAGGATTATTCTCCCTGATCTCCCGCAACAAAGGCATGTGACAGAATTGGTGCCGCTGGAGCAACCAATTCTTGGTCCATGAACTCCTCCTGACCCTGCTCATGGCATGGAGTCGGGATACAGCATGAACCCCTGCACCAACTACAGCATGAACTCTACAACGAGTACGTAGCCGCAACATGGCTAGATAACGGTCGGCTGAACAGAACGAACTAGAAGAACGCACGGAAGAACAGCAAGGCCTATGAAGAACAAGCTGAAAAACACGAACGTGCAGAGCAGGCCGCACTGAATAAACAGATACGAACTGACTACAAGCAGTGCTAAACAGATACGAACCCACAGGCACAAACTGAACTCCCGAAAACGATCTTCAAAGCACGAAGACTGAAAAGCGCGAATCGTTTCTCACCAAACTTTTACTAACACGCGGTAACACGGAATTAGCAAAAGCGTCCCAAAGGGTGGCGTCATTCGAACGGAACTTCCCCTTTATAGTGCCGTCGTATGTGTTGAACGTCACTGCGCTTTGCTTGATCGTTTTTTTTAATGATGGTGTGTACGCAAGGCAGGCTTGAGAGGAAACATGAAAAAAAACGAGGAGAAAAACGTCGGTTTAAAAAATGACATTAAAAACGATCGTATGTACGGGGCATTAGACCCAAATACTTGCCAGCCTTGCTTTATAGGAAGAAAAGAGGCCATCTACTGAAAGTCATTTCAGTCCATATAGAGAGGTTTGTCACACAGGGGGTAGCCAAAGTCTGTGCGCTGGAGTGGGATGAGGATATGCATTGTTTACTTTAACAGATTGCACTAGATACCTAAGGTTTGATTTTCCTTCCAAAAATAACGTTTTGTAAACTTTTTTCCATTGGTATATAGGCCCCAGGCCACATAGCACAGCTGTATTTGGAGGTGCATGCAACAGCATACACTCTACCACGTTTGATGGCTAGTGATGAGCCGAACACCCCCGGGTTCGGTTCGCACCAGAACCCGCGAACGGATCGAAAGTTCGCACGAACTTTAGAACCCAATTAAATACAATGGATGCGAACGTTCGAAATCTAAAGTGCTAATTATAACGACTAATATGCATGTTATTGTCCTAAAAAGGGTTTGGGAACCCGGGTTCTGCACCAGGGGACATGTATCAATGCAAAAAGAAGTTTTAAAAACTGCAGTTTTTCGGGAGCAGTCATTTTAATGATGCAAAAAGTGAAAAAAAAAGTAAAATATTCCTTTAAATATCGTACCTGGGGGGGTGTATAAAGTATGCCTGTGAAGTGCCACGTGTTTCCCGTGTTTAGAACTGTCCCTGCACAAAATTAAATTTCTAAAGGAAAAAAAGCCATTTAAAACTCTTGCGGCTTTAATGTAATGTCTGGTCCCGGTAATATGGATGAAAATCTTTAAGAAAAATGGCATAGCTACCCCATCACCCCCCCCCTACCCCAGCCCATTACCAGCCCCTTTGGGTCTTGTATGGATATTAAGGGGAACCCCGCACATAAAATAAAAAAGGCCCTATATACTCTGAACAGCCGTATACAGGCGGTGCATACAAGACAGGGACTGTAGGTTTGTTCTTATGTAGAATCTGTTTGTAATTTTGAACAGGTACATTGTTTAAGTGTAGCTCCAGCCAAGAAATCTATTTTTAAGCTTTTTGGAAAACATAGGGAAGGGTTATCACCCCTGTAACATTTGTTTTGCTGTCTGTGCAGTGTGCACCTGTTCAGAACAGTTCACCTCACTTTCCGTCCTAATGACAAATGTTTTTTGAAAATTTAGTTTTTTTATTGAAACAAGAATTGGTGATAAAGCATCAGTGGAGAGGAGACACTTTTTTCCCATATTAACTCTTACAGGAGAGAATTTGCCTTCCTAGGGGTAGATTTCCTCTCACTTCCTGTTGTATCCTTCCGTTTGCAAGGAGGAGTCGTTTGTAAGTTGGATGTTTGAAAGTAGGGGCCTGCCGTATATACTTAGCTGAAATTTGCCCCTTACATGTTGGTGTTGCCACAACACTGTGAGCCCTCACAGTTACTCTTGGTGGGCGCATGAATGGGCCCTGCTGTGAATTATTAGATCAAGAATTGTAATTGCATGCCCCTGTTGAACAGGGGCTGAAAAATTGGGCCTTTGGTGGTGGTGGTGGTGGTGTTGGCACAACACTGTAAGGCCTCACAGTTACTCTTGGTGGGCACAGGAATGGGCCCTGTTGTGAATTATTAGATCAAGAATTGTAATTACATGCCCCTGTTAAACAGGGGCAGAAAATTGGGCCTTAGGCACTGGTGCCACAACACTGCAACCCCTCACAGATACTGTACTTGGAGCACAGCAATGAGCCCTGTTGCAAAGTATTGCATCAAAAATTGTAATTACACGCCCCTGTTAAACAGGGGCTGAAAAATTGGGCCTTAGCCACTGGTGCTGGTGCCACGACACTGCAACCTCTCCCAGATACTCTAGTTGGAGTGCAGGAATGAGCCCTGCTGCAAAGCATTGCATAAAAAATTGTAATAACACGCCCCTGTTAAACAGGGGCTGAAAAATTGGGCCTTAGCCACTGGTGCTGGTGCCACGACACTGCAACCTCTCCCAGATACTCTAGTTGGAGTGCAGGAATGAGCCCTGCTGCAAAGCATTGCATAAAAAATTGTAATTACATGCCCCTGTTAAACAGGGGCTGAAAAATTGGGCCTTAGCCACTGGTGGCGGCACCCAGAAACAAAAATGTTCTTCCAAGCTATCATCATCAATCGGATCATTGAGGAGGAGGAGGATAGTCAGTCAACATAACAGGACAGTCTCTCAGCATCAGCATCAGTCTTGAAGGGATGTGACATTTGAAAATAAATTAGTCTGTTATATCAGCTTCAGGTGTTTGGTAGCTGGTGGTGATCCAAGACTGGTTCATCTTTATGAAGGTCAGTCGATCAACCGAGTCAGTGGACAGGCGCACCCTGTGATCCGTGACAAATCCTCCAGCAGCACTGAATGTGCGTTCTGAAAGAACGCTGGATGCAGGACAGGCCAGTAGCTCAATTGCATACTGTGCAAGCTCTGGCCAGTGATCCATCCTCAAGACCCAGTAAGCCAGAGGATTTTCAGTGGGGAAGGTGTCCAAGTCTGACCTTGCCCCTAGGTATTCCTGCACCATGTATATCAGACGCTGGCGATGGTTGCTGGAACCGATCATACCTTGGGGCTGCGGACTAAAGAATTGTCTGAACGCATCGGTCAGACGGCCACCTTCCCCACCGCTCCTTCTTTGACTGACCGAAGCCTCAGCAACTCGTTGTCCAGGACCAGGAGTTTGTAACCTCCCAGTCTCTGGGAACGCGTTGCACAGACCTTTTTGCAAAGCCTCCCGGAGTTGTCTCATCCTCTGCTCCCTCTGCGATGGTAAGATAAGGTCCGCAACCTTACCCTTGTACCGTGGATCAAGGAGAGTGGCCAGCCAGTAATGGTCCCTCTCCTTGATCCGAAGAATACGAGGATCCTTCCGCAGACTTTGCAGGATCAGGGAGGCCATGCAGCGTAGGTTAGCTGAGGCATTCGGTCCGGAGTCCTCTGGGTCACTAAGGACGACATGATCCGCAGCCACCTCCTCCCAGCCACGTACAAGTCCACTGATTTCTTGGGACTGTAAATCATTCCTAAAAGACTGCTGCTGATGATGCTGAGTGCCAGGCTCCACCTCCATGCTGACACAATCCTCCTCCTCCTCCTCCTCCTCTTCCTGTGCGATGGGTGGGACAGAAGGAACACTGTCTGGGTAAAGGGGGCCTTGAGAGGCAAGGAAGTCCTCCTCTTCCTGCCTCTGTTCTGCCTCAAGTGCCCTGTCCATTATTCCACGCAGCGTATGTTCCAACAGGTGGACAAGAGGTACAGTGTCACTGATGCATGCACTGTCACTGCTGAAAATCCTCGTAGCCTCCTCAAATGGTGCCAGGACAGTGCATGCATCCCTGATCATGCCCCACTGGCGTGGTGAAAAAAAACCAAGCTCCCCTGACCCTGTCCTGGTGCCGTAGTCATTGATGGCCCTCTGCTGCGTGTGCAGCCGCTGCAGCATGGCCAACGTTGAGTTACACCTGGTGGGCATGTCACATATAAGGCGGTTCTTGGGCAGGTTCAACTCCTTTTGCAGCTCAGCCAGGCGAGCACTGGCATTATAAGATCTGCGGAAATGCACACAGACTTTCCTGGCCTGCCTCAGGACATCCTGTAAGCCCGGGTACCTGCCCAAGAACCGCTGCACCACCAGGTTAAGAACGTGAGCCACACAGGGCACATGGGTCAGTTGTCCCTGTCGGAGGGCAGAGAGAAGGTTGGTGCCATTGTCGCAAACCACTATTCCTGGCTTAAGCTGGCGTGGCGTCAACCACCTCTCGGCCTGCCCCTGCAGAGCAGACAGAACCTCTGCCCCAGTGTGGCTCCTGTCCCCCAAACACACCAGCGCAAGCACGGCATGGCATCTTTTTGCATGCGTACTTGCGTAGCCCCTTGAACGCCTACGGAGCACCGCTGGTTCCGAGGACAAAGCACAGGAAGAGGCCATGGAGGAAGAATAAGAGGAGGGGGTGGAGGAGAGAGGTGTGTCACAACCAGTAGTAGCATTTTGGAGGCGTGGCGGTGGAACAACCTCCAACACTACTGCACCTTGTCCTGCATCCTTCTTAGCTGCCAAAAGAGTGACCCAATGGGCCGTGAAAGAAAGGTAAAGTCCCTGTCCATGCCTGCTGGACCATGAGTCAGCGGTAATATGCACCTTACCGCTGACCGCCCTGTCCAGCGAGGCCAAGACATTGCCTTCCACATGCCGGTAGAGAGCCGGAATCGCCTTCCGTGAGAAAAAGTGGCGTTTGGGAACCTGCCACTGAGGAATCGCACATTGCACAAACTCACGGAAGGGGGCGCCGAGTCTACCAACTGAAAAGGCAGCAGTTGAAGTGCTAGCAATTTAGCCAAGCTAGCATTCAACCGCTGGGCATGTGGATGGCTGGGAGTGAACTTCTTTTGACGGTCCAGCAGCTGGGGCAGGGAAATTTGCCTGATAGAATCAGACGTCGGTGTACTGCTAGCAGAGTGCCCGCAAGTACTTGGCTGTGACACACCTAATTCTACACCTTCATTCCTCTCAGTGCAGGTTTCAGAGAGGACTGAAGGTATAGTGGGGTTGGAGATCCCAGCTGATGCGGTGCAAGGAGAGGTCCGCTTTGTTCTTTGGTGTGGGTCTTTAAGGTAGGCTTGCCAACATATGTCTGGTCAAGCATGTGGTGCCCAAGCGGGTGATGTTTTGGCCACGCGATATACGCTTGAGACATATGTTGCAAACAGCAGCTGTGCGATCTGATGCACTCGACTCAAAAAAGGCCCACACCAAAGAACTTCTTGAATAACGGGCAGAGGCAGTGCCCTGCACAGGCGGAGCTCTGCGGTGTGATTCCGTCGGTGTGCTGCCCTTACGCTGGCCCCCCGAGGGCATCCTGCCTCGTTGGAGATGTACCTCATCCTCATCCTCCTCCTCCTCCTCCTCTCTCCTATTAGGCACCCACGTGGAGTCAGTGACCTCATCATCCCCTCCCTCCTCATCACTGGAGCCAATCTGGCAGTATGCTGCAGCTGCTGGAACATGACTGCCAGATTGGTGTCCTTCTTGAGCATCCCCTCTCTCTGCTCTCACGCTACTGCCTTCCTCTAGCTGGGTATCATCATCAGACCCTTCGAAATGCTGGGCATCCTCCTGGAGCATGTACCCAACACTGTGCTCAAACAGTTCGGGGGACTCCTCAGGAGGACATGGTTGGTCTAGGGAAGGAGTGACTGATGATGACATTGATACCAGGGAAGAGGACGCTTTGGCAGCTGCTTTGCCAGTACCCTGAGCCTGGGTGAGAGAGGATGAGGAGGATGAGGAGGGCTTGGTCATCCACTCTACCAAGTCTTCGGCATGATGCGGCTCAACACGTCCAGCTGCCGAAAAGAAGGACAAGCGTGTCCCATGGCCACGTGCTGATGGCGATGCACCGCGTCCACGACCAGCACTGTTGTCTCTAGACACAGAGCCTGCTTGCCCTCTTTTATTGGCTCCTGACTGTCTGCCTCTCCTTGTTTGCCTTCCAGACATTCTAATGGCCTGCAGGGAGATGTGAAAACCAGCAATAAGGCCTAGCTTCAGGAGTATATTTTGCAGGAATCACACTACGCCTGCTGTAAGTGCTGCAAATGCCTGTTGGTGTAACACACCAGGAAAACACAGCAATACAGGCTAACTTCAGGTGTAATATGATCAGGAGGCACACTCCGCCCGCTGTAAGTGCTGCAAATGCCTGTTGGTGTAACACCAGGAAAACACAGCAATACAGGCTAACTTCAGGTGTATAATGTGCAGGAGGCACACCCCACCCGCTGTAAGTGCTGCAAATGCCTGTTGGTGTAACACACCAGGAAAACACAGCAATACGGGCTAACTTCAGGTGTATAATGTGCAGGAGGCACACTCCGCCCGCTGTAAGTGCTGCAAATACTTGTTGGTGTAACACACCAGGAAAACACAGCAATACGGGCTAACTTCAGGTGTATAATGTGCAGGAGGCACACTCCGCCCGCTGTAAGTGCTGCAAATGCTGATCGGTGTAACACACCAGGAAAACACAGCAATTCGGTCTAACTTCAGGTGTATAATGTGCAGGAGGCACACTCTGCCCGCTGTAAGTGCTGCAAATGCCTGTTGGTGTAACACACCAGGAAAACACAGCAATACGGGCTAACTTCAGGTGTATAATGTGCAGGAGGCACACTCCGCCCGCTGTAAGTGCTGCAAATGCCTGTTGGTGTAACACACCAGGAAAACACAGCAATACGGGCTAACTTCAGGTGTATAATGTGCAGGAGGCACACTCCGCCCGCTGTAAGTGCTGCAAATGCCTGTTGGTGTAACACACCAGGAAAACACAGCAATACGGGCTAACTTCAGGTGTAATATGATCAGGAGGCACACTCCGCCCGCTGTAAGTGCTGCAAATGCCTGTTGGTGTAACACCAGGAAAACACAGCAATACGGGCTAACTTCAGGTGTATAATGTGCAGGAGGCACACTCTGCCCGCTGTAAGTGCTGCAAATGCCTGTTGGTGTAACACACCAGGAAAACACAGCAATACGGGCTAACTTCAGGTGTATAATGTGCAGGAGGCTTAGCAACAATGACACTGACACTGTCCCCTGCCTATCCTTCTCTCTCCCTGCACACAAGGTTTATCAAAGAATATGACACTGACACTCTCCCTGCCTATCCTTCTCTCTCCCTGCACACAAGGTTTAGCAAAGAATGTGACACTGACACTGTCCCCTGCCTATCCTTCTCTCTCCCTGCACACAAGGTTTATCAAAGAATATGACACTGACACTCTCCCTGCCTATCCTTCTCTCTCCCTGCACACAAGATTTAGCAAAGAATGTGACACTGACACTGTCCCCTGCCTATCCTTCTCTCTCCCTGCACATAAGGTTTAGCAAAGAATATGACACTGACACTCTCCCTGACTATCCTTCTCTCTCCCTACACACAAGTTTGAGGTACAAATAGCACTGACACTGTCCCTGCCTATGTAACTCTTTCCCTGCGCCGGAACACACTACACAAGGCCGCAGCGCTGGCGGCCTTTTATAGTGTGGGGCGTGTGCTAAACCCCCTGAGCTATAATTGGCCACAGGCAACCTGCCTGTGGCCAATTATGGCTCTCCTAGCTGCCGGCGCTGTGATTGGCCAAGCATGCGGGGTCACAGTGCATGCTTGGCCAATCACAGCGCCGGGATTGCACTGCGATAGCGCAGTGTATTGTGGGCCGTTCGTGTCACTCGAATTTGGCGCGAACGGCCCATATCGTTCGATGTTCGCCGAACGGTCGAACAGCCGATGTTCGAGTCGAACTTATGTTCGACTTGAACACCGAGCTCATCCCTATTGATGGCAATGCACCAAAGTTCCAAAGCTTTTGATACAAGTATACGTATATGTAGTGCTACCCGCATGGGGGCCACTGATTTTATCTGGTTTTCCCTCAAACAGTTCAGGAGCCACCATCCACCCAAGCAACAGACCTTTCACTTCAGCTCCAATAAGCAGTCTAGGGGTTGTCTTTTTGTGTTTACTGGTAAAACGTGTAAAAGGAGAGGGTTTGGGAAAGGAATACTCCAAAAATGGTTGGCAATTGGCTGTGAGGGGACAATCTTCTCCTTAGGCAACAGTGAATATTGGACAGTCTAGGGCCTCATGGCTGGGGACCATGAGGCAAGTCTCTTAGGCATCTGGTTACTCTGCACCACTGCACAGCTATTGGTACCCAGTGCAATCTCAGGAACACTGAAAAGTACAGGAGGGCACTCTCTCTAAGCTCACAGTCCAGGAAACTGCTGAGGACAGAGTATGGCCAGTATCTGAGATGTTATGAGAACAGTTGCAGTCCAAGTGACCTTTGGCACTTATATCCCTCAATTCAGGAGCATTACTAACAAGGCCCTTAGGACAGCTGCCATTTTCCAGCCTCCTCCGGACACTACCCAGTGAGTGAGACAGTCCTTCTCTAGATCAGATCCCTTTGGTGAGGTCCTGAAGTCAGTTCCAGATCACTTCCAGGTCCCAGCTTTGCCACCCCTGAGAGCTCACAGAACAGTAACACAATCCACAGGCTGCCTCAGGAGAATTCTCCTTTCTGGCGAAAGACCCTCTCTCCAGGGATCAAGACTATTTAACAGCTTCCCAGCCACCATCTTGGCACACCTCCCCAGGAATTGGCTAGGCCCTGGTCAATATTAAGGATGGTTATTTGAATTTCCCATCCCTAAGCTCGAGAAACTTCTTTTAGAGGCAGGATGGAGCAATCAAACTCCCAACCTGTGAAATCCTGAATAGGCCAAATCAAATGATCACTACTCTCTTGATTGCAGAAGGAGCCAAAAACTAAATTTACCTAGCATCCTGTGCTAGGAGGGTGCTACAATCAATTTGATCAAAACCATCTTCATTCAAAATCTAGCTTGCAATCCTTGGAAGGCTTTACTTAACAGACCAACCCTTACCCTGCCAGATTTGAAAGGAAATTGCTTACTTTTATATTTTTAACCATATGACAAATCATAGCTAAAGTTTGAAGACAACCTGTTTTAAACTTTATGGCTGTTAAGGATACAGTGATGGATTTTATGGTTGACAGGAAACTTATCCCCATACTTAATGATTCCTAATCCAATTTTTCTAAAAAATCAACCAGGCGTGATTACAACTGCCACCTGAACCTTGATCACTCCTTATTTTAATCTAATTGCAACACTTTAGTAGATTCTACCCTTGGGAGTTCCTAATAAAACGAAAAAAAAATAATGCTGAAAAAAAATCAGCAGAAAAATAAAGGCGAACGGGTTTCTTCAGTTGATGTCATAAACTAATCAAAGGTCACACCAGTAGCAGCAGAGGGGGCATCATCTGAAAGAGAGGAGCAGGACATGGGAGGTATGACCTAAAAACTTTGTTAAAACAATTTTTATCGTCTACCATATAAAAACCACAAGTGGTTTTATACCTCTAATAATTTACTTCTAATTCAGTAACAATGGTCAAGTAAATTTTTTTTTTGTTATGAAGATATATTTATATCTGTTGATGCTGACAGCTTTTAACTAGATAGTATGTTTGGACTCCATTCTGGTTGTACAGTACTGTAGCAAATGTACATGCCATCTGTGTCTGTTTACCAGACACATTCATATGTGTCGTCTGCCTGTGAAAATTGTGCCTAAACTGTGTTTTTTACTTGTGAGGCTAACCTAATTATGTAATGTCTTGCATACAGACAACTGTAGGTTTATGTGCACATTCATGTCTGACATGAAAGGATTTTAGCACCATCTGATGCCTCGTACACATGACCGGTTTTCCCGGCAGGAAAACTGCCATGAGAGGGTTTGGCCGGGAAAACTGGTCGTGTGTATGTTCCATCGCAGTTTTCCAGACAGGAAAACTGCCAGAAAAAAATAGAGAACCTGCTCTCTATTTTCCCCTCGGGATTCCTGGCGGACTTTTTCCCGTCATGAAAACCGGTCGTGTGTATGCTTTTCCGAGGACAAAAAAAAGCGCATGCTCAGAATCAAGTATGAGACGGGAGCGCTCGTTCTGGTAAAACCAGCGTTCGTAATGGAGATTGCACATTCCTCACGCTGCTAATTATTGCATCGTTTAATGCTGGGCATTCAAATCTTCTTTATAATGCTACAATAATGAACAATAATGAACTTGTTTTGCTGCTGATATTCACACAGAGTTCTGACAAATAGTTTTTTTCTTTTTTCTCGTGATCTCTTTTTTTTTTTTTATGTAAATTTATAATCCAGATCTGCATTTTATTGTTATTTTTTGTTTAGATTTTCTAGTGATCTCCTTGATTTGATTTTAAATTTTGTTGTGTCAAGTTACCACAATAACATTATTATCTTGTATTTTTTTACCTCAAGGAGATTGTTTGGTGTTTGTGTCCCTTTTTAATTAGACCTTGTATTTTTGAAATGTACCTGCCTACTCACAAACAAAATGTCCTTTTTAAGGAAAACACATAGATAAGTATTAACTGTAGAAAAAAATCCATTTATTCTGGCTCATAAAGAAAATAAATAGGAAGGCAATTCTGGAGAACCTGCTGCAATTTGCACAGCCTTGGGACCCCAGGGCACACATCAACTCTGTGTGGACAAGAAATTTGGGAGCTTGAGAAGCACATACAGTTGGGAGCACAATCTGGACCTGGACTCCCAGAGATCAGGAACAGCAGCAGATGACATATATGTCCCAAGTCTGAGGTACTACAACAGCCTGTGCCTTCTGTCAGACTACATTGAAGCAAGGCCATCACTTTCTAGACTTCTTTGTAACCTTCCCTGTAGTCTTCTTTGCAGCCTTCCCTGCAGCCTTCTCTGTAGCCTTCTCTGCAGCCTTCCTTGCACGCTTTGTTGAAGCTTGTGGCACTGGAGGTGGACTTGTGTCAGGAGGAGGAGAAGGAGGTGGAGGAGAAGGAGGAGAAGGAGGAGGAGGAGGTGGAGGAGGAGGAGAAGGAGGTGGAGGAGGTGGAGGAGGATGGGCGAGCTCACAAACAACAGTATTTTCTGTAATGGTGCCCATCAACCCATTATTTATTAATGTTATAAGGAGGGGTTGGCCCCTCTCCTTCGCCATCATTTTGGCACCAACTAGGCTGGCATATCCCTCTTGAGTGGTGGTGGGTTCTTGGAGGGTGGCATGTGCCTCTCGAATCAGGGCCATTGCTGCCTCACTCACGTTCCTATCCCTCCTGGCCCTTCTTGTTGGAAGGCAGAGGGGAGGCACCTGAGATGTTGTTCTGCCACTTGGCCCGGCCACCTCCTGGCTGCCACTGGGCCTGGCCTCCTCTTGGCTGCCACTGGGCCCTGCCTCCTCCTGCCTGACACTTTCCCTAACCTCATCGTGGCTGAGGTCACCCTGTGTATAAAAAAGGGACAAAGTTTTAGTTTTTGCTTCATCAATCACACACAATTTTCAGCCCATGACCGTTGCAAATTGAATGTTAATAATTAGAAAAGACTATCATTCTGACCCCAGCAGTTTTCCTTCTTGTCCCAATCTTTTTTGGCCACTACTGTCTATTGATATGTCAAACACTTTTTGTTCAAACATTAATTTCTTATCAATATTAACATCTATTTTACATCATTAATTTTATCACAATAAATCTTTAGAAAAATACTATACCGGGCTCCAGAAGTCCACATCCGGTTCTTCCAGGATGGAAGGCCCTGCTTGCTCCAGAGAAGGCTCATCTAGGCTGGAGGGAAGTCTGCAGGGAACGCTAGAAAGTGATGGCCTTACTTCAAGGTGGTCATTTAGAAAGCTCAATCTCTTGTAGTACCACAAAGTCGGTACATATACATCTGCTGCTGCTGCTCCTGATCTCTGTGATTTCAGGACCTTAAAGCGCTCCTTCCTGTATGTGCCTCTCAAGGTCCCATCTTTATTATCCACCTCAAGGATGGTTGCTTTGGGCATCTGTGTCTGCACAAATTGGAGCAGGTTCTCCAGCGCTGCCGTCCTTGCCCCTTTTTTCTTATGGATGGGGTTTTTTGTCTCCCACAGAGTAGGCAGCTCCCTGTATCTGTCTATGAACTCAATCATAAAATCTTTATTTCTGAAAGCATTCATTCTTTCTGCAAGACAAAACACAAGACAAAAACACTAATGTCAGTCTAAACTCTAGTAATCTTTATCCCCATATAGGCCACAATCTCGAAGCAGTATAGGCCACTGATGACCCAAGTTAAAATCTTACCTTCGGTCTCACGTTCAACGCTTTTACTCCTTTCTCCGCACACAGAACGTAGGTACCACACATGCGTGTTAGCTTTATATACACTACGCATGCGTGAAACTCCGCACACGTTGCCCGCCCATGACGTTTTTCCCCACATTTTCCCCACCCCTTCTCTTTCGGCGCGCAGTGGGAGACGACATGGCGGAGTCACAGCAGGTGTCTGCTAATTCCTCTAACGACGAGACAAGCCCAGAACCTGAAACGTCATGATCAAGGAGGAGATACAAGGCATCTAATATGTCCTTCGCAGAGATGGCGGAGATGGTTGACATATTGAAGAAGACGGATTATGATGGCAAGCATGGGCCGTACACCAACTCTAATTTAAGAAAGGCCAAAATAATGAAAAAAGTTGTTAAAAGTCTGCAGAAAAATTTTGGGGTACGAAGATCCAAGGAGCAGCTTAGAAAGCGGTGGTCTGAACTCAAACTGAGGGAGCCGGAGCAGTACAGGGGTATCAAGAGGATGCTTCAAAAAAGTAAGTATTTCTCCTGTGTTCCTATTTTTTATTATCATAACTTGCATGTTTCTCCATGTGCTTTTTTTTACTATTGGACAGTTGAAAATGTCAACTTTCACGTTATTGGGCACAGTAATCGGTCGTTTAGACACATCATTCACCCACTACATACAATGTTTTTGGAAGATACAGGGTAAAATTAATTTTGACATGCCTGTTTGGATTCGAAGAATTTTATTACATTGTTGTCTAGATGATGTGTTTGTAACTAGAATGAAATGCAAACTTGATTCAGTGTAAAGGAGAGGACACTCAGCAGCAGATACTTGGGGTTTCTATATGTGTGAAACTTGTCCAAAAAAGGTAAGTAGTCAAGATTTGCTTAAGTGAAAAATCATGTCTTCAGCTTAGAACTCTGCCCAAACAGACAATTGTACCCCACTTCCAAGCAATGTTTCATATTCCTATTTTTGCCCTCAAATATCTGTGTGCTAAGTATATCTTTTGTTGCATTTTCATAGGGGAGAGAAGACTGGGAAGACACCACTCCTCAGAAAGAACCCCAAACACAGGATGTGGAGGAAGGAGAAGTGGAGGAAGGAGAGGTGGATGACGTGGTGGAAATTGTCACCACAACAGGTCAGTGTCTGTCACCACAGCTTCAGGTAAGAGATGTAGGCCTGCATATTTATAATACCTTTTTTTTTATTTTTAGGGGATGAACATGTTGATGAGGAAGAAACTCCTTGTTTCTGAAGTGCTAGTGCCCAGATAATCATCCAGGAAATAATGGCATGTAGTCGAGAATAAGATCAATCTTAAGGAGCAAAAATTTAAGGACATTATTGATGTTATGGGGCGAATATGACGAAACACAAACCCCCCCCCTTTTATATTTTGGCACTTTTAACCTCCCTGGCCGTATTCCCAAATGTGATTTAGGGTTGGTTTTTTCTAATAGGAGCGGTAACCCCGAGTCACGCTCGGGGTAACATTGCAGAGCAGTCAGCGGAGTCCCCTTACCTTCTCCTGGCGATCCAGCGATGATGTCCTGCGCTGTGATCGCCGGCGAGATCACCAGCGAGAGTGACGAATTTCATCTGACTTCCTGGTTCCGTTCCCTGCGAGCAGCAGCGGTGCATGGGAGCGGAACTGGGTGGGTATTTCAAAATTCAAAAAGTGACACACACATAAAAGAGGTGATACATTGTAATCTGAGTGGATTGCACTGTATCGTCCTTGTCTGCCATTTTACTGTCATTTGTGCCCATAAAATATTTATAACATGGCATCAAAAAAGCGCCACTTTACTACAAGGGCGCTTTTGGACCAGTTGAGTGACAGCGACACCGAGTTGCTCGCAGAACTGAGCGATAGTGAGTCGTGGGGAGATTTGCCATCTGACACTGACACTGATCTGGCAAGTGACAACGGCGATGATCCTGCACCTGACCTCAGCGATGTGCGCACTTGGTGCCCTATAAACTGCGATACGGACCAGGTAGCGCCCCCAATATTTCCGTTCACTGGATCACCTGGGATGAAGGTAGATGTTGAGTGTGACAACCCTCTGGCATACCTGCAATTATGCCTCACTGAAGAGGTAATTGAAACAATTGTCACAGAGACAAACCCCTACCAAGATCAGCAATCCGCTACGCTGCATGCCAGGTTTTCCAGAAGCAGAAAGTGGGAACCGGTGACCAAAGAGGACATCTGGCAGTTTCTGGGACTCATCATTCTTCAGGGGCTGGTGGGGAAACTGCTCCAGAAATAGTACTGTACCACTAATAAGTTACTGGCCACATGTTTTTTGGCACCGTGATGTCAGAATACCGGTTTTCCCTCATCATGAAGTATTTCCACTTCACGAACAATGAAGAATTTGATGAGGCCACGCATCCTGCTCCCAAACTTAAAAAAATCTGGGAGGTATGCCAAATGATTGTGACCAATTTCCAGCTGACCTACGTGGCAGAAAGGACGTCAGCGTGGATGAAAGTTTGATGGCCTACAAGGGACTGCTAAGCTGGATACAGTTTATTGCATACAAAAGAGCGCGGTTTGGCATCAAATTCTACATGCTCTGCGAGTCATCCACTGGGTACATCTGGAATTCGGTAATTTACACCGGTAAAGGCACGAAGTTCAACCCCAGGTACAGCGGCTATGGGATGGCCACATCATCTGTCCTTACACTGCTGGAGCCATTGCTGAACCAAGGATATTGTGTGACCACGGACAATTTCTACACGTCTCCGGAACTGTATGAGGTTTGGCTACAAAATTAGACTGATGGGTATGGTACCATTAGGCCTAACCGACGTGACATGCCATCTATGTTTGCCAAGAAAAAACTCAAAACCGGAGAAATGGTTGCCTTTCAGAAGAGTAAGATGATGGCAATGCAATGGCGAGACAAGAAAGACGTGTGTTTCATGAGTACTGTGCACAATACATCCACTGCCATGGTCCACACAAAAGGTGGGAAAGATCTGCTGAAGCCGCAAGTCATGATAGACTATAATATCACAATGGGAGGTGTCGACAGAGCCGATCAGGCAATGACATTTTACCCGGCTATGCGAAAACAGCAAAAAAATATTATAAGAAGATTTCCAGGCATCTTCTGGAACAATGCCTTTGGAATGCATATATCCTGTACAGAGCAAAGAGTGACATGCCTCTTGTTCATTCTGACTTTATCTGGAAGGTGGCTGAGCAGATTTTTGTCAACCACCAGACGCCATTAGTAGCTGCTAACAGACCCGGACGACTGGTCGTCACTTTATGGACTACATACCACCAACTGCAAAAAAGGCAGCACCTACCAGGATGTGCATGGTTTGCTGTTCAAAGAGAGATGGCAATGGAAAGAAAGTCCGAAGAGAAACAAGGTTCCATTGTCCAGATTGTGACGCCATGCTTTGTCCAGTTCCATGCTTCAAAATTTATCACACTCAGGATGTTTATTGAATTTTCTTTGTTTGACAAATTTCATAATTTTTTATTACATTATTGAATAAAATTATATTATTTATTAGATTATAATTCATGATTTTGTGTTTCAAATTTATCACATCTGGGATGTCTACTAGAGTCTTGTTTGGTCAGGTTTAAGTATGTAATTACTAAGAATTGCAGGCCTACAATACATAACACCAAATTTCCATGCAAAACAATTGTACCGCTTTTAGTACAAAATTCCAGACAGAATCATACCGCCAGGGAGGTTAAACCATTTTTTGGGACTTTCTTCAAGCCAAATTTTGAAGATGCACACAGTGTGTCAACATGTGCTATCTGCCATCACGGGATAACAATGTACGCATTCTGTGGGCGCAACCCCTTCCTTGCAACTCAAGTAGGTGTCCATCAGGGATGAGCCGAACACCCCCCTGTTCGGTTTGCACCAGAACCTGCGAACAGACAAAATGTTCATGTGAACTTTAGAACCCTATTAAATACAATGGACTCGAACGTTCGAAAGCTAAAGTGCTAATTATAAAGGCTTATATGCAAGTTATTGTCCTAAAAAGTGTTTGGGGACCCGGGTCCTGCCCCAGGGGACATGTATCAATGCAAAAATAAGTTTTAAAAACTGCCGTTTTTTCGGGAGCAGTGATTTTAATAATGCTTAAAATTAAAAAATAAAAGTGAAATATTCCTTTAAATTTCGTACCTGGGGGGTGTGTATGATATGCATGTAAAGTGGCGCATGTTTCCCGTGCTTAGAACTGTCCCTGCACAAAGTGTCATTTTTGAAGGAAAAAAAGTCATTTAAAACTCACTCGCGGCTAATAATGAATTGTCGGCTTTTATCAATACATACAAAAGTCATTGATAAAAAAAAAAAAAAAAGCGTGGGGGTCCCCCAGAATTCAATTACCAGGCCCTTTAGGTCTGGCATGGATTTTAAGGGGAACTCCACCCCAAATTAAAAAAAAAAAAGGCGTGGAGTCCCCCCAAAAATCCATACCAGACCCTTATCCGAGCACACAACCTGGCCGGCCGCAGGGGAAGAGGGGGGGACGAGAGAGCGCCCCCCCTCCCTCCTGAACCGTACCAGGCCACATGCCCTCAACATGGGGAGGATGTCCCCATGTTGATGGGGACAAGGGCCTCATCCCCACAACCCTTGCCCGGTGGTTGTGGGGGTCTGCGGGCGGGGGGCTTATCGGAATCTGGAAGACCCCTTTAACAAAGGGGACCCCCAGATCCCGGCCCCCCCTCTATGTGAATTGGTAAGGGGTACCCCTACCATTTCACGAAGAAAGCGTAAAAAAATGTAAAAAAAAAACACACAAACACCTTAAAAAGTCCTTTATTAAAAAAAAAAACAAAAAAAACATTCCAGCGGTGAAATCCAGTGTCCCGCGGTGATCCGATGTCCAGCGCTGTCCATCACTGGTTTTGCCTGAGCGGACCTGATGGGGAACTTCCTCCTCAGTCTTTTAAATGTATAGACCCGCCCCTTCTAAAGTTCCCCATCAGGTCCGCTCAGCGGACCAGATGCGGAACATGACAAGGGGCGGGTCTATACATGTGTTACCACAGTGAGAGAAGTTCCCCATCAGGTCCTCCCCCTCGGTATGTCGGACCCCGCCTACGTCATTGGCCTGAGTGGGAAACTTCCTTCACTGTGTAAATTTAAATTACACAGTGAAGGAAGTTCCCCGCTCAGGCCAATGACGTAGGCGGGACCGACATACCGAGGGGGCGGACCTGATGGGGAACTTCTCTCACTGTGGTAATACATGTATAGACCCGCCCCTTGTCATGTTCCGCATCTGGTCCGCTGAGCGGACCTGATGGGGAACTTTAGAAGGGGCGGATCTATACATTTAAAACACTGAGGAGGAAGTTCCCCATCAGGTCCGCTCAGGCAAAATCAGTGACGGACAGCGCTGGACATCGGATCGCCGCGGGACACTGGATTTCACCGCTGGAATGTTTTTTTTAAATGTATTTATTTTTTTAATAAAGGACTTTTTCAAGGTGTTTGTGTGTTTTTTTGTTTTTTTTTACACTTTCTTCGTGAAATGGTAGGGGTACAATGTACCCCTTACCAATTCACATAGGGGGTCCGGGATCTGGGGGTCCCCTTTGTTAAAGGGGTCTTCCAGATTCCGATAAGCCCCCCGCCCGCAGACCCCCACAACCACCGGGCAAGGGTTGTGGGGATGAGGCCCTGACATCCTCCCCATGTTGAGGGCATGTGGCCTGGTACGGTTCAGGAGGGAGGGGGGGCCGCTCTCTCGTCCCCCCTTCTTCCCCTGCGGCCGGCCAGGTTGTGTGCTCGGATAAGGGTCTGATATGGATTTTTGGGGGGACTCCACGCCATTTTTTTTTAAAATTTGGGGTGGAGTTCTCCTTAAAATCCATGCCAGATCTGAAGGGCCTGGTATGGATATTTGGGGGAACCCCACGGCATTTTTTTAAAAATTTGCGGCGGGGTTCCCCTTAATATCCATTCCAGACCTAAAGGGCCTGGTAATTGAATTCTGAGGGACCCCCACGCTTTTTTTTTTTTTTTTTTATCAATGACTTTTGTATGTATTGATAAAAGCCGACAATTCATTGTTAGCCGCGAGTCAGTTTTAAATGACTTTTTTTCCTTCAAAAATGAAATTTTTTGCAGGGACAGTTCTAAACACGGGAAACATGCGCCACTTTACATGCATATCATACACACCCCCCAGGTACGAAATTTAAAGGAATATTTCACTTTTATTGTTTCACTTTAAGAATTATTAAAATCACTGCTCCCGAAAAAACGGGCGTTTAAAAAAAAAAAATTTGCATTGATACATGTCCCCTGGGGTAGGACCCGGGTCCCCAAACACATTTTAGGACAATAACTTGCATATAAGCCTTTATAATTAGCACTTTAGATTTCTCACATAGACTTTTCGAATTTGTTCGGCGAACGGGCGAACAGGCAATGTTCGAGTCGAACATGAGTTCGACTCGAACTCGAAGCTCATCCCTAGTGTTCATTGATCCCCCATGATGGCAGATAGCATGTGTTGACATTAGGCATGGGATCAGGAGGGAAATACCCATTTTACATCCCAAATTGTGTGCATCTTCATAATTTGGCTTGTTCAGGGATGACATCACCCCATCTTATGAAGGGCAGATACACACATTATTTACATATTATAATGTCTGATATTGTCTAGAGGTTTTCAATGTTGAATTTTTTTACGTTAATGAGAGTTGTGTATTTTCTGTTAAAAGAATACATTTTTTATGGCAAAAAAATAAATATATAAAAAATAAATAAAAATTATAATATTTTATATCCCGAAATTTTATCTAGACCATGTGAATGTGCACAGAGAAAAAACAACAACAACAACAACAACAAAGTGTGGCTTCTTTTTCAAGTCCGCTATAACCTTTTTTGGGGTTAGTTTTGGTGTTTACAGTGACAATGGTGGTTATTTACTAAAGGATAATCCACTTGGCACTACAAGTGCACTAGGAGAAACTAGGAGACAGCTAAAAGAAACACAAGCAATACATCATAAACAAAATTTTAGCAATTTTTTTTTCTTTATTTCCCAAAAATGGATTAGACATTGGCTGGCATAGGAATAGCCCCCCTACCCGTGAAATAATCTACATATTGCTGGCGAACTTCAAGGGCGATTTGGGGGGGCAAGCCAGGACGGCCAGATTCTAGGCCCATTAGGGTATTCTCTGATGAAAGTCCGGCCTCAGGCCCAACTGAGGCAAGATAATTGGATGTATGTTTTTTTTTTTTTTAATTGTGCAGGATGCAACAGCAAAAGACAATGTGGTTGAGTTTTTATTCCGCCATGTGGATTGATGGCAGAAACAGGCGGAACCGGCTGGCCCTTATCCCAAAGGCATTCTCAACAACTCTTCAGGCTCTGGCCAGCCGGTAGTTAAAAACCCTCCTCTCCGGGGGGAGGGTCCTCTGGGGGAATAGCCTCATCAGATGTGGTCCCAGACCAAATGCTTCATCAGCAAGAAACACGAAGGGGAGTCCTTCCTCATTGTCTTCATCTGGTGGCAATGCCAGGTCATCAGTCTGGAGACGTAGGGCAAACTCCGTCTGGGCGAAGACTCCACCATCTGACATCTGGCCATTCTTCCCCACGTCCACATAGAGGAACTCATATTGTGCCGACACCACCGCCATCAACACGATACTATGAAACCCCTTGGTGGTGGCACTATGCGGACGTGTTTCCCGTCTTTTGCCCCTCCGCAGTTAGAAAAGTCTCACGGCTGGGCAAACTGGGATGCCACGGTCTGCCAGTCCTGTGGCGTTTAAGGAAGCTGTGGAGTCAAACAAGAAAAAAAAAAATTTGTACTTTTGCACATAACATTGCAAGCAGATTGTAAAAAAAACATTCTTGGCCAACATCAGTATAACTTTTATTTTAAGGAGTATTAAAAGCCAAAAAGATAAGGCCCACTTATCAGATTCCTCACCCCCTCTGATGGCCCATTGTAAAAATTTGAGGGGGGGAGGGTTCTAGCTGAGTTTGGGACCCCAAAAAGAAACCTCTACCACTCTGTCTGAATTTAATGTGAAAAAATACATTTGGAGCTGACAAAATACATTGGGAAGTGACTAGGCTAGGTGTGTATGGGCCCAGGATAGCATGAAGGGAAATATGCATGTAGGCCAAAAAAGGAGCATTAAAAGCTTACAGCATGCATGTGGAAAAAGGGGGTATTACACTCATGGTAATTAGGGAATGATGGGAATGATGAAAGAAATACAATACATTAGCAATCATTAATCACATAGAATGTGATGTTAAAGAAGAAAACTTACCTTAATATAGTCCTTCTGCAGAACTTGTATGATGGCAGAACAGGTCTCTGGTATAATGAGCCCCAGAGCCTGGGGGGAGATGCCTGTTGAGAACTTCAGGTCCTGCAGACTTCTCCCTGTCGCCAGGTATCTCAAAGTGGCGACTAGCCTCTGCTCAGCAGTGATGGCTTCCCGCATGACGGTGTCCTGATATAGGGGGACACCAAAGCCAACAGATGCTGAAAAACGGGGTCCGTCCTCCGGGGGAAAATTCCTGTAGTCATCAGGATTATTCTCCTGGATCTCCCACAGCAAAGGCATGTGACAGAATTGGTCCCGCTGGAGCAACCAATTCTTGGTCCATGAACTCCTCCTCACCCTGTTCATGGATTGATCTTGGTCCAAGACAAGAAGACTAACACCAAGCCTATGCACAGCACGAACTCTACCCACAACATGGCTAGAAAACGGTCGGCTGGTCAGAACAAACTAACCGAACGCACTGAAGAACAGCAAGGCCTATGAAGAACGACCTGAAAATCAGAAACGAGCGGACAAGAACGCACTGAAAAACAGATACGACCTGACTACACGCCCTGAAAGACAAGATACGAACCCACAAGCACTTACTGAACAGCAGAAATTGAACTGAAAGCATGAAGACTGAAAAGAGCGAATCGTCTCTCACCAAACTTTTACTAACAAGCGATAACACGAGATAAGCAAAAGCAGCCCAAAGGGTGGCGCCATGGAACTTCCCCTTTATAGTGCCGGCATACGTGTTGTACGTCGCCGCGCTTTGGACCGACGGGATTTTGTATGACAGTCTGTACGCAAGACAAGCTTGGCAGGAATCCCGTCAAGCTTGACAGGAATCCCGTCGGGAAAACCAACGTTTTTTTTTTTCCGAGGGGAAAACCGGCCATGTGTACAGGGCTTTAAAGTAAAGTGTGTAAATCCTTATTGTATGATATTTAGTTTGGTAAAGCAACATTTATCATAAACCACTGCCATGTTTTTTTTTTCCTTTCTTGATAAAACAATATTTTCACCCTTTTCTAGCCTCCATCAGCCATTTCTTGTCTGCATGCCCATGTACAGTATCAAGATAAGTTGGACATCACTGCTCTGCACTGGCTTGCTGTTATTGACAATGATGGTTATGCTTGTGTAATGGGTGTCAGTAGTCATAACCAGGGGTACATTAACAGGATGTCATTACAGGAGCGCAACTGCTGGACTTCATAACAGGAAGTACCTGAACAAGTATTTTTCAATGAACACAAATTTCCCCACGATCCCCGTCGATCTCCGCTGATTGTGAGTAGGGCGGAGCGATCGCCGCCGAGACACACATAGCCGCGTATACTAGGCTCTTCTCGGCTTCGCTCACAGTCACGCCCAGTCCCACCATTGGACCTGTGTTATGTCCATCATAGGGCGTGACTGGGCGTGACTGTGAGCGGAGCCGAGAAGAGCCGAGTACACTCGGCTATGTGTATCTTGGCTCCGCCCTGTCCCTGCGATCTCGGCGGTGTTTGCTCCTCTCCGCCCAGTCTCGGCGGCGATCTCGGCAGCGCCAATTTTAAATAAATCCAAGGCTGCAATGGACACTGGGGGCAAGGCTGCACTAGGGCAAGGCTGCACTGACAAGGCTGCAATGGACACTGAGGCAAGGCTGCACTGACAAGGCTGCAATGGACACTGGGGCAAGGCTGCACTGACAAGTAGTGATGAGCCGAACACCCCCGGGTTCGGTTCGCACCAGAACCCGCGAACAGACCGAAAGTTCGCGCGAACATTAGAACCCTATTAAATACAATGGATGCGAACGTTCGGATTCTAAAGTGCTAATTATAACGACTATTATCTATGTTATTGTCCGAAACAGAGTTTGGGAACCCGGCTTCTGCACCAGGGGACATGTATCAATGCAAAAAGAAGTTTTAAAAACTGACGTTTTCCGGGAGCAGTCATTTTAATGATGCATAAAGTGAAAAAAAAGTCAAATATTCCTTTAAATATTGTACCTGGGGGGTGTCTAAAGTATGCCTGTGAAGTGCCACGTGTTTCCCGTGTTTAGAACTGTCCCTGCACAAAATAACATTTCTAAAGGGAAAAAAGTCATTTAAAACTGCTTGCGGCTTTAATGCAATGTCTGGTCCCGGTAATATGGATGAAAATCTTTAGGAAAAATGGCATAGCTACCCCATCAACCCCCCCCCCCTACCCCAGCCCATTACCAGCCCCTTTGGGTCTTGTATGGATATTAAGGGGAACCCCGCACACAAAATAAAAAAGGACCTATATACTCTGAACAGCCGTATACAGGCGGTGCATACAAGACAGGGACTGTAGGTTTGTTCTTATGTAGAATCTGTTTATAATTTTGAACAGCTGCATTGTTTAACCACTTCCTACCGGGTCATAGACATATGACGCCGGCAGGAACCCTCCCTCCCTCCGGGCGGACGTCATATGACGTCCTTTTTTCCCGGCCGTCTATGGGGCGCGCGCGCGGCAACGCTCGTGACCCGGTGAGTGTGCCCGGCGGTCGCGATGTCCGCTGGGCACCCGCGATTGCCCACGATCACGGCAGAAGTGTGGATCTGTGTGTGTAAACACACAGATCCACCTCCTGTCAGAGGTGAGGAGACCGATGTGTGTTCCCAGTACAGAGGAACACAGATCGGTCTCCTCCCTTGTGAGTCCCCTCCCCCTACAGTTACAATCACTCAATAGGGAACATATTAACCCCTTGATCGCCCCCTAGTGTTAACCCTTTCCCTGCCAGTCACATTTACACAGTAATTAGTGCAGTTTTATAGCACTAATCGCTGTATAAATGTGAATGGTCCCAAAAACGCGCCAATAGTGTCCGATGTGTCTGCCGCAATGTCACGGTCACAATAAAAATCGCAGATCGCCGCTATTACTAGTAAAAAAAATAAAAAAAATAAAAATGCCATAAATCTATCCCCTATTATGTAGACGCTATAACTTTTGCGCAAACCAATCAATATACGCTTATTGCAAAAAAAAAATTACCAAAAATATGTAGAATACGTATCGGTCTAAACTTAGAAAAAAAATTGTTTTAAAAAAAAAAATTGTGATATTTATTAAATCAAAAAGTAAAAAATATTGCATTTTTTTCAAATATGTCGCTCTTCTTTTGTTTATAGCACAAAAAATAAAAACCGCAGAGGTGATCAAATACCACCAAAAGAAAGCTCTATTTGTGGGGGAAAAAGGACGTCAATTTTGGTTAGGTTCAACGTCGCACGACCGCGCAATTGTCAGTTAAAGCGACGCAGTGCTGCATCGCAAAAAGTGCTCTGGTCAGGAAGGGGGTAAATTCTTCCAGGGCTGAAGTGGTTAAGTGGAGCTCCATGGCAAATTCCTTTTTTTTAGTTTTTTGTGAAACATAGGGAACGGTTATCACCCCTGTCACATTTTTTTTGCTGTCTGTGCCCCTGTTCAGAACATTTCACCTCACTTTGCGTCCCAATGACAACTGTTTTTGAAATGTGGTGTTTTTATTGAAACAAGGATTGGTGATAAAGCATCAGTAGAGAGGAGACACCTTTCTCCCATATTAATTCTTACAGGAGAGAATTTTCCTTCCTAGGGGTAGATTTCCTCTCACTTCCTGTTGTCTTCTTCCGTTTGCAAGTAGTAGTAGTTTGTAAGTTGGATGTTTGAAAGTAGGGACCTTCCGTATATACTCTGCAGAAATTGGCCCCTTAGGTGTTGGTGTTGGCACAACACTGAAAGCACTCACAGTTATTCTTGGTGGGTGCTGGAACGCCCTTCTGTCAAGTATAATATCAGGAATTGTAATAACATATAATTGTTGATCAGTGGTAGTAAAAATTGGGCCTTTGATGGTGGTGCTGGTGCCCCAACACTGTAAGGCCTGACAGTTACTCTTGGTGGGCGCAGCAATGGTCCCTGCTGTGAATTATTAGATCAATAATTATAATTGCATGCCCCTGTTGAACAGGGGCTGAAAAATTGGGCCTTTGGTGGTGGTGGTGGTGGTGATGGTGGTGCTGGTGCCACAACACTGTAAGGCCTGACAGTTACTCTTGGTGGGCGCAGCAATGGTCCCTGCTGTGAATTATTAGATCAATAATTATAATTGCATGCCCCTGTTGAACAGGGGCTGAAAAATTGGGCCTTTGGTGGTGGTGGTGGTGGTGATGGTGGTGCTGGTGCCACAACACTGTAAGGCCTGACAGTTACTCTTGGTGGGCGCAGCAATGCTCCCTGCTGTGAATTATTAGATCAATAATTATAATTGCATGCCCCTGTTGAACAGGGGCTGAAAAACTGGGCCTTTGGTGGTGGTGGTGGTGGTGATGGTGGTGCTGGTGCCACAACACTGTAAGGCCTGACAGTTACTCTTGGTGGGCGCAGCAATGGGCCCTGCTGTGAATTATTAGATCAATAAATATAATTGCATGCCCCTGTTGAACAGGGGCTGAAAAATTGGGCCTTAGGCACTGGTGGCACAACACTGCAACCCCTCACAGATACTGTACTTGGAGCACAGCAATAAGGCCTGTTGCAAAGTATTGCATCAAAAATTTTAATTACACGCCCCTGTTAAACAGGGGCTGAAAAATTGGGCCTTAGCCACTGGTGGCGTCACCCATAAACCAAAATGATCTTCCAAGCTATCATCGTTAATCGTATCATTGAGGAGGAGGAGGAGGATAGCCAGTCAACATAACAGCACAGGCACTCAGCATCAGCATCAGTCTTGAAGGGATGTGACATTTTAAAATCAATTAGTCTGTTATATCAGCATCTGGTGTGTGGTAGCTGGTGGTGATCCAAGACTGGTTCATCTTGATGAAAGTCAGTCGATCAACCGAGTCGGTGGACAGGCGCACCCTGTGATCCGTGACAAATCCTCCAGCAGCACTGAATGTGCGTTCTGAAAGAACGCTGGATGCAGGACAGGCCAGTAGCTCAATTGCATACTGTGCAAGCTCTGGCCAGTGATCCATCCTCAAGACTAGTGATGAGCCGAACACCCCCGGGTTCGGTTCGCACCAGAACCCGCGAACGGACCGAAAGTTCGAACGAACATTAGAACCCTATTAAATACAATGGATGCGAACGTTCGAATTCTAAAGTGCTAATTATAAAAACTATTATGCATGTTATTGTCCTAAAAAGGGTTTGGGAACCCGGGTTCTGCACCAGGGGACATGTATCAATGCAAAAATAAGTTTTAAAAACGGTCGTTTTCCGGGAGCAGTCATTTTAATGATGCATAAAGTGAAAAAAAAAAGTCAAATATTCCTTTAAATATCGTACCTGGGGGGTGTCTAAAGTATGCCTGTGAAGTGCCACGTGTTTCCCGTGTTTAGAACTGTCCCTGCACAAAATGACACTTCTAAAGGAAAAAAAAGCCATTTAAAACTGCTTGCGGCTTTAATGTAATGTCTGGTCCCGGTAATATGGATGAAAATCTTTAAGAAAAATGGCATAGCTACCCCATGACCCCCCCCCTACCCCAGCCCATTACCAGCCCCTTTGGGTCTTGTATGGATATTAAGGGGAACCCCGCACATAAAATAAAAAAGGCCCTATATACTCTGAACAGCCGTATACAGGCGGTGCATACAAGACAGGGACTGTAGGTTTGTTCTTATGTAGAATCTGTTTGTAATTTTGAACAGGTACATTGTTGAAGTGTAGCTCCAGACCAAAAATCTATTTTTAAACTTTTTGGAAAACATAGGTAAGGGTTATCACCCCTGTAACATTTGTTTTGCTGTCTGTGCCCCTGTTCAGAACATTTCACCTCACTTTCCGTCCTAATGACAACTGTTTTTGAAATGTGGTGTTTTTCTTGAAACAAGGATTGCTGATAAAGCATCAGTACAGAGGAGACACCTTTCTCCCATATTTATTCTTACAGGAGAGAATTTTCCTTCCTAGTGGTAGATTTCCTCTCACTTCCTGTTGTCTTCTTGCGTTTGCAAGTAGGAGTCGTTTGTAAGTTGGATGTTTGAAAGTAGGGACCTGCCGTATATACTCTGCAGAAATAGGCCCCTTAGTTGTTGGTGTTGGCACAACACTGTAAGCACTCACAGTTACTCTTGGTTGGTGCTGGAACGCCCTGCTGTCAACTATTATATCAGGAATTTTAATTACATATAATTGTTGAACAGTGGTAGTAAAAATTGGGCCTTTGATGGTGGTGCTGGTGCCACAACACTGTAAGCCCTGACAGTTACTCTTGGTGGGTGCAGCAATGGGCCCTGCTGTGAATTATTAGATCAAGAATTGTAATTACATGCCCCTGTTGAACAGGGGCTGAAAAATTGGGCCTTAGGCACTGGTGGCACAACACTGCAACCCTTCACAGATACTGTACTTGGAGCACAGCAATGAGCCCTGTTGCAAAGTATTGCTTCAAAAATTGTAATGACACGCCCCTGTTAAACAGGGGCTGAAAAATTGGGCCTTAGGCACTGGTGGCACAACACTGCAACTCCTCACAGATACTGTACTTGGAGCACAGCAATGAGCCCTGTTGCAAAGTATTGCTTCAAAAATTGTAATTACACGCCCCTGTTAAACAGGGGCTGAAAAATTGGGCGTTAGGCACTGGTGGCGGCACCCATAAACAAAAATGATCTTCCAAGCTATCATCATCAATCGTATCATTGAGGACTCGGAGGAGGAGGATAGCCAGTCAACATAACAGCACAGGCACTCAGCATCAGCATCAGTCTTGAAGGGATGTGACATTTTAAAATCAATTAGTCTGTTATATCAGCATCAGGTGTGTGGTAGCTGGTGGTGATCCAAGACTGGTTCATCTTGATGAAAGTCAGTCGATCAACCGAGTCGGTGGACAGGCGCACCCTGTGATCCGTGACAAATCCTCCAGCAGCACTGAATGTGCGTTCCGAAAGAACGCTGGATGCAGGACAGGCCAGTAGCTCAATTGCATACTGTGCAAGCTCTGGCCAGTGATCCATCCTCAAGACCCAGTAAGCCAGAGGATTTTCGGTGGGGAAGGTGTCCAAGTCTGACCTTGCCCCTAGATATTCCTGCACCATGTTTATCAGACGCTGGCGATGGTTGCTGGAACCGATCATACTTTGGGGCTGCGGACTAAAGAATTGTCTGAACGCATCGGTCAGACGGCCACCTTCCCCACCGCTCCTTCTTTGACTGGCCGAAGCCTCAGCAACTCGTTGTCCAGGACCAGGAGTTTGCAACCTCCCAGTCTCTGGGAACGCGTTGCACAGACCTTTCTGCAAGGCCTCCCGGAGTTGTCTCATCCTCTGCTCCCTCTGCGACGGTAACATAAGGTCCGCAACCTTACCCTTGTACCGTGGATCAAGGAGAGTGGCCAGCCAGTAATGGTCCCTCTCCTTGATCCGAAGAATACGAGGATCCTTCCGCAGACTTTGCAGGATCAGGGAGGCCATGCAGCGTAGGTTTGCTGAGGCATTCGCTCCGGAGTCCTCTGGGTCACTAAGGACGACATGATCCGCAGCCACCTCCTCCCAGCCACGTACAAGTCCACTGGTTTCTTGGGACTGTAAATCATCCCTAAAAGACTGCTGCTGATGATGCTGAGTGCCAGCCTCCACCTCCATGCTGACACAATCCTCCTCCTCCTCCTCCTCCTCCTCCTCCTCTTCCTGTGCGATGGGTGGGACAGAAGGAACACTGTCTGGGTAAAGGGGGCCTTGAGAGGCAAGGAAGTCCTCCTCTTCCTGCCTCTGTTCTGCCTCAAGTGCCCTGTCCATTATTCCACGCAGCGTGTGCTCCAACAGGTGGACAAGAGGTACAGTGTCACTGATGCATGCACTGTCACTGCTCACCATCCTCGTGGCCTCCTCAAATGGTGCCAGGACAGTGCATGCATCCCTGATCATGCCCCACTGGCGTGGAGAAAAAAAACCAAGCTCCCCTGACCCTGTCCTGGTGCCGTAGTCGCACAGGTACTCATTGATGGCCCTCTGCTGCGTGTGCAGCCGCTGCAGCATGGCCAACGTTGAGTTCCACCTGGTGGGCATGTCACATATAAGGCGGTTCTTGGGCAGGTTCAACTCCTTTTGCAGCTCAGCCAGGCGAGCACTGGCATTATAAGATCTGCGGAAATGCACACAGACTTTCCTGGCCTGCCTCAGGACATCCTGTAAGCCCGGGTACCTGCCCAAGAAGCGCTGCACCACCAGGTTAAGGACGTGAGCCACACAGGGCACATGGGTCAGTTGTCCCTGTCGGAGGGCGGAGAGGAGGTTGGTGCCATTGTCGCAAACCACCATTCCTGGCTTAAGCTGGCGTGGCGTCAACCACCTCTCGGCCTGGCCCTGCAGAGCAGACAGGACCTCTGCCCCAGTGTGGCTTCTGTCCCCCAAACACACCAGCGCAAGCACGGCATGGCATCTTTTTGCCTGCGTACTTGCGTAGCCCCGTGAACGGCTACGGAGCACCGCTGGTTCATAGGACAAACCACAGGAAGAGGCCATGGAGGAAGAAGAAGAGGAGGGGGTGGAGGAGAGAGGTGTGTCACAACCAGTAGTAGCATTTTGGAGGCGTGGCGGTGGGACAACCTCCAACACTACTGCACCTTGTCCTGAATCCTTCCCAGCTGCCAAAAGAGTGACCCAATGGGCCGTGAAAGAAAGGTAACGTCCCTGTCCATGCCTGCTGGACCATGAGTCAGCGGTAATATGCACCTTACCGCTGACCGCCCTGTCCAGCGAGGCCAAGACATTGCCTTCCACATGCCGGTAGAGAGCCGGAATAGCCTTCCGTGAGAAAAAGTGGCGTTTGGGAACCTGCCACTGAGGAACCGCACATTGCACAAACTCACGGAAGGGGGCCGAGTCTACCAACTGAAAAGGCAGCAGTTGAAGCGCTAGCAATTTAGCCAAGCTAGCATTCAACCGCTGGGCATGTGGATGGCTGGGAGTGAACTTCTTTCGACGGTCCAGCAGCTGGGGCAGGGAAATTTGCCTGCTAGAATCGGACGTCGGTGTACTGCTAGCAGAGTGGGCGCAAGTACTTGGCTGTGACACACCTAATTCTACACCTTCATTCCTCTCAGTGCATGTTTCAGAGAGGACTGAAGTTATAGTGGGGTTGGAGATCCCAGCTGATGCGGTGCAAGGAGAGGTCCGCTTTGTTCTTTGGTGTGGGTCTTTGAGGTAGGCTTGCCAACGAGCTGCATGGCAGGTCAACATATGTCTGGTCAGGCATGTGGTACCCAAGCGGCTGATGTTTTGGCCACGCGATATACGCTTGAGACATATGTTGCAAACAGCAGCTGTGCGATCTGATGCACTAGCCTCAAAAAAGGCCCACACCAAAGAACTTTTTGAATGACGGGCAGAGGCAGCGCCCTGCACAGGCGGAGCTCTGCGGTGTGATTCCGTCGGTGTACTGCCCTTACGCTGGCCACCAAAGGGCATCCTGCCTCGTTGGAGATGTGCCTCCTCCTCATCCTCCTCCTCCTCCTCTCTCCTATTAGGCACCCACGTGGAGTCATTGACCTCATCATCCCCTCCCTCCTCATCACTGGAGCCAATCTGGCAGTATGCTGCAGCTGCTGGAACATGACTGCCAGATTGGTGTCCTTCTTGAGCATCCCCTCTGTCTGCTCTCACGCTACTGCCTTCCTCTAGCTGGGTTTCATCATCAGACCCTTCGAAACGCTGGGCATCCTCCTGGAGCATGTACCCAACACTGTGCTGAAACAGTTCGGGGGACTCCTCAGGAGGAGGACATGGTGGGTCTAGGGAAGGAGTGACTGATGATTTGTCTGACATTGATACCAGGGAAGACGACGCTTTGGCAGCTGCTTTTCCAGTACCCTGAGCCTGGGTGAGAGAGGATGAGGAGGAGGAGGAGGGCTTGGTCATCCACTCTACCAAGTCTTCGGCATGATGTGGCTCAACATGTCCAGCTGCCGAAAAGAAGGACAAGCGTGTCCCATGGCCATGTGCTGATGACAATGCACCGCGTCCACGACCAGCACTGTTGCCCCCAGACACAGAGCCTGCTTGCCCTCTTTTATTGCCTCCTGACTGTCTGCCTCTCCTTGTTTGCCTTCCAGACATTCTAATAGATGGCCTGCAGGGAGATGGGAAAAAAGCAATAAGGGCTACCTTCAGGTGTCCTTCTCTGTCCCTTGAAACAAGGACTTTCACAGTGAAAGAAACTGACACTGTCCCTACCTAGAGTTTTCTGTCCCTAGAATAAATGTTTTTTTTAATCACAATATAGCACAAGGACAATTCACTCAATGTCTCTCCAGGTCCCTGGAAACAAGGACTTGCAGAGTGAAAGAAACTGACACTGTCCCTACCTAGAGTTTTCTGTCCCTAGAATAAATGTTTTTTTTAAGCACAATATAGCACAAGGACAATTAACTCACTGTCCTTACAGGTCCCTGGAAACAAGGACTTGCAGAGTGAAAAAAAAAAAACACTCTCCCTACCTACAGTTTTCTGTCCCTAGAAAAAATGTTTTTTTTAAGCACAATATAGCACAAGGACAATTAACTCACTGTCCTTACAGGTCCCTGGAAACAAGGACTTGCAGAGTGAAAGAAAAAAAACACTCTCCCTACCTACAGTTTTCTGTCCCTAGAAAAAATGTTTTTTTTAATCACAATATAGCACAAGGAAAATTAACTCACTGTCCTTACAGGTCCCTGGAAACAAGGACTTGCAGAGTGAAAGAAAAAAAACACTCTCCCTACCTACAGTTTTCTGTCCCTAGAAAAAATGTTTTTTTTAATCACAATATAGCACAAGGAAAATTAACTCACTGTCCTTACAGGTCCCTGGAAACAAGGACTTGCAGAGTGAAAGAAACTGACACTGTCCCTACCTAGAGTTTTCTGTCCCTAGAATAAATGTTTTTTTTAAGCACAATATAGCACAAGGACAATTAACTCACTGTCCTTACAGGTCCCTGGAAACAAGGACTTGCAGAGTGAAAGAAAAAAAACACTCTCCCTACCTACAGTTTTCTGTCCCTAGAAAAAATGTTTTTTTTAAGCACAATATAGCACAAGTAAAATTAACTCACTGTCCTTACAGGTCCCTGGAAACAAGGACTTGCAGAGTGAAAGAAAAAAAACACTCTCCCTACCTACAGTTTTCTGTCCCTAGAAAAAATGTTTTTTTTAATCACAATATAGCACAAGGAAAATTAACTCACTGTCCTTACAGGTCCCTGGAAACAAGGACTTGCAGAGTGAAAGAAACTGACACTGTCCCTACCTAGAGTTTTCTGTCCCTAGAATAAATGTTTTTTTTAATCACAATATAGCACAAGGAAAATTAACTCACTGTCCTTACAGGTCCCTGGAAACAAGGACTTGCAGAGTGAAAGAAACTGACACTGTCCCTACCTAGAGTTTTCTGTCCCTAGAATAAATGTTTTTTTTAAGCACAATATAGCACAAGGACAATTAACTCACTGTCCTTACAGGTCCCTGGAAACAAGGACTTGCAGAGTGAAAGAAAAAAAACACTCTCCCTACCTACAGTTTTCTGTCCCTAGAAAAAATGTTTTTTTTAAGCACAATATAGCACAAGTAAAATTAACTCACTGTCCTTACAGGTCCCTGGAAACAAGGACTTGCAGAGTGAAAGAAAAAAAACACTCTCCCTACCTACAGTTTTCTGTCCCTAGAAAAAATGTTTTTTTTAATCACAATATAGCACAAGGAAAATTAACTCACTGTCCTTACAGGTCCCTGGAAACAAGGACTTGCAGAGTGAAAGAAACTGACACTGTCCCTACCTAGAGTTTTCTGTCCCTAGAATAAATGTTTTTTTTAATCACAATATAGCACAAGGAAAATTAACTCACTGTCCTTACAGGTCCCTGGAAACAAGGACTTGCAGAGTGAAAGAAACTGACACTGTCCCTACCTAGAGTTTTCTGTCCCTAGAATAAATGTTTTTTTTAAGCACAATATAGCACAAGGACAATTAACTCACTGTCCTTACAGGTCCCTGGAAACAAGGACTTGCAGAGTGAAAGAAAAAAAACACTCTCCCTACCTACAGTTTTCTGTCCCTAGAAAAAATGTTTTTTTTAAGCACAATATAGCACAAGTAAAATTAACTCACTGTCCTTACAGGTCCCTGGAAACAAGGACTTGCAGAGTGAAAGAAAAAAAACACTCTCCCTACCTACAGTTTTCTGTCCCTAGAAAAAATGTTTTTTTTAATCACAATATAGCACAAGGAAAATTAACTCACTGTCCTTACAGGTCCCTGGAAACAAGGACTTGCAGAGTGAAAGAAACTGACACTGTCCCTACCTAGAGTTTTCTGTCCCTAGAATAAATGTTTTTTTTAATCACAATATAGCACAAGGAAAATTAACTCACTGTCCTTACAGGTCCCTGGAAACAAGGACTTGCAGAGTGAAAGAAACTGACACTGTCCCTACCTAGAGTTTTCTGTCCCTAGAATAAATGTTTTTTTTAAGCACAATATAGCACAAGGACAATTAACTCACTGTCCTTACAGGTCCCTGGAAACAAGGACTTGCAGAGTGAAAGAAAAAAAACACTCTCCCTACCTACAGTTTTCTGTCCCTAGAAAAAATTTTTTTTTAAGCACAATATAGCACAAGTAAAATTAACTCACTGTCCTTACAGGTCCCTGGAAACAAGGACTTGCAGAGTGAAAGAAAAAAAACACTCTCCCTACCTACAGTTTTCTGTCCCTAGAAAAAATGGTTTTTTTAATCACAATATAGCACAAGGAAAATTAACTCACTGTCCTTACAGGTCCCTGGAAACAAGGACTTGCAGAGTGAAAGAAACTGACACTGTCCCTACCTAGAGTTTTCTGTCCCTAGAATAAATGTTTTTTTTAATCACAATATAGCACAAGGAAAATTAACTCACTGTCCTTACAGGTCCCTGGAAACAAGGACTTGCAGAGTGAAAGAAACTGACACTGTCCCTACCTAGAGTTTTCTGTCCCTAGAATAAATGTTTTTTTTAAGCACAATATAGCACAAGGACAATTAACTCACTGTCCTTACAGGTCCCTGGAAACAAGGACTTGCAGAGTGAAAGAAAAAAAACACTCTCCCTACCTACAGTTTTCTGTCCCTAGAAAAAATGTTTTTTTTAAGCACAATATAGCACAAGTAAAATTAACTCACTGTCCTTACAGGTCCCTGGAAACAAGGACTTGCAGAGTGAAAGAAAAAAAACACTCTCCCTACCTACAGTTTTCTGTCCCTAGAAAAAATGTTTTTTTTAATCACAATATAGCACAAGGAAAATTAACTCACTGTCCTTACAGGTCCCTGGAAACAAGGACTTGCAGAGTGAAAGAAACTGACACTGTCCCTACCTAGAGTTTTCTGTCCCTAGAATAAATGTTTTTTTTAATCACAATATAGCACAAGGAAAATTAACTCACTGTCCTTACAGGTCCCTGGAAACAAGGACTTGCAGAGTGAAAGAAACTGACACTGTCCCTACCTAGAGTTTTCTGTCCCTAGAATAAATGTTTTTTTTAAGCACAATATAGCACAAGGACAATTAACTCACTGTCCTTACAGGTCCCTGGAAACAAGGACTTGCAGAGTGAAAAAAAAAAACACTCTCCCTACCTAGAGTTTTCTGTCCCTAGAAAAAATGTTTTTTTTAAGCACAATATAGCACAAGGACAATTAACTCACTGTCCTTACAGGTCCCTGGAAACAAGGACTTGCAGAGTGAAAGAAAAAAAACACTCTCCCTACCTAGAGTTTTCTGTCCCTAGAAAAAATGTTTTTTTTAATCACAATATAGCACAAGGAAAATTAACTCACTGTCCTTACAGGTCCCTGGAAACAAGGACTTGCAGAGTGAAAGAAAAAAAACACTCTCCCTACCTACAGTTTTCTGTCCCTAGAAAAAATGTTTTTTTTAATCACAATATAGCACAAGGAAAATTAACTCACTGTCCTTACAGGTCCCTGGAAACAAGGACTTGCAGAGTGAAAGAAACTGACACTGTCCCTACCTAGAGTTTTCTGTCCCTAGAATAAATGTTTTTTTTAATCACAATATAGCACAAGGAAAATTAACTCACTGTCCTTACAGGTCCCTGGAAACAAGGACTTGCAGAGTGAAAGAAACTGACACTGTCCCTACCTAGAGTTTTCTGTCCCTAGAATAAATGTTTTTTTTAAGCACAATATAGCACAAGGACAATTAACTCACTGTCCTTACAGGTCCCTGGAAACAAGGACTTGCAGAGTGAAAGAAAAAAAACACTCTCCCTACCTACAGTTTTCTGTCCCTAGAAAAAATGTTTTTTTTAAGCACAATATAGCACAAGGAAAATTAACTCACTGTCCTTACAGGTCCCTGGAAACAAGGACTTGCAGAGTGAAAGAAACTGACACTGTCCCTACCTAGAGTTTTCTGTCCCTAGAATAAATGTTTTTTTTAATCACAATATAGCACAAGGACAATTAACTCACTGTCCTTACAGGTCCCTGGAAACAAGGACTTGCAGAGTGAAAGAAACTGACACTGTCCCTACCTAGAGTTTTCTGTCCCTAGAATAAATGTTTTTTTTAAGCACAATATAGCACAAGGACAATTAACTCACTGTCCTTACAGGTCCCTGGAAACAAGGACTTGCAGAGTGAAAGAAAAAAAACACTCTCCCTACCTACAGTTTTCTGTCCCTAGAAAAAATGTTTTTTTTAAGCACAATATAGCACAAGTAAAATTAACTCACTGTCCTTACAGGTCCCTGGAAACAAGGACTTGCAGAGTGAAAGAAAAAAAACACTCTCCCTACCTACAGTTTTCTGTCCCTAGAAAAAATGTTTTTTTTAATCACAATATAGCACAAGGAAAATTAACTCACTGTCCTTACAGGTCCCTGGAAACAAGGACTTGCAGAGTGAAAGAAACTGACACTGTCCCTACCTAGAGTTTTCTGTCCCTAGAATAAATGTTTTTTTTAATCACAATATAGCACAAGGAAAATTAACTCACTGTCCTTACAGGTCCCTGGAAACAAGGACTTGCAGAGTGAAAGAAACTGACACTGTCCCTACCTAGAGTTTTCTGTCCCTAGAATAAATGTTTTTTTTAAGCACAATATAGCACAAGGACAATTAACTCACTGTCCTTACAGGTCCCTGGAAACAAGGACTTGCAGAGTGAAAAAAAAAAACACTCTCCCTACCTAGAGTTTTCTGTCCCTAGAAAAAATGTTTTTTTTAAGCACAATATAGCACAAGGACAATTAACTCACTGTCCTTACAGGTCCCTGGAAACAAGGACTTGCAGAGTGAAAGAAAAAAAACACTCTCCCTACCTAGAGTTTTCTGTCCCTAGAAAAAATGTTTTTTTTAATCACAATATAGCACAAGGAAAATTAACTCACTGTCCTTACAGGTCCCTGGAAACAAGGACTTGCAGAGTGAAAGAAAAAAAACACTCTCCCTACCTACAGTTTTCTGTCCCTAGAAAAAATGTTTTTTTTAATCACAATATAGCACAAGGAAAATTAACTCACTGTCCTTACAGGTCCCTGGAAACAAGGACTTGCAGAGTGAAAGAAACTGACACTGTCCCTACCTAGAGTTTTCTGTCCCTAGAATAAATGTTTTTTTTAATCACAATATAGCACAAGGAAAATTAACTCACTGTCCTTACAGGTCCCTGGAAACAAGGACTTGCAGAGTGAAAGAAACTGACACTGTCCCTACCTAGAGTTTTCTGTCCCTAGAATAAATGTTTTTTTTAAGCACAATATAGCACAAGGACAATTAACTCACTGTCCTTACAGGTCCCTGGAAACAAGGACTTGCAGAGTGAAAGAAAAAAAACACTCTCCCTACCTACAGTTTTCTGTCCCTAGAAAAAATGTTTTTTTTAATCACAATATAGCACAAGGAAAATTAACTCACTGTCCTTACAGGTCCCTGGAAACAAGGACTTGCAGAGTGAAAGAAACTGACACTGTCCCTACCTAGAGTTTTCTGTCCCTAGAATAAATGTTTTTTTTAATCACAATATAGCACAAGGAAAATTAACTCACTGTCCTTACAGGTCCCTGGAAACAAGGACTTGCAGAGTGAAAGAAACTGACACTGTCCCTACCTAGAGTTTTCTGTCCCTAGAATAAATGTTTTTTTTAAGCACAATATAGCACAAGGACAATTAACTCACTGTCCTTACAGGTCCCTGGAAACAAGGACTTGCAGAGTGAAAGAAAAAAAACACTCTCCCTACCTACAGTTTTCTGTCCCTAGAAAAAATGTTTTTTTTAATCACAATATAGCACAAGGAAAATTAACTCACTGTCCTTACAGGTCCCTGGAAACAAGGACTTGCAGAGTGAAAGAAACTGACACTGTCCCTACCTAGAGTTTTCTGTCCCTAGAATAAATGTTTTTTTTAATCACAATATAGCACAAGGACAATTAACTCACTGTCCTTACAGGTCCCTGGAAACAAGGACTTGCAGAGTGAAAGAAACTGACACTGTCCCTACCTAGAGTTTTCTGTCCCTAGAATAAATGTTTTTTTTAAGCACAATATAGCACAAGGACAATTAACTCACTGTCCTTACAGGTCCCTGGAAACAAGGACTTGCAGAGTGAAAGAAACTGACACTGTCCCTACCTAGAGTTTTCTGTCCCTAGAATAAATGTTTTTTTTAAGCACACTATAGCAGAAGCACAAAACACACTGACACTCTCCCTACCTATCCTTCTCTTTCCCTAAACTAAAGGAATCCAGGTTAAGCAAGAAAGAAATAACAGTCACTGTCCCTGCCTATGCTACTCTATCCCTGCTCCGGAACACACTACACTAGGCCGCCGTGCTGGCGGCCTTTTATAGTGTGGGGCGTGTACTAAACACCCTCAGCAATAATTGGCCACAGGCATCCTGCCTGTGGCCAATCATTGCTCTCCTCGCTGCCGGCGCTGTGATTGGCCAAGCATGCGGGGTCACAGTGCATGCTTGGCCAATCACAGCGCCTGGATGACACTGCGATGGCGTAGTGCATTGTGGGCCGTTCGCGTCACTCGAATTTGGCGCGAACGGCCCAAATCGTTCGATCTTCGTCGAACGATCGAACAGCCAATGTTCGAGTCGAACGTATGTTCGACTCGAACGTATGTTCGACTCGAACACGAAGCTCATCCCTACTCAAGACCCAGTAAGCCAGAGGATTTTCGGTGGGGAAGGTGTCCAAGTCTGACCTTGCCCCTAGGTATTCCTGCACCATGTATATCAGACGCTGGCGATGGTTGCTGGAACCGATCATACTTTGGGGCTGCGGACTAAAGAATTGTCTGAACGCATCGGTCAGACGGCCACCTTCCCCACCGCTCCTTCTTTGACTGCCCAAAGCCTCAGCAACTCGTTGTCCAGGACCAGGAGTTTGTAACCTCCCAGTCTCTGAGAACGCGTTGCACAGACCTTTCTGCAAGGCCTCCCGGAGTTGTCTCATCCTCTGCTCCCTCTGCGACGGTACGATAAGGTCCGCAACCTTACCCTTGTACCGTGGATCAAGGAGAGTGGCCAGCCGGTAATGGTCCCTCTCCTTGATCCGAAGAATACGAGGATCCTTCCGCAGACTTTGCAGGATCAGGGAGGCCATGCAGCGTAGGTTAGCTGAGGCATTCAGTCCGGAGTCCTCTGGGTCACTAAGGACGACATGATCCGCAGCCACCTCCTCCCAGCCACGTACAAGTCCACTGGTTTCTTGGGACTGTAAATCATCCCTAAAAGACTGCTGCTGATGATGCTGAGTGCCAGCCTCCACCTCCATGCTGACACAATCCTCCTCCTCCTCCTCCTCCTCTTCCTGTGCGATGGGTGGGACAGAAGGAACACTGTCTGGGTAAAGGGGGCCTTGAGAGGCAAGGAAGTCCTCCTCTTCCTGCCTCTGTTCTGCCTCAAGTGCCCTGTCCATTATTCCACGCAGCGTGTGCTCCAACAGGTGGACAAGAGGTACAGTGTCACTGATGCATGCACTGTCACTCGTGGCCTCCTCAAATGGTGCCAGGACAGTGCATGCATCCCTGATCATGCCCCACTGGCGTGGTGAAAAAAACCCGAGCTCCCCTGACCCTGTCCTGGTGCCGTAGTCGCACAGGTACTCATTGATGGCCCTCTGCTGCGTGTGCAGCCGCTGCAGCATGGCCAACGTTGAGTTCCACCTGGTGGGCATGTCACATATAAGGCGGTTCTTGGGCAGGTTCAACTCCTTTTGAAGCTCAGCCAGGCGAGCACTGGCATTATAAGATCTGCGGAAATGCACACAGACTTTCCTGGCCTGCCTCAGGACATCCTGTAAGCCCGGGTACCTGCCCAAGAACCGCTGCACCACCAGGTTAAGGACGTGAGCCATACAGGGCACATGGGTCAGTTGTCCCTGTCGGAGGGCGAAGAGGAGGTTGGTGCCATTGTCGCAAACCACCATTCCTGGCTTAAGCTGGCGTGGCGTCAACCACCTCTCGGCCTGCCCCTGCAGAGCAGACAGGACCTCTGCCCCAGTGTGGCTCCTGTCCCCCAAACACACCAGCGCAAGCACGGCATGGCATCTTTTTGCCTGCGTACTTGCGTAGCCCCTTGAACGCCTACGGAGCACCGCTGGTTCCGAGGACAAACCACAGGAAGAGGCCATGGAGGAAGAAGAAGAGGAGGGGATGGAGGAGAGAGGTGTGTCACAACCAGTAGTAGCATTTTGGAGGCGTGGCGGTGGAACAACCTCCAACACTACTGCACCTTGTCCTGCATCCTTCCCAGCTGCCAAAAGAGTGACCCAATGGGCCGTGAAAGAAAGGTAACATCCCTGTCCATGCCTGCTGGACCATGAGTCAGCGGTAATATGCACCTTACCGCTGACCGCCCTGTCCAGCGAGGCCAAGACATTGCCTTCCACATGCCTGTAGAGAGCCGGAATAGCCTTCCGTGCGAAAAAGTGTCGTTTGGGAACCTGCCACTGAGGAACCGCACATTGCACAAACTCACGGAAGGGGGCCGAGTCTACCAACTGAAAAGGCAGCAGTTGAAGCGCTAGCAATTTAGCCAAGCTAGCATTCAATCGCTGGGCATGTGGATGGCTGGGAGTGAACTTCTTTCGACGGTCCAGCAGCTGGGGCAGGGAAATTTGCCTGCTAGAATCGGACGTTGGTGTACTGCTAGCAGAGTGCCCGCAAGTACTTGCCTGTGACACACCTAATTCTACACCTTCATTCCTCTCAGAGCAGGTTTCAGAGAGGAGTGAAGGTATAGTGGGGTTGGAGATCCCAGCTGATGCGGTGCAAGAAGAGGTCAGCTTTGTTCTTTGGTGTGGGTCTTTAAGGTAGGCTTGCCAACGAGCTGCATGGCAGGTCAACATATGTCTGATCAAGCATGTGGTGCCCAAGTGGCTGATGTTTTGGCCACGCGATATACGCTTGAGACATATGTTGCAAACAGCAGCTGTGCGATCTGATGCACTCGCCTCAAAAAAGGACCACACCAAAGAACTTTTTGCATGACGGGCAGAGGCAGCGCCCTGCACAGGCGGAGCTCTGCGGTGTGATTCCGTCGGTGTGCTGTCCATACGCTGGCCACTCAAGGGCATCCTGCCTCGTTGGAGATGTGCCTCCTCCTCCTCCTCTCTCCTATTAGGCACCCACGTGGAGTCAGTGACCTCATCATCCCCTCCCTCCTCATCACTGGAGCCAATCTGGCAATATGCTGCAGCTGCTGGAGCATGACTGCCAGATTGGTGTCCTTCTTGAGCATCCCCTCTCTCTGCTCTCACGCTGCTGCCTTCCTCTAGCTGTGTATCATCATCAGATCCTTCCAAACGCTGGGCATCCTCCTGGAGCATGTACCCAACACTGTGCTCAAACAGTTCGGGGGACTCCTCAGGAGGAGGGCATGGTGGGTCTAGGGAAGGATTGACTAATGAAGATAATGATACCAGAGAAGAGGACGCTTTGGCAGCTGCTTTGCCAGTACCCTGAGCCTGGGTGAGAGAGGATGAGGAGGATGAGGTGGGCTTGGTCATCCACTCTACCAAGTCTTCGGCATGATGTGGCTCAACATGTCCAGCTGCCGAAAACAAGGACAAGCGTGTCCCATGGCCATGTGCTGATGACAATGCACCGCGTACACGACCAGCACTGTTGCCCCCAGACACAGAGCCTGCTTGCCCTCTTTTTTTGCCTCCTGACTGTCTGCCTCTCCTTGGTTGCCTTCCAGACATTTTAATGGATGGCCTGCAGGGAGATGGGAAAAACAGCAATAAGGGCTACCTTCAGGTGTATACTGTGCAGGAGGCTTAGCAACAATGACACTGACACTGTCCCCTGCCTATCCTTCTCTGTCCCTAAACACAAGGATTGAAAATATGGTTCAGCAAAATAGTTTTAGAACAGAATAGCACACTGACACTTTCCCTCACTGTCCTACTCTGTCCCTCCCTACAAACAAGATTTAGCACAGAATAGCACACTGATAATTTCTACGAGTGTCCTTCTCTGTCCCTAAACTCAAGGATTGAAAATATGGAACAGCAAAATTGGTTTAGGACAGAATAGCACACTGTCAGTTTCACTCACTGTACCTCTCTGTCCCTCAACTCAAGGATTGAAAATATGGAACAGCAAAATTGGTTTAGAACAGAATAGCACACTGTCAGTTTCACTCACTGTACCTCTCTGTCCCTCAACTCAAGGATTGAAAATATGGAACAGCAAATTTGGTTTAGAACAGAATAGCACACTGTCAGTTTCACTCACTGTACCTCTCTGTCCCTCAACTCAAGGATTGAAAATATGGAACAGCAAAATTGGTTTAGAACAGAATAGCACACTGTCAGTTTCACTCACTGTACCTCTCTGTCCCTCAACTCAAGGATTGAAAATATGGTTCAGCAAAATAGTTTTAGAACAGAATAGCACACTGACACTTTCCCTCACTGTACCTCTCTGTCCCTCAACTCAAGGATTGAAAATATGGAACAGCAAATTTGGTTTAGAACAGAATAGCACACTGTCAGTTTCACTCACTGTACGTCTCTGTCCCTCAACTCAAGGATTGAAAATATGGAACAGCAAATTTGGTTTAGAACAGAACAGCACACTGTCAGTTTCACTCACTGTACCTCTCTGTCCCTCAACTCAAGGATTGAAAATATGGTTCAGCAAAATAGTTTTAGAACAGAATAGCACACTGACACTTTCCCTCACTGTACCTCTCTGTCCCTCAACTCAAGGATTGAAAATATGGAACAGCAAATTTGGTTTAGAACAGAACAGCACACTGTCAGTTTCACTCACTGTACCTCTCTGCAAAATTGGTTTAGAAAAGAATAGCACACTGTCAGTTTCACTCACTGTACCTCTCTGTCCCTCAACTCAAGGATTGAAAATATGGAACAGCAAAATTGGTTTAGAACAGAATAGCACACTGTCAGTTTCACTCACTGTACCTCTCTGTCCCTCAACTCAAGGATTGAAAATATGGAACAGCAAATTTGGTTTAGAACAGAATAGCACACTGTCAGTTTCACTCACTGTACCTCTCTGTCCCTCAACTCAAGGATTGAAAATATGGAACAGCAAAATTGGTTTAGAACAGAATAGCACACTGTCAGTTTCACTCACTGTACCTCTCTGTCCCTCAACTCAAGGATTGAAAATATGGAACAGCAAAATTGGTTTAGAACAGAATAGCACACTGTCAGTTTCACTCACTGTACCTCTCTGTCCCTCAACTCAAGGATTGAAAATATGGAACAGCAAAATTGGTTTAGAACAGAATAGCACACTGTCAGTTTCACTCACTGTACCTCTCTGTCCCTCAACTCAAGGATTGAAAATATGGTTCAGCAAAATAGTTTTAGAACAGAATAGCACACTGACACTTTCCCTCACTGTACCTCTCTGTCCCTCAACTCAAGGATTGAAAATATGGAACAGCAAATTTGGTTTAGAACAGAATAGCACACTGTCAGTTTCAATCACTGTACCTCTCTGTCCCTCAACTCAAGGATTGAAAATATGGAACAGCAAATTTGGTTTAGAACAGAACAGCACACTGCCAGTTTCACTCACTGTACCTCTCTGTCCCTCAACTCAAGGATTGAAAATATGGTTCAGCAAAATAGTTTTAGAACAGAATAGCACACTGACACTTTCCCTCACTGTACCTCTCTGTCCCTCAACTCAAGGATTGAAAATATGGAACAGCAAATTTGGTTTAGAACAGAACAGCACACTGTCAGTTTCACTCACTGTACCTCTCTGCAAAATTGGTTTAGAAAAGAATAGCACACTGTCAGTTTCACTCACTGTACCTCTCTGTCCCTCAACTCAAGGATTGAAAATATGGAACAGCAAAATTGGTTTAGAACAGAATAGCACACTGTCAGTTTCACTCACTGTACCTCTCTGTCCCTCAACTCAAGGATTGAAAATATGGAACAGCAAATTTGGTTTAGAACAGAATAGCAAACTGTCAGTTTCACTCACTGTACCTCTCTGTCCCTCAACTCAAGGATTGAAAATATGGAACAGCAAAATTGGTTTAGAACAGAATAGCACACTGTCAGTTTCACTCACTGTACCTCTCTGTCCCTCAACTCAAGGATTGAAAATATGGTTCAGCAAAATCGTTTTAGAACAGAATAGCACACTGACACTTTCCCTCACTGTACCTCTCTGTCCCTCAACTCAAGGATTGAAAATATGGAACAGCAAATTTGGTTTAGAACAGAATAGCACACTGTCAGTTTCATTCACTGTACCTCTCTGTCCCTCAACTCAAGGATTGAAAATATGGAACAGCAAAATTGGTTTAGAACAGAATAGCACACTGTCAGTTTCACTCACTGTACCTCTCTGTCCCTCAACTCAAGGATTGAAAATATGGTTCAGCAAAATAGTTTTAGAACAGAATAGCACACTGACACTTTCCCTCACTGTACCTCTCTGTCCCTCAACTCAAGGATTGAAAATATGGAACAGCAAATTTGGTTTAGAACAGAACAGCACACTGTCAGTTTCACTCACTGTACCTCTCTGTCCCTCAACTCAAGGATTGAAAATATGGAACAGCAAAATTGGTTTAGAAAAGAATAGCACACTGTCAGTTTCACTCATTGTACCTCTCTGTCCCTCAACTCAAGGATTGAAAATATGGTTCAGCAAAATAGTTTTAGAACAGAATAGCACACTGACACTTTCCCTCACTGTACCTCTCTGTCCCTCAACTCAAGGATTGAAAATATGGAACAGCAAATTTGGTTTAGAACAGAATAGCACACTGTCAGTTTCACTCACTGTACCTCTCTGTCCCTCAACTCAAGGATTGAAAATATGGAACAGCAAATTTGGTTTAGAACAGAACAGCACACTGTCAGTTTCACTCACTGTACCTCTCTGTCCCTCAACTCAAGGATTGAAAATATGGTTCAGCAAAATAGTTTTAGAACAGAATAGCACACTGACACTTTCCCTCACTGTACCTCTCTGTCCCTCAACTCAAGGATTGAAAATATGGAACAGCAAATTTGGTTTAGAACAGAACAGCACACTGTCAGTTTCACTCACTGTACCTCTCTGCAAAATTGGTTTAGAAAAGAATAGCACACTGTCAGTTTCACTCACTGTACCTCTCTGTCCCTCAACTCAAGGATTGAAAATATGGAACAGCAAAATTGGTTTAGAACAGAATAGCACACTGTCAGTTTCACTCACTGTACCTCTCTGTCCCTCAACTCAAGGATTGAAAATATGGTTCAGCAAAATAGTTTTAGAACAGAATAGCACACTGACACTTTCCCTCACTGTCCTACTCTGTCCCTCCCTACAAACAAGATTTAGCACAGAATAGCACACTGATAATTTCTACGAGTGTCCTTCTCTGTCCCTAAACTCAAGGATTGAAAATATGGAACAGCAAAATTGGTTTAGAACAGAATAGCACACTGACACTTTCCCTCACTGTACCTCTCTGTCCCTACAAACAAGATTTAGCACAAAATAGCACACTGACACTTTCCCTCACTGTACCTCTCTGTCCCTAAACTCAAGGATTGAAAATATGGTTCAGCAAGATTGGTTTAGAACAGAATAGCACACTGACACTTTCCCTCACTGTACCTCTCTGTCCCTACAAACAAGGATTAGCACAGAATAGCACACTGTCACTGACACTCTCCCTACCTATCCTTATCTGTCCCTAAACACAAGGAATCCAGGATTATGTAAAGGAAAAATAATGACACTGTCCCTGCCTATGCTTCTCTTTCCCTATTCCGGAACACACTACACAAGGCCGCCACCCTGGCGGCCTTTTATAGTGTGGGGCGTGTACTAAACCCCCTCAGCAATAATTGGCCACAGGCATCCTGCCTGTGGCCAATCATTGCTCTCTTCGCTGCCGGCGCTGTGATTGGCCAAGCATGCGGGGTCACAGTGCATGCTTGGCCAATCACAGCGCCTGGATGACACTGCGATGGCGTAGTGCATTGTGGGCCGTTCGCGTCACTCGAATTTGGCGCAAGCGGCCCAAATCGTTCGATCTTCGTCGAACGATCGAACAGCCGATGTTCGAGTCGAACGTATGTTCGACTCGAACACGAAGCTCATCCCTACTGACAAGGCTGCAAATTACACTGATAAGGCTGCATTGATGGGCATTTAAATGTAAGTTTTTTTTTTCTTAAACTTCCCTCCTAAAAGTTTTTTCCTTAAAATTCCCTCCTAAACTTGGGGTGCGTGTTATACGCCGGCACGTGTTATACGCTGATAAATACGGTACATTAACAAGTTAAAGCTTATATATTTTAGTAATTGTGTTTAAATCTACTTTAAAGGAAACCTATAGGGAGAAAAATATGTAGGCTGCGATCACTGAAACTGACAATGGCTGGCAATGACTGACAATCTCTGAATTCACTACTTTTAGGCTGCACTCACACCTTTTGAATCGTGGGCATATTTGCCGCAATTTTGCCTGCGATTTAAAAGTGCCGAGGTGTGAATGACAAATTGCAGAACGCACATTTGAGATGCCATTCATTTGAATGGCACCTAAAATCATGGTGCGGTTCTGCCACGATTGTCGCGTGATAAATCACGCCACAATTCCAGCCACCCACATTGCGTGAAGCATGTTGCCCAAAAGTAGCTTCTGAACTTTTTTTGGGCAACACCCGATGTGGGTTGCCACGATTGCAGTGGGTGATTATCGTGGCAGAACCGCACTGTGATTTTAGGTGCCCATCTCAAATGTGCTTTCTGCAATTTGTCACTCACACCTCTGCGCTTTGAAATTGTGGGCAGAATCGTGGCAAATCTGCCAACGATTCAAAATCAAAATAGAGCTGCTGACCAGGAACAAGCATGCAAGTGCAGTCAGGGGATGCTGGTGACATCATTGGCCTAATATAGCCACATGGCCATAATTGTCACTGACATCCCCACCCCTTTGTTACATGTAGCTGTGGGGGCAAGGAATTCCATTGCCTCATCTGATTGGTATAGTAGCCTGCTGTCATGTGACAATAGAGTTCAACCTGAACCTTAGCTCAACCTTACTACTGACATACTGGGGTTGATTTACTAAAACTGGAAAGTGTAAAATCTGGTGTAGCTGTGCGTGGTCGCCAATTAGCTTCTAATTTCAGCTTGTTTAATTAATCTTTAGCAATAAAACCTGGAAGCTGATTGGTTTCCATGCAGAGCTGCACCAGATTTTGTACTCTCCAGTTTTAGTAAATCAACCCCACTGTATATATTTGCTCTGAGACAGAAATTTACAATTTAAAGTGATTTAATCAGGATAACAGCCTATCAACTCTAACATTTTCAAACAGAGAGTTTATCCAAGGCAGCCTCTGTGTTTTTCTTGTATTAAGCAGTTTCATTTAAAGTTACTAGAGGTACATGCACATACCTGCAGCAACCCCCAATCACATCTGCTATGATTAAATAGGTAAAGTTCCAGCACTTCTGGGTGGTGTCAAAACTCTCTCCCCCAAGACACACATTTCTATGATTTACTGCTTCCTTGGCTAATATGAATGTGTGTGTGAAGCAAGAGAGATGGTCAAGCTCCATTATTCCGTGTACACACGACCGTTTTTAATGACGAGAAAAATTACATTTTTTAAAATGGTCATTAAAAATGATCGTGTGTGGGCTTCAGAGCATTTTTCACCATGTGAAAAACGGGCATGAAAAAATTGGAACATGCATCAATTTTTCACGAAAAAAAATGCGCATGCTCAGAATCAAGTATGAGACATGAGCGCTCGTTCTGGTAAAACTAGCGTTCGTAATGGAGATAGCACATTCATCACGCTGTAACGGACTGAAAAGCACGAGGCTGAAAAGCGTGAATCGTCGCTCAACAAACTTTACTAACATGAAGGGTGGCGCAATCCGAATGGAACTTCACCTTTATAGTGCCGTCGTACATGTTGTACGTCACTGCGCTTTACTCGAACATTTTTTTCCACGATAGTGTGTAGGCAAGGCAGTCTTGAGAGGAAACATGAAAAATCACGTTGAGAAAAATGCAGTTTTTTTCAATGACATTAAAAAAGGTTGTGTGTACGCGGCATTACTGCAAAAAAGCACTGGAACTTTCCCAGGTAATGACCTGTATTTGGCCATAAATAGAGAGTTACTTTAGGTATAGGCAGGCAACTTTGGGTGCCTGCGCATTATACCTGCTTGTAGTCATCTTCTTTTCTTTTCTTTTTAACGTCAGTTAAGTATAAATATGAGCGAGCAGATGAAAAGAACAAACAAAATTCTACAGTCTGTAGACTGCAGGTGGAAATATATTACTTTGGAAGCCCTAGAGGGAGATTTGGGAATGTTTATCCACCTGCCCTCTGGAAGACTTAACCCCCTTCATGACCAGGCCATTTTTTGCTATGCAGCGCTGCGCTACTTTAACTGACAATGCTTTACCTAAACAAAATCTATTTAAAAAAAAATTCATGCAAATAGAGCTTTCTTATTTGATCAACTCGGTTTTTTATTTTTAATTATATAAAAAAAAAGGACCAACAATTATATATATATATATATATATATATATATATTCTTTTACTTTCTACTATAAAACATACCCATAAAAAATAAAAAAATAAAATCTTTTAATAACTTTTGGCCAAAATGTATTCTGCTGCATGTCTTTGGTAAAAAGAAAATGCCATAAGTGTGTATTGATAGGTCTGTGTAAGACCCCTTTCACACTGGGGCCCCCAAACGTTATCGGTAAGCGGCGCTCGTTTTAGCGGTGCTTTACGACTGTTTAAGCGGCACTTTTCGCCCGCTAGCAGGGCGCTTTTAACTTCCGCTAGCGGCCGAAGAAGGGGTTAAAAGTGTCCATGTTGCAGAGCTTCCGAAACGCTTGTCAGGCACTTTGGAAGCATTGGCCATTCATTTCAATGGGCAGGGCGTTTTGAGAGCACTTCCAAACCGCCCCAAAGATGCTGCTTGCAGGACTTTTCCTAACGTCCCGCAAGCACACCGCCCCAGTGTGCAAAGTCACACTGAAATTAATGGGAGGCAGTTCTCAGGTGTTTTACAGGCACTATTCCTAGCGATAAAACACCTGAAAACCGCCTCAGTGTGAAAGGGGTCTAAAAGTTATAGCTTCTACAAACTATGAAATATATTCTGGAATTTTTTTTTATTGTTTTTTTTTTATACTAGCAATGGCAGCGATCAGCAACTTATAACAGGATTTCGATACTGCAGCGGTCAATCTGACACTAAGTGAGGCTGGGGGGAACTAACTAACTGCCACTCATTGCTAATAATATGCACTGTCACTGTATTAATGACACTGGGCAGGAAGGAGTTAGCATCTAGGGTGATCAAGGAGTTAAATATGTGCCTAACATGTGTTTGTGTGTGTACTATGTGAGGCTGTTACTGGGGATCGAGTTGTTTTCATTGAAAAAACAACTAGTTCCCCTGTCACTGAACACACCTCTCTACTGTGTACACTGACAGAGCTGCATTCTGTGAGTCTCAGAGCCAATCGCCGGGTACCGGCGGTCAATCACTGGCTGCCACCCGGTAAATGGCATAACAGCATGTGCGTGCCCACCCCGATAATGCAGAATTGCGTATATACGTGATTCTGTGCAGAGCGGCCGTCCTGTGGCAGTAAAGTTACAATGGGCCGGTCGCTAAGTGGTTATACTTTTAAACACATACAGAAACATATAGTGAAGTGCCACTTCAGTACAGGGCACTTTCACCCCCTTCCTGCCAGGCCAATTTTCAGCTTTCAGCACTTTGAATGACAATTGCAACAGTCATACGATGCTGTACCGATATGACATTTTTATCATTTTTTTGAGACAGATAGAGCCTTCTAGTATCTAATCACCACTGTAAAAAAGCATGTAAAATCCGCGCTAACCGTGACTATGCTTAAAAATGACAGTGGTAGTTATTAAACAGTGAACTATTATATATATAAAAATAATAATAATCTATATGACAAAATGAATTGATAGGTGCTGCAAATAAAAATAGCTGGAATAACCGCTAAATAAATATGTGCAAAAACTAAAATATAAATGCGCAACCTTTAAAGGAAGCAATCACAGTGCTAATTAATTCATATATATACACACACACACGTGTAAAAAAACTGGAGCAAAGTCCTGTGCTAGAAAAATAATACAGTAATGTCCTGCGTGCAGGTGCCACTGGTGGAAAACACTTATGTAAAGCAGGAAGGATTATTATATATAAAAAGTTCCAATAGGATTAGTTCATAAGCCAAATGAACAGCCACCTCTGATGGTCTAAGTGTAGTAAAACTCTTCAAGACAGCTGTAGGCAGAAATCCACATCCAACTTGTTCAGGTAAAGAATGGAAGAAATAGCAGCTTACCGGATCAGATGGATCTCTGTCACGGAGATCTATGGGGGCTCAGACTCATGTAGTAATCCCACAGGCAATCAGCAAAGGAACACCGGAATCAGATGGTATCTCACTCTTCACTGATTCTTCCCAAGAGAAAACTCCCTCCAGGTGTCAGCTGGTGCAAAATTGCTCATACAGCGCGATAAATGTTTAAAATGAAAAAAGGAAAAAATAAAAACCTCATGGTGCAATACTTCTTTAAAAGTAGGATACCCTTTATTGATCCTGGATAAGAAATGACATCAAGTAGGTTTCAAAAAGTAAGCGGCAAGCTCAAATACGAAACAGTACTTCAGCTGCGGTCTGTACCGATCAGCTGTAGCGTAGTGACGTCACAATCGACAGCTCCACCTGACGCTGCGTTTCGTCGTAAGAGGCATCCACTGGGAAAGGAGGCTGAAGAGCAGACGTCACTTACCACGCTTATATATCAGCATGGAGAAATAACCCCGGAAGCCAGAAAGAAATCAATCCTCCGGCAATATGTTTGTCAGGTCACCTGTGGCCAGATGACAGATGCACACCGTAGGGGGTCAGGAGTGCACCACAAGGTAGTGAACCCTATGGCTGACTGCTGCGGATAGGAAACTAGGTGGTTGTGGAAAGCGGGACCAGAGGAGCACAACCGGGATCCTACAGGAAACTAGAGCCGAGATTCCCCAGGGTGCGGAGTCTAAGACCCAGCAGGTATTCTCCAGAGCCTCTAGTGGTGAGGATGTTATGCTGCAGCTAGGTCCAGGTCGCGACCCCTAGAGTCTCCTAGCTCACGCCTCGTAGGGAAGGAGGAAAGAGGGGAAGCAGCAGCTCAGGATACAAGAATAGCGAAGGACAAGCCGAAGGTCAAGGGTCACAAGCAGACAAGGATAAACGAAGGACAAGCCGAAGGTCAAGGGACACAAGCAGACAGGGATAGTCAGGAACAAGCCAATATCGTAACAGAGAGACAGACGTAGCACACGGCAGGCAGGAACCCAAACACACAATGCTTAACAAACACGTTGATCAGCAAAGCAGGCTTGCAGTGCACAGGTTAATATAGTGTTCTGTGATAGGGCCTGGGGTGGAGTCAGGCTGGGCGGAGATTATAAAGGAAGCCAGGTGAAGGGGTCTGGCCTCTAAGATGAACACATGAGGAGGAAAGGTAAGATGGCAGACAGACATTAGTGCATATCCATGACAATGTTTTCCTTTTTTTATATATGTTTTTTTTATATTTGTCATTTTAAATGTCAATTTTCTATATATATCCTTTTTTATATATGTAGCGGCCTCACCCTCTCTCTCTTTTTTAACGGTTACTTTGGCTTCGGTCTAGGGGTACCTTGAAGGGGAGAGCGAGGTGCGCCACGGCCCATGTCCTCTAGATTACAGCATGTAGAGGTGAAGGCCCGCATCAAATTACTTTCGGGCCTGTGTATACGTTCAGAGCCAAGTCTGTTCTGCTGATAACCCCCTTTGCTCCCAGTAATTGGAGTACCACACACTGAAAAGGTCCAACACGTATTTATTCCATAACGGCAAACAAATAGTCCTTTGCGAGCAGACAGTTTGAGACCCATAGAACAGTTCAGTATTGGTGGGGAGTAGATCAAGGCACAATCCTCAAAGAAACTAAACAGTTGAGGCTTCACCAACGGTTGCTAAGCACAGTGGCTGTTAAATGGAATTTTTAGTTGCAGAGTCTCTTCCAGCGACTCTAGTGAACAGGAACTGGAGTTACCTTTGCTACGTTGCAGCCCCTGTCAGGGGGAAGACATCCCTCCAAGGGAGTTACCAGAGGCCCCGCCGTCACCGGATTAATGCTGTACCGGGCTATTCGGAAGGGTTACACTCCCCGCCGGCCTCCTCGCCTCAGATACGGGTCCCAACACCTTAGGGCCCCTCGGACTCCTCCACCCTCGCGGAACCCAGTCGAAGTTACTGGGTCCCAGGCCTTGGCCGTAGTACCTCACCCCAGGCTTAAGGTGCCTGGGATGGACTCCATCCCTCGCTCCGGCCAGGTCAAGGGCACCTGGGCCCGGAACTCCGGAACGCCGGCACCCAGGCTGAAGGTGCCTGGGCGCGGCCGCGTCCTCCAACTCTGAACCCCGAGGTCAGGGCGTCCGCCCCTTTTATCTCCTCTCCCTTTCCGTCACAGCGGGTTCCCCGCCCTGCTGTATCGGCGCCAGGGAAGGACAAAAAGGTACAGTCTTGCGGTGCAGGTTCAACTCCGACCCAGGGCGACAACGCCACCTGCAGGCCACAGGGAACCTTGCATCACCAGAGTCCTCCAAGAACCACAAAAGGGATTCTCAGATTCCCTAACAATTAGTACATCTGGGTTAAATAACCCAGATGCTTCCCCCCAAATTTAAATACCCGCTACATATATATGCTTATTTTCCGTGTCAATTTTTATATATTTGTTTTAATGAGATGGGTAAATATTTTCCGGCAGCTTGCCTGCTGATTATGGGCGCTGAACATAATACTCATACACGGGTTGCCGGAGGATTGATTTCTTTCTGGCTTCCGGGGTTATTTCTACTTGCTGATATATAAGCGTGGTAAGTGACGTCCGCTCTTCAGCCTCCTTTCCCAGTGGACGCCTCTTACGACGAAACGCAGCGTCGGGTGGAGCTGTCGATCGTGACGTCACTACGCTACAGCTGATCGGTATAGACCGCAGCTGAAGTACTGTTTCGTTTTTGAGCTTGCCGCTTACGTTTTGAAACCTACTTGATGTCCTTTCTTACCCAGGATCAATAAAGGGTATCCTACTTTTAAAAATGTATTGCACCATGAGGTTTTAATTTTTTTCCTTTTTTCATTTTAAACATTTATCACGCTGTATGAGCAATTTTGCACCAGCTGACACCTAGAGGGAGTTTTCTCTTGGGAAGAATCGGTGAAGAGTGAGATACCATCTGATTCCGATGTTCCTTTGCTGATTGCCTGTGGGATTACTACATGAGTCTGAGCCCCCATAGATCTCCGTGACAGAGATCCATCTGATCCGGTAAGCTGCTATTTCTTCCATTCTTTACCTGAACAAGTTGGATGTGGATTTCTGCCTACAGCTGTCTTGAAGAGTTTTACTACACTAATGCCGCGTACACACGACCGCTTTTCTCGACGAGAAAAACTGCATTTTTTCATTTCGCCGAGAAAAACAAATGTCTGTGGGCTTTATGTCGTTTTTCTCGTCGAGAAAAACGGCATAAAAAACGACAAGAAAAATTAGAACATGTTCTAAATTTTCTCGTCGTTTTTTCCAGCATTTTTTTCCGCGGCAGTTTTCCCATAGGGAAACACTGCCGCGGAGCCCACAGACGGTCGTTTTTCTCGTCAAGAGAAAAAATGACGGGAAAAACGACTGTATGTAGGGAACCAAGCGGTTCCCTCGTTTTTCCTGTCATTATTCACGGCGGTTTTTTAACCGCCGTGAATAATGATCGTGTGTACGCGGCATTAGACCATCAGAGGTGGTTGTTCGTTTGGCTTATGAACTAATCCTATTGGAACTTTTTATATATAATAATCCTTCCTGTTTTACATAAGTGTTTTACACCAGTGGCACCTGCACACAGGACATAATTATTTTTCTAGCACAGGACTTTGCTCCAGTTTTTTTACACGTGTGTGTGTATATATATGAATTCATTAGCACTGTGATTGCTTCCTTTAAAGGTTGCACATTTATATTTTACTTTTTGCACACATTTAATCACAACTATTTATTTTTTATTTTTTTGCTAAACAAATGAAAAAAGACTGAACATTTTGAAAAAAAAAAAGGTTTTCTTAGTTACTGTTACGACATTTTGTTCATAAGTAATGTTTCTCCTTCACTGATGGACACTGATAAGGAGGCACTAATATGCAGCACTGGTGGGCACTAATAGGTGGCACTAATTAGCAGCACTGATGGGCACAGATAGGTGGCCCTGATGGGCACTGGCAGGTGGCACTGATGGGCAGCTTTTATGGGTACTGATAGGCGGCACTGATTGGCATGGATAAGCGGCACTGATTGGCACTGATAGGCAGCAATGATAAGGAGGCACTGACAGGCATCACTGATGGGCACTGAATGGTAGCACTGATGGACACTGATTGGCATCACTGATGGCCACTAATTGGCACCACTGGTGGGCACTGATTGGCATTACTGGTGGGCACATGTGGGCATCACTGGTGGGCACTGACATGGATCGCTGATGGGGCTGCACTGATAATCAATACACTGATTATCAGTGCAGACCCCCCGTCAGGAGAGCCGCTTATCTCCTCTACTTACGTGCTGTCAGTGAGAGTAGAGGAGTGCCAATAACTGGCACTTCCTATTTACACTGTGATCAGCTGTGATTGGACACAGCTGATCACATGGTAAAGAGCCTACGACATAGACCAAGATCGACATACCGCACCACTGATCGCTGCGCTGCGCTCCCCAGGGGCACGGACAGGCAGCTTGCTCTGAAAAATGCCATATCATGTCCAGTCAGAACAATAAAACCCCACCCGGTCATTATTTTGTTATAGACCGGGTGGGAAGATGCTAAAACCAGCAGGTTTTAGGGGCACGTTACAACACTATTTATTTTTTTACTAGGCTGTGAATAACCTCTGCAATATTATCTCCTGGTATTTAAGTCTATTCACATTATACATACTGCTAAAACTCCCCCACTAATTTAGTTTATACAAAGTCATATGAATTTTCAACTCCGACATGACTAGTAAAAAATTAGGTAGTTAGTGCAGGGCATTCTTAATAAGAAGTGCAGTATGTTCTGTAAACTGAGCATCATGGGAGCACTTTTATTTTATATGTATTTTTCAAATATTTTGAGCAGGCAATGAAAACAAAATAAATGGTCAGATTATAAACATGAAAATAATAAAAGTGTGCAGAATACTATGATAAGCTAAAAAAAAATATTTCCAAAACTTGCATGTATGTAGCATGGACTTCCTTGTACCTACAGTAGAAGTATAATCATTAATATGATCATATACTTAGGATTTCCGGGCCTGTTGTTCTGTCAAAAGTTCCTGCGCAGTACACGCGGTTGGAGATTTTGATAAGTTGGAACTTTTGACAGAACACCGTAATGATTCTAGGCTTTCTAGCAGAAGTAAAGGCTTTATAAGCTTCAGGTTCAATACTGCCGATTGCTGCTGTATTATAGATAAGATGCAAAACACAAGTACAATCTATAAAGGGTAAATGTAAGAAATCTACCATATATCAGGTGTAGTGGGGTCTCCTTTAAGACTCTCAGGACTACCTTACCCAGAACCCCATTCGGCACCCAGGGTGCAATGTTGCCACCGCAGAGACTCATGGGTGGAGCAATATAAGGAAGGGGGAGGCTAAGTTGGGACACGAGACTTTGATGAACATGTCCTCCTGTGCGGATCTGCTGGTGTGCAAGGCCTGAAGCCTGGGGCCTTGCGCAGCTACCAAAGAGCCTTCCAGCCTACTGCGAGCCTGGGTGGCATCTGACTTTGTTATCCTCAACCTTTGTTGGATCGGAGACCCGACCGCTGCAGACGCTGTGTGTGGAGACACAGCAGGTGGAAGTCCCGGACTGGGATCGCGTCCGGAGGGGTGAGCGAGCACATGCTCAGTCCATATACTTTATACTGTTGCTAGGCCTACAGACTGCCGTGGCCCACCAGCTTGTATTTGAGACCCCACTAGAGATCCATAGCAGAACTGAGTTAAAGGGTCTCCAGTGAAGTGTTCCGTGTTGTTACTTGACCTGTGGATTACAAATTTGTTCCTGAATGTGCACCACCATTAAAGACTTGCATGCGAAGAAATCATCTCCTACAGACTGAGTTTTAGAGTCTGGGTCAGGCCTGACCAAGCGTTAGAGTTTAGTTGCTGCGTCACAGGGCGCTTAGTTAACGGCCGTTACATGTGGTATGCCATTACTGTATTTCACTAATGTGTAGTATGTTATTCGTTGCAGGGTTCTGCAAGAAGCACGTGTGATTTGTTATAACTGTTGATCTATTATACCAAGAGAGAGTAAACTCATTATTCTTTAATCGCTTTGCATTGGTGTCTGAATTTTACCATAGAGTATAAGAGATATTACCCTAGACTAACTGTGCCAGAGTGGGTCGAGTGAATTGCCGGGGGTTGGCGGTGTTGTGTGCAGAGCCCGAGACCAAATTCAGCGGCTCTCTTAGTTGGGGGTGCGCTACACATGGGGGTTCTCGTCCGGGATCCTGATACAGCAGGTGAACACGCCAGAGGTACCGGCATGGACCCGCTAACAGTAAAAGCGTCGTGCGAACCATCTAGAGCAGAGCCAAACAAGTCGGTAGTCATCAACCTCCCGGTGGAGGAGTGGTCAACAGAGACAGTAGAGCAGCTAATGATGTCCGTGTCCCCAGATCATACACCGTGGGTGACGGAGATAAAGTCAGACCAAGATATCTCGTATCAGTATGCACTAGTGGAGTACTGGGGTGGGATGCCAGAGACTTTCAAGCGCAACTGTGTGCGGACGCCAGACAACAAAACCTATAGGTTGGCGCACGCAATGACTATAAAGAAGGAGCCATCACCAACGGGATCACAGCAAGGGGCAACCCGTGTCTCACCTGAAAGAAGAGACAGGGCGACGTCTCCGGCGGCACCTGCACCTGTCACTGCCATATCACCAGAACTGATAAATGCTATAGGGGATCTGCTAACAAAATGTCAGAAGACAAGCACGGTACATGTAGAGACTAGCTACCGGAGATTAAAGACATTCTCAGGGAAGCTCCCTGTCCCTGCAGGGGAGGAAGATTTTGATACTTGGGTGGAGCAGGCATTACAAGCAGTAGAGGCATGGGAGGTGCCTGAAGCGCAGAAGAGGCAACGAGTGATAGAGAGCCTGAAAGGCGCAGCTGCAGAAGCAGTAAAAAGCTTCCGGTTTGGGAATACAGATTGCACGGTTTAAGACTGCCTAGCCATGCTACAAGAGGAGTTCGGTCAGTTAGAAAAGGTGACAGAGATGATCAACCAATTCGAACATACTTTCCAACAGCCGAATGAGAAGCTTTCAGAGTATGTCAGAAGACTAAACAGGTTGCCGTGGAAAATTGTATTGAAGAAGGGAATGATGCCTAAAGATACAGATGCGGCAAGAATGAAGCAAGTCCTGAAGGGAGCATTGCGCTCGGATCCAGTCTGGCTTCACCTGAAAACCTCGGGAGGAGGAACGTCACTGACCTACTCTGACTTGATAAAAATCATCAGAGATGAGGAGGCACTACAACAGGACCAGCAAATGATTAAGACAAATGCCGCCCCTGCACCAGTGATAGTCAACTCAGTGATGACCCCTGAAAGAGACTCAGAAGTAGACACTTTAAAATCACAAATGTCTAAGGTGTTAGAGATGCTGACCTCTCTGATAGCAAAAGATCCAGAGGGTCCCGAGAGAGAAGTACCAAGGAAGGAACTATTCCCAATTGCCTCAGCACCCGCATCTCTACAAGAATGGGGAGATATAGTCTGTTTTAACTGTGGGGGAATTGGCCATATTGCAGCTGTGTGTTCCAGCCCCAAAAAGAAGAAAATAGGCAACCGCAAACCGGCGGGAAACTTCAGAGGGCCCCGGTAAAGGAGTCAACCGGGTGCCCATCATCTTCAGTGAGCTCCAAACTGAATGAGAAGCTAAAGAAGAGAAAAGACAAAACCCCTCAGAGGAAACACAGTATCCCTCAGCAGGGATACACCCCAAAGAGAGAGGGCAAGACCCCTCAGCAGAGGCACAGCCTTCCCCAAAAGGGATGTACACCTAAGAAAGACAATAACATCCCTCAACGGGTCTGTACACCCATTAAAAGGAGGGAAATCAATGCATATCAGGCCCAAGAAAGACTAAAGTCCAAAGGGAGTTGGACGAAAGAAAGTCCGAAGGGCAAGGATCAGAAGAAGGTGGCCTCTGCCAGGCCATATCCAGAGAAGCTGGTAGGCCCATCTCCTATAGTACCCATTCAAGTGGAGGGAGTCTACACAAGAGCCATCTTGGATACTGGAGCACAAGTGACCCTGCTATACAGGGATTTCTATGATAAACACTTAAGTCATCTACCCATCCAAAAGATAGAAGAGCTGGAAATATGGGGAATCGGCACCCAGAGTTTCCCTTATGATGGCTACCTGCCCATCAAGATGACCTTTGACCCATCCGTGGCTGGAAAGGCTGAAGTGTTCGACACCCTGGCAGTTGTGTGCCCTCGGCCGCCTGGAGCCAACAAGAGTTCCCTTATAATAGGGACAAATACGGATCTGGTCCGGAGACTCCTGACCCCTCTAGTACAAGGGAAGGACCCTGCAGTCACCAAAATCCATCCCATGCTGAAGACGGACTACCAACGACTGGTCTTGGAACAGAAGACCCCTGGAGAGAGGATAGGGAAGGTGTGGAAACTTGGAAGAAAAGGGGTAGTGTTGCAGCCCGGCGAAGTAACCTGTCTAAGAGCCACTGTGAAGCTTACTTGGGAACAACCTGGACCCTTTGTCATGCTGGAGCCCGACCCAAGGGAAGAACACTCGGGTTTGGAAGTGATCCCAGAAGTGGTTCCGCTGAAGGCCCATTGTAGAGTTCCGGTGAGTGTCAGGAACACTACAGGTGGTCCCATGGAGATCCCCGCCAGAATGCTGCTGGGCCAGGTGAGCCCTGCTGCCCCGGTTGCCCTGTCAGAAGTCAAGGGGATGGGTGAAGGAAGAGATGTTTGGGAGAAGCTCTCTATGGAGAACCCAAATCTATCCAGGGCTTGGAAGGAGAGAGCCAAGGCCCAGTTGACCAGATGGGAGAAGATCTCCTCCAAAGATGAGTTCGATGTGGGGTGTGCAAGGAGTGCCACCCATCGAATCCGCCTCCAGGAAGACAAGCCCTTCAGAGAAAGGGTCAGGCGGGTCCCACTAGCAGATCTGGAGGATCTGAGGGAACAACTCGCAGAACTCAAGAGGACTGGTGTGATCCGGGAGTCTAGAAGCCCCTATGCCTCCCCGATAGTGGTGGTCAGGAAGAAGAATGGGTCGTTGAGGCTATGTATAGACTACAGGACTCTCAACAGGAGAACCATCCCTGACCAGTACACCACTCCCAGGATAGAGGATGCCCCGCAGAGTTTGTCTGGAGCAAAATGGTTCAGCGTTATGGATCTCAAAAGTGGGTACTACCAGATCCCTATGCATCCAGAAGACAAGGAGAAGACAGCTTTCATAACCCCAGTGGGGTTCTTTGAATTTGACCGAATGCCTCAGGGACTGTCTGGAGCTCCCGCCACCTTCCAACGTCTCATGGAGAAGACTGTAGGAGACATGAACCTTATCGAAGTCCTTTTGTTCCTGGACGATGTCATTGTCTTTGGGAGAACCTTGGAGGAACACGAGGAGAGGCTTGAGAAGGTATTGAGAAGACTCAGTGAGGAGGGGCTCAAGCTTTCGCCCGAGAAGTGTCAGTTCTACCAGTCTTCCGTTAACTATCTGGGACACATAGTGTCTGAAGAAGGGGTGGCCACAGACCCCAAGAAGTTGGAGGCAGTTACCTCCTGGCCACGGCCCACTACAGTAACAGAGCTCAGATCCTTCTTGGGGTTCTGCTCCTATTATAGGAGGTTTGTAGAGGGATTTGCCCGAATCGCCAGACCGCTGAATGAACTACTCAAGACCGAAGGGGAAGAGGACGACTCAGGGCCCAGGAAGCCGGGAGAGTCAGTCAAAGATCAGTGGAACCAGAAGTGTGAAGAGGCCTTCCAGGCGTTGAAGAAGAGCCTAACCACTGCCCCAGTCTTGGCCTACGCAGACCCAACAAGACCCTATGAACTACACGTAGATGCCAGTCATGACGGTCTGGGAGGAGTGCTTTACCAAGAGCATGAAGGGCAACTGCGGCCCGTTGCCTACGTGAGCAGGAGCCTGACCCCCTCTGAGAAGAACTACCCCACTCACAAGTTGGAGTTCCTGGCCCTTAAGTGGGCGGTAGTTGACAAGCTTAAAGACTACCTGTATGGGGCAGAGTTCACTGTGAAGACAGACAACAACCCCCTTACTTACCTCTTCACCACAGCAAAGCTGGATGCCACTGGACACAGATGGCTGGCCGCCCTGTCTGGGTTCAATTTCAGCCTGAAGTACAGGCCAGGGGCTGGAAATCGAGATGCGGACGCCCTGTCTAGGAGATCTCATGCCCACACCAGTGAGACAGAAGACTGGACCCAAGTGGCACCTGACTGGGTGCGGGCCCTTTGTCAAGGGGCTGACTTACAAACCAGAGGAGGCTCAAGGGCAGAAGAGATAGGAGTTACCATGGTAGGAGTTCCCAAACAATACTGTGGAGTAACTCAACTGGAAGAAGACAATCTGCCAAAACTGTCAAAGAAGGAGCTGAGAGGTGATCAACTGGAAGACCCTATGGGAAGATTGGTCCTGGAGGCCCTGGAGAATCAGGATCCAAATAGACTCCTGCGTCACCCCTCAAGGGAAGCTTGCCTATTGAGGAAGGAGTGGGACAGGTTGCAGGTACATCAGGGAGTGGTCTACCGAAGGGGCCCCTCTGATGACCTGGAAGATAAATGGCAATTGTTTCTTCCCGAGAAACACCGAGAGGCTGTCCTGGTCGCCCTACATGACAACCACGGCCACCTAGGTGCTGAAAGAACCTTTCAACTCATCAGAAGTAGGTTCTATTGGCCCTGCATGAGGGCTGAAGTAGAGGAGTACTGCCATTCATGTGCACGCTGCATCCAGCGGAAGACTTTACCCCATCAAGCTGCCCCAATGGGCCATCTACAAAGTCAAGGCCCGATGGATCTGGTATGCATTGATTTCCTCTGCCTCGAACCCGACCTGAGTGGACTAGGAAATGTTCTGGTGATAACCGATCATTTCACCCGGTATGCCCAAGCTTTCCCAACCAAAGACCAGAAGGCTTCCACGGTGGCCAAGGTACTTATGGAGAAGTATTTCGTCCACTATGGGCTACCGCAGCGACTCCATTCAGATCAAGGGAGGGACTTTGAGAGTCGGCTGATCCGGAAACTCTTGGATACTTTAGGGATCAAGAAAACCCGAACCACCCCTTACCATCCACAAGGAGATGCTCAGCCGGAGAGGTTTAACCGAACCCTGCTCAACATGTTGGGGACTCTGAATAGCGAGAAGAAACAACATTGGAGCAGACACATAGCAGCTATGGTACACGCTTACAACTGTACCACTAGTGATGCTACAGGCTACTCACCCTACCGGCTCATGTTTGGGAGAGAAGCAAGGTTACCCGTAGACCTGGCCTTTGGCACTTCCTTATACCATTCCTCAGCCACATCCCACAAAGGATATGTGGACAGACTCAGACACAGCTTGAAGTTAGCCTATGAACAGGCCCAAGCGGCCTCAGATCAAAGGGGAGCCCGCAACAAAAGGAACTTTGACCTGAAGATCCGGATCCAGGACCTACAGCCTGGGGACCGAGTACTGCTACGCAATCTGGAGGTCCCTGGAAAACACAAACTTGCAGACAGATGGAGACCTGAACCCTATGACATTTGTAAGAAGTTGCCAGGCCTACCTGTTTACACGTTGAAGCCAGAGGGGAAGGTAGGGTCACTGAAGACCTGGCATCGGAACCATCTGCTCCCACTTGCCGAAGCAGTCAGGATACCTCCAGTGAGGGACTCCCCTGAACCAGCCTCCATCCTGGATACTCCCAGGCCAAACACTCGGTCCCAGACCTCTCGAGCTGAAGATATCGAGGCCTCTGAACTAAGTGGAGATGAAGAAAAAGAGCTTGATTGGTTGTGGCCTTCCCCAACTCCAGGAGCTTCTGCTATAGATCTTCCAACCACTAAGGACACTATAGACAGTACACTGAATGCAGAAGCTACTGAGTTCATCCCATCTAGTCCTTTATCAGATCACTGGGAGGATGCCTGTGACACTTACTCAGAGGAGGACCCTAGAGACTCTATATATCTTCCAGCTCCTGAATAGTGATGAGCCGAACACCCCCGGGTTCGGTTCGCACCAGAACCCGCGAACGGACCGAAAGTTCGTACGAACATTAGAACCCTATTAAATACAATGGATGCGAACGTTCGAATTCTAAAGTGCTAATTATAACAACTATTATGCATGTTATTGTCCTAAAAAGGGTTTGGGAACCCGGGTTCTGCACCAGGGGACATGTATCAATGCAAAAAGAAGTTTTAAAAACGGTCGTTTTTCGGGAGCAGTCATTTTAATGATGCATAAAGTGAAAAAAAAAAAGTCAAATATTCCTTTAAATATCGTACCTGGGGGGTGTCTAAAGTATGCCTGTGAAGTGCCACGTGTTTCCCGTGTTTAGAACTGTCCCTGCACAAAATGACACTTCTAAAGGAAAAAAAAGCCATTTAAAACTGCTTGCGGCTTTAATGTAATGTCTGGTCCCGGTAATATGGATGAAAATCTTTAAGAAAAATGGCATAGCTACCCCATGACCCCCCCCCCCCCCTACCCCAGCCCATTACCAGCCCCTTTGGGTCTTGTATGGATATTAAGGGGAACCCCGCACATAAAATAAAAAAGGCCCTATATACTCTGAACAGCCGTATACAGGCGGTGCATACAAGACAGGGACTGTAGGTTTGTTCTTATGTAGAATCTGTTTGTAATTTTGAACAGGTACATTGTTTAAGTGTAGCTCCAGCCCAAAAATCTATTTTTAAACTTTTTGGAAAACATAGGTAAGGGTTATCACCCCTGTAACATTTGTTTTGCTGTCTGTGCCCCTGTTCAGAACATTTCACCTCACTTTCCGTCCCAATGACAACTGTTTTTGAAATGTGGTGTTTTTCTTGAAACAAGGATTGCTGATAAAGCATCAGTACAGAGGAGACACCTTTCTCCCATATTAATTCTTACAGGAGAGAATTTTCCTTCCTAGGGGTAGATTTCCTCTCACTTCCTGTTGTCTTCTTGCGTTTGCAAGTAGGAGTCATTTGTAAGTTGGATGTTTGAAAGTAGGGACCTGCCGTAGATACTCTGCAGAAATAGGCCCCTTAGTTGTTGGTGTTGGCACAACACTGTAAGCACTCACAGTTACTCTTGGTTGGTGCTGGAACGCCCTGCTGTCAACTATTATATCAGGAATTGTAATTACATATAATTGTTGAACAGTGGTAGTAAAAATTGGGCCTTTGATGGTGGTGCTGGTGCCACAACACTGTAAGCCCTGACAGTTACTCTTGGTGGGTGCAGCAATGGGCCCTGCTGTGAATTATTAGATCAAGAATTGTAATTGCATGCCCCTGTTGAACAGGGGCTGAAAAATTGGGCCTTTGGTGGTGGTGGTGTTGACACAACACTGTAAGCCCTCAGAGTTACTCTTGGTGGGTGCAGGAATGGGCCCTGCTGTGAATTATTAGATCAAGAATTGTAATTACATGCCCCTGTTGAACAGGGGCTGAAAAATTGGGCCTTAGGCACTGGTGGCACAACACTACAACCCCTCACAGATACTGTACTTGGAGCACAGCAATGAGCCCTGTTGCAAAGTATTGCTTCAAAAATTGTAATGACACGCCCCTGTTAAACAGGGGCTGAAAAATTGGGCCTTAGGCACTGGTGCCACAACACTCCAACCCCTCACAGATACTGTACTTGGAGCACAGCAATGAGCCCTATGGCAAATTATTGCTAAAAAAATTGTAATTACACGCCCCTGTAAAACAGGGGCTGAAAAATTGGGCCTTAGCCACTGGTGGCGGCACCCATAAACAAAAATGATCTTCCAAGCTATCATCATCAATCGTATCATTGAGGACTCGGAGGAGGAGGATAGCCAGTCAACATAACAGCACAGACACTCAGCATCAGCATCAGTCTTGAAGGGATGTGACATGTTAAAATCAATTAGTCTGTTATATCAGCATCAGGTGTGTGGTAGCTGGTGGTGATCCAAGACTGGTTCATCTTGATGAAAGTCAGTCGATCAACCGAGTCGGTGGACAGGCGCACCCTGTGATCCGTGACAAATCCTCCAGCAGCACTGAATGTGCGTTCCGAAAGAACGCTGGATGCAGGACAGGCCAGTAGCTCAATTGCATACTGTGCAAGCTCTGGCCAGTGATCCATCCTCAAGACCCAGTAAGCCAGAGGATTTTCGGTGGGGAAGGTGTCCAAGTCTGACCTTGCCCCTAGATATTCCTGCACCATGTTTATCAGACGCTGGCGATGGTTGCTGGAACCAATCATACTTTGGGGCTGCGGACTAAAGAATTGTCTGAACGCATCGGTCAGACGGCCACCTTCCCCACCGCTCCTTCTTTGACTGGCCGAAGCCTCAGCAACTCGTTGTCCTGGACCAGGAGTTTGTAACCTCCCAGTCTCTGGGAACGCGTTGCACAGACCTTTCTGCAAGGCCTCCCGGAGTTGTCTCATCCTCTGCTCCCTCTGCGACGGTAACATAAGGTCCGCAACCTTACCCTTGTACCGTGGATCAAGGAGAGTGGCCAGCCAGTAATGGTCCCTCTCCTTGATCCGAAGAATACGAGGATCCTTCCGCAGACTTTGCAGGATCAGGGAGGCCATGCAGCGTAGGTTTGCTGAGGCATTCGCTCCGGAGTCCTCTGGGTCACTAAGGACGACATGATCCGCAGTCACCTCCTCCCAGCCACGTACAAGTCCACTGGTTTCTTGGGACTGTAAATCATCCCTAAAAGACTGCTGCTGATGATGCAGAGTGCCAGCCTCCTCCTCCATGCTGACACAATCCTCCTCCTCCTCCTCTTCCTCTTCCTGTGCGATGGGTGGGACAGAAGGAACACTGTCTGGGTAAAGGGGGCCTTGAGAGGCAAGGAAGTCCTCCTCTTCCTGCCTCTGTTCTGCCTCAAGTGCCCTGTCCATTATTCCACGCAGCGTGTGCTCCAACAGGTGGACAAGAGGTACAGTGTCACTGATGCATGCACTGTCACTGCTCACCATCCTCGTGGCCTCCTCAAATGGTGCCAGGACAGTGCATGCATCCCTGATCATGCCCCACTGGCGTGGAAAAAAAAAAACAAGCTCCCCTGACCCTGTCCTGGTGCCGTAGTCGCACAGGTACTCATTGATGGCCCTCTGCTGCGTGTGCAGCCGCTGCAGCATGGCCAACGTTGAGTTCCACCTGGTGGGCATGTCACATATAAGGCGGTTCTTGGGCAGGTTCAACTCCTTTTGCAGCTCAGCCAGGCGAGCACTGGCATTATAAGATCTGCGGAAATGCACACAGACTTTCCTGGCCTGCCTCAGGACATCCTGTAAGCCCGGGTACCTGCCCAAGAACCGCTGCACCACCAGGTTAAGGACGTGAGCCACACAGGGCACATGGGTCAGTTGTCCCTGTCGGAGGGCGGAGAGGAGGTTGGTGCCATTGTCGCAAACCACCATTCCTGGCTTAAGCTGGCGTGGCGTCAACCACCTCTCGGCCTGGCCCTGCAGAGCAGACAGGACCTCTGCCCCAGTGTGGCTTCTGTCCCCCAAACACACCAGCGCAAGCACGGCATGGCATCTTTTTGCCTGCGTACTTGCGTAGCCCCGTGAACGGCTACGGAGCACCGCTGGTTCATAGGACAAACCACAGGAAGAGGCCATGGAGGAAGAAGAAGAGGAGGGGGTGGAGGAGAGAGGTGTGTCACAACCAGTAGTAGCATTTTGGAGGCGTGGCGGTGGGACAACCTCCAACACTACTGCACCTTGTCCTGCATCCTTCCCAGCTGCCAAAAGAGTGACCCAATGGGCCGTGAAAGAAAGGTAACGTCCCTGTCCTTGCCTGCTGGACCATGAGTCAGCGGTAATATGCACCTTACCGCTGACCGCCCTGTCCAGCGAGGCCAAGACATTGCCTTCCACATGCCGGTAGAGAGCCGGAATAGCCTTCCGTGAGAAAAAGTGGCGTTTGGGAACCTGCCACTGAGGAACCGCACATTGCACAAACTCACGGAAGGGGGCCGAGTCTACCAACTGAAAAGGCAGCAGTTGAAGCGCTAGCAATTTAGCCAAGCTAGCATTCAACCGCTGGGCATGTGGATGGCTGGGAGTGAACTTCTTTCGACGGTCCAGCAGCTGGGGCAGGGAAATTTGCCTGCTAGAATCGGACGTCGGTGTACTGCTAGCAGAGTGGCCGCAAGTACTTGGCTGTGACACACCTAATTCTACACCTTCATTCCTCTCAGTGCATGTTTCAGAGAGGACTGAAGTTATAGTGGGGTTGGAAATCCCAGCTGATGCGGTGCAAGGAGAGGTCCGCTTTGTTCTTTGGTGTGGGTCTTTGAGGTAGGCTTGCCAACGAGCTGCATGGCAGGTCAACATATGTCTGGTCAGGCATGTGGTACCCAAGCGGCTGATGTTTTGGCCACGCGATATACGCTTGAGACATATGTTGCAAACAGCAGCTGTGCGATCTGATGCACTAGCCTCAAAAAAGGCCCACACCAAGGAACTTTTTGAATGACGGGCAGAGGCAGCGCCCTGCACAGGCGGAGCTCTGCGGTGTGATTCCGTCGGTGTACTGCCCTTACGCTGGCCACCAAAGGGCATCCTGTCTCGTTGGAGATGTGCCTCCTCCTCATCCTCCTCCTCCTCCTCTCTCCTATTAGGCACCCACGTGGAGTCAGTGACCTCATCATCCCCTCCCTCCTCATCACTGGAGCCAATCTGGCAGTATGCTGCAGCTGCTGGAACATGACTGCCAGATTGGTGTCCTTCTTGAGCATCCCCTCTGTCTGCTCTCACCCTACTGCCTTCCTGGAGCTGGGTTTCATCATCAGACCCTTCGAAACGCTGGGCATCCTCCTGGAGCATGTACCCAACACTGTGCTCAAACAGTTCGGGGGACTCCTCAGGAGGAGGACATGGTGGGTCTAGGGAAGGAGTGACTGATGATGAGTCTGACATTGATACCAGGGAAGAGGACGCTTTGGCAGCTGCTTTGCCAGTACCCTGAGCCTGGGTGAGAGAGGATGAGGAGGAGGAGGAGGGCTTGGTCATCCACTCTACCAAGTCTTCGGCATGATGTGGCTCAACATGTCCAGCTGCGGAAAAGAAGGACAAGCGTGTCCCATGGCCATGTGCTGATGACAATGCACCGCGTCCACGACCAGCACTGTTGCCCCCAGACACAGAGCCTGCTTGCCCTCTTTTATTGCCTCCTGACTGTCTGCCTCTCCTTGTTTGCCTTCCAGACATTCTAATAGATGGCCTGCAGGGAGATGGGAAAAAAGCAATAAGGGCTACCTTCAGGTGTCCTTCTCTGTCCCTTGAAACAAGGACTTGCACAGTGAAAGAAACTGACACTCTCCCTACCTACAGTTTTCTGTCCCTAGAAAAAATGTTTTTTTTAAGCACAATATAGCACAAGGAGAATTCACTCACTGTCCTTCCAGGTCCCTAGAAACAAGAACTTGCACAGTGAAAGAAACTGACACTCTCCCTACCTACAGTTTTCTGTCCCTAGAAAAAATGTTTTTTTTAAGCACAATATAGCACAAGGAGAATTCACTCACTGTCCTTCCAGGTCCCTAGAAACAAGGACTTGCACAGTGAAAGAAACTGACACTCTCCCTACCTACAGTTTTCTGTCCCTAGAAAAAATGTTTTTTTTAAGCACAATATAGCACAAGGAGAATTCACTCACTGTCCTTCCAGGTCCCTAGAAACAAGGACTTGCACAGTGAAAGAAACTGACACTCTCCCTACCTACAGTTTTCTGTCCCTAGAAAAAATGTTTTTTTTAAGCACAATATAGCACAAGGAGAATTCACTCACTGTCCTTCCAGGTCCCTAGAAACAAGGACTTGCACAGTGAAAAGAAACTGACACTCTCCCTACCTACAGTTTTCTGTCCCTAGAAAAAATGTTTTTTTTAAGCACAATATAGCACAAGGAGAATTCACTCACTGTCCTTCCAGGTCCCTAGAAACAAGGACTTGCACAGTGAAAGAAACTGACACTCTCCCTACCTACAGTTTTCTGTCCCTAGAAAAAATGTTTTTTTTAAGCACAATATAGCACAAGGAGAATTCACTCACTGTCCTTCCAGGTCCCTAGAAACAAGGACTTGCACAGTGAAAGAAACTGACACTCTCCCTACCTACAGTTTTCTGTCCCTAGAAAAAATGTTTGTTTTAAGCACAATATAGCACAAGGAGAATTCACTCACTGTCCTTCCAGGTCCCTAGAAACAAGGACTTGCACAGTGAAAGAAACTGACACTCTCCCTACCTACAGTTTTCTGTCCCTAGAAAAAATGTTTTTTTTAAGCACAATATAGCACAAGGAGAATTCACTCACTGTCCTTCCAGGTCCCTAGAAACAAAGACTTACACAGTGAAAGAAACTGACACTCTCCCTACCTACAGTTTTCTGTCCCTAGAAAAAATGTTTTTTTTAAGCACAATATAGCACAAGGAGAATTCACTCACTGTCCTTCCAGGTCCCTAGAAACAAGGACTTGCACAGTGAAAGAAACTGACACTCTCCCTACCTACAGTTTTCTGTCCCTAGAAAAAATGTTTTTTTTAAGCACAATATAGCACAAGGAGAATTCACTCACTGTCCTTCCAGGTCCCTAGAAACAAGGACTTGCACAGTGAAAGAAACTGACACTCTCCCTACCTACAGTTTTCTGTCCCTAGAAAAAATGTTTTTTTTAAGCACACTATAGCACAAGGAGAATTCACTCACTGTCCTTCCCAGTCCCTAGAAACAAGGACTTGCACAGTGAAAGAAACTGACACTCTCCCTACCTACAGTTTTCTGTCCCTAGAAAAAATGTTTTTTTAAGCACAATATAGCACAAGGAGAATTCACTCACTGTCCTTCCAGGTCCCTGGAAACAAGGACTTGCACAGTAAAAGAAACTGACACTCTCCCTACCTACAGTTTTCTGTCCCTAGAAAAAATGTTTTTTTTAAGCACAATATAGCACAAGGAGAATTCACTCACTGTCCTTCCAGGTCCCTAGAAACAAAGACTTACACAGTGAAAGAAACTGACACTCTCCCTACCTACAGTTTTCTGTCCCTAGAAAAAATGTTTTTTTTAAGCACAATATAGCACAAGGAGAATTCACTCACTGTCCTTCCAGGTCCCTAGAAACAAGGACTTGCACAGTGAAAGAAACTGACACTCTCCCTACCTACAGTTTTCTGTCCCTAGAAAAAATGTTTTTTTTAAGCACAATATAGCACAAGGAGAATTCACTCACTGTCCTTCCAGGTCCCTAGAAACAAGGACTTGCACAGTGAAAGAAACTGACACTCTCCCTACCTACAGTTTTCTGTCCCTAGAAAAAATGTTTTTTTTAAGCACACTATAGCACAAGGAGAATTCACTCACTGTCCTTCCCAGTCCCTAGAAACAAGGACTTGCACAGTGAAAGAAACTGACACTCTCCCTACCTACAGTTTTCTGTCCCTAGAAAAAATGTTTTTTTTAAGCACAATATAGCACAAGGAGAATTCACTCACTGTCCTTCCAGGTAACGTCCCTGTCCATGCCTGCTGGACCATGAGTCAGCGGTAATATGCACCTTACCGCTGACCGCCCTGTCCAGCGAGGCCAAGACATTGCCTTCCACATGCCGGTAGAGAGCCGGAATAGCCTTCCGTGAGAAAAAGTGGCGTTTGGGAACCTGCCACTGAGGAACCGCACATTGCACAAACTCACGGAAGGGGGCCGAGTCTACCAACTGAAAAGGCAGCAGTTGAAGCGCTAGCAATTTAGCCAAGCTAGCATTCAACCGCTGGGCATGTGGATGGCTGGGAGTGAACTTCTTTCGACGGTCCAGCAGCTGGGGCAGGGAAATTTGCCTGCTAGAATCGGACGTCGGTGTACTGCTAGCAGAGTGGCCGCAAGTACTTGGCTGTGACACACCTAATTCTACACCTTCATTCCTCTCAGTGCATGTTTCAGAGAGGACTGAAGTTATAGTGGGGTTGGAAATCCCAGCTGATGCGGTGCAAGGAGAGGTCCGCTTTGTTCTTTGGTGTGGGTCTTTGAGGTAGGCTTGCCAACGAGCTGCATGGCAGGTCAACATATGTCTGGTCAGGCATGTGGTACCCAAGCGGCTGATGTTTTGGCCACGCGATATACGCTTGAGACATATGTTGCAAACAGCAGCTGTGCGATCTGATGCACTAGCCTCAAAAAAGGCCCACACCAAGGAACTTTTTGAATGACGGGCAGAGGCAGCGCCCTGCACAGGCGGAGCTCTGCGGTGTGATTCCGTCGGTGTACTGCCCTTACGCTGGCCACCAAAGGGCATCCTGTCTCGTTGGAGATGTGCCTCCTCCTCATCCTCCTCCTCCTCCTCTCTCCTATTAGGCACCCACGTGGAGTCAGTGACCTCATCATCCCCTCCCTCCTCATCACTGGAGCCAATCTGGCAGTATGCTGCAGCTGCTGGAACATGACTGCCAGATTGGTGTCCTTCTTGAGCATCCCCTCTGTCTGCTCTCACCCTACTGCCTTCCTGGAGCTGGGTTTCATCATCAGACCCTTCGAAACGCTGGGCATCCTCCTGGAGCATGTACCCAACACTGTGCTCAAACAGTTCGGGGGACTCCTCAGGAGGAGGACATGGTGGGTCTAGGGAAGGAGTGACTGATGATGAGTCTGACATTGATACCAGGGAAGAGGACGCTTTGGCAGCTGCTTTGCCAGTACCCTGAGCCTGGGTGAGAGAGGATGAGGAGGAGGAGGAGGGCTTGGTCATCCACTCTACCAAGTCTTCGGCATGATGTGGCTCAACATGTCCAGCTGCGGAAAAGAAGGACAAGCGTGTCCCATGGCCATGTGCTGATGACAATGCACCGCGTCCACGACCAGCACTGTTGCCCCCAGACACAGAGCCTGCTTGCCCTCTTTTATTGCCTCCTGACTGTCTGCCTCTCCTTGTTTGCCTTCCAGACATTCTAATAGATGGCCTGCAGGGAGATGGGAAAAAAGCAATAAGGGCTACCTTCAGGTGTCCTTCTCTGTCCCTTGAAACAAGGACTTGCACAGTGAAAGAAACTGACACTCTCCCTACCTACAGTTTTCTGTCCCTAGAAAAAATGTTTTTTTTAAGCACAATATAGCACAAGGAGAATTCACTCACTGTCCTTCCAGGTCCCTAGAAACAAGAACTTGCACAGTGAAAGAAACTGACACTCTCCCTACCTACAGTTTTCTGTCCCTAGAAAAAATGTTTTTTTTAAGCACAATATAGCACAAGGAGAATTCACTCACTGTCCTTCCAGGTCCCTAGAAACAAGGACTTGCACAGTGAAAGAAACTGACACTCTCCCTACCTACAGTTTTCTGTCCCTAGAAAAAATGTTTTTTTTAAGCACAATATAGCACAAGGAGAATTCACTCACTGTCCTTCCAGGTCCCTAGAAACAAGGACTTGCACAGTGAAAGAAACTGACACTCTCCCTACCTACAGTTTTCTGTCCCTAGAAAAAATGTTTTTTTTAAGCACAATATAGCACAAGGAGAATTCACTCACTGTCCTTCCAGGTCCCTAGAAACAAGGACTTGCACAGTGAAAGAAACTGACACTCTCCCTACCTACAGTTTTCTGTCCCTAGAAAAACTGTTTTTTTTAAGCACAATATAGCACAAGGAGAATTCACTCACTGTCCTTCCAGGTCCCTAGAAACAAGGACTTGCACAGTGAAAGAAACTGACACTCTCCCTACCTACAGTTTTCTGTCCCTAGAAAAAATGTTTTTTTTAAGCACAATATAGCACAAGGAGAATTCACTCACTGTCCTTCCAGGTCCCTAGAAACAAGGACTTGCACAGTGAAAGAAACTGACACTCTCCCTACCTACAGTTTTCTGTCCCTAGAAAAAATGTTTGTTTTAAGCACAATATAGCACAAGGAGAATTCACTCACTGTCCTTCCAGGTCCCTAGAAACAAGGACTTGCACAGTGAAAGAAACTGACACTCTCCCTACCTACAGTTTTCTGTCCCTAGAAAAAATGTTTTTTTTAAGCACAATATAGCACAAGGAGAATTCACTCACTGTCCTTCCAGGTCCCTAGAAACAAAGACTTACACAGTGAAAGAAACTGACACTCTCCCTACCTACAGTTTTCTGTCCCTAGAAAAAATGTTTTTTTTAAGCACAATATAGCACAAGGAGAATTCACTCACTGTCCTTCCAGGTCCCTAGAAACAAGGACTTGCACAGTGAAAGAAACTGACACTCTCCCTACCTACAGTTTTCTGTCCCTAGAAAAAATGTTTTTTTTAAGCACAATATAGCACAAGGAGAATTCACTCACTGTCCTTCCAGGTCCCTAGAAACAAGGACTTGCACAGTGAAAGAAACTGACACTCTCCCTACCTACAGTTTTCTGTCCCTAGAAAAAATGTTTTTTTTAAGCACACTATAGCACAAGGAGAATTCACTCACTGTCCTTCCCAGTCCCTAGAAACAAGGACTTGCACAGTGAAAGAAACTGACACTCTCCCTACCTACAGTTTTCTGTCCCTAGAAAAAATGTTTTTTTTAAGCACAATATAGCACAAGGAGAATTCACTCACTGTCCTTCCAGGTCCCTGGAAACAAGGACTTGCACAGTAAAAGAAACTGACACTCTCCCTACCTACAGTTTTCTGTCCCTAGAAAAAATGTTTTTTTTAAGCACAATATAGCACAAGGAGAATTCACTCACTGTCCTTCCAGGTCCCTAGAAACAAGGACTTACACAGTGAAAGAAACTGACACTCTCCCTACCTACAGTTTTCTGTCCCTAGAAAAAATGTTTTTTTTAAGCACAATATAGCACAAGGAGAATTCACTCACTGTCCTTCCGGGTCCCTGGAAACAAGGACTTGCACAGTGAAAGAAACTGACACTCTCCCTACCTACAGTTTTCTGTCCCTAGAAAAAATGTTTTTTTTAAGCACAATATAGCACAAGGAGAATTCACTCACTGTCCTTCCAGGTCCCTAGAAACAAGGACTTGCACAGTGAAAGAAACTGACACTCTCCCTACCTACAGTTTTCTGTCCCTAGAAAAAATGTTTTTTTTAAGCACAATATAGCACAAGGAGAATTCACTCACTGTCCTTCCAGGTCCCTAGAAACAAGGACTTGCACAGTGAAAGAAACTGACACTCTCCCTACCTACAGTTTTCTGTCCCTAGAAAAAATGTTTTTTTTAAGCACACTATAGCACAAGGAGAATTCACTCACTGTCCTTCCCAGTCCCTAGAAACAAGGACTTGCACAGTGAAAGAAACTGACACTCTCCCTACCTACAGTTTTCTGTCCCTAGAAAAAATGTTTTTTTTAAGCACAATATAGCACAAGGAGAATTCACTCACTGTCCTTCCAGGTCCCTAGAAACAAGGACTTGCACAGTGAAAGAAACTGACACTCTCCCTACCTACAGTTTTCTGTCCCTAGAAAAAATGTTTTTTTTAAGCACAATATAGCACAAGGAGAATTCACTCACTGTCCTTCCAGGTCCCTAGAAACAAGGACTTACACAGTGAAAGAAACTGACACTCTCCCTACCTACAGTTTTCTGTCCCTAGAAAAAATGTTTTTTTTAAGCACACTATAGCACAAGCACAAAACACACTGACACTCTCCCTACCTATCCTTCTCTTTCCCTAAACTAAAGGAATCCAGGTTAAGCAAGAAAGAAATAAAAGTCACTGTCCCTGCCTATGCTGCTCTATCCCTGCTCCGGAACACACTACACTAGGCCGCCGTGCTGGCGGCCTTTTATAGTGTGGGGCGTGTACTAAACACCCTCAGCAATAATTGGCCACAGGCATCCTGCCTGTGGCCAATCATTGCTCTCCCCGCTGCCGGCGCTGTGATTGGCCAAGCATGCGGGGTCACAGTGCATGCTTGGCCAATCACAGCGCCTGGATGACACTGCGATGGCGTAGTGCATTGTGGGCCGTTCGCGTCACTCGAATTTGGCACGAACGGCCCAAATCGTTCGATCTTCGTCGAACGATCGAACAGCCGATGTTCGAGTCGAACGTATGTTTGATTCGAACACGAAGCTCATCCCTACTCCTGAATCAGATGTTCCAGAGCCCGCCGTGTCCCTCGAGCCTGCTCCGGAAGAAGAACCTGTGGCACCAGAGCCAGAAACCCCAAGAGAAGCCCCAAAGGGCTCGAAGAGTCATAAGGCCTCCCAAAAAGTTGACCTACCCACAAATGGGGAAGAGCTCAGAAGATTCTGTGGTCACTGCCAGGAGGAGTGCAGAGAATCCGGATCCCTCCACTGTTCATTTGGTGGAGGGCAACCCCAACTCACTCTCTGGGACAGTTAGGCAGGCCACTCATGATAGTGTGACCTGTGGGCAAGGGAATTCAACCCCTCAGTTTTGGTGGGAATTCCCTATGCCAACATCATACGCGACTTTGTCTAGGGTTGTACGTAGTGTATGCTGAAAATTATCTTTGGGGACCAAAGAGTTTAAGTGGGGGGAGTGTGTAGCGGGGTCTCCTTTAAGACTCTCAGGACTACCTTACCCAGAACCCCATTCGGCACCCAGGGTGCAATGTTGCCACCGCAGAGACTCATGGGTGGAGCTATATAAGGAAGGGGGAGGCTAAGTTCGCTCTCTTTGGGACACGAGACTTCGATGAACAAGTCCTCCTGTGCGGATCTGCTGGTGTGCAAGGCCTGAAGCCTGGGGCCTTGCGCAGCAACAAAAGAGCCTTCCACCCTACTGCGAGCCTGGGTGGCATCTGACTTTGTTATCCTCAACCTTTGTTGGATCGGAGACCCGACCGCTGCAGACGCTGTGTGTGGAGACACAGCAGGTGGAAGTCCCGGACTGGGATCGCGTCCGGAGGGGTGAGCGAGCACATGCTCAGTCCATATACTTTATACTGTTGCTAAGCCTACAGACTGCCGTGGCCCACCAGCTTGTATTTGAGACCCCACTAGAGATCCATAGCAGAACTGTGTTAAAGGGTCTCCAGTGAAGTGTTCCGTGTTGTTACTTGACCTGTGGATTACAAATGTGTTCCTGAATGTGCACCACCATTAAAGACTTGCATGCGAAGAAATCATCTCCTACAGACTGAGTTTTAGAGTCTGGGTCAGGCCTGACCAAGCGTTAGAGTTTAGTTGCTGCGTCACAGGGTGCTTAGTTAACGGCCGTTACATGTGGTATGCCATTACTGTATTTCACTAATGTGTAGTATGTTATTCGCTGCAGGGCTCTGCAAGAAGCACGTGTGATTTGTTATAACTGTTGATCTATTATACCAAGAGAGAGTAAACTCCTTATTCTTTAATCGCTTTGCATTGGTGTCTGAATTTTACCATAGAGTATACGAGATATTACCCTAGACTAACTGTGCCAGAGTGGGTCGAGTGAATTGCCGGGGGTTGGCGGTGTTGTGTGCAGGGCCAAATTCAGCGGCTCTCTTAGTTGGGGGTGCGCTACACAGGTTTTACCATTTTGTTGGCACTAGCTACTAGGAATCTGTTATATAATAAGTCCCCAGAAATTATAAATACATACATAAATAAAACTGCTTATTTTATTATATGATATTCTGTTTTACATAGACCAGATACATATTAGAAAAACACGGCTATGAACTCAGTACAGCGTTCACATAAGAGGGCCCTTTAAAAATATAATATTTATTCTGAAAGCATCTAGGAAAAGCAATATGAGCTGATCCAATTTTCTTTGCATTAATGCTATCATCTCTTATTTTGACTACCCATTTATTGTCCATCGTGCAGTTAATATCCTTCTTATTTATGTTCTTGTCTCTGTTATGCTAAGAAAATCATTTCTGTTCAGCATGTATGTGGGAGCCCGTTTTATGAGTGATATATAAATAGAAAACGTCTAGCTTATCACTAGAGCCATATTGACGCTCACAGACACAAACTTTTTCTTCCACTGTAGTTCAAACATACACTTACATCTTGTTTTGTGCAGATAAACTTCTCTAGCTACCAGTTTGTTAATTAAATTTCAGTTAAGTATTGTGCTTCTTGCTCTTTCTTTCTTCTTTTTTTTTTTTTTTTTAAGATGGGGGTGACTCTTTAACATTTGAGGTTGCAGTCTGCAAGCATTAGCCAACACAAAGGCTCACATAAGCACAGAGATAAGATGCCTCTCTGCAGTTTTAGAATTTACAGCCTCTAAGGTGCTTTTTTTTTCCCAAGGTCCTTTGCAAATGCTTGTTCAGGCAGTTTTATGCTTTGTGATGCATATTAATTTTTTCTCTTTACATCACGGGAATTCAATTTGTTCTGTAGATTTCATTTCTGCACAGATTTAGATGTATTTCGTGTTCTCAGCTTTTAATTAACTCAGTGGTACAGCTGCTGGACAGGATATAAAAACTCATTGCTCTCCCTCTGTTATGAGTATACCACCAATCATTTGCCACTTAGACGGTGGTGCAGCAGCTATTAGTTTCCATGGTAACCTGAGTCATGGTGATTGATTCCTCGCCAGTATGGCATCACTACGGGGAGTGCAGCTTGTGAGTTCAGTGTACTTCTAACATCCATCTAATTAAAAAAGGATTACAGAATCATCCTAGTATATGCTGAACAGACGTACTGCAATTCATTTATGCAAATGTCAACACTATTAAGCATATTGTCAGAGTATTTAAGGCAAAACAAACATTCTCTGCTCCTTTTTTTTTTCAGAGCTAGCTTACTATCATAAAGCAAAAAAGTTTCATGTTGAGGCAAGTTAAGAGAGAATCTGCAGGCATATACTGCATTACAAGTATCATAACCAGCTTATTTAGTAATGTGTAGTAATGATGCACAAACAATGGAAGTGGAAGTCTGTAGGCAGCTAGAGGATACTGTACATTACACAATGCCTTATAGTTTATAAGTAAGCCTTATAGGGTAGGTTACATACCAAGTGTCTGTGCTATAAACACAATGGGGTTGATTTACTAAAACTGGAGAGTGCAAAATCTGGTACAGCTGTGCATGGTAGCCAATCAGATTCTAACTTCAGCTTGTTCGATTAAAGTGATACCCCATTTGAAGTCTTTGTAGACGAAACACGTTGGATTTGATGAGTCCTTTCTATGCCATTGCGCCTTTTTGAATTTTATTCTTTTGTGATCACAGAGGAGATTTTTTTACTTGATGCAATACATCTTGGAATCTATGTATAGCCTTTTTATTCTAAATAAGGCCGTAACCATGCGTTTTTTTTCACTATGTGAAGGCTTTCTGTTGTTTTTTTATGGATGCTGTTAACCATAAACCCACCAAGCAGTTCTGTGGTGAAAGGAGGTTTTTTAACATCTGGGACATTGCCATCCTGATCCATATTCTCACATGCTGGATCGAGATTGCCTTAGGTGGCTCAGCTAAGGAGGAAGAATTGCACCACTCGCTATCCAGAGCTATGATATCACATGCCTGATTGATGCTACCTTCTGGTAAGCGTATTTAATCTTCTCCCCTGGGTGTGTACTAGGGATGAGCTTCGAGTTCGAGTCAAACTCATGTTCGACTCGAACATTGCCTGTTCGCCCGTTTGGCGAACAGCGAACAATTTGGGGTGTTCGCTGCAAATTCGAAAAGCCGCGGAACACCCTGTAAAAGTCTATGGGAAATCTAAAGTGCTAATTTTAAAGGCTTATATACAAGTTATTGTCCTAAAAAGTGTTTGGGGACCCGGGTCCTGCCCCAGGGGACATGTATCAATGCAAACAAAAGTTTTAAAAATGGCCGTTTTTTTGGGAGCAGTGATTTTAATAATGCTTAAAGTGAAAAAATAAAAGTGAAATATTCCTTTAAATTTCATACCTGGGGGGTGTATATAGTATGCCTGTAAAGCAGCGCATGTTTCCCGTGCTTAGAACAGTCTCTGAACAAAATGTAATTTCTGAAAGAAAAAAAGTAATTTAGAAGTACTCGCGGCTGTAATGAATTGCCGGTCTCGGCAATACAGAGAAAAGTCATTAAAAGTCATTGATAAAAAAAAAAATGTGTGGGGGTCCCCCCAAATTCAATTACCAGGCCCTTCAGGTCTGGTATGGATATTAAGGGGAACCCTGCGGCAAATTAAAAAAAAATGGCGTGGGGTTCCCCCAAAATATCCATACCAGACCTGAAGGGTCTGGTATGGATTTTAAGGGGAACTACCAGACCCTTATCCGAGCACACAACCTGGCAGGCCGCAGGAAAAGAGGGGGGACAAGAGAGCGCGCCCCCTCCTGAACCATACCAGGCCACATGCCCTCAACATGGGGAGGATGTCCTCATGTTGATGGGGACAAGGGCCTCATCCCCACAACCCTTGCCCGGTGGTTGTGGGGGTTTGCGGGCGGGGGGCCTTATTGGAATCTGGAAGACCCCTTTAACAAAGGGGACCACCAGATCCTGGCCCTCCCTATGTGAATTGGTAACGGGGTACATTGTACCCCTACCATTTCACAAAGAAAGTGTAAAAAATAAACACACAGACACAGTTGGGATAAGTCCTTTATTAAAAAAAAAAAAAAAAAAAAAGACTCCAGCGGTGGTAATCTTCTCTCGATCTCCACTCCAGTGATGTCGGTATCCTGCGATGGATGATCTCTCCAGGCTCCAGCGACGAGGAACAGCACATGATCCACTCTTCACCGGAGCGGAGACACCCCGGGAATGACGCGGCTTCAGCCAGTGACAGCTCTTATGTAGCTAAGGGCGGGGCCACCTGTCACGTGACCCCACCCCCCTCTGACGCAAGGAGAAACCCGGGCTTTCCCAGTGACGTGACGGGTGACCCCGCCCCTATCTAATGCAACACAGGTTTCCCATACAAGCCTTTAAAATTAGCACTTTTGATTTTTCATGTTCGTGTCCCATAGACTTTAAACGGGGTTCGAATGAATTTATTGCCTGTTCGCATGTTCTGGTGCGAACCGAACTGGAGGGTGTTTGGCTCATCCCTAGTGTGTACATACACACGGCAGTGACTCCTTTAGTCCTACACTCCGGGATTCCTTCCCATCAATATAAACAAATTAATTAATGTTTTAATCACCAATGGGACTATACTACCAATGTGCATTTACAATTTGCACAGTGCACTTTATTTAGAGACACTATCAATCAGATGATGGTGTTTGAGTTTTTTGTAAATGCTAATCACAATTTATTTTGTATATCACGGTATGTTGATATGTCAATACTCAACATTTGATTCCTAGCGCTGCACTGTTTTCACTTTCTTAATTCACGCAATTTTTGTTAAGACTGTAGTGCTGGCTGCTATTGTTTATTTATGTGTAGAGCGCAGTATTTTTATATAATAATTTCTCGATTAAAGTGATTGTAAAGCCTCCTTAAAAAAATTTTAATAAAATAACAAACATGTTATACTTACCTGCTTTGTTGCAGTGGATTTGCACAGAGCAGAATGGATCCTCCTCTTCTCGGGTCCCTCTTCGCTGCTCCTGTCCTAACTATAAAGCTATAATGACAATTTTTGGCAGCGGTTTCCTCAAGAACTACATTTGCCTAATTCATTAACCACTTAAGCCCCGGACCATTTGGCTGGCCAAAGACCAGAGCACATTTTGCGATTCGGCAATGCGTCGCTTTAACCGACAATTGCGCGGTCGTGCAACGTGGTTCCCAAACAAAATTAATGTCTTTTTTTCCCCCACAAATAGAGCTTTCTTTTGGTTGTATTTGATCACCTCTGTGAATTTTATTTTTTGCACTATAAACAAAAATAGAGCTTTTTGCTATAATAAATATCCCCAAAAAATATATAAAAAAACGATTTTTTTCTCAGTTTAGGCTGATATGTATTCTTCCACATATTTTTAGTAAAAAAAATCGCAATAAGCGTATATTGATTGGTTTGCGCAAAAGTTATAGCGTCTACAATATAAGGGATAGTTTTATGGCATTTTTATTAATAATATTTTTTTTACTAGTAATGGCGGCGATCTGCAATTTTTATCGTGACTGCGACATTATGACAGACACATCGGACACTTTTGATACCATTTTGGGACCATTGTCATTTTTACAGCAATCAGTGCTATAAAAATGCACTGATTACTGAAAAAATTACACTGGCAGTGAAGGGGTTAACCAGTAGGGGGCACTGAAGGGGTTAAGTGTGTCCTAGGGATGTGTTCTAACTGTAGGGGGGATGGTCTATGAGTGACACCACACTGATTACCGCTCCCGATTACAGGGAGCTGTGATCAGTGTCCTGTCACTAGGAAGAATGGGGAAATGCTTGTTTACATTAGCATTTCCCTGTTCTTCCTCTCCTCGTGAGACGATCGCGGGACTCCCAGCGGACATCTAATCCACGGGACCTGCGGTCGAACTCACGGAGCCCACAATGCCGCGTCTTAAAGGAACGACGTGTATATACAGTATACGTTAATCTGCCCAGCCGTGCCATTCTGCCGACGTATATCAGCGTGACACGGTCCTTAAGTGGTTAATTAATTTGCTGTACTTATTCCCAATAAGTGCAGCAAGTTTAGGTAGTTCCTACTCCCTCCACTTTAAGACCCAGTGTGTTACAGATTCCTAAAGAATTACTGGTGGCAATTAGGACCATGGGTGCGGCATGTCTGTAAAGTGCTACAAAAAAAACTGTGTTTCCCACACTGCAGTGATTAAACCGCTTGTTGAATGAGTATAACCAAAGATTATAATGGTCACACAAGCATGTTGCTCCACATAGGGTAAATGGCTCCACCTGCATGTCTGTGCTGGGATGCTGTCATGTAGGTGACATACAGTTATCGAATATCACAATTTTTGGTGGACATGAGCATTTAACCCCTTCCTGCCCAGCCCTGGTGTCCCTTTACTAGAGTTTTTATGTCCAGGGGGATGGGAAGGATCATCACAGTGATCACATGATCAGGAGCCAGTCCCACGACTCTCGATCATTAATATAAAACCAGAGCTGTCTTTGACAGCTCGGCCACTGTGCTGGGAGTGAACAATGAGTGTGCTATCAGCACAGAAAGCTCTGTAGCCTACAGATGCATGTATGCAGTTTGTGGACATTAAAGCTCTCATCCCATCACGTGATGGCTTATGAATTAACCACAGGATGGCTTTTGTAATGGCTTTAGAGCAGGGGTCTCAAACTGGTGGCCCTCCAGCTGTGGCAAAACTACAAGTCCCATCATGCCTCTGCCTGTAGGAGTCATGCTTGTAACTGTCAGCCTTGCAATGCCTCATGGGACTTGTAGTTTCACAACAGCTGGAGGGCCGCCAGTTTGAGACCCCTGCTTTAGAGCTATTGAAAGGTTCAACACATTAACAATGCACATACTATCGGGATTCACCAGTTTACCCAACAACTACATTTTCTTTTTTTTAACCACTTGCCGACTGCCTAATGTAGATATACGTCGGCAGAATGGCACGGGCAGGCAAAGCAACGTATAGGTACGTTGCTTTAAATCTGCCACCTAGCGGGCCGCGCGCTCCGTGACCGTGCCCGCGGGACCCGCAGACTCGATGTCCGCCGGTGACCCGCGATTGTGTCATGGAACAGCAGAACGGGGAGATGCCTATGTAAACAAGGCATTTCCCTGTTCTGCCTAGTGACAGGACAGTGATCTACTGCTCCCTGTCATTGGGAGCAGTGATCACTGTCATGTCACTTGTAGCCCAGCCCCCTCACAGTTAGAATCACTCCCTAGGACACACTTAACCCCTTCCTCGCCCCCTAGTGGTCAACCCTTTCCCTGCCAGTGTCATTTACACAGTAATCAGTGCATTTATAGCACTGATCGCTGTATAAATGACAATGGTCCCAAAATAGTGTCAAAAGTGTCTGATGTGTCCATCGCAATATTGCAGTTACGATAAAAATCGCAGATCGCCGCCATTACTATTAAAAAACTAATTATAATAAAAATGCCATAAAACTATCCCCTATTTTGTAGACACTATAACTTTTGCGCAAACCAATCAATATACGCTTATTGCGATTTTTTTACCAAAAATATGTGGAAGAATACATATCGGCCTAAATTGAGGAAAAAATTAGTTTTTTCGATATTTTTTGGGGTTATTTAGTATAGCAAAAAGTAAAAAATATATTTATTTTTTTTCAAAATTGACACTCTTTTTTTGTTTATAGCGCAAAAAATAGAAACCGCAGAGGTGATCAAATACCACCAAAAGAAAGCTCTATAAGTGGGAAAAAAACAACATCAATTTTGTTTGGGTGCAACGTCGCACGACCGCGCAAAAGTCAGTTAAAGCGACGCAGTGCCGAAAGGCAAAGAACGGCCCGGCCATTGGGCCGCCAATTCTTCCGGGGCTGAAGTGGTTAATGGGATAGCCAGGTCTCAGAAATATTCTCAATTTTTGCAATATGACAGTTACATTCACCCACTTGGATTTCATTCACCATTAATTTTCACCCAAAATCTGCATTTGTAACCAGCCCTACTATTGGGTACCACCAGTATGACTTCAAACGTCAATAGCTTGGACTTTCTTTTAAATATGGATTGCTAGAAACAGAACATATAAAATAATATGCTCACTCCAACTAGTGAGATTGTTTTGCTCTTGTGTTTGTGCAATTTAACATGAAATTTAGGTACAGACAATGTTACTCACATGTCATCTGACACATCAAGCCTATTTCTTTACTTTGATTTCAGGTTCAATAATGCAGAGAATCTTGTTTTCATTTTTATTTATTTTTTTTAACTTTGAAAAGATCCAGTCCTTATCATTTAATTCCCACACCAGGAGGCATATTTATACGGAGGACATCTCCAGACAGTTCTAAAAAGAACGCTTTCTGTCTGGCAAACAGAACAGGGACATGGGAGGGACAGCTGCTGGCCCACAGTGTGATACGGGCTGCTGGGGAGGGTATCCCGTGCTTAGCTTCAGCCTTGTGTCTAGATACTGACACTCCCTGCTGGTTGATCTTGCTCCTGTTCAAAAGGTGCTGATCACTGGGGAAAACGTGGAGCCGAAACATAGCACAGTGGCTAAGCGGCTGCTGAGAGACGAGCAGATAGGGACAGTAGAGGGGTGGGGAGGATCGTGTGTGCAAAGGTGAGGGCTGTGCTGGTGCAGAGATCAGAGCTGAAGAAGATTGCTACAGAGCTTTATTGTTGGAGAGAATTGGCTGGGAGGGGTTTGTTGCAGAAATAAGCTAAGGTAAAAAGGGTGCAGAGGTGAGCCTTGGATGGGGGTTCAGAGGTGCACCCTCTGCATAATGCACTTTTGAACACTGAATTCTGAGCATAACACACTCCTGAACCTTGTATTCTGAGTGTAACGGAGTCCTGAACCCTGTATTTTGAATGTAACACGGTCCTGAACCCTACATTCTGAGTGTAACGCAGTCCTAAACCCTGCACTTTCTGCATAAACACACTCCTGAACCCTGCACTTTCTGCATAAAGCACTCCTAAACCCTGCACTCTCTGCATAAATGTACTCCTAAACCCTGCACTCGCTGCATAAACGCACTCCTGAACCCTGCACTTTCTAGATTATGCACTCCTGATTCCTGCATTCTGTGCATAACACGCCTATGAACCCTGCATTTTCTGCATAGTGCACTCCTGATTCCTGCATTCAGAGTGTAATGCACTCCTGAAACCTGTGCTCTCTACATAGTGTACTACTGAACCCTGAATTCTTGGTGTAATGCACTACTGAACCCTGCACTCCTGTACTCTTCATTTTGTACATAACACACTCCTGAACCCTACATTCTGAGCGTAGCACACTCCTAAACACTGCATTCTGAGCGTAATGTACTCCTGAACCCTGTATTCTGAGCATAACACACTCCTGAACTCTGCACCCTATATGTAGTGCACTGTTAAACCCTGCATTCTGTGTGTAACAAACTCCCATACCATGCATTCTGAGCACTAATGCACTGAATCCTACATTCTGTGCCTACCCATTCCTGAACCCTGCACTTGTGTGTATGTTACGTAACATTTCCCCTTTAAGACCCTTCCACTGTTGCAATTTGGCCACACCCACCCTATAACACGCATGCAGGTTCCTGCACCTATTCTCTGAGAAGAAAAGTCCTGTTTATACACCTTAGCTATAATAAACAAACACATACATAAAAAAAAAAAAAAAAAAAGAGAAAAGAGTATTTTTGGAGGATCATAAAAAATAAATTGCACATCCTTTAAAAAGGAAAGAAGCACCATATTGCAACTATATTCGGAAATGTTGACTGATTAATAAAAAATGTAAAACAAATTTAGGACAAGGGACATACAGTATTAAAAGAAGATGCGTTACTTTTTCAAGCACTGTTTTTTAATGTAACTGCTGTGATGTTCATGTTTAACCAGAAGAGTCTTTGAATGTTTTCTGATAGTTTCCCTTTAAATTGTTGCGCCTGGAAAAAAAACACCTTAGCTAGCATATATATTTGAACAGTACATTTAGTGCACTTTGTAAGCTCTTCTAAAAAGAAACTTAGGCAAAGAATAACTAAAAGAGCATTACCCTGCTTAGCATGGCATAAAATATGCTACATTAAAAGCTTGGCTATATTTTTCACGCTTGCTATGTAAAATTGGATGCAAATGAGCTCGATATGGAACAAATCATATTCCTTTGTGGTTCTCTGAGCTGCAATGCCTTTAACACTTGGAAAATGCCATTTAAATCAATTCTAATTTAGGCTATAATAGTTAATTTTCTAAGTATAGTAAATAGCATTGAAGAATATTTTTCATGGCATACAGAGATGTATGACTGGTGAATGCTTCTAGATATTATTTTTTCACCAAACGGTTCTTGCCTTAACTCTCTCTAGTTCAGTGAGGAAGCATCAAGTTTCAAATTAAAGTGAGCCTGTCATTGGCAATGCAAGATAGAATTGACATACGTTGCTAGAGTTGATTGCACATTTTAGAAGGTATTCAATTCTGACTTTTTTTTACAGATTCAGATTGCCAAATCAGTGCTATTTTTGGGGGTTTGGATTTTCAAAAGCCCTCTTATTGTTTCACCTTAAGCATTATTAAAATCACTGCTCCCAAAAAAATGGCAATTTTTAAAACGTTTTTTTTCATTAATCAACACTTTTTATGGCAAAACTTGCATATAAGCCTTTAAAATTAGCACTTTTGGTTTCTCATGTTAATGTCCCTTAGACTTTTAAACGGTGTTCCGCGGGTTTCGAATTTGCCACAAACACCGCATATTGTTCGCTGTTCGGCGAACACCCAATGTTCGAGTCGAACTTACGTTCGACTCGAACATCGGGCTCATCCCTAATGACCATAAAAAAGTCCCTTTGGATGATGACATATGCATGTATGTCCTGTTAAAGCATAATGTTTTTGTGTCAATTTTGTTTTATTATTTAATTTTCACAATTTAAACTGATGAATTATTTACAGCTTATAAAGTTTTTTGTTGTATAAATAATGATTTTCAGGAAATAGATATAATATAGAATTACAAAACACTTTTGGAAACACTGTCTCGTGTCCATCGAATAGAGCTGGGAGGGGAGGGTGGAATCACTTCTCAGACTTATTCACTTGTGTTTATACATTTCATGATAATAAATACTATTCAATATATCATATTTACCTCTGTAAATGTTAAATTGTTAAATATGTATTTTTATATATATATATACATATATTGTGACAATATGAGGGTCTGTAATCATAGAAAAGACACATGGTTTGCATATTCTGCTCAGCGCAGAACTATGCAACATTAATTTTGAGCGGAAAAAATAGGATTTTTATAACAGCTTACCTGTAAAATCCTTCTCTTTGATAACATCACGGGACACAGAGCACCATAGTAATTACTACATTGTTATACGTCCACCTTCAGGTGATGGACACTGGCATAATCAAGACAGGAAGTCCCCCCTCCCATACAGGGAGTACCTCAGTTTTGTAGCAAAGTAATATATAAATATCCCAAATAAGAGGGGAGGGACCTCTGTGTCCCGTGATGTACTCCAAGAAAAGGATTTGAAAGGTAACCTGTTATAAAAATCCTATTTTCTTTATCGTACATCACGGGACACAGAGCATCATATTAATTACTATATGGGATGTCCCAAAGCAATGCCTTCTGAGGGGAGGGAGACACACAAACAAGCAAACCGCTGTTAGACGTGGGGACCTATACTGCCCCCTGCAGAACACTTCGCCCAAAGGCAGCATTCCTCTAGCTGACCTACATCCACCTGGTAGAATTTTGTTAATATATGTACTGATGCCCATGTTGCGGCCTTGCAAACCTGAGCCACAGAGGCTTGGTGACGAACTGCTCAAGAAGCACTAACTGCGCTGGTGGAGTGCACTCTAGGATGAAAAGGCGGAATCTTCCCCTTTAACTCATAAGCCTGAAAAATGAAGGTAAGGTAATATCCTGGTTCAAATGAAAACCAGACACTACCTTAGGCAAAAAAGATGGACGAGCACGTAACACCACCTTGTCCTTATGAACCACCAAGAATGTCTCTTTACAAGAAAAGGCTGCCAACTCAGAAACCCTTCTTGTGGAGGTGACTGCCACCAGAAAAACTAATTTCTTTGTCACAAGGAGCAACGGAGCCTCCTCTATTGGCTCAAAAGGGGGGTTCCTGGAGGACCACAGGACTAGATTCAAATCCCATGGGCACAGAGGTGACCTAATTGGTGGATTTATCCCTGTCACCCCCTGAATAAAGGCCCGAACCAAGGAAGTAAGGCAAGCGGCCTTTGGAAAAAAACAGACAAGGCTGAGATCTGACCCTTGATGGTGCTCAAGGCTAGCTTCATCTCTACTCCTAACTGTAGGAAAGCGAGTATCCTCCCTATGTCATACTTGCAAGGATTCCAACCCTTGTCTTCACACCAAGCAACATAGGCCTTCCAGACCCTATAATAGATAGCTCTGGAGGCTGGCTTCCTAGCATTCATCAGGGTAGTTAGTACTGAGCCTAGAAGTCCCTGCTCTTTTAGAACATAGGTTTCAACAGCCAAACCGTCAAATTTAGCATTTGTAAGGCAGGGTGGAAAATTGGCCCATGTGAAAGCAGATCCGGACAGGACGGAAGAGTCCAAGGACCCTTTACTGACATCCTCACGATCTCCGCATACCAGGATTTCCTGGGCCATGCTGGAGCAACTAGGATTACCAGCTTCTGTTCCCCCTTGATCCTGCGCAGAAGACTCGGAAGCAATTGCACTGGAGGAAATGCATAAATCAGAGAGAACTGATCCCAGGGAGTTACTAAGGCACCGGCCCCGCATGCAAGTGGATCCCTTGTCCTTGACACAAACCTGTCCAACTTTCTGTTGAACCTGGACGCTAATAGGTCTACGTCCGGGGTACCCCTTTTTTGACATATGGTCAAAAAGACCTTGGGGTGCAGAGACCATTCCCCTGGAAGCAGCTGTTGCCTGCCAATTCTCCACTCCTGGGATGAATATAGCAGATAGGCAAGGTACACGCTCTTCTGCCCAAGCTAGAATATGGTTTACCCTTTTTCTGGGCAGCGCGGCTTTTGGTGCCGCCTTGGTGATTGATATAGGCCACTGCTGTGGCATTGTCGGACTGAATCCTGACAGGATAGCCCCGTAACCTGCTTGTCCAAGCCCTTAGGGCCAGACATGCTTGCCGAATTTCTAAAATATTGATGGGCAAGGATTTTTCAGATTCCAACCATTTCCCCTGGATGGTATTCCCCTCCAGGACTGCTCCCAGACCAAAACGCTAGCGTCAGTCGTTACTATCCTCCAAATCACTGGTATGAAAGTTTTCCCCTTCTGTAAATTCCTGGACAGCAACCACCAATTGAGACTCTGGCGTACTCTTGGAGTCAGGCACATTGGACAATCTAGATCCTGGCCTTCCCTGCTCCAAGCAGACAGGATGCGGTCTTGCAACTGCCCTGAATGGAACTGAGCATAGGGAACCACCTCAAATGAAGCTACCATTTTCCCTAATAACCTCATGCAAAGGCGGATGGAGGGACTCTCCTTTGCCCTGACCGCATGAAACAGTTTTCTTATGGGGTAAGAACACCCTTTTGTGGGTTGTATCTATAAGCAGACCCAGATACTCCAGTCTTTTTTGCTGGCTGTAAGGATGACTTTTCTAGGTTGAGAATCCACCCTAGACGTTCCATGTAACTGACAGTGCGGACGTCAGTCTGGTCTAGCCCTGCTATGGACTGATCCATCAGTAACAGGTCGTCCAAGTATGCCACTACGGCTATACCCTGGGCCCTGAGTCTTGCCAAAAGTGGTGCCAGCACCTTTGTAAACAGCATTTGTGCAGTGGCCAACCCGAAGGGCAAGGCCACAAACTGAAAATGCCGCTGTTCTATTGCGAAACGCAGAAATTTCTGATGAGCGGGGAATAATGGGACATGGAGATACGCATCCTTGATGTCTATGGATGCTAGGAGTTCTCCTCCCCGAAGGGTGGCTACCAAATTGATTCCATTCGAAACGAGCAGATGTTTAGAAACAGATTCAGACCCTTGAGATCTAGAATGGGTCTCACATCTCCGTTTGGCTTTGGCACTGTGAAGAGATTTGAATAAAACCCCCTTCTCTGCTCTTCTAAGGGAGTCTCTATGATCACCCCCTGAGATATCAGATGGTATAGTGCCTGGAATAAGACCCCCTCTTTATAGGGTCCTTGGGAACGCCCGATCTTAGGAAACTAGGAAACCTTCAAAACTCTAGTCTGTGTCCTAGTGATATTGTGGAGATGACCCATCTGTCCTGGATTTCCTCCTGCCAGACTCCTGTGAACTGCCAAAGCCTTCCCCCCACTCGATTGAGCGGGGGCGACCCTAATAGGGAGGCCTTGGGGCCCTATTTGCAGATTTTTGCCCCTAGGACTTTTTCTGGCCCTGAGCTTGGTTCTGAGGCCTTCCTCTTGGAGCTGATGGCGGAGGCTGTCGAGACTGCCTGGAGGCTGTTGCCCCAGGAGACAGAGAAGCCGAACGCTTAAATGAAAGATGCCTACTCCTTATTTTTACTGGAAGAAGGGTACTCTTTCCACCCGAGATCTTCTGGATGTATTTATCTAAGTCATCCTCAAAAAGTTGTTCCCCATGAAAAGGGAACCCAGTCAACAGCTTTTTACAAGGTAATTCTGCTGACCAATGCTTAGGCCAGAGAACACTCCGCATGTGAACTAGCATGAGGACAAGGCAGGATCTCTGATGGATAGAGTCCTTAATAGCGTCTACCGCAAAACAAAGAGCCTTAGGCAAATCTGCTAGGTCCGGGACCACTTCCCCTTTAACGACCTGCTTCACCTTGTCTCTAAGGGATTGACAGACGCCAATTGCTGCGACTGCAGGCTGGGCAACAGCACCAGCCATAGAAAATGAGGCTTTAAGCAATGACTCCAGCCTTTTATCCACTGGATCTTTAAATACCTGAACATTGTCTACCGGACAAGTAGGACTTTTATTCAGGAAAGAGACGGCAGCATCTACTGCCGGAGCTTTCCATTTCTTGGAGAACTTCTCCTCTATAGGATAGAGTTAGGAGGAATGAAATGCCTATCTGGATGATCCCAGTCAGCATAAATGAGCTGTTCCAGCAACGGATGCATAGGAAAAGCGTGCGACCCCTGTGGGGGCTTCAGAGAACCCAAAGAAGAAAAGGGTGCTTCAGCCATCTCAGCAAGGGGTAGATTATATCCAAAACACACCATCTCGGTGAGGCTGCGAACAAACTAGCTATCTTACCCTCTAAACCAGCCAAAGCCATAGCCAAGTCATCCATAGTGACATATGCAGAGGCTGCTGATACCCAAAGGTTAGAGTACGGCTGTCAACACATAAGTATGTTAGCTTTAAACCCTCTAGTGGACAAACAGGTAAGACATCTTCTATTTAATACAAAAAGAAGACCATAGGATGTCACCCAGGCTCTTCTTAACTTACCCTTCCCACCGCAGGATACAAACTGGAATATCACAGTGACCCATCACGGTGGGTTGGTGCCATGCCAGACCTTCAAGGATGGGGTCCCCTCTAAACGTAGGGTCCACTGCCTTGGAACTGTACAGCACCCTGCCAGAGCAAACCTGTGGTATAGCAGTGTGACCAAGGCACTGGATCCCAGGGCCCAGCTCTCTTTGAGAGAAGCATTACAGGCAAAACCTTGTTCTTCCATACCGAGGCTCGGGTACCATCCACTTTTGTCTTTGTTTATAGACTTTTTGAATAGATCCGATAGCGTAGCTCTCAGACCCTGACCAGGCCATATATGGAGCACTCTTTTAGCAAAGTATTAACCGTGACCAACACCTTAGACACTGGCGGAAAAACTGAGGTACTCCCTGTATGGGAGGGGTTATATAGGAGGGGGGACTTCCTGTCTTGATTATGCCAGTGTCCATCACCTGAAGGTGGGTGTATAACCATATAGTAATTACTATAGTGCTCTGTGTCCCGTGATGTACGATAAAGAAAACAGCTTTTGTAGATTTCTTTTGATTTTGATATTTCTTGATGGGGCTCCGTAGTTTGGAGATTTCAAAGTGCCCTGGGAGGGAAGAAATCTCCAACCCAGTGTCCAGATTTTGTAGTGCACACAGTCCTTATAATGTTGGTTTGCTGACAGTTGTAGGTGGGGAGGAGTGCAGTTGGAGCAGTGATTGCCATTGAGAGAGGCTTTGTGTGAAGATAGATGTTGTGTACATTAAGATGCTCAAAGCTGTTTGCATTAAGAAGCTCAAAGCTGTGTGCGTTAAAGGGCTTGAGGCTGTGTGCATCCAGGGAGTCCAAGGCTGTGTGTGTCCAAGAAGCTCTAAGCTATGCACCTGGAAGTCGTGGTCTGAGGGACAAGTATCTATAGCAGCAGTGCTGCTGAAGAGTAGCCGAGTGGGCTAGCGTTTTCATTTGTATTTTGTGTATTTTGCAGGAGAAGAACCCCTGTGTGGGAGCTTATTTTGGACTCTTGTTTTGTTTTTGCCCTTTTTAATAAGCATGGGCTACCAGGCCTTTAATGTGTTACTAAACCCACAACAGTAGAATCAGTCTGTATATGCAGTAAAGCATGTTTGGCATACTCACTGTGGAACCTAAGGGGTTACTCCTCCACATTGTGTAAAAAGGTTGTTTGATCCTGGCTTCTCTAAATCTCCCCTCTTTCCACTGTCCCCTGATCATTTCCTGATAACATAGCCTATGGAGTCAGGCTGCAGATGCTCAGTTTGGTGTGTATTGCTAAAGAGGTTTTTTTTTCTTTCTTGGGAGAGTGCATGTAATCAGCACAGGGCCAGTCAGCACTGTCCAGACAGAGAGTTAGGGGTCTTGCAGTCTCATAGGACAGTCAGAAAACTCCTCCTACAAGCTTTAACCAGTGCTTGGCTGCACACTGATCAAAGTCACAAGACTTCTAACTGCTGATGAGAAAAGGTATTTAGCAGTTTATATTTACTAAAATAATTGCATTTCCATGTTCTGTGTGCTGTTGGAGACCAGGTGCAGTGAATGCAGGGTCCTGGGTTTAGTAGCACTTTAACCGCTTGCAGACCAGCCGCCATCGTTAAACGGCGGCAGGTCGGCTCTCCTGCGCAAATCGCCGTAGCAGGCGCGATATATGTTATCTAAAGAAATTGCATGAATGTTCACTTCAATCTCCAACCTTTCTGGTTCAATAATTTATTGCAAATATGTAAAAAAATATTTGAGTAATACAAAGAAAGCACTTAGCACGCCACGCAGGAGTTAAAACTGGCGACATAAAGAACATAGATTCATACACATAACAAAAACGAAGGAGGGAAGGTCTCCTTTCAAACAATCACATTAGACCTAAATATAACATATATGTTTGTCAGGGAAAACCCCAAATTTTGCCAAAGCAGTCAGGACCCATGTGTCAGTGATCCCGTGTAGGTAGTCAGTTAAAGAGGCTAAAGAGCCCAGTAAATGGAAGGAGATAGAAAACAGAGACGGGGAAGAAAGTTAAAGGGGTTGTAAAGGTTCGTTTTTTATTTTCTGAATAGGTTCCTTTAAGCTAGTGCATTGTTGGTTCACTTACCTTTTCCTTAGATTTTCCTTCTAAATATTTTTTCCTTTGTTTTCTTTGTCTGAATTTCTCACTTCCTGTTCCTCCTCAGTAAACTGTTCAGTAAGCTGTTCTGGCTGACAACACCACTCGGATGATGGTGTGAAGTTTATTGAGGAGAAACAGGAAGTGAGAAATTCAGACAAAGAAAAAAAACATTTAGAAGGTAAATCAAAGGAAAAGGTAAGTGAACCAACAATGCACTAGCTTAACCACTTAAGCCCCGGACCATTTGGTAGCTAAAGGACCAGAGGTGAATTCAGAATTTTGCACTGCGCTGCTTTAACTGTAAATTGTGCGGACATGCAATGTTGTACCCAAACGAAATTTGCGTCCTTTTCTTCCCACAAATAGAGCTTTCTTTTAATGGTATTTGATTGCCTCTGCGATTTTTATTTTTTGCGATATAAACGGAAAAAGACCGAAAATTTTGAAAAAAAATGATATTTTCTACTTTTTGTTATAAGAAAAATCGAATAAACTCAATTTTAGTCATACATTTAGGCCAAAATGTATTCAGCCACATGTCTTTAGTAAAAAAAATGTCAATAAGCGTATATTTATCGGTTTGCGCAAAAGTTATAGCGTTTACAAACTAGGGTACATTTTCTGGAATTTACACAGCTTTTAATTTATGACTGCCTATCTCATTTCTTGAGGTGCTAAAATGACAGGGCAGTACAAAACCCCCCCAAATGACCCCATTTTAGAAAGTAGACACCCCAAGGAAATTGCTGAGAGGCATGTTGAGCCCATTGAATATTTTTTTTTTGTCCCAAGTGATTGAATAATGACAAAAAAAAAATAAAAATTACAAAAAGTTGTCACTAAATGATATATTGCTCACACATGCCATGGTTATATGTGGAATTGCACCCCAAAATACATTCTGCTGCTTCTCCTGAGTACGGGGATACCACATGTGTGGGACTTTTTGGGAGCCTAGATGGGGGGGTTTTGTGCCATCTGGGCATTCCATGGCCTCCGAAACTGTGATAGGCAGTGAGAAGTGAAATCAAAAATTGACACCCTTAGAAAGCCTGAAGGCGGTGCTTGGTTTTTGGGGTCCCGTACGCGGCTAGGCTCCCAAAAAGTCTCACACATGTGGTATCCCCGTACTCAGGAGAAGCAACAGAATGTATTTTGGGGTGTAATTCCACATATGCCCATGGCATGTTTGAGCAATATATCATTTAGTGACAACTAAAATTGTATTTTTTCCGCAACTTGTGTCAACATATAAAATATTCCATGGACTCGACATGCCTCTCAGTATATAGCTTGGGGTGTCTACTTTCCAAAATGGGGTCATTTGGGGGGGTTTTGAACTGTTCTGGCATTTTATACACAACATTAGGAAGCTTACATCCACTCTTCTAACCACTTGAAGACAAAGCCCTTTTTGACACTTTTTGTTTACATGAAAACATATTTTTTTTTGCAAGAAAATTATGTTGAACCCCCAAACATTATATATATTTTTAAAGCAAAGGCCCTACAGAATAAAATGGTGGGTGTTGCATTTTTTTTTTCTACACAGTATTTGCGCAGCGATTTTTCAAACGCATTTTTTTGGGAAAAAATACACTTTTTTAATTTTAATGCACTAAAACACACTATATTGCCCAAATGTTTGATGAAATAAAAAAGATGATCTTAGGCCGAGTACATAGATACCAAACATGACATGCTTTAAAATTTCGCACAAACGCGCATTGGCGACAAACTACACACATTTTTAAAAGCCTTTAAAAGCATTTACAGGTTACCCCGTTAGATTTACAGAGGAGGTCTACTGCTAAAATTACTGCCCTCGATCTGACCTTCGCGGTGATACCTCACATGCATGGTGCAATTGCTGTTTACATATGACGCCAGACCGACGCTTGCGTTCGCCATTGGGCAAGAGCAGGGCAGGACAGGGGTGCTTTTTTTTTTTTTTATTATTAATTTTGCTTTTTTATTTTATTTTTAAACTGTTGCTTCCATATTTATTTATTTTTATCACTTTTATTGTTATCTCAGGGAATGTAAATATCCCCTATGATAGCAATAGGTAATGACAGGTACTCTTTTTTGAAAAAACTGGGGTCTATTGGACCCTAGATCTTTCCTCTGCCCTCAAAGCATCTGACCACACCAAGATCGGTGTGATAAAATGCTTTCCCAATTTCCCAATGGCGCTTTTTATATCCGGGGGGGGGACATTCCCTCCCACTGCTTGTAAAAGCAGTCCAGAGGCTAATTAGCCACTAGGATTGCTTTTACATGAAAGCCGGCCGCTGGCTGAAAAGAATGATACCAAGATGATACCTAAACCCGCAGGCATCATTCTGGTATAAACATTCAAAGTCCAGCAACATACCAGTACGTTGCTGGTCCTTGTTGGACATGTATTGTAATCTTTTTTTTCATGCAGCCTGTTGGCTGAACAAAAAAAAAGATTGATCGGTGGGTATGCCCACCATTAGAATACCTCCCTTCATCCACCCACTTCTAATGATGGGCATACATGCTCCATTTATATATGCCGAAGCATGGGGGCATCTTCTCGCAAAAGTTATGCCGCACACACATGGTCAGACTTTTCCACGGGCAAGCCTCCATCGGAATTTCGACCGTATATACGCGGCATTAGGAGCAAAATCGCTCCTCCGCTCCTGCTGCCCCAATGCTTCGGCATATATGCTTTTTTTTTTAACTGTGGTGGTGAAATTACCTCCTACAGCACTGGAGTCGCAGGGATCAGGCCTGTCTCTGCAAACGCTGCAGTTATGTGTGTTGTGTTTTGCAAGTGACAGTGATCGATCGATACTGCACTTGGGTGGCCTGGGCTGGACGGAGGGGCAAAACGCAGGTGCTAGCAGGTATCTGGGCTGATCCCACTAACAGTGCGTTTTTGGGAACCCTAAACTGCTGGGGACGCTAGTATAGATCTGATCAGATCAGATATTGATCTGTTCAGATACTATACCACTAAGGGAGGTGTATGCTTCACGCGTGGGTTTTAGTGCTACTGGCACTAACCTGACGCTGCCTGGGGTGTGACGCAGACCCTCTCTGACGCTAAAACCTAATTGATATCACCCGCCGGGCGATCAGGGGGTTAAACCTTTATTGGGTTATATACGGCGGGTGCCCTGACACTATAAAAAGCAAACTAACTAACCAGCGTCACCCGTAACACTTATATGATGATCACTGGTGAAAGGGTTAACTAGGGGCAATTAGGGGGTTAAAACCTTTATTAGGTAATATATGGGGGTACCTGACGCTATATAAAAACCTGACGGCGAACCTAAAAAAAAATTACTGGCTACCTATCGCATCACCGACACTAAGACAACGATCATAAAAATGATTGCTTAGCGACAGTGGTGATAGGGGGTGAAAGGGTTACCTGGGGGGCGATCAGGGGGTTAAACCTTTATTAGATAATATATGGGGGTACCTGACGCTATAAAAACCTGCGGCGAACCTAAAAAAAATTACTGGCTACCGATCAGCATCACCGACGCTAAGACATCGATCAGAAAAATGATCGCATAGTGACGGCGGTGCTAGGGGGTGAAAGGGTTACCTGGGGGGTGATCAAGGGGGTTACACCTTTATTAGGTAATATATGGGGGTACCCAACGCTATAAAAACCTGCGGCGAGCCTAAAAAAAATTACTGGCTACCGATCAGCATCGCCGACGCTAAGACATCGATCAGAAAAATTATCGCTTAGTGACAGTGGTGATAGGGGGTGAAAGGGTTACCTGGGGGGGCGATCAAGGGGTTAAACCTTTATTAGATAATTTATGGGGGTACCCGACGCTATAAAAACCTGCGGCGAACCTAAAAAAAATTACTGGCTACCGATCAGCATCACCGACGCTAAGACATCGATCAGAAAAATGATCGCATAGCCACGGCGGTGCTAGGGGGTGAAAGGGTTACCTGGGGGGTGATCAAGGGGGTTAAACCTTTATTAGGTAATATATGGGGTTACCCGACGCTATAAAAACCTGCGGCGAACCTAAAAAAAATTACTGGCTACCGATCAGCATCGCCGACGCTAAGACATCGATCAGAAAAATTATAACTTAGTGACAGTGGTGATAGGGGGTGAAAGGGTTACCTGGGGGGCGATCAAGGGGGTTAAACCTTCATTAGGTAATATATGGGGGTACCCGACGCTATAAAAACCTGCGGCGAACCTAAAAAAAATTACTGGCTACAGATCAGCATCACCGACGCTAAGACATCGATCAGAAAAATGATTGCTTAGTGACAGTGGTGATAGGGGGTGAAAGGGTTATCTGGGGGGTGATCAGGGGGTTAAACCTTTATTAGGGGGGTTAGGGGGCTACACTGGACCTAAAACTAAATGTAGTGACACTTTTACAGTCACAAATGTCACTGATTGCAGTGATCACTAAATAAATGGTCACTGCAATCAGTGACACTGTGACTGGGGGCTGGGGGGGGGCTGGGGGGTGATCTGGGGGTGTCTGGGGGGGCCTGGGGGGGCGATTTATGTGCCTATGTGTCCTGGTGTCAGTGTAGTGTTGTGTGTACTAACCTGGCATCTTCTCCTGTACGGCGCTCGGTATATGTGAGCGCCCCAGGAGAGATGACATCACTTCCTCCTTCCTGGCAGGCAGGGGAAGCTCTCTCATTCGCCGGGAGCGATCGAGAGGGGGTGGCCGGAATCGAACGGCTGTCCCCTCATGCCGGATCGCTCCCGAAGGTAAAACGACCGCTCACTGTAAAGAAGGGGGGTCCGATCGGACCCCCCAACTATACAAAGGCAATCACGTACATATACGTGATTCTGCCTGTCGGTGCCATTCTGCTGACGTATATTTACAGTGGGCGGTCGTTAAGTGGTTAAAGGAACCTATTTAGAAAATAAAAAACGAACCTTTACAACCCCTTTAAGAGCAAAGTAAGAGGTAGGGATCCGGGATCGCCTGAGACACCTGTTAAAGTCGACCCACACTTGTCAAAGGAAGGTCAGGGAAGGCATATGTTAACCATGGTTCCCAAATTTGAAGACATTTAGCGTGCGTGTCATTAAGGATACTAGACATTTGTTTGTTAAGCATCATGGCCATCAAACGGTATCTCACTCCCTGGAAGGGGACTGTAGGTTTCTTCCAGGCCTGCAATTATCCAATCTTTCAACCTATTTCATCTGCATATGGCTGAATATTAAAAAAATAACCAGAATTAGCTTTTAACGTAAATATTCACAGTTTTTTTTAGTAAATATTCTTAATTGCTTTAGTAAACTATCCTCATTGTGTCCCAGGTCCCTTATTAATTGCAACACAATAATGTACTTTGTCAAATAATATACAGTATATATTTATGTTATAGCTGGTAGTTTGGAATGCGACTACCACTAGCATACCATTACCTGGTTTTATGAGAACCTTCACATACCTAATTGTATGTTCTTGCTGTATACTTTATGTTATATTTTTTTTTAAGAAGCTTCCAAGCTTTTTAGAAACGTATTTCCATTGTTTAACAAAAATTTTATTTTTTCCTGTCTGGGCAGTATTTGTCATACAGTATTAGTTCTTTTATTTTCCGGCCCCCTTTGCCCACCTCTGGAAACTGCAGCTAAATAATGCGACAGAACTGTGGAAAGAAGAGGATAAAGGTGCCGCTGAAAGGACACACAGTGAGATAATTTTACGAGTTAAAATAATGCTTTCAGCATGTCACATCCTTTCATTTGAAAGCATACTGACTGGTGTTAGTGCTGTAACATCTGCAATGCTAGATAGTTCACACGAGAAAACATCAGTTTATTGAGGGCCCCACATAACCTCCTGGCAAATAGCCCAGTTTTTAAGCTAATCTGTGCAAGGTATTAGCTTCTTTGTAAACTGAGCCTACAAAAGTCACCAGAAGTAAAATACTTTTATGTCCATACTGTGTTCTTTTGTGGCCACAGCCGCACTTTCAAGTATTTTCCATAACAACTGCAAAAGAGAGTTATGTGTGCATAGAGAAGCTAATACATGAATCTCTTTTCTTTCCTGAGCATTCATCACTTGATAATCATTTATACTGTCCTGGTTTTTTTCCCTTCAAGGTGCCTTCTCTGTTCAGCAGATTCAAATATTGCTGCAGCTCCAACATTAAAAACATTATTTCAGTCGCTACAGACATGTTTCCCTGTTAATGAAGTGAGAGATGACAGCTGGCTCACAATACCTTTCATTTTACTGTCACTCAGAATAATCTTTCAATGCCTATTTTGTAACTAGTTAGGAACTGTGTCACAATTCATTTCAAGTGCTAATTAGCAACATTGCAACCTACTTATAAAAGAGTTTCTATTTTTGAAATATGTGCTGAGAAGCTATATTCCCGAGCTCCTTGCCAAGGACAAGCTATTTGTTTATAAAATGCTAAACTATGACATTAGTAAAAATAATGCCGGTTGAATAAACTGAATCAGTTTCTTTGTGTAAATGGATTAATACAAAGAATAGGAAATTAAATAAAAATGATTTAATAGGCTGTTGACTATTTATTTTTATAAAGCTTACCTAAAAATATTTTTGATGGTTTTTATTTTTTTGCTTTTTTATATGATTTTTGTGATGTGTTTTAAGGTCATATTCCATATGATTTATAATTGTGCGATTTAGTGATAATTAATTCTGCTAGAATAGATTATAATGGATATAATTATAATTTGTTCAGCGGTAATTAATACCTCTGTTGGCCAAAGTTATTATCTCATCCTATGGAGGGCAAAATAGTCAGAATTTGATGCAATGCTAAGGATCATTGGGTCAATTATAACTAGTCTTACTAAGGTAATTTTGGATTTTGGTGAACATGTAGAAAATCTATTATTTTATTAAAAGATACAGTATCCCTCTTGTTATTTGACTCAATATATACTGTATATACTGTTTATAAATTTATAGCACCTTATATGGTTGACTCAACTGAAATGGCATGTTTATTGCTTCTTTCCATAGATTTTCAGGCAACTGAACATCTATTATTGATCACAATAAAGACACTCAACATCAATAAAGGCTAAATTCACATTTTGTAAAAAAATAATAAATGCTCATGAGTTTGCAGATAAAAGAATGCACATTTATTATTTTTTACACATCTGTGGAGCATTATACCCGCAATCAGTAGATAATGGGTGCAGTGTCAGCCCCCTGAAGTCACTGCTGAGAACTCTCTGTCCATATCCCCGTATGGGCAGACAGTTACTCAGATGCAGGATGCAGATGCTGATCAGTACGCAAACAGTTAGTTGAGAACTGTATACTGCCTGTTGTAGTAGCAGATGGGACTTGTAGTTCTCTCCTTTACAGATTTATGTAAATGAATGATGTGAATGTGTGGGCAGAGCCTAATCACAGGTGTAATATGTAACATGTTCAGAAGGAGAACTTATCCTTTAAAAAGTATCATGGAATTAAATTGTGAAAGCTTTACTCAGCAGGCAGCAGAACTGATAACTGAACATTTATGTGAAAGTCATAAAAAAGTTACACTGAATAAACACTGAACACTGAAGTATATTTAAACCCAAACTTGTTTTAGTTTTGGGTAGAGTAGGTAAGGTCTAAGACCCCTTTCAGATTTTTTTTCTTATTTGTGTAGAGATTTCCAATAACTTTCTGTCAAGAAGAAACAACAGGAACTGAGAAAAAAATCTCTGCAAAGTAATAGGAAAATTCCCCTTTAAAGCGTGCCACTCAAACAGGCGTACCCATTGGAGGATTTACCCTCTATCTACTAACAATAACTACCAGGACATATAGAGTTAGTGAAGTTCATCAACACAGCCACAGACAGCAAGAACTACTAAGAACCAAAAAAAAAATGCATTTTACGCTGGGTTCACACTATTTCTAATTGGATTTGAATTGGGTTAGCCGCATCCAATTCGCAATAGCAGGGGACTTTGACTGGCTCTCTATGGAGCCGGTTCATACATCTCCACTGCAGCTCCAATGCAAATTTGCACAAGTGCATCTTTTGGTCCATTTCAGGTCCGATTTCAGCCAATAATATGGGCTGAAATCGGACCTGAAGCGTTTGCATGTGGCTCACACCGGACCCCTGCTGTGAGCCACATGCAAAGATAGTGTGAACCCAGCCTTAGACATCTCCACATGGAAAAGCAGGAGAGATAGAGAGAAGAGAATTGACAAAATAGTTGATAATCTAGCAAGGTTTAAAACCAGTGATGCATACACATTGCCAATGTGTTAAAGATAAATTGAGTCTAAAGGTAATTCAGAGGTCATTGGCAGAAAAACTAATGCCAAGCATTAAAAGAGCAGACAGGAAACACAAGGTTAGGAAGGAATCAAAGTATAATTAGAGCACTCAGAGTACAGGTAAGTTAAGTAATAATAGTAAGTCCAAGAAACAAAAAAGTTATTAAACACAAGCTAATAAACTCTGTTATGACAGTATGAAATGGGTACAAGGTCAAGTAATAGAACATGCAGCAGCAATAGCTGAAAAGAAGAAACACACAGAAAGCAGAGGGAAAACCACCAGTTGTAAGGGCAAGCAAAAACCAATATGTAGCTCAACATTCATTGTCCAATCGCACTCTTGACAATCAACAGCATCATGGAAAAACACCAAGCACCTTTCTAGATAAACACATTACAAGCAAGTTCCTGATATTTATTGAAATTAAACTGTGCTAATGCCTCATACAAACGACCGGTTTTCCCGGCAGGAAAACTGCCATGAGAGCTTTTGGCCGGGAATCCCGGCCGTGTGTATGCTCCATCGCAGTTTTCCCGACAGGACATGTTCTCTTTTTTCCTGCCGGGATTCCCGGCGGTTTTTAAGTCAGCAGTTCTCCTATGGGGAAACACTGCGGTGGAGCCTACACACGGCTGGGTTTCCTGACCAAAGCTCTCATGGCAGTTTTCTTGCCGGGTAACCCGGCCGTGTGTAGGGGGAAAAAGCTACCGAGCAGGTTCTTGGTTTTCCCCTCGGTTTTCCCGACAGACTTTTTACCGCCGGGAAAACCGATCGTGTGTACTAGGCATTAGAGTATTTTGATGGTTTTCTATAATTCAACTGGTAACTGATGTTGAATAAATACTTTTGCTTTTTTACAGCTGGATGTCTAATATTAAAGGCTTACTGTATTCTACCAGTCATCTCACAGCTAGAAGATACTGTATATGAGTAGATATATGATACACAATTAAGCAAAATAAACTGGATCTTCATGGTCATTAAAAGTAAAAAGTGGATGAGGCGCATGCGCGGAGCTCCGTAGATGAACGCCTGAGCTGAGAGCTCCGCTCCAGAATGAAACAGCGGTGCCCGTAGCACAAAGCACAGTGACCCCGGAGGCTTAAAAACACTGCGGGATATCCCCCCACACATCCAGGCAAATCCCTGTATACTACGATCCGTGGCCAGATGAGCTCTACGGCCGTAATTGGAGAAGGCAGGAGCGGAGGATAATCCTAAAATGGCCGTCACAGCACTGCCTCAGATGCATAATCCCAGAGTGGCGGGACAAACGGACTACAGGTCAGAGCCACCCCTCATCCCCCATCACCTCACCCCTGGAAAACAAATAGACCCCCTGCCTGTCTATACCCCTTCCCCGGCCTCCACAGAATCCCTGACTAAGAGATCTATGACTGAATTCTCCCTCTCACCGCTGGGGCCTGATGCAATGATGCAGCCTGGCTGCTATCACCACAAAGCCCAACCAAAGGACCCTGCTTACCTAATGGAGGATCTCTTCCACAAATTCTCAGCTCTACTTGACAGAGGTCTGGCTCAAACGGCCGCAGAAATCACAGGAGACTTAAAGGATGATTTCAACAATTCTGGTAATAGGATCGATGCGATTGAAAACAAAATGGAGGAAATGATAGCCGTGACGACCCAAAACTACAAGCACATACACACAGTGCAAGAACAAGAACAACAACAAGATTCTATTCAAAACTATACGGCACCACCACTCAGACCAACGCAGACTCGATCTCAAGGTTCCTGGAGGGCCTGCCCATCCCCTCCCTGACTACTGCCCACAAAGACAGGATGGATACCCCCATCACAGACGAGGAGGTGATGGAGGTCATCAAGGATCTAAAAAAGGGATCAGCCCCAGGTCCAGACGGCCTGTCCATACCTTACTACAAAACTTTCTCAGAAACCCTGATGCCTCATCTGACCAAATTCTTCAACTCTAAATCCAAAGGTGACCCCCTAGATATCCATCTAAATTTGGCATATATCACAGTAATTCCCAAACCAGACAAAAACCATGAAGATGTCAGCAATTATCGCCCGATCTCCCTATTAGGGTCTCACAAAAATTTTAGCGAATAGAATGGCAACTTTCATCAGCCAATATATACATAAAGACCAAGTAGGTTTCATACCCGGTAGACAGGGCCCCGACCAAATCAGACGGGCAATAGACCTGATCTCAATCCTACAAACTAATTGGACAGGGGGGATTAAACAACAAGGATTCATTCTGTCATTGGACCTGCAGAAGTCCTTTGACACAGTATCTTGGCCCTACAACCCTGGCGATCGCTATCCAACGGAACCCTGACATTATGGGTGTCACCTGTACAGATCAGACCCAAAAATGCGGCCTATTCGTGGATGACATCCTGATGTTCCTGACCTCCCCATTCACTTCTCTCCCCAACCTCTGCCGCACACTTGAAGACTTCGCAAAAATCTCGGGACTAAAAGTCAACTATTCCAAATCTCAAGCCCTCAACGTTTCTCTTCCCTCCCGCGACAGTCTCGCTTCTGAAACAGTCCTTCAAATTCGACTGGAATGACACTTCAATTCGTTACTTAGGCATCTCGCTGACGGCTAAAACAGAATCCCTATACAGCCACAACTACCCCCCACTTTATAAAAAATTGGAGGCAGATCTTCAACTCTGGTCCAAACACGGTTTCTCATGGCTAGGCAGGATCAACTCAATTAAGATGACCTTACTCCCGAGAATCCTATATTTCTTCCACTCCCTTCCCATCCCAATTAGGAGAGATCACCTACGATCTCTACAGAGTAAAATATTGAAATTCACTTGGGGAAAATCGGGGTACCGAATCCCTCAGAGTACACTATTTTTATACAGACGTAAGGGAGGTCTGGGCCTTCCAAACCTACACAAATATTTTATTGCAGCTAGATTAGCCCAACTTTCCACGCTTTACTCCAGGTTTGAAAAACCTGATTGGGTGACAATTGAAAGACAAGCCACCCCCACCTTCACTTTAGATTACCTCCTCTGGTGCTCACCAAAGACCCGACCGCCCATACTCTCTCCCGTCTTATCTCATTCTTGCACCCTGTGGGATACCCTCAGAAACAATCTATCATTGGTTTCCACAGGACATCCTCTTGCCTACACATCTTCCACAACCCTGATTTTCCACCTGGCTTACATATTACAGAGTTCAGGTGGTGGTTAGATAATGGTCTATACTGCATAGGGCACTACTTCACCTCCAGTGGCCCCATTTCCCTCAGTTTCTGCGTCAACAATTTGAAGCTTCCGGACTCAGAAAGGTTCCGTATTAGACAAACTTCCCACTTCCTACATAAAATATGGAGGGGTAAACCCCTACCCCCTAAATTCACAACTTACTGTATGAGATGTGGTGTGGACAAGCCATGGAGTAGAGGGGTGGTATCTCGTGATTTACTCAGCCCTCACTCACCCTGAGGAAAAAACCTCTTACATGACGGCATGGGAGGCAGACTTCCAATGCAGCTTGGAACTGGAGACCTGGCAAGCGGCATTCACCAAATCCTTTAGAGGGGTCCAGAATGTCTCACTGTTGGAGGCTAGCATAAAACTTTTAACCAGATGGTACCTTACACCTTCCAGACTGGCAGCCATTTACCCATCATCAGATCCTTTATGCTTCAGGGGTTGTCAGCTCTGAGGTTCCATGGCTCACATCTGATGGGAATGCCCCAAGATTCGCACATTTTGGAGACTTATTTTCAACATGATTCACAAGACGACCGGTTGCCAGATCCCTACATCGCCTGAGGTTGCCTTACTCAACGCTAGGGATGAGCTTCGAGTTCGAGTCGAACTCATGTTCGACTCGAACATTGCCTGTTCGCCCGTTCGCCGAACAGCGAACAAATTGGGGTGTTCGCGGCAAATTCGAAAAATCTATGGGAGAAATCTAAAGTGCTAATTATAAAGGCTTATATGCAAGTTATTGTCCTAAAAAGTGTTTGGGGACCCGGGTCCTGCCCCAGGGGACATGTATCAATGCAAAAAGAAGTTTTAAAAACGGCCGTTTTTTCGGGAGCAGTGATTTTAATAATGCTTAAAATGAAAAAATAAAAGTGAAATATTCCTTTAAATTTCGTACCTGGGGGGTGTGTATGATATGCATGTAAAGTGGCGCATGTTTCCCGTGCTTAGAACTGTCCCTGCAAAAAGTGTCATTTTTGAAAGAAAAAAATGCATTTAAAACTGACTCGCGGCTATTAATGAATTGTCGGCTCCCGGCAATACATACAAAAGTCATTGATAAAAAAAAAAAAAAAAGCGTGGGGGTTCCCCAGAATTCAATTACCAGGCCCTTCAGGTCTGGAATGGATATTAAGGGGAACCCCGCCGCAAATAAAAAAAAAATTGACGTGGGGTTCCCCCAAATATCCATTCCAGGCCCTTCAGATCTGGCATGGATTTTAAGGGGAACTCCACCCCAAATTAAAAAAAAATGGCGTGGAGTCCCCCTAAAAATCCATACCAGACCCCTTATCCGAGCATGCAACCTGGCCGGCCGCAGGGGAAAAGGGGGGGACGAGAGAGCGGCCCCCCCTCCCTCCTGAACCGTACCAAGCCACATGCCCTCAACATGGGGAGAATGTCCCCATGTTGATGGGGACAAGGGCCTCATCCCCACAACCCTTGCCCGGTGGTTGTGGGGGTCTGCGGGCGGGGGGCTTATCGGAATCTGGAAGACCCCTTTAACAAAGGGGACCCCCAGATCCCGCCCCCCCCTATGTGAATTGGTAACGGGTACATTGTACCCCTACCATTTCACGAAGAAAGCGTAAAAAAAATGTTTAAAAAAACACACAAACACCTTGAAAAAGTCCTTTATTTAAAAAAATAAATAAATAAACATTCCAGCGGTGAAATCCAGTGTCCCGCGGCGATCCCGATGTCCAGCGCTGTCCTTCATTGGTTGTGCCTGAGCGGACCTGATGGGGAACTCCCTCTCAGTATTTTAAATGTATAGACCCGCCCCTTCTAAAGTTCCCCATCAGGTCCGCTCAGCGGACGAGATGCGGAACATGAGAAGGGGCGGGTCTATACATGTATTGCCAAAGTGAGAGCAGTTCCCCATCAGGTCCGCCTCCTCGGTATGTCAGACCCGCCTACGTCATTGGCTTGAGCGGGGAACTTCCTTCACTATGTAAATTTAAATTTAAATTTACATAGTGAAGGAAGTTCCCCGCTCAAGCCAATGACGTAGGCGGGTCTGACATACCGAGGGGGCGGACCTGATGGGGAACTGCTCTCACTTTGGTAATACATGTATAGACCCGCCCCTTCTCATGTTCCGCATCTCGTCCGCTGAGCGGACCTGATGGGGAACTTTAGAAGGGGCGGGTCTATACATTTAAAATACTGAGAGGGAGTTCCCCATCAGGTCCGCTCAGGCACAACCAATGAAGGACAGCGCTGGACATCGGGATCGCCGCGGGACACTGGATTTCACCGCTGGAATGTTTATTTATTTATTTTTTTAAATAAAGGACTTTTTCAAGGTGTTTGTGTGTTTTTTTAAACATTTTTTTTACGCTTTCTTCGTGAAATGGTAGGGGTACAATGTACCCGTTACCAATTCACATAGGGGGGGGGGCGGGATCTGGGGGTCCCCTTTGTTAAAGGGGTCTTCCAGATTCCGATAAGCCCCCCGCCCGCAGACCCCCACAACCACCGGGCAAGGGTTGTGGGGATGAGGCCCTTGTCCCCATCAACATGGGGACATCCTCCCCATGTTGAGGGCATGTGGCTTGGTACGGTTCAGGAGGGAGGGGGGGCCGCTCTCTCGTCCCCCCCCTTTTCCCCTGCGGCCGGCCAGGTTGCGTGCTCGGATAAGGGGTCTGGTATGGATTTTTAGGGGGACTCCACGCCATTTTTTTTTTAAACTTGGGGTGGAGTTCCCCTTAAAATCCATGCCAGATCTGAAGGGCCTGGTAATTGAATTCTGGGGAACCCCCACGCTTTTTTTTTTTTTTTTTCTCAATGACTTTTGTATGTATTGCCGGGAGCCGACAATTCATTAATAGCCGCGAGTCAGTTTTAAATGCATTTTTTTTCTTTCAAAAACGACATTTTTTGCAGGGACAGTTCTAAGCACGGGAAACATGCGCCACTTTACATGCATATCATACACACCCCCCAGGTACGAAATTTAAAGGAATATTTCACTTTTATTTTTTCATTTTAAGCATTATTAAAATCACTGCTCCCGAAAAAACGGCCGTTTTTAAAACTTCTTTTTGCATTGATACATGTCCCCTGGGGCAGGACCCCGGTCCCCAAACACTTTTTAGGACAATAACTTGCATATTAGCCTTTATAATTAACACTTTAGATTTCGAACGTTCGAGTCCATTGTATTTAATAGGGTTCTAAAGTTTACACGAACATTTTGTCTGTTCGCAGGTTCTGGTGCGAACCGAACAGGGGGGTGTTCGGCTCATCCCTGCTCAACGCACATATTCCACATGTTCCTAAGGCTACACAATCACTAATCCACTTTATTCTAATAGGTACTAAAATGATGATCGCCAAAGCCTGGAAAAAAACAAAACCGTCCATACATGCTGTCAGAAGGAAACAATTGTGGATTATGACACAAGAAAAGCTATCCAGCATCTTGACAGACACCTCCACAAAATTCCAAAAGATATGGGAACCTTGGGCCAAATATGTAGGAGTCTCCATTATTCCAGGTTCTCACACAGTTGCTCACCATCCTTAAGCCCTATATTAGGCACTCAGCTTCCCCTCCCCCCCCCCATTATCTCCAACTCTCTCTTCTTCTATTTTCTTCCCACTCTTTATTTCATTATCTTCTTCATCCAAACAGGTATTCATTGTGACACTAACAAGTTTATGGATGTGATGGGACTGTCTTCCTGACGCTAGGTCTGCCCAATTAACTCCTCCTCCATTCCCGACTGGCTCTATTCAGTCCTGGCGGGGATCTGGGGGTGGCGGGAGGACCACACCTCTGGCACAGCATGATCCCTTTAGGGGTGCCGGAGGCGGGGGGGAACCTTGCCACACCAGAGGCCCAGCCCATGTTGATACAACAACACGCTCCAGCGGGACTTTAAGACAGCCCACACATTTTTCTTTTTATCTTTATATACCTGTTGCATAAGTATCTACAGCATACTCTGAATGTTTGTATTGTTCCTTGTTCCTCCGGGGGCTTCCCCCCTGGAGTTTTTTTCTATGCTACAATCTTACTTCATGTATACGCCTGTTAAAATCAATAAAACCTTATTGAAAGTAAAAGCAAAAAGTGTCAGTTTTAAATATTTTAACTTTAACTTCTTGCTGCCCACATAATGCATATGTGCAATGGCACACACCATACATATGCGTTTATGGATGGCCAAGGTTTCTGTGCTGAGAGTGCACTCACTGTCCACTCCCTGCACAGTGGCCAAGATATCATTGACAGCTCTCAGTTGCTCATTATGATCAGGAGCTGGATGGTCACTGTAATAACTAAAAGTCCTTTCTGCTCCACGGGCATATAGACCCAACTTACTTCAAGGTGCTCTTGAAATTCCACCTGCATGTTCTTAGCAGTTTAGTTTGGTTTTACTTGTTGCTCATTAAATATTAACCATGATGTAAAAAATAGAAACGTACCAATCTATCCTCTTCCCCTGGCCCCTTAACCTGTTTTTCGACACAACCCTGACTTTCCTCCTGGCCCTTCAGATGCTTTTCTCTCTGACATTTTGCCACATACTTTCATGACTCTCGCCTCTCTTGCCTCTCACCCTAAACTCCTCTCTGATTGGTCAGGACAGCACACATCCTTTGAGGTGTTCTGCACAATCTTAAATATATATACCACTATGTTCTCTGGTTACGATCCCAAATTCAAAAAAGCTAGTTAACATTGGGAGCAAGAACTTTCTTTAGACCTCTCCGCATAGGAATGGGGGCGCTTTCTTACTCACATTCACCAGAGATCAGTTAATATCTCCACACAGGAAAATGGCTTCAGACTTTTTTTAAGATGGTACAGAACCCCCTTACGACTTCATGAGATTTAACCTACAATATCACCCAAATGAAGGTGATGCAATGATGAAATAGGTTTATTTCTACACATATGGTGGTCCTGCCCAGCAATCCAACCTTTTTGGAAGGAAGTCCACCACCTCATTACTCAAATTACAACATATTCGCTAGATAATACTTCAGCACAAGTTCTCCTATACCACATATCACTTTCAAGTGCAACATATCACCGGTCTTTGGCGATGCATCTAGGTAACGCAACAAAAATGTGTATACAAGTTTACTGGCATGCAATAAAACCCCCTATCCATAGCTGATGGTCCTGACATGTGATAAAAATTTCTGAAATAGAGGAACTTGTACATGAAGCTCAGGAAACGCCTTAAAAATATGGGAAAACTTGGGCCTGTTGGCAATACATAGTGGAATCGGCAGAATACAACCAGATAATGGCATATCCTTGAGCTCTATAACTCCATAAACCATAAGCTGAGGAGACAGGGGACCTCTCCCCCACTTTCTTTCATTCTCGCATTCAGTAATTTCTACTCTGACACCAGCTCTTCTTTAGAACCCCTCCAACTCCCACCTTATTTTGTATTTTTAGCCCCCCACCCCCTTCCCTTTCTCTCTCTTCCTGTCCCCCTCTCCTTCTCTCCCTTCCCACCCCACCCTTTTTTTTATTTCAGTTTACCAACGCCATACGAATGGCGTGGGTAAACATTACATATATATCATCCTTCTACCGCCCCGCCCCCGCCCCCTGTATATATAATATAACCAATATAGTTACTTTGCCGAGTAACTAATTACTTTTTCAATCTAGTAACTGAGTGAGTAACTCCATTACTTTTTGGAAGAAGTAATTTGTAACTGTAACTAATTACTTTTTTTAACGTAAGATGAACAACACTGGGTGTATGTACCCAATTGACAGACTACACACATGTAATGTCATTGTTTGTTTCTTATTTCTTAAACCTGAATAAAGTTTTCGTAAAAAAAAAATAAGAAATAGAGACTTACAGTGTAAATCTGAGCATTTTGCTTTCAAAATCTACCAAACGCATCTAGTCTCACATGTATGAGGCTAGATTTTAGTGCCTTTTAACTCAGCATGCTTTTATTGTGACCTTAATACTCAGCATGCTTTCATTGTAAAGACTTCACTGATGATTATTTGAATAATCATATCATTGTAAATATTGTGAATTCTTACTATTATTGAAGCTTTACTATTATTAGATTCTTTACATGTTTAAAATAATTTTCTGATTTATAAATTTAATCAAGTCAAAGCACAGAACTGAATGGAAAGTGCTATTATACTCTTGGAAGTGTCGTAGTGTAAGTCACTGCCGATACTAGACCTGGCCATGAGGACTTAGAGCTTATGTTCAGCTGCCAATAGAGTTGGGTGGGGTTGTGTGCCCACTTGTTTTTTTTTCACTGCTTACAAAACCAGTTCTTCCTCCTGGCTAGAGGCAGCGGTATGATAAGACTTCAGTGGATCTCCTCAATGGTGTGCAGGAGTACTCCTTCAATAGAGACATGAAATTAGAAAACTTTATTGATGATCTCAGACAATAACTTACTTTTGCCTTTGGCCTTATCCTCATGTAGGAAGTATACCAATTGTTTTCCTTCCTCAGTTTCAGATTGACAGACATTTCTCATCTTCCTCCACATCATCTAGTTTGTCTTTATGATTTTTTAAACACTTTTTTCCCTTTCTCTCAATATGCACTATCGATTTCATATACCGTACATTTTTATGTATGCTGTGCCTGGTTTTGCAAATAAGTTTGCTATTTCTTTATTTTCTTTTATTCTCTATAGTCCATTCTTACATACTGCTTCGAAGACCTTGCTGAAACTTTCACTTTCAATATATATGGCATTTTCACTTGCATTGAACACCATGCTTTACATCCATAAGTTACAGATGGCCTAATTATGGCTTTACAAGATTTTATCTTTAAAGTTTATATAATGTGTTCAATTTTATTACAGTTATTTTCTGCTTTTATTGTATTTTTTATTTCATTGACATTATTTTTCCCTTTAATAATAGAGCCATATGTAAATTCATTTGCTTTCAGAAATTCATAGGTTCCTATTTTAATTTTGTTTATATTTTATTGTCTCTGCTCTATCCTTCCATCTGTATTCATCCCATAGTAATATTAAAAAGTAAACCCAGGAAGGGAATGATATGTAGCCCCACCCAAACCCCCTCACAGGACAAAGTTTAATGAGAACAGGGCCAGCACCCAAAGGGGCAGAAAGGTGATGTGCAGGAAATAGGTGGAGCTTCATGTCATAAAGAAGCCCCAGGGAACGTGTAGACTGCAGGCCAAGAGATCAATCTAATTGTGTTCCTTTTTTTTTTTAATTCAATTAAAATCAAAGTTTATACATTTTTGTAATAAATCATGGAGCATAATTTATAGAAAAATCCTGACAATGTGTTTTAAGCTCGATTTAGTAGCTCAGTTACAGTACATAATTTTAATTTAGTAGTGACTTTAATTTGAGCCACTGAAAAAATGGGTATGACTGGGGTTGTTACACTCTTACTTCCTTTTTGAATGGATATATATATATATATATATACATATTTAGCCATTGACTTGAACTACAGTCAATATATCCTGCTACTCTTCTAATTACCTTTTTTAAAGATGTAGTCTTTAGCCCCCATTCCGACCCTTCAACGTGAGGGACTAGAGTATACTATTTTGTCTGGGTTATCACCAAAACTTTCCCAGCATGGGTGCTTGGGTTGTCATTGGTTCACCAGCCTCACCAATATGTCAAAGTACATTCATAGTAATTCATATATATATATATATATATATATATATATATATGTAGCGGGTATTTAAATTGGGGGGGAGCATCTTGGTTATTTAACCCAGATGTACTAATTGTTAGGGAATCTGAGAATCCCTTTTTGTGGTTCAGAGTTGGAGGACGCGGCCGCACCCAGGCACCTTCAGCCTGGGTGCTGGCGTTCCGGAGTTCCGGGCCCAGGTGCCCTTGACCTGGCCGAAGCGAGAGATGGAGTCCATCCCAGGCACCTTAAGCCTGGGGTGAGGTACTACTGCCGGAGCCTGGGGCCCAGTAACTTCGTCTGGGTTCCACGAGGGTGGAGGAGTCCGAGGGGCCCTAAGGTGTTGGGACCCGTATCTGAGGCGAGGAGGCCGGGGAGTGTAACCCTTCCGGATAGTCCGGTACAGCATTAACCCGGTGACGGCGGGGCCTCTGGTAACTCCCTTGGAGGGATGTCTTCCCCCTGACAGGGGCTGCAACGTAGCGAAGGTAACTCCAGTTCTTGTTCTCTAGAGTCGCTGGAAGAGACTCTGAAGCCAAAAATTCCATTTAACAGCCACTTTGCTTAGCAACCGTTGGTGAAACCTCAACGGTTTAGTTTTCTTTGAGGATTGTGCCTTGACCTACTCTCCACCAATACTGAACTGTTCTATGGGTCTCAAACTGTCTGCTCGCAAAGGACTATTTGTTTGCTGTTATAGAATAAATAAGTGTTGGACCTTTTCAGTGTGTGGTACTCCAATTACTGGGAGCAAAGGGGGTTATCAGCAGAACAGACTTGGCTCTAAGCGTATACACAGGTCCGAATACAACTAGATACTGGCCTTCACCTCTACATGCTGTAATCGAGAGGACATGGGCCGTGGCGCACCTCGCTCTCCCCTCCAAGATACCCCTAGACCAGAGCCAGAGTAACCGATAAAGAAGGGGGTGAGGGTCGCTACATATATATATATATATATATATATATATATATATATTGTCAAAAGTATTGGGATGCTTGCCTGAACAACAAGGTCAATAAAGACATGGTGAGCGAATTTGGGGTGGAGGAACTTGACTGACCTACAAAGAGTCCTGACCTCACCCCAGTAGAATACCTTTTAAATGAATGAGAGTGAAAACTGTGAGGCAGGCCTTCCCATCCAGCATCATTGCCTGACCTCACAAATGCGCTTCTGGAAGAATGGTCAAACATTCCCATAGACACACTCCTAAACCTTGTGGACAGCCTTCCCAAAAGAGTTGAAGCTGTTATAGCTGCAAAGGGTGGGCTAACTCAATTTTAAACTCTACGGACTAAGGCTGGGATGCCATTAAAGTTCATGTGCGGATAAAGGCAGGTGTCCCAATACTTTTGACAATATAGTGTGTGCATATATATATATATATATATATTGTGAGGGGGTTAACTCGGTAGCGGGTGTGTGTGACCCCCTGGTTGGGCTCCCCACACAAAAACAGGGCCAGCAGACGGAGGTTGTGGTTTTCAAAATCAAAAGGTGCGGTTTATTTCTCTATGTACAGTGACAAAAACACAGCAAAGCCAAAAAGAAACATATAAACAAAATAAATCCTGGTCAACTTGACCTCTGACTAAACATACAGGTTTCCTAACTAACAACTGGGATCAGCCTAGTGCTGTCCTAGTCCCTAAGTCCCTGGTTTTAAATGTCCAAGCAAATAGCCACACAGGCTTTTTCTCACCGCACAGGGGTTCACTCTCCCTAGACAGTCCACACAGGTCTGGTTCCAGGCATGAGCTAACATCTAATGAAGCTGGGAGTTCTTATAGAGGCCTAAATGAGCTGACAAGCTTCAGCTGGCCTCATCAACTCCCTGCCTGCACGAGGCCCAGCCCTCTCCCTAGAGGTATGAGTCATCCATGAGCCCACTAGCCTTAGCTGGGCTTATACAACTCTCCACCTAGTTGTATAAGTCGGCGTAAAGCCTGAATCTGGGCGAAATATATCTACCCCCCTGGATGCAACCAGGTGACTTTACCTTCCTGCTGTCACATACCCCCCCCTCTTGTTTTAACCTCGGGGTTGGAACACCAGCAATCAGGCATTCATGTACTCGAGACAAAGCATCCACATTCCCCATTTGAACGCCAGGGCGATGCTTTACTGTGAAGTTGAATTCCTGGAGGGCCAGGAACCACCTATTCACTCTTCTATTTGTTTCCTTGTTTTGAGCCATCCACTTTAACGGAGCGTGATCCGTAACCATGTCAAAGTGCCTACCTAGCAGGTAGTACCGAAGGGAATCTAGAGCCCACTTCACCGCTAAACACTCCTTTTCAACGGTGGCGTAATTTACCTCATGGGACTTCAACTTCCTGCTGAGGTAAATGACTGGGTGCTCTTCCCCGTTCCAGACCTGGGACAATACTGCTCCTAACCCCACATCTGACGCATCACTTTGTACGACAAAGTCTTTAGAGAAGTCGGGTGAGTACAACACTGGCTGGCTACATAAGGCTTGTTTCAAGAATTGGAATGCTGCCTCAGCCTCGGGGGTCCATTTAATCATGACCGACCCTTTCCCCTTCGTTAGGTTGGTTAGGGGCACAGCCTTAGAAGCAAAGTGGGGAATGAATCGCCGATAATACCCAGCGATTCCCAGAAAGGCTCGTACCTGCTTCTTGCTGTTGGGACGTGGCCAACTCTGGATGGCCTCGACTTTGTTGAGTTGGGGTTTTATTACTCCCCTCCCAATGGTGTACCCAAGATATTTGGCCTCCTCCTGCCCAATGGTACACTTCTTGGGGTTAGCCGTAAACCCCGCTTCCCGAACAGAGTCCAGGACTGCTTGCACTTTTGGCAGATGTGAGGCCCAATCTGTGCTATGGACAATTACGTCATCCAGGTAAGCCGCAGCATACTTCCGATGGGGCCTCAGCATCTGGTCCATTTTCCGCTGGAATGTGGCCGGCGCATTCTGTAACCCGAACGGCATTCTTTTATATTGGAACGCCCCGTCTGGGGTTACAAATGCGGTTTTCTCTTTGGCCAATTTGGCCAGGGGGATTTGCCAATACCCTTTTGTGAGGTCAAGAGTCGTCATGTATCGGGCTGTTCCCAGCCGGTCGATCAACTCATCTATACGTGGCATGGGGTAGGTGTCAAATTTTGTAACTTTGTTCAACTGACGAAAATCGTTACAAAATCGCCAGCTCCCATCCGGTTTAGGCACCAACACAATGGGACTAGACCAATCACTTTGGGACTCCTCTATCACCCCTAAGTTCAGCATTTTCTGTACTTCCTCCCGTATTGCCTCCCGTCGGGCCTCTGGGATCCGATAGGGTTTTAACTTCACCCTTTCACCGGGCGGGGTAATGATGTCATGCTCTACCCCAAATGTTTGTCCCGGCAGCTCAGAGAATACCTCCTTGTTGCGAAGCACAAACTCCTTAACCTCCTGTTGTTGGGGTTGTGACAAGGTGGCTGCTATTCCAACCTCAGGAATCACGCAACCAGTTTGAGCTGGTGACCAAGTGTCTGCGACTAGGGACTCTCTATCCCTCCAGGCTTTCAACAGATTAACGTGATAGATCTGTTCGGGCTTTCGCCTTCCTGGTTGTCTGACCTTGTAATTCACTTCACTCACTTTTTCCATTATCTCGTAGGGGCCTTGCCATTTGGCAAGGAATTTACTTTCAACCGTAGGGACAAGTACCAGTATCCTATCCCCCGGGGAAAAGGTACGGGTCTTGGCTCCACGGTTGTACACTCTCTGCTGTGCTAACTGCGCTTGGGCCAAATGTTCCTTCACGATGGGCATTACCTGTGCAATTCGGTCTTGCATCAGGGCGACATGCTCAATCACACTCCTGTGGGGAGAACTCTCACTTTCCCAAGTTTCCTTGGCAATATCCAACAGCCCTCTTGGGTGTCTCCCATACAGTAACTCAAAGGGGGAGAATCCCGTAGAGGATTGGGGCACCTCCCTAATAGCAAACATCAGATAAGGAAGTAGACAGTCCCAATCCTTTCCATCTCTATCCACCACTTTCTTCAACATTTGTTTTAGGGTTTTGTTGAATCTTTCAACCAGCCCATCGGTTTGGGGGTGATACACAGATGTACGTAATTGCGTCACTTTGAACAATTTACACAGCTCCTTCATAACCCGGGACATAAAGGGTGTACCTTGGTCCGTAAGCAGTTCTTTACAAATACCCACCCGGCTAAACACAAGAGATAGCTCTTTGGCTATGGTTTTGGCCGAGGTATTTCGGAGAGGGATCGCTTCTGGATAACGGGTGGCATAGTCCATTATAACTAATATGTACTGGTGCCCCCTAGCGGACTTGATTATAGGACCTACCAAATCCATGGCGATCCTCTCAAACGGGACCTCAATGATGGGTAGAGGGACCAGCGGGCTACGGAAATGTGGCATCGGGGCCGACCTCTGACACACAGGGCAGGAGGAACAATAATTTTCTATGTCCTTCATCACCCCCGGCCAATAGAATCTCTGTAATACCCTCTCTCGGGTTTTCTCTGTCCCCAGATGACCTCCAAGAATGTGCCCATGGGCCAACTCCAACACCAACTTCCTGTAAGGTTTGGGCACCACAAGCTGCTCAACGGTTTCTTCTGCCCTTTTTGCCACCCGATACAGTAGGTCCTTCTCTACGCTGAAGTATGGGTAAGTGCAGGTATTATCTGGGTTCACTAACTCGCCATCTATTTTCACTACGTTTTCGCGTGCCTTTATTAGGGCGGGGTCTTTCAACTGTTCTGTGGCAAAGTTTTCCCTGTGAACCTCAAGATCAGAAAACTCCACAGACGGTAGGTTTTCGTCTGAGGAGGTGGGCTCCTCTCCAGTTTCTTGAGTCTCCCCTGCCAATACTGATAAGGGAAATTCCGGAGAGTCCTCACCACTCTCAGGGGAGTTCTGGCTATCACATTCCTGGTACATAGGGGCACCAGTGGGGGGCTCAGGATCATCCCACAGTTCCCAGAACTTCGGAAAATCCCTTCCCACAATGGCGTCATACGGTAACTGAGATACTAAGCCCACTGGATGAGAGAGGGTACCTTTGGGGGTCTCGAAACACACTGTAGTCACTGGATACTCTCGGGTGTCCCCATGCACACAAATAACAGCTACCTTGCTATTCCCAGAGACCTCTGTTTTAACTAACTCAGCCTTTATCAGGGTCACAAGGCTACCTGAATCCAGCAATACCACAACATTTCTACCATTAACACACATTTTGCATAAATGTTTCTCAATTCCTCGAATGGCAGTGCATGTGACTGTCGCACACAGCGACTGACGTCTGCCCGTCAGAAAGTCACACTGCATGGGTTCCTCCACAACCGGGCAATTGGCTGCAATATGTCCCGCTTGCCGGCAGCGGTAGCAAACGATCCTTCTTGCCGCCTCTTGAGCCGCTGATTTCCCAGGCTGTTCTCGCCAAACTTGGGGTAGAGCTCCCACCCTCTCACTCTCTCCACCCTTACCCCTTGGAATCCTCTTATCCGCCCCTGGGGATGGTCTGGTCTTAGGGTGGAAAGTCCGAGTGTCTCTGGAAGAGGCCGTCAGGTTCTCTGTAGCCAAGTATTTCTCCACACGATCCACAAGACCATCGGCCGTCTCTGGGTCTCCATGGCTTACCCAGTTTTGGATGGCAGTAGGAAGAGCTCTCAAAAACCGATCCATTACAACACGTTCCACAATCTTTGGTGCGGACAAAGTCTCTGGCTGTAGCCACTTTCTGCTCAGGTGAATGAGATCATACATTTGAGACCTGGGGGGTTTTCCAAGCTGGAAAGTCCAGTTATGCACACGCTGAGCCCGGACAGCCTGGGTGACACCCAGCCTTGCCAATATCTCAGCTTTTAGCATCACATAGTCTTTTGCTTGGTCAGGCTCTAGGTCATAGTAAGCCTTCTGCGATTCACCAGTTAACAGAGGAGCCACCAGTCCAGCCCACTGCTCCTCAGGCCACTTTTCTCTTTCAGCAGTCCTTTCAAATGTGGTCAAAAATACCTCTGGATCATCCTCTCCAGTCATTTTTGTCAATAAACGACTCACCCCAAAGGACGCGGTATTAGTGGGACGGCTTTCCTCACTGGTCTGCGGACGTTGCTGCATTACTGCTTCCATTTGTTGTAGTCTCTGCTCTTGCTTCTGTAACAGGTCTATGAAGCGGGCCTCAGATTGCTGCTGGGCTTGTTGCTGAGCTTCCAGACTCTGTTGGTGAGCTTGCTGCTGGGCTGCAAGGCTCTGTTGATGAGCTTGCTGCTGGGCTGCGAAGTTCTGTTGTTGAGCTGCAAGGCTCTTTTGCAAACCTGCATTTGTCTGCTGTTGATTGGCATTTGCTAGAGCCAGCTGCTTCAGTATCTCCTCCATGCTGGCTTAAAAAAAACTGCCACTGGTTCTCCACCAACTGTGAGGGGGTTAACTCGGTAGCGGGTGTGTGTGACCCCCTGGTTGGGCTCCCCACACAAAAACAGGGCCAGCAGACGGAGGTTGTGGTTTTCAAAATCAAAAGGTGCGGTTTATTTCTCTATGTACAGTGACAAAAACACAGCAAAGCCAAAAAGAAACATATAAACAAAATAAATCCTGGTCAACTTGACCTCTGACTAAACATACAGGTTTCCTAACTAACAACTGGGATCAGCCTAGTGCTGTCCTAGTCCCTAAGTCCCTGGTTTTAAATGTCCAAGCAAATAGCCACACAGGCTTTTTCTCACCGCACAGGGGTTCACTCTCCCTAGACAGTCCACACAGGTCTGGTTCCAGGCATGAGCTAACATCTAATGAAGCTGGGAGTTCTTATAGAGGCCTAAATGAGCTGACAAGCTTCAGCTGGCCTCATCAACTCCCTGCCTGCACGAGGCCCAGCCCTCTCCCTAGAGGTATGAGTCATCCATGAGCCCACTAGCCTTAGCTGGGCTTATACAACTCTCCACCTAGTTGTATAAGTCGGCGTAAAGCCTGAATCTGGGCGAAATATATCTACCCCCCTGGATGCAACCAGGTGACTTTACCTTCCTGCTGTCACAATATATATATATATATATATATATATATATATATACACAGTATATATATATATATATATATATATATATATATATACATATATATATACATATATATATTGTGACAGCAGGAAGGTAAAGTCACCTGGTTGCATCCAGGGGGGTAGATATATTTCGCCCAGATTCAGGCTTTACGCCGACTTATACAACTAGGTGGAGAGTTGTATAAGGCTAGTGGGCTCATGGATGACTCATACCTCTAGGGAGAGTGTGGGGCGTCGTACAGACAGGGAGTTGATGAGACCAGCTGAAGCTTGTCAGCTCATTTAGGCCTCTATAAGAACTCCCAGCTTCATTAGATGTTAGCTCATGCCTGGACCCAGACCTGTGTGGACTGTCTAGGGAGAGTGAACCCCTGTGCGGTGAGACAAAGCCTGTGTGGCTATTTGCTTGGACATTTAAAACCAGGGACTTAGGGACTAGGACAGCACTAGGCTGATCCCAGTTGTTAGTTAGGAAACCTGTATGTTTAGTCAGAGGTCAAGTTGACCAGGATTTATTTTGTTTATGTTTCTTTTGCTTTGCTGTGTTTTGTCACTGTAAATAGAAAATAAACCGCACCTTTTTGATTTTGAAAACCACAACCTCCGTTTGCTGGGCCTGTTTTTGTGTGGGGAGCCCATCTCGGGGGACACACACACCCGCTGCCGAGCTAACCCCCTCACAGTTGGTGGAGAACCAGTGGCAGTTTTTTTTTAAGCCAGCATGGAGGAGATACTGAAGCAGCTGGCTCTAGCAAATGCCAATCAACAGCAGACAAATGCAGGTTTGCAAAAGAGCCTTGCAGCTCAACAACAGAACTTCGCAGCCCAGCAGCAAGCTCATCAACAGAGCCTTGCAGCCCAGCAGCAGACAAAAGCAACTTTGCAACAGAGTCTGGAGGCTCAGCAACAAGCCCAGCAGCAATCTGAGGCCCGCTTCATAGACCTGTTACAGAAGCAAGAGCAGAGACTACAACAACAGATGGAAGCAGCAATGCAGCAACGTCCGCAGACCAGTGAGGAAAGCCGTCCCACTAATACCGCGTCCTTTGGGGTGAGTCGTTTATTGACAAAAATGACTGGAGAGGATGATCCAGAGGTATTTTTGACCACATTTGAAAGGACCGCTGAAAGAGAAAAGTGGCCTGAGGAGCAGTGGGCTGGACTGGTGGCTCCTCTGTTAACTGGTGAATCGCAGAAAGCTTACTATGACCTAGAGCCTAACCAAGCAAAAGACTATGCGATGCTAAAAGCTGAAATATTGGCAAGGCTGGGTGTCACCCAGGCTGTCCGGGCTCAGCGTGTGCATAACTGGACTTTCCAGCTTGGAAAACCCCCCAGGTCTCAAATGTATGATCTCATTCACCTGAGCAGAAAGTGGCTACAGCCAGAGACTTTGTCCGCACCAAAGATTGTGGAACGTGTTGTAATGGATCGGTTTTTGAGAGCTCTTCCTACTGCCATCCAAAAGTGGGTAAGCCATGGAGACCCAGAGACGGCCGATGGTCTTGTGGATCGTGTGGAGAAATACTTGGCTACAGAGAACCTGACGGCCTCTTCCAGAGACACTCGGACTTTCCACCCTAAGACCAGACCATCCCCAGGGGCGGATAAGAGGATTCCAAGGGGTGAGGGTGGAGAGAGTGAGAGGGTGGGAGCTCTACCCCAAGTTTGGCGAGAACAGCCTGGGAAATCAGCGGCTCAAGAGGCCGCAAGAAGGATCGTTTGCTACCGCTGCCGGCAAGCGGGACATATTGCAGCCAATTGCCCGGTTGTGGAGGAACCCATGCAGTGTGACTTTCTGACGGGCAGACGTCAGTCGCTGTGTGCGACAGTCGCATGCACTGCCATTCGAGGAACGGAGAAACATTTATGCAAAATGTGTGTTAATGGTAGAAATGTTGTGGTATTGCTGGATTCAGGTAGCCTTGTGACCCTGATAAAGGCTGAGTTAGTTAAAACAGAGGTCTCTGGGAATAGCAAGGTAGCTGTTATTTGTGTGCATGGGGACACCCGAGAGTATCCAGTGACTTCAGTGTGTTTCGAGACCCCCAAAGGTACCCTCTCTCACCCAGTGGGCTTAGTATCTCAGTTACCGCATGACGCCATTGTGGGAAGGGATTTTCCGAAGTTCTGGGAACTGTGGGATGATCCTGAGCCCCCCACTGGTGCCCCTATGTACCAGGAATGTGATAGCCAGAACTCCCCTGAGAGTGGTGAGGACTCTCCGGAATTTCCCTTATCAGTATTGGCAGGGGAGACTCAAGAAACTGGAGAGGAGCCCACCTCCTCAGACGAAAACCTACCGTCTGTGGAGTTTTCTGATCTTGAGGTTCACAGGGAAAACTTTGCCACAGAACAGTTGAAAGACCCCGCCCTAATAAAGGCACGGGAAAACGTAGTGAAAATAGATGGCGAGTTAGTGAACCCAGATAATACCTGCACTTACCCATACTTCAGCGTAGAGAAGGACCTACTGTATCGGGTGGCAAAAAGGGCAGAAGAAACCGTTGAGCAGCTTGTGGTGCCCAAACCTTACAGGAAGTTGGTGTTGGAGTTGGCCCATGGGCACATTCTTGGAGGTCATCTGGGGACAGAGAAAACCCGAGAGAGGGTATTACAGAGATTCTATTGGCCGGGGGTGATGAAGGACATAGAAAATTATTGTTCCTCCTGCCCTGTGTGTCAGAGGTCGGCCCCGATGCCACATTTCCGTAGCCCGCTGGTCCCTCTACCCATCATTGAGGTCCCGTTTGAGAGGATCGCCATGGATTTGGTAGGTCCTATAATCAAGTCCGCTAGGGGACACCAGTACATATTAGTTATAATGGACTATGCCACCCGTTATCCAGAAGCGATCCCTCTCCGAAATACCTCGGCCAAAACCATAGCCAAAGAGCTATCTCTTGTGTTTAGCCGGGTGGGTATTTGTAAAGAACTGCTTACGGACCAAGGTACACCCTTTATGTCCCGGGTTATGAAGGAGCTGTGTAAATTGTTCAAAGTGACGCAATTACGTACATCTGTGTATCACCCCCAAACCGATGGGCTGGTTGAAAGGTTCAACAAAACCCTAAAACAAATGTTGAAGAAAGTGGTGGATAGAGATGGAAAGGATTGGGACTGTCTACTTCCTTATCTGATGTTTGCTATTAGGGAGGTGCCCCAATCCTCTACGGGATTCTCCCCCTTTGAGTTACTGTATGGGAGACACCCAAGAGGGCTGTTGGATATTGCCAAGGAAACTTGGGAAAGTGAGAGTTCTCCCCACAGGAGTGTGATTGAGCATGTCGCCCTGATGCAAGACCGAATTGCACAGGTAATGCCCATCGTGAAGGAACATTTGGCCCAAGCGCAGTTAGCACAGCAGAGAGTGTACAACCGTGGAGCCAAGACCCGTACCTTTTCCCCGGGGGATAGGATACTGGTACTTGTCCCTACGGTTGAAAGTAAATTCCTTGCCAAATGGCAAGGCCCCTACGAGATAATGGAAAAAGTGAGCGAAGTGAATTACAAGGTCAGACAACCAGGAAGGCGAAAGCCCGAACAGATCTATCACGTTAATCTGTTGAAAGCCTGGAGGGATAGAGAGTCCCTAGTCGCAGACACTTGGTCACCAGCTCAAACTGGTTGCGTGATTCCGGAGGTTGGAATAGCAGCCACCTTGTCACAACCCCAACAACAGGAGGTTAAGGAGTTTGTGCTTCGCAACAAGGAGGTATTCTCTGAGCTGCCGGGACAAACATCTGGGGTAGAGCATGACATCATTACCCCGCCCGGTGAAAGGGTGAAGTTAAAACCCTATCGGATCCCAGAGGCCCGACGGGAGGCAATACGGGAGGAAGTACAGAAAATGCTGAACTTAGGGGTGATAGAGGAGTCCCAAAGTGATTGGTCTAGTCCCATTGTGTTGGTGCCTAAACCGGATGGGAGCTGGCGATTTTGTAACGATTTTCGACAGTTGAACAAAGTTACAAAATTTGACACCTACCCCATGCCACGTATAGATGAGTTGATCGACCGGCTGGGAACAGCCCGATACATGACGACTCTTGACCTCACAAAAGGGTATTGGCAAATCCCCCTGGCCAAGTCGGCCAAAGAGAAAACCGCATTTGTAACCCCAGACGGGGCGTTCCAATATAAAAGAATGCCGTTCGGGTTACAGAATGCGCCGGCCACATTCCAGCAGAAAATGGACCAGATGCTGAGGCCCCATCGGAAGTATGCTGCGGCTTACCTGGATGACATAATTGTCCATAGCACAGATTGGGCCTCACATCTGCCAAAAGTGCAAGCAGTCCTGGACTCTGTTCGGGAAGCGGGGTTTACGGCTAACCCCAAGAAGTGTACCATTGGGCAGGAGGAGGCCAAATATCTTGGGTACACCATTGGGAGGGGAGTAATAAAACCCCAACTCAACAAAGTCGAGGCCATCCAGAGTTGGCCACGTCCCAACAGCAAGAAGCAGGTACGAGCCTTTCTGGGAATCGCTGGGTATTATCGGCGATTCATTCCCCACTTTGCTTCTAAGGCTGTGCCCCTAACCAACCTGACGAAGGGGAAAGGGTCGGTCATGATTAAATGGACCCCCGAGGCTGAGGCAGCATTCCAATTCTTGAAACAAGCCTTATGTAGCCAGCCAGTGTTGTACTCACCCGACTTCTCTAAAGACTTTGTCGTACAAAGTGATGCGTCAGATGTGGGGTTAGGAGCAGTATTGTCCCAGGTCTGGAACGGGGAAGAGCACCCAGTCATTTACCTCAGCAGGAAGTTGAAGTCCCATGAGGTAAATTACGCCACCGTTGAAAAGGAGTGTTTAGCGGTGAAGTGGGCTCTAGATTCCCTTCGGTACTACCTGCTAGGTAGGCACTTTGACATGGTTACGGATCACGCTCCGTTAAAGTGGATGGCTCAAAACAAGGAAACAAATAGAAGAGTGAATAGGTGGTTCCTGGCCCTCCAGGAATTCAACTTCACAGTAAAGCATCGCCCTGGCGTTCAAATGGGGAATGTGGATGCTTTGTCTCGAGTACATGAATGCCTGATTGCTGGTGTTCCAACCCCGAGGTTAAAACAAGAGGGGGGGTATGTGACAGCAGGAAGGTAAAGTCACCTGGTTGCATCCAGGGGGGTAGATATATTTCGCCCAGATTCAGGCTTTACGCCGACTTATACAACTAGGTGGAGAGTTGTATAAGGCTAGTGGGCTCATGGATGACTCATACCTCTAGGGAGAGTGTGGGGCGTCGTACAGACAGGGAGTTGATGAGACCAGCTGAAGCTTGTCAGCTCATTTAGGCCTCTATAAGAACTCCCAGCTTCATTAGATGTTAGCTCATGCCTGGACCCAGACCTGTGTGGACTGTCTAGGGAGAGTGAACCCCTGTGCGGTGAGACAAAGCCTGTGTGGCTATTTGCTTGGACATTTAAAACCAGGGACTTAGGGACTAGGACAGCACTAGGCTGATCCCAGTTGTTAGTTAGGAAACCTGTATGTTTAGTCAGAGGTCAAGTTGACCAGGATTTATTTTGTTTATGTTTCTTTTGCTTTGCTGTGTTTTGTCACTGTAAATAGAAAATAAACCGCACCTTTTTGATTTTTAAAACCACAACCTCCATTTGCTGGGCCTGTTTTTGTGTGGGGAGCCCATCTCGGGGGACACACACACCCGCTGCCGAGCTAACCCCCTCACAATATATATATATATATATATATATATATATATATATATACATACACATACATAGTGTGCTTCCTTTAAAAATTTGCTCTGGTCACAAAGCTTTCATAAAAATATTCTTCAGTGCATGTGATACTCCTTATTTGTTGAAATGCCTTACTTATCTCTTACTTTATATGTTTTATAAAAATGTTATAGATAAACAACAAAAAATAAAAAAAAATCTTCAATTGCAACAAAAAATGTGAATCTACACAGGGGCGGATCCAGGGGGGGGCAACGGGCAATTGCCCCCTCCGAGAATGCGGGTGAGTGAGAGAGCCGGCGGGTGGAACCGCAGGTGAGAGAGCCGATGGGCGGCACCGCGGGTGAGAGAGACAGCGGGTGGCTCCGCGGGTGAGAGAGCCGACGGGCGGCTCCCCGGGTGAGAGAGCCGGCGGGCGGCTCCATGGGTGAGAGAGTCAGTGTGTGAGCAGGCTGCTGGCCAATCAGGGCCAATCTCATCCCCCGGCACCCGCCCTGCATCCCTGCAGTTCCACCCTCACTGTACAGGCAGCCGCGGAAGCAGAGAGATTACATCATCTCTCTGCTGCCTGACTATGGGACACAGAAAGAGACCACCTTAGCAGGAAAGTGACACAGCAAGTGACAATCCGCAACATGTGGCATGAGACCTGGCAGGTGACAATCCGCATTTGGTGGCAGGCGATGTGGCAAGTGACAATCTGGTGACAGGCGACATGGCAAGTGACGTGGCAGGTGACAATCCGCATTTGGTGGCAGGCGACGTGGCAAGTGACAATCTGCATCTGGTGACAGGCGACGTGGCAAGTAACAATCTGCATCTGGTTAAAAGCGACATGGCAAGTGACGTGGCAGGTGACAATCCACATTTGGTGGCAGGCGACGTGGCAAGTGACAATCTGCATCTGGTGACAGGCAACATGGCAAGTGACAATCCGCAACGTGTGGCAGGAGATGTGGCAAGTGTCAATCTGCATCTGGTGACAGGTGACGTGGCAAGTGACAATCCGCATTTGGTGGCAGGCGATGGTGGCAAGTGACACACTCGGGGCTCCCACTGATTCTGCATTATGGTGAGTTGAACTAATTCATTTTTTATAACAATGTAATAATAGTAATAATGTGCATCAATCATCCTGACACCATAACAACCATGGTGCCGTGATGATTGAAGTGCCAACACCAGCCATTTTCCCGATAAATTTACCCCAAAAAAAGTATTTTCTGGAAGTGCCCCTCCCGAGACTAGATTCTGGATCTGCCCCTGAATCTACATTGTGTTCACCAGATACATTTGCAAACCCTGTATTGCCTTGAAAAAGCAGCAATGACTATCAAAGTCAGAACTGGTCAAACTTTACACCAGTCATAAAACAGATGACTTTATGTTTGCTGAAATTTTAAGAAATTAACTTTACTGTGCAACACTTAAAAGGTGACATTAAATAAAAAACTCAATTTAATATTCACAACAAAGAGGCATTTTTAAATAATAAAAACTGTCTCTTAAGAACAGAAGTATGTGTTGTGATGATAAGGAAACCAACATCCTATGTTCAGGGTGAACATTTTTAAAAGTTTATTTGGAAGGGAAAAGTTACAAAGTAAAAAAAAAGATTCAAAAGTTGAACAGTTAAGATGTGCAGAGAAAGACATTCTAGCTGATTCTTTGTCTTACTGAGACAGGAAATTTGTTAAAATACCCTGAACATAGAAAAATTAAAACTTGACAGGGGTTCTAACTCGTCCCCACAATATCCAAAATTGATGCCCAGCCATTGAGTGAAATGCATTGAGGTGGAGTTTTGGGCATGTCACTTCCGGTCTGGTAAAAACCTCATATCTGTTTTTTATTTATTTATAAGAATTAAGATACTGCATAGGATGTGGCAGTGTAAAATTGGCCACTAACAGGACAGCTTTAATAAGGGATAGTAGGCCTAACTGGTGTATTCCTAACATTTATATTAGTCCTGGGGAAAGGAGGTTTGGTGAATGTGACTAATATATTGTGAGTTGGTTTAGGTGCACACTGTTCTTACATGTTTTTTACTTAAAGGATGCCGCTAAGCAGCTCCAAAAACTTGAAAATAAATGTAAACCCTAAAATACCAACTGAAACAAAACATTTTTTAAAAGGGAGCCTTACTGCAAGAAAAAAAAGTTTGGATGACACACCCTACAGCAGCTAAAGTTTATTACTGACCTTAAAATCAACCACAAAAAAAATGGCCTCTATAATAAGAACAAGGAAAAAAAGAAGGAAGCAGAGGATTTATTGCCCAATCAGAATTAAGGTACAATTTTCTATTTTCCCTATGCAGTTTGTTAGCTTTTATTTTATTTTCCTTGTGTAGCGGGGTCTCCGTTGAGGCCCCATGGACTACGTTACCCAGAACCCAGTGTGGCACCCAGGGTGCATTGGGCTGCTGCAGAGACTCATGGGTGGGGTATAAAAGGGGAGGGCGAGGCTCAGCCCGGACTCTTTCGACACCGCGCGGCTGGCAAGAGGACTTCCTGTGCGGACCTGCTGTGAGCGCAAGGCCTGAGGCCTGGGCCTTGCGCACTTCCAGAGAGCATTCCACGTCACTGCGGAGCCTGTGCGGCGACAGACATCTACCTGCTTGAGGGGCGTCAGTGAACCGGAGATCAGGCGGTGGCAGATCCTGTGTGTGTGAACACAGCGGTGGGAGTCCCGGACTGGGATCAAGTCCGGAGGGGTGAGAGAGCACCTGCTCACAACCATACTTGAGTACTTTACTAGGCCTATAGACTGCCTTGGCCCATTGGGTGATATTTCCCTTTTCCTGTCAGGAGACTAGTTCGAGGACTGAGTCACATAGTCTCCGGGGAGTTGTTCCATTACCTTATACCTTGTTGGATTACAAATATTGTTCCTGTATGTGCACCACCGATCATCTGGCATGCGAAGATTCCTTCTCTAGAGACTGAGTTGTAGCTAAGTCAGGCCTGACTGGGAGTTGATAGTACTGTTGGGCGCCATATTGCTAATGGGGACCCAAGCTATATGTTGGTGTGTGTTAGAACTACAGTGGGGCAAAAAAGTATTTAGTCAGCCACCAATTGTGCAAGTTCTCCCACTTAAAAAGATGAGAGAGGCCTGTAATTGTCATCATAGGTATACCTCAACTATGAGAGACAAAATGTGGAAACAAATCCAGACAATCACATTGTCTGATTTTGAAAAAATTTTTTTTGCAAATTATGGTGGAAAATAAGTATTTGGTCAATATCAAAAGTTCATCTCAATACTTTGTTATATATCCTTTGTTGGCAATGACAGAGGTCAAACGTTTTCTGTAAGTCTTCACAAGGTTGTCACACACTGTTGCTGGTATGTTGGCCCACTCCTCCATGCAGATCTCCTCTAGAGCAGTGATGTTTTGGGGCTGTCGCTGGGAAACACAGACTTTCAACTCCCTCCAAAGGTTTTCTATGGGGTTGAGATCTGGAGACTGGCTAGGCCACTCCAGGACCTTAAAATGCTTCTTATGAAGCCACTCCTTAGTTGCCTGGGCGGTGTGTTTGGGATCATTGTCATGCTGAAAGGCCCAGCCACGTTTCATCTTCAATGCCCTTGCTGATGGGAGGAGGTTGGCACTCAAAATCTCACGATACATGGCCCCATTCATTCTTTCATGTACACAGATCAGTCGTCCTGTTCCCTTTGCAGAGAAACAGCCCTAATGCATGATGTTGCCACCCCCATGCTTCACGGTAGGTATGGTGTTCTTTGGTTGCAACTCAGCATTCTCTCTCCTCCAAACATGACGAGTTGTGTTTCTACTAAACAGTTCTACTTTGGTTTCATCTGACCATATGACATTCTCCCAATACTCTTCTGGATCATCCAAATGCTCTCTAGCAAACCTCAGACAGGCCCGGACATGTACTGGCTTAAGCAGGGGGACACGTCTGGCACTGCAGGATCTGAGTCCCTGGCGGCGTAGTGTGTTACTGATGGTAGCCTTTGTTACGTTGGTCCCAGCTCTCTGCAGGTCATTCACTAGGTCCCCCCATGTGGTTCTGGGATTTTTGCTCACCGTTCTTGTGATCATTTTGACCCCACGGGGTGAGATCTTGCGTGGAGCCCCAGATCGAGGGAGATTATCAGTGGTCTTGAATGTCTTCCGTTTTCTGATTATTGCTCCCACAGTTGATTTCTTCACACCAAGCTGCTTGCCTATTGCAGATTCAGTCTTCCCAGCCTGGTGCAGGTCTACAATTGTGTTTCTGGTGGCCTTCGACAGCTCTTTGGTCTTCACCATAGTGGAGTTTGGAGTGTGACTGTTTGAGGTTGTGGACAGGTGTCTTTTATACTGATAACAAGTTCAAACAGGTGCCCTTAATACAGGTAATGAGTGGAGGACAGAGGAGCCTCTTAAAGAAGAAGATACAGGTCTTTGAGAGCCAGAAATCTTGCTTGTTTGTAGGTGACCAAATACTTATTTTCCACTATAATTTGCAAAAAAAATCTTTCCAAATCAGACAATGTGATTGTCTGGATTTGTTTCCACATTTTGTCTCTCATAGTTGAGGTATACCTATGATGACAATTACAGGCCTCGCTCATCTTTTTAAGTGGGAGAACTTGCACAATTGGTGGCTGACTAAATACTTTTTTGCCCCACTGTAAGTGTGCATTATCATTAACTACTGTTAGTATTACTCCAGGGCTCTGCATGCATGTGTTATATGTAATATTAATTGTTCACCCCCTTTTATCTACAAGTAAACCTTTTACCTTTTCTCAAATCAGGTGTTGGAGTCCCTATATATATATTTTATCACTTGAAGAAAGGTATTGTGGGATTGTGTGTAAACTGCTATAGAGTTATATAGAAATACCACCCCTAGACTAGCTGTGCCAGAGAAGGGCTGAGTAGATTGCCGGGGGTTGGCTGTGCTGTGTACAGGGCCCAAAAGCAAACCAGCGGCTCCCTTCGTTTGGGGGTATCGCTACACTTGCAACATATTCCTTTTCGCTGGCACTATGCCCCCCCCCATATATCCCCACCCATAGTGACACGGATGGCCTATACAAAAGCCCAATTTTGGCCCTTCTAAGTTTGCAGGCTATAGTTCAATTTACAAAAATATAATCCTCAGGATGACTGTGTACATAAATCTACCAGGACTGTGACTCTCAAACCCATGGTACCAACAAACTCAAACCTCATCACTAGTTTTCAACAAAACTGAACATTTCCATTTAGACACAAAGGGGGGGGGGGGTCCTAAAACTGGAGCACACAGAATCTGGTGCAGCTGTGCATAGCAACTAAGCAGCTTCTAGGTTTTATTGTCAAAGCTTAATTATAAAAGCTGATTGGCTACTATGCAAAGTTGCTCCAGTTTTAGGAAATCCCCCCAAATGAGTATTTCAAACTGCCCCCATAAACTTGTTGATATACAGCATTGCAAAGCTTCCAGAGTTGAAGGTGTGCATATTCCCTTATTATGAGCAAGTCAAGACACAGCAGGGGGTGTTCCTGGATGGACAAATTTTATGGTAGGAGGTATGTACTGAAGGTTTAGGATCTATTTCTATTTAGTGTAATATTTGAAGAAAACTCTTAAACATTTGCTGTGATTCCATATTGCTCTATTTGAAGCAAAGCAGATAACAAAATGGCAGTTGTTTTTTTCCGTGAGATCACTGGTCAGAAAGTTTGAGGCAATTTGAATATATTTTTCTCCAGCAAGCTTTGTTTTTAAATATTTTCTCTTATTCTGACTGGACCAGCGAAAAAAACAGAGTGACTTTCAGCAGTGACCACTACCGAAAAAGACGTATTACAGTGAATTCAGGTAAGTTTTCCTGTGTTTCGGAGGCGTAAAATAAAACAATTGAGAGGGTGAGGAGTGGTAACCAGTTTTCTTTTTTGTCTTTTCTTTTCTTTTTTTGTTTACAGATTGCTGTTTTAATGCCTAATGCAAATTCAGAATTTTGTATGTTAAGTTAGAGTGAGCATAAAAAAAATTGGTCGGGCGCATGTGCGGATGCCTGAGGGAGAAGTCGCATCCCCTTAGAGCTCCGCTCCCGGGTTAAACAAACCGGAGAACCGACCGCTGCTTTTTACCGCAAACGGCACCAGCTCCCGCAAATTCACACCAGGTACACTTCGGCGTATTGAGGATGGTCACGAGGGGCCCAAAAACGAAATATAAGATTGGTACCTCTAAAGATACACTGTCCCGGCAGACATCCAAGATGGCGGCGCCTGGTACCTCACAGACTCGCACACAGCGGGTTCCTAAATCCCTGTCACACAGTGTCAAAACTCTGGACACAGCTGGTGAGATTGATTCTGACTATGAAACACCTGAAAATGTTATTCAGTCTAATATGTTTAGACAATTTGAGAAAATGCTTCAGAAAGCTTTGAAACAAACTTCAGACCAGATAACTGAGAAGCTGACAAGGGAGATTAGGGAGCTGGGGCATAGAACAGCTGAACTGGAAATGTGGGTAGATGATATAGAAACCACCACACAGCATTATGATGCTACTATTGAACAGCTTAAGGATGAGAACTCTTTATTACAAAACCGTTTGGAAGACCAGGAGAATAGGGACCGTCTCTCCAACCTAAGAATCAGAGGTCGCCCTGAATCAATCATAGACTTACAGGGAACTATATGTGCACTGTTTCAGGAACTGTTACCAGGTATTTCACCTGAGAGATTGGAAATGGACAGAGTCCACAGGGCCCTAACTCAACGCAAACCCAATGGACCCCCTAGGGATATTATAGTTCAATTTCATTACTATAAAACAAAGGAGCAAATACTTGCTGCTGCTAGAGTGTCACGTACCTGACGGTGACGAGCCCGGATCTGCAGAGGGAGGCCTCTCTTACGGCTTCCACCGGCAGCCCCTGGTACTGAAGACAGGAGGCACGAAGGTAGAAGGGGTACGAGTGCCTGGCAGGATGGATCAAGGTAGAGTAGAGTCTGAAGACTGGGACGGATCCAGGCACCCAGGAAGTATGGCAGGCTGAACCGGAACCAGGAACACAGCAACTGGACTGGAACTGATGAGACTGGCTGGACTGGAACCAGGATACAGCAACTGGACTGGAACCAGGAACAAGCAACTGGACTGGAACTGATGAGGCTGACTGGACTGGAACCAGGACACAGCAACTGGAGAGATTGGTCGGACAAGCCGGGTCGGTAGTATTGGCTAGCGGCAAGGTACTGGAGGATCAGGCAGAAGATTGGTCAAACAAAGCCGGTGGTCAGAGGCAGGCAGGAAACTGGAAGGGTCAAGGTAAGCCGGGTCGGATGCAGGTAAATACACGAATCAGGTCTCTTTGGGTACTACACGCTGTAGAGCAGACAGCAGGGACTGTCTGTCACAGGCATGTTTAAATAGCTCTTCTGGCGCGCTTTGTGGAGCGTGCGCGCGCCCCCGCTAAGCGCGTGCGCGCGCACGTGCTCGCCATCGCGCGCGCGTGGACGTGCCCGAGATTCGGAATCAGGAAGTCCAGGAATCCTGTAGCTGACAGGATTTCTATGACATTGCCCCCCCCCAAGGGGCAGCCTCCGGATGCCCAGCCGGGTGAACCTTCCAGGGTGAGTCCTTTTGAAAGCTTGTATCAAACTCCTGGCATGGATATTCTCCTCGGGTTCCCATGAGTTTTCCTCGGGTCCGTAGCCCTTCCATTTAATTAGGAATTGGTTCTGGTTATTTCTTCTCCTGAAGTCCATGATAGCTTCTAATTCGAATTCCTGCTCACCGTCAATAATGATCGGATCAGGGTGATCCGGCTTCCGATCTGGAAACGGATTAGAGACTGTGGGTTTTAGGAGAGAGACATGAAAAACTGGATGGATTCTAAGAGAGTCAGGAAGTTCCAATTCATAAGCTACTTCATTAATTTTCCTCTTAACAGGGAATGGACCTAAAAATTTGGGGCCCAGTTTTTTAGAAGGGCATGCCATTCTTAGGTTTGTGGTAGATAGCCATACTTGGTCGCCGGGTACCAACACTAATTCACCCCGTCTCTTCTTGTCATAGATTGTCTTGTTGCGTTCTTGAGTCTTGGTCATGGTCTCTTGTAGAAGCTGGTTATTGACCGAGAAAAAATTTAACTTTTCCTGGACTGCAGGTACAGGACACTCAGGAAGGGAATTGGGCAAAAAAGTAGGATGAAAACCATAGTTTGCAAAGAAAGGAGTCTGGCAGGTAGCGGAGTGGATGGAATTGTTATACGCAAATTCGGCCAACGGAAGTAGGGAAACCCAGTTGTCCTGAGCAAAAGAGGAGAAGCATCGCAGGTATTGCTCGAGCGTCTGATTCGTTCTCTCCGTCTGTCCGTTGGTCTGTGGATGGTAAGCAGAGGAAAACGATAATTCGATTTTCAAGGTTTTGCAAAGGGATCTCCAGAATCGAGAGGTAAATTGAACACCGCGATCGGAAACAATATTGGCTGGTACCCCGTGGAGTCTGACTATTTCTCTGATGAATACCTGTGCGGTTTCAGGAGCAGAGGGAGTCCCTTTCATAGGGATGAAGTGTGCCATCTTGGACAGACGGTCCACAATAACGAAGATGGTGGAATGGTTCTCGGCCGGGGGTAACTCGACAATGAAGTCGATGGACAACATTCTCCAGGGCCTATCTGGAACGGGTAAGGGTTTTAGTAGTCCCCAGGCCTTGGATCTGGAACCCTTGTTTCGGGTGCAAGTTGTACAAGAATCTACAAACCTCCTACAGTCTTCACGTACTCGAGGCCACCAGAAGGTGCGCTGTACCAGGTCAGTGGTCTTGGCAACGCTAAAATGCCCGGCCAGGGCGTGGTCGTGGCAGAGTTCTAATGCGGTTACTCTTAGTTTCTCAGGTACGTAGATTCTGTCTTGGTACCACAATAGTCCATCCTTAACCTGCAATTCCGGCTCGGAGAACTGTCTCTGCCCGGTGGAAGCTTGTTTGATTTGAGTGAACAGGTTCTCCTGTAGAAGAAGGAAATTTCCGGGGGCAAGGATGGTATCAGGCGGAGAAGTCTCCTTGGACTTATGGAACATCCGAGACAGGGCGTCAGGCTTAATATTCTTGGCCCCAGGACGATAAGTAACATGAAAAGAGAACCGGGAGAAGAAGAGTGCCCACCTGGCTTGCCGTGGATTCAATCTTCTCGCGGCTTTCAGGTACTCCAGGTTCTTGTGGTCAGTGAATATTAGGATCGGATGAGCCGCGCCCTCCAGCAGGTACCGCCATTCTTCTAGTGCAGACTTGATCGCTAGTAGCTCCCGATCCCCCACGTCGTAGTTCCTCTCTGCTGCAGAAAGCTTGCGGGAGAAGAAGGCTACTGGGTGGAGCAAGGCTTTGACTCCCTGTCTTTGGGACAGTATTGCTCCTACCGCTATTTCGGAGGCGTCTACCTCAAGTACGAATGGTAGTGAGGAGTCTGGGTGTTTCAAGATAGAGGCTGAGGTAAATAGGGCCTTCAGGCGTTCAAAAGCTTCTTGGGCTTCAGGAGACCAGTGAAAACGTGTTCCTTGCTTGGTGAGTTGAGTAATGGGTGCGATAATAGCTGAAAACCCCCTGATGAACTTGCGGTAGAAGTTGGCGAATCCAACGAAACGTTGGATTCCCTTCTTGTCCACCGGTTCTGGCCAGTCCAGGATTGCGGTAATCTTTTGAGGATCCATCTTGATGCCCTCGCTGGAAATGATTAACCCCAGAAATGATATACTCTCTTGCTCGAACTCGCATTTTTCGGCCTTCGCATACAGGCCATGCTGGCGGAGCCGACCCAACACATTTTTGACATGTCTGCGATGAGAATCAAGGGAGGAAGAAAAAATTAAGATATCATCAAGATAAACAATAACAAAGAGGTCTAGGAAGTCCCGTAGAACATCGTTGATAAAATACTGTAAAGTGGCAGGGGCGTTACACAACCCGAATGGCATTACCAAGTACTCAAAATGTCCATACCGGGTACGGAAGGCGGTCTTCCATTCGTCACCTTCTTTGATACGGATCAAGTTGTAGGCTCCGCGGAGGTCAAGTTTGGTAAAGATGGTGGCAGTTCCTAGTCTCTGAAATAACTCTGGTACCAGGGGGAGAGGGTAGCGATTTATTTTTTACTGTAATTTTATTCAATTCCCGGTAATCCACACAAGGTCGAAGGGTGTGGTCCTTTTTCTCTACAAAAAAGATGCCTGCGCCTGCTGGGGATGTGGAAGGGCGGATGAACCCCTTTTGCAAGTTCTCATCAACATAATTTTTTAAAGCCCCTTGTTCTACCTCCGTTAAAGGGAAGACTCTACCGAACGGAATCTTTGCTCCAGGAAGTAGGTCGATGGGGCAATCGTAGGCCCGATGGGGTGGTAGAGTCTCTGCCTTTTGTTTACTAAATACGTCAAGAAAGTCGTGGTAAACTTCTGGGATGGATTGACGGGTGCCATCTTCGGTGTCAATGCATAGTAACGAGGCCGGCCCAGGAGGTTTATATGAGCCACAGGACTGTTGGCAATAGGAAGAAGGAAAGGCAACTATTCCCGTAGTCCAGTTGATAGTGGGATTGTGGGCTTGTAACCAAGGCATACCAAGGATCAAGGGAAACAACGGAGAAGAGATGATGTCCAGACACAAGCATTCTTGGTGGGTTCCAGAGGTGGTAAAGATGGTAGCGGGTATAGGAGTGGTTTCCTGGGTCACAGGTCCGGACTTAATGACGGAACCATCAGCCAGATGGACACGAAGTCCGTGGGTATTGGTACGAAGGGGAATTTGGTGTTTAATGGCAAAGGTTGAGTCCATAAAGCAGCTGCATGCTCCGGAATCAATAATGGCGGGTACTTGCAAAGTCCTTCCTGGGAGCTGTAATGAAACAGAGAGGGCAAGGTGAGATGTGGTTTTGGCTTGTAGGTTAGTCATGTTAAAAGAAACTGAAAGAAACTTACGAAGCTTCAGGGGACAGGTTCTAACGAAATGTCCGGGGTCCCCGCAGTACAGGCACAGATTATTTATTCGGCGGCACTGGCGTTCCTCAGGAGTGAGGGATGGACGAAGGAGCCCGAGCTGCATTGGTTCAGGCGTGTCAGATGTGGGAGTTGGAGGTGTAGCAGGAGCCGAGTACAGGTGACTAGGAGCCCGAGGAAGCATCCAGGTTGGGCGGGAGAAGCCAGTGGTCCTCTCAGCCCTCCGTTCCCTCAGACGTCGGTCAATCTGGATGGTTAGATCAATCAACAGGTTGAGTGTCTGTGGTACACCAACTCTAGCTAGCTCGTCCTTCAAGGAATCGGAAAGTCCTAAGCGAAACTGATGGCGGAGGGCGGCATCATTCCAATTGGTATCCGCACTCCACCGCCTGAATTCTGCCACATAGTCCTCCGCTGGTCTGCGTCCTTGTTGAAGGGAACGCAAGGCGGCTTCTGCGGTTACTGGGAGTTGGGGATCTTCGTATAGCTGGGCCAGGGCATCGAAAAAAGCAGCGAGGTTGTTTAGTGATACATCCTTCTGTTCAAAGAGGTGGTGGGCCCAGCTCTGAGGGTCTCCAGCGAGCAAAGAGACCACAAAGCCCACCTTGGTGGCCTCTAGAGAAAAGGTACGGGGCTGTAGGGCAAAATACAGTTCACACGAATTCCGGAAGGCCCTAAACTTGCTCCGATCCCCGGAAAATCTTTCGGGTGTAGGAACCTTAGGTTCAGGAGGAAGCATGACCACTGTGGGTGAGGAACTTGTTCCGGCTGTGGAAGCAGAGGCGTGGGGCCCCTCTTGGATGGCAGAAGGATTGGAGAGGGCCCGCACTTGTTCTTCCAAGCGGGTGTATCCTTGTTGAAGACTCTTGACTGCTTCAGACAAACCTGCCAGGTGCCGACAGAGTTCCTCCATAGGTGAGGCTCCCTGCCCAGGCTCAGACATGGCTGTCTGCTACTGTCACGTACCTGACGGTGACGAGCCCGGATCTGCAGAGGGAGGCCTCTCTTACGGCTTCCACCGGCGGCCCCTGGTACTGAAGACAGGAGGCACGGAGGTAGAAGGGGTACGAGTGCCTGGCAGGATGGATCAAGGTAGAGTAGAGTCTGAAGACTGGGACGGATCCAGGCACCCAGGAAGTATGGCAGGCTGAACCGGAACCAGGAACACAGCAACTGGACTGGAACTGATGAGACTGGCTGGACTGGAACCAGGATACAGCAACTGGACTGGAACCAGGAACAAGCAACTGGACTGGAACTGATGAGGCTGACTGGACTGGAACCAGGACACAGCAACTGGAGAGATTGGTCGGACAAGCCGGGTCGGTAGTATTGGCTAGCGGCAAGGTACTGGAGGATCAGGCAGAAGATTGGTCAAACAAAGCCGGGGGTCAGAGGCAGGCAGGAAACTGGAAGGGTCAAGGTAAGCCGGGTCGGATGCAGGTAAATACACGAATCAGGTCTCTTTGGGTACTACACGCTGTAGAGCAGACAGCAGGGACTGTCTGTCACAGGCATGTTTAAATAGCTCTTCTGGCGCGCTTTGTGGAGCGTGCGCGCGCCCCCGCTAAGCGCGTGCGCACGCACGTGCTCGCCATCGCGCGCGCGCGTGCCCGCGCGCGTGGACGTGCCCGAGATTCGGAATCAGGAAGTCCAGGAATCCTGTAGCTGACAGGATTTCTATGACATAGAGGTAAAAACACTCTTGAGTTCCAGGGCAATATATATCAGCTCTTTACAGACCTCTCCCCTCTAACTGTGACTAAGAGGCGTTCTATGAAACCCCTGCTGCAAGTACTTCAAAAGCATCAAATCATATACCACTGGGGGTTTCCATTTTCTCTCCGCTTTACACACTTGTAAACTAGATATACCTGTCGCACGTCCGATGAACTACGGTCAGCCTTAAATGATCTAGGCCTGATGGATCACACCAATTCTAAGGAGCAACCTCGTAGACGAGCGGCTTCTAGATCACCTCCAAATGAAACCGACTTGGACCCAAACCCCTCTGGTTATACCAGACAGAATCTTCATAAACGAGGACGTTTTGATAGTCAGGCACCGATAAATGTCGACTCAATGGATTGATTGTTCAACTTTCATTAATCTTATCCATGTTTCTCCCTTTTTATAGGGTACTAGCCCCATTGCTTTATTCTGAAAAGCATTGCACTATCTATGATTGAAGAGTTAGAATCCTGTTCTCCATTTTTTTTTTTTTTTTTTTGGTGGTGTCTCGTTACTGACAAATATGTCTATTTCTTTAATTTATATGCACATTATATATGCATATTAAATTGTACTTATGAAATATAAATTTAGGTATTTATTTATTGTTTTAGTCAGCCAGAAGGTCTATATTACATTTACATTTTTGAGACAAGTGTTTTTTTTTTTTTCCTATTTATGTAATATAAATTTATGTATTTAATTTATGTTTTTGTCAGCCAGAAGGCTAAAATTTCATTATTACTTCTTGAGACAAGTGTTTCTTGTTTTCTTTGTTTGTCTCCTTATAGACAAATAAGTTTATTTCCTTGACTTATATGGTCATTGACATAGATAGATTATTCTCCTCCCTCCCCCTCCCCCTCCCCTTTTTTTTTTTTCCTTTCCCCTACATTTGCGAGCTTGTTTATTAATTATTTCGCTTGAGTAGACGGTTTGCTTCACAAGTGTTAAGATTAATATTTTCTAGCCTCCTTATGGACGCATTCATCTAAATATTGACTCAACATAATTCCCGACGTTGGTATGTTTCCTTTCTCTCTCTTTTTTGTTTATTGCATCTCCAGTCTTATTGATAGAGAAATATATAAGTTTACTATTATAATACTTAAGTGTTCTCCGGCGTTGTTTTTCCCTCCGGAACTTCTTGCGGCCCCCTACATACCCCCTGACTCCTGCTACTATTATGCAGGAGTCGGTCGGTGACCATGGAACCCCTCGGAGATTTTTTGTTATCTCTCCGAGTTGTTCCTGCGCCCTACTAGTACATCATTATTTTATGACATTAAATGCAGTCATTAGGGCTACCTATTTATTTGGTTTCTTCTTTATTCTTTCTTTTCTGTCTTTCATTTCTTCTCCTCTTCTGTCTCCCTTGGTGGCGGTTCGAACTCCTAATATGGGTTTTATTAACCCTTATATAAAACTTACCCTTACTATGTCATGGCCCCCACATTCTGTCCTTAAATGTACAAGGCTTCAACGTTCCACAAAAAAGAACTAAAGCTCTACGTTCCTTTTCAGCTAGAAAAGCTCACATCATTTTCCTTCAAGAAACACACTTTATCAATAACGCCTCCCCTAGATTTCTTTCCTCCTCCTACCCTCAATTCTACACAGCATCAGCTACAACTAAGCAACGTGGGTCCCTGATTGGATTCCACCGCTCTATACCATTTACCCTTAATACACAAATATGTGACCCTGAGGGTAGATATGTTTTATTAACAGGCTTTATTGCTGATACTGAAGTCACATTAGTTTCGTATTACGCCCCAAATAAGCGTCCTGAAGCTTTTCTATCACATCTTTTCCAACTAATCGAATCACATAAATTTGGAACAATAATATTATGTGGCGACTCCAATACTACCATCTATCCCTTCTTGGATAAATCACCATCATCTCCTAACTCTCCTACCCATAAGCGATCCTTCCAATCTCTACTTACTTCTTTTAATTTTGTTGATACCTGGCGGGAACTTAACCCAACTTCCAGAAATTTTACACATTATTCTTATCCACACAAATCCTTTTCACGAATAGACCATATTTTCCTCCCCTCTAGTATGCTCCCTGAAGTAATATCCTCTAATATAATCCCATTTCCATGGACAGACCATTGTGCGGTTACTGCTACAATTACCTCTCCAATACCTAGGTCACATGACACCACTTGGTGTATTAACGACTCCATCCTAACTCACCCCTCACACCGCTTAGATATTGAATTGGCTCTTAATGATTATATCTCATTTAATGACACTACTGATGTCTCTGCCCTTACACTATGGGAAGCCCATAAAGCTGTCATTCGGGGCAGCTTGATACAAAAGGCGAGATCTATTAAAAGAGATCGCAAGATTCTGTTCACCAAACTTGAAGCAAATTTTAACGCTTGTCATTTGGCTCATCAAGCTACCCCGAATTCAAACACCAACACTAAATTGGAAAAGGCCCGACTTGAGCTGGATCTTTTTCTGACAGATTCGGCAGACAAACTCTTACGCAAGCGGCAACATACCCTATACCGCAAAGCCAATAAGCCCGATACCCCTATGGCCCGCAGCCTCAAGTCTATTGATCGTTCACAGACTGCATTCCGCCTTAGAACCTCCAGAGATGCATACACCAGTAACCCATTAAAGATCTTGGAAATCTTTCAATCTAAATTAGCTAAGCTCTATGACCCTGGCTTAACCTTTGATAAAAACAAAGCAGACACGTTGTTCTCAGATGTTACACTTCCCACAATGACACCTGAACAGTGTGAATATTTGGAGACTCCCATAATGGCCTTGGAAGTTAAAGCTGCTATTAAAGAATTGAAGCCTCACAAGAGACCGGGCCCTGACGGGTTTTCTGCACTATACTACAAAGAATTTGATTCGATTTTAACGCCTCTATTGACTAGAGCCTTCAATTCTTTGTTAGCTGGTCATTCATTCAAAACCGAAACACTAACTTCCATCATAGCAATGATTCCCAAACCTAAATCTGACACTACCTCTTGGTCTAATTACCGCCCCATATCTCTTTTAAATCTAGACATTAAGTTATTAGCTAAGATCCTGGCAACTAGATTAAATAGCATTATAGGTAAACTTATCCATCGTGACCAAACTGGCTTCATGCCCTTGCGTCAAGCAGGGGATAATGTCAGAAGAGCACTTTTATTAATTCATGCCGCCAAAAAAAGACATATCCCAACTTGCCTTATATCATTAGACATTAGGAAGGCGTTCGACTCAATCAGCTGGCCTTATCTACAATATACTCTTCAAAAATGGGGTTTTGGGGAAAATTTCTTAACTGGGGTCTCCTCACTATACAGCACTCCGAAAGCTTATATTAAATATATGGGTTACAAATCAGCTATGATAGATATTAGGAGAGGTACTAGACAGGGTTGCCCTCTATCCCCTTTGCTTTTTGCCCTACTTATTGAACCCTTAGCATGTATCATTAGAGATAATCCTAATATCAAAGGAGTAGAATTAGGTGGACATCACCACAAATTGAGTCTTTTTGCAGATGACATCCTGATTTTTTTATCCCATCCCCATGTGTCAGCCCCAAATCTAGTAAATACTTTGGACAAATTTGCAAAGATTTCTGGATTGTGTGTTAATCATGCCAAATCTAATGCCCTTAATATTTCCCTTTCGCCATCTGAGTTACAACAAGCTCAAACGTCTTTACCTTTCAATTGGGAATTGCACCATATTTCATATCTCGGAGTCCAACTCACTTCTTCTATATCCGACTTATTTTCAGCTAACTACTTACCCTTATTGAAGTCAACTACTAATCTGATGAAACAATGGTCTTCTCTTCCTTTATCTTGGATTGGGAGGATTAACGCTACTAAGATGTCAATCTTACCAAAGTTCCTTTACCTATTCCGAGTTCTCCCCATACATATACCTCCTTACTTCTTGAGACTCACTCAAAAGAGAGTGATGTCTTTTATATGGGGCTCTACAAAACCCCGTATACCCAGATCGACTCTTTATCTTGATAAATTGAAAGGTGGTTTGGGAATTCCTAACTTTTCCTCATACTACTTTGCTGCTCAGCTAGCACAACTCCCCAAATATCATTCTACAACAGAATCCCCTCTATGGGTAGCGATTGAATCAGTGGATATTGACCCCATTTCTGTGAATAATTTGCTCTGGTTAGCTCCTAAAGATAGACTAAACTTATCTAACCCTGTAACCAAACATTCTATAGCTATCTGGGACAAATATAGATCCACAAAAAGCCTACAATCCACTCATAACCCTCTACTCTCTTTTCTTCGAAATCCCTCATTTTACCCCGCCTGGAAATTCCCCCTATCATTTGCAGCCTGGTCCAAAAGAAACCTACTTCAATTTCACAATCTAGTTTCCTCCAATGATATTCTTACGTTCCCAACATTATGTGATATATACAAACTCCCCATGAAGGAGCTCTTCCGCTATCTACAAATTAAGAACTTTTATACACCCCTCGTTGATACGGGATCCCCTCTTACCCAAATGACTCAATTTGAACGTATCTGTAACAGTGATCCCCATACTAGAGGATTAATATCACTTTTGTATAAACGCATCAATTCCACATCTGACGATACTTTACCATCCTAAACGACTAAATGGGCACATGACATGGATAGAGCATTCAGTAAAAGTGACTGGGATAATATATGGTCAGCTACTAAGCAGTCCTCGCCAAACTGTTTTGCGTTGGAAACAAATTATAAGGTCCTTTCTCGATGGTACCTGGTTCCAGCCAGGATTGCCAAATTTGCCCCCATGTACCCAAATTTATGTTTCAGAGGCTGTTCTGAACCGGGCACGCATTTCCATATTTGGTGGCAATGTCCAATCGTTCAATCCTTCTGGAGTAAAATATTTAACATGGCCTCTACGGCCTTGGAAATACCAATCCCGCCAGACCCAGCACTGGCTCTCCTCAACCTCAAACCTCCTGAATTGAATAAATCACAATTCATATTACTACTACATCTCACCACGGCGGCTAAACAATCTATAGCTAAGGCCTGGAAAACCCAAACTTTAGTTGTGGCTGAAACTAAACATAGAATTAACAGAGCCCTTATCTTTTCCAAAATGTCTGCTATTGAAGATGACAACATTGCAACATATAATAAAATATGGAAACCATGGATTAAACACTTCTTACCCCCTGATTTTGATCAATTATTGTTGATGCCTTGTTGAAATACTTTAATATTTATCTATTGATATAATATTTAAACGGGGCCTTGATCTGACTGGACCGCCACCCAGGGAGACAACCTTTACCTTTATCTCTATTTTTCTATACCCATACCTTCTTTTCTATATATTTTATTTTTCTCCCATATTTCTTCTTCTTCTCTCTGTACTTCTTCTATCTTTCTGCTCTGGTTAGTTTTGTTACTAGTGTAATACGGATTTTATACTTATGCGATGTCCATTACATGACTTATATATATACCTTTTAAGTTTAACTTTATCAATCACTAATATCTTTGTGTGTTAAAGATTTGTTAGGAAGGTCTATCACTAAACAATTGAGGTATGACAACGTTCATCTGGTGTATCCTTCTGGATAATCCAGTATACTCTCTCATACTTAATCGTGCCCCCATCTGCTCACAGCTTGCTCCCTTTTGGGGTGAGCGGATGGTCTGGAGGCAAGATATTCTATCCTGAATATTGCTTATTTTCATTGCTCTAATCTTTTATACCTCTATTTGTATTGATATAATTGTTAATGAGGTTTATCCTCTACTACTTTTCTTTCAATATGTATTTTTAGTGATTGCTGTATTTATTTACAATTCTATACTTGATCAGAATGTAATGTTCATTATACTTGCTATTTACTTGTAAAATCTAATAAAAATATTAAACAAGAAAAAAAAAAAAAAAAAATTGGTCTGACTGTTTAATTAAATGACTACAGTGCAGAAGACTGCTTTTAAGTGTTTTACAGTTTCAATTATGTAATTGACTTAATACATTTTATTTAATTATCAATATAAGGTGAATATTTTTGTAAAGATAATGAAGTTTAGAATAGATCCTAAATTATTATTAAATAGATCAGGCAGCACTTATGCAGCTGCATGCTTCTTGGCATACAGTAATTTCTATATTTTAAGTCTTAAGAACCATAAAAATTGAGCTAATTCTAAGTTCTTAGACCAATTCAAGCTAAAACTTTTTTTCTATTAAAGGCAACATCTATAAAGTAGCTCCATTCAAGCCCACCCTTGAACACTGTAGAGTCTAGACTATGATTAAGCTCTTTTCTCGAGTGAAACTCGTTAGACATTGGAGCCCAGAGAGGCAGTGAAAACACTCTCAAACAATAACATTTTATAATGTGTTGAAGTCTGATGTGTGTAGGGTTACCACCTTTTCTTCAATCCAAACCCGAACACTTTAGCGGCGCACACCAATTTATTTTAAGGGGGAATGCTGTGGACTCTGGTGTAAAGGGGAACTCTGATGTAAGGGAGCTTCTTCTCACCAAAGCTTCCACTTACTTTTGATTTCCCAGCATTTCCGCTTAAATCAGGGTTCCCAAAGCCCCCCTTACATCAGAGTCCACAGGGCACCACTTATATCTGAGTGCCCATTATTTTAGGGTACACACTCACTCAGAGGCAGGAGAGAGAAGGGAGGAAGTGGGGGACTTCAGACATTGGATGGTGAGTTCACTAACCCGAGGATGGAGGCTCAAGCATTGACACCTTTCATCCACAATGTATCTGCCGCCTGCTGAGCTTCAAATTTCCAGCCCACGCATCCCTTTCCCAAGCACAGAATGCTGGGGATTGGTGTGTGGGTGGTCAGACAGAGGGGTAAGGGCAGGAGGAGCAGGAGGAAATCAAACCCTCTTTCCTCTCCTGTACTTGGTGGTTGTGATACTCAGTTACTTGGGGAACTGTAGTCTATTTCCAATAATGCATCCAGGTTTCAGGAGGTCTGAAACCCGAACACACGACTCCAAACCCGGACTGTACAGGTGAATCCTGGACTGTCCGGGCAAATCCCGGACAGGTGGCAACCCTAGATGTGTGGCCATCATTTTTAATTTTGCATTGACCAAAACGATTTCTATACTGGGCACTTTCCCCCCTTCCTGCTCTGGACAATTTTCAGCTTTCAGCGCTGTCGCACTTTGAATGACAATTGCACGGTCATACAATACTGTACCCAAACTAAATTTTTTTCATTTTCTTCCCACAAATAGAGCTTTCTTTTGGTGGTATTTGATCACCTCTGCGGTTTTTATTTTTTGCTAAACAAACTAAAAAGTCCGAAATTTTGGGAAAAAAAAAACTTTTTCTTTGTTTCTGTTATATCTCTCCTTCACTGACGGGCACTGATGAGGCTACACTAATGGGCACTGATGAGGCGGCACTGATGCGCACTGATGAGGAGGCACTGATATATAGAATTGATAGTGTGGTAGTGTGGTACCCCACCAGTGTATAAATACAGGATTCTCAACCAGGCAGATTGAGGGGCTCCAGGGTATTTGCTTGTTTGGGAGGAAACTGGCATTTCAGTTTCCTCATGATTTACTAAAGTCCACTTTGGGACCTGGAGCTTGGGGATTTCTTAGAGATCCGGGTGGGATGAAATTCCCAGTCCTGGATCCGGGTTTTGAGACTCAACTGCACACTGATTGTTCAGGTGTGTGTGGGCCTGATAGTAGAATCAGGACCAGCATTCTGGGCCCCACCCTCCCGACGAGTGCAGGTGTGCACTGGGGAAGCCATAGAGTGCAAGTGTGCACTGGAGAAGTCAGAGAGTGCTTGTGTGCACAGTGGAAGCCAGAGACCCAGGTCTGAGGGTCAGAGCAGCAAGGGGCTGCTATCCAAATGGATGGTGTTGCAGATGGAATAGTCTATAGGAGACAGACAAGAGCCTGAAGTGGAAGGCCTGAGCAGCACTGCTGTATGTATAAGCCAGGAGGCTGAATGTCATTTTGTTGTTGAAAAGGAGTACTGAAACCCCTGCGAGGGAAAACCTTTTGATTTTGTTTTGAACTTCTTTTAATAAAAATGGGCAAACAACCCTTAAAAAGAAGAACCAGCAAATGGCGGTGTCCTTCAAGCTCTACACTTGATGCTAGTCCTTCACAAGTGGTGGAGAATGCGGGCACAATCTGAGATCCCTACAATCAAGTAAGTTCATCTGTTATATGAACTGTGTATTTGGTGCATGAGACTGCATAATCTGTGTGTGTGCAGGTGAGGAGAACCTGCAAGCCTTGAAGAGACAGTGCTCCAATTTGTTGCAGGTGGTGTACCTGTGAACAAAAAGTCAATTTTTTTTTCTTTGCAGTGAACTGCTGCTAGCTGTGTGTGGCAGCCAGGCAAACTGCATTGCGCAGAAGTTTATTTGATGGACTGTTGCATGCAGGTTGTGTACCTGTGAAAGGAGAAACAAACAGATTTTTTTTATTTTTTTTCCCTTTTCTCCGCTAAGAACTGTTACAAGTTGCTGTGTGCAAGACTGCAAGGATGGGGCGATCAAAACGCCTAAAAGAAGCAAGGATGGCTGAGATGATAGATAGAGCTCTGTGGCTGGAGGGGTTGTTACCGCCTGATCGAACCCCATACATGCCTAAACAGAGTTTTCCAAGGGAAAAGAGGGCTGCTGTTGTCCCTAGCAACCCTGGTGCAATGAATGCACAGATGACGGCTAGTGTGGAGAGTCCACCAGCGTTTGAATCTGCAGTGGATTGGTGCAAGCGACACCTGGCAGTATTGGACCAAGCTAAAGTGGAAGGCAAGCCAACCTTCCATACAAAAAGAGAGCTGCCGGATGTCCATGCCTGGGAGAGGGGTGCTGTTGCCCCTGGCAACGCTGCTGCAGTTAAACCAGCAGCTGTTGCGAAAAGTGTGAAAGTGACACAGCTTGAGACAGGGTCCAGCAGATGCAGGGTGGGAAACCCTGACAAGACATGGAACCAAGTGCGCTGTTTGCGGTGCAGTGAGTGGGGGCATGCAGTCTCCAAGTGCCTTTTGTCCCTGGCTCCAGTGCAAAGCTACCTAGCAAAACAAAGGTCTGAGAAGCCTGTGTTATATGCCAGAAGAGAGGCTGATCAAAGGCCAGGACAGAGAGTGGTTGCCCATAGCAACACAGAGGAGGCCAGTCGGGCTGTCTGTGGACCATGGGGTGTGCCTCCCATGGGTCGTGACAAGTGGCTTCCGGAGGAGCCAATACAGCATGTTGGAGTGAGCCAGCAAAGCTCTGCTGGGAGACTGCGATCTCCCATGGCAACGAGAGTGGAAGTTGTGCCTGGAGGGAATCATCAGGAGAGAAATGCACTGGGGAAAAGTCATCCAGTACCATGCCTGGAATGTGGCCAGCTGGGGCACGAAATATTGTCTTGCCCTATATTCTGGGGTGCACCTAGAGGTAATGTTGCTAAACAGAACTCTTTATCTGTGGGCCAAGATCCCTTTGCAAATATGTTTGCAGTCACCCCTGGCAACAAGGAGTTTTCTGTGGTGTCTGCAGGGGGTGCTAAACAGTGGGAGATGCCTGCTGAGATTTCATCCCATGGCCATCAGGGGGAGTTGGCCAGTAAATGTGCGGCTGAGGACTGGTTCTTAAGACAACGTACTCAAATGAAGATGGAGACCCCAACTACTGTGGTGGGTAAGACTATCTTTAATGAAATGATGCCTGGAACTGCTGATTTCAGGTATAAAAGAACTGGCTACGAGACTGTCCATGATGATGTGAGAGTGACCCCAGTTAGTGGGGCCACAGAATGTGCGCTTGAGAATGACTTTTTCATACCCAGTGGGAATGCAGGGGTTAAAGTTCAAACAGAGCCTGTGTTGATGACTAAAAGTGTTGTGTCTAATGTCTGCCAGCCTCAAGTTGGCAGTGGGCTAGGAGAACCTGCAAAAATTAAAAATGCTATAAGTATTACTGTTAATGAAAAGTTTGCTGCTGTTGGGAAAACCCCAGGTTCTTCCAGAGCAAAAGCTGTTGTCACTAATGGGTCGTTGCCTGTAGCAATTGGTGGTAAGACAGCACAGTTGTCCCCAGAAATCTCCAGGGAACTTCATGTATTGGAGTCGGAGGTTGCCATGGACAACTGCGATGTTACTCTGCTGGGACAGAGTGGAACTACACCGTGTAATGGTAATGTGTTAGTGCAAGCTGCTAGTACTAAAAATGTGCCGGTAAATAATGGGTTAACACAACCTGTGAAAAATGCAAAGGTGTGTGAGGCTTATGAAGCGCCGCCCGAGCAAGGTGGTGGTTGTGTTGTATTGCAACCTGTGGTGCTAAAACATGTGTTACTGAAGTCTGCCATGATTAGTAATTTGGGTGATGAATCTGCAACTAAACCTGTCTGTTCTAATGTGTCTCCTTGGGCGGATGGATCAGGGCTGAGGAGCGCCGGTGAATGGAGCCCAGCTACAACAGATTGGGATAGTTGGGGTAAAAATCTAATGTCCCTGATAGATGAGGCTTTCATGCACAAAAATAAGGTGGACAAAGTTTCTGCTGTGCCAGCAGGAGGGACGGCAGAACAGCTTATACCTGACGGCGTGGTGGCTGCTGCAGGGGTTAACCCTCATGAGAAATATGGACCATATAAGGGCGAGCACACAGCAGACACTTTGTCCGTAACCTACAAAAATGATGCTGACATGGCGTGTCAAAGTGACGTTGTCACTGGTAATGTGAAGCAGTTCATTGGTGCTGAACCTGAGAAGTTGGGTATGAGTCAAGCACCTGGCAGCGCTCTGGTAGAGCACCAGGCTGTGGTTGTCTCCAGCTGGGAGAAAGTTCCATTAAACCTTGCAACCTCTCACGTCTCAGCAAGTGAATTTGTCTGCATCCCCAGTGTCAGGAAAGTCCCCAGGAAGGACTTGGGTCTGGAGCCAAGGGTATGGTTTCTAACAAAAGTATTCAAGGAGATGCTTAAACTTTGGGATGTACAGCCAGTCTATACTGGGGTGTCTCCACCACAGTTAGACAGTCTGGTACTGCGGAGTACCATTAGGTGGACCCCTGAGTGGCAGGTGGTACAGCACAAAGGAAGACCAGACAGAAATGGTTTATTTATGACTGTATTACTAGTGTTAAAAATCGCCTCTAGGTATGCTGATGGGTTACTTCCTGTACAAGAGATATATGGGAGAGGCTTTGGCGAAAACAAAGTGTCTGAGGTTTCACCACCTAACAGCCAGGTAGAAGGCATTTCTGCTGCTATGGTCCAAGGTAGTACTGGTCAGCTGTTGGTGAAGGGCGTGTGTGCTGTACCAGTGGAAGAATCGCATGAGATGGAAGGGCCAAGTGTGGACCAGAAAGCAGCAGAAATCCTGACCGGGGCTCAACCAAAGGTGGTTAAAAAGACTGGGGTCCTCAGTCCAAGGTTTGGTTTAGGTGACAAACCTAATAAGGTCCCCGAGACAGGGAAACTAATAAAAAATGCGGTAAAAATTGTATGTGGATCAGACAAGAGCTTGTCTGTGCAGGTGGATAAAAATACAGATGGCATCAGAACAGGGCAAGTGGTAGGACAGCTGCCTGCAGAGTGGGTGAACCCCGGGGAGGTGATGTCTTGTGAGGTTCCCGTGGGTGATGGCAGCCCTCCAGTATGTGTGCCCTCTGCAGACTCTGCCCTAGCAAATGAAAAAAAAAAAGGCATTGGTGATCTGTGCAACGTAGAGAGGTGTAATGTTGGTTTGAATATGTCTGTCAATGATGAACCAAATAATTTGTTAAAGGTACATGACAGTGTGGTGTCCAAAGGTATTGGAAAGACCAGGGGTGCCCTGTTAAAATTTCAGGAGAGGCAGTGCTTATGGAACCCCAAAAGAAGAGGGAGAAGGTTGAGTATAGGGAAATATAGGACCTTGTTAAGATCCAGGGTTGGACGTACCTGGAAGCGCACCCGGAAAAAAGGTTGGGCCTACGTGGCTGTCAGCCAGCACAGAGGTGTCCCAACCATAATGATGGGTGCTGGTGTTCCTCCCTCCGGATCGAAACAAAGGGGGAGGGTATGTGGTAGTGTGGTACCCCACCAGTGTATAAATACAGGATTCTCAACCAGGCAGGTTGAGGGGCTCCAGGGTATTTGCTTGTTTGGGAGGAAACTGGCATTTCAGTTTCCTCATGATTTACTAAAATCCACTTTGGGACCCGGAGCTTGGGGATTTCTTAGAGATCCGGGTGGGATGATATCCCCAGTCCTGGATCCGGGTTTTGAGACTCAACTGCACACTGATTGTTCAGGTGTGTGTGGGCCTGATAGTAGAATCAGGACCAGCATTCTGGGCCCCACCCTCCCGACGAGTGCAGGTGTGCACTGGGGAAGCCATAGAGTGCAAGTGTGCACTGGAGAAGTCAGAGAGTGCTTGTGTGCACAGTGGAAGCCAGAGACCCAGGTCTGAGGGTCAGAGCAGCAAGGGGCTGCTATCCAAATGGATGGTGTTGCAGATGGAATAGTCTATAGGAGACAGACAAGAGCCTGAAGTGGAAGTCCTGAGCAGCACTGCTGTATGTATAAGCCAGGAGGCTGAATGTCATTTTGTTGTTGAAAAGGAGTACTGAAACCCCTGCGAGGGAAAACCTTTTGATTTTGTTTTGAACTTCTTTTAATAAAAATGGGCAAACAACCCTTAAAAAGAAGAACCAGCAAATGGCGGTGTCCTTCAAGCTCTACACTTGATGCTAGTCCTTCACAATAGGTACTGATAGGCGGCACTGATATGCAGCACTGATGGGCACCGATAGGCTACACTGATATGCAGCACTGATGGGCACTGATACACAGGACTGATGGGCACTGATAGGTGGCACTGATGGGCACTGATAGAGGGCACTGATGGGCACTGATAGATGGCACTGGATAGGCAGCACTGAGCTACTGATGGGCATTACTTATTGGCATCTGAAGGACACTGACAGGCATTACTGACGGGGCACTGATTGGCACTTTTATGGGCACTGATTGGCAAATTTATGGGCACCGATTGGCACTTTGATGGACACTGACAGGCGTTACTGATGGGGCACAGACTGGCAGCTAATGGGCACTGATTGGCAGCTGATGAGCACCTCTCATGGTAGCTGCGCTGATAATCAATGTGCTGATTATCAGTGCAGCCCCCCCACCCCCTCTGACAGGGAGAGCTGTTTTATAATTAGAAGCATTTTCCAATGCCATTTCTGGCCCAGCTATCCCAATGTGCTTTTCTCTCACTTACCACAGGAGGTTTAAAATCTTGCCAGTTTATTTGAATTTTCAAAAGGATTTTGAGATTCCATCACTTCCTGTAGATCAGTGGTTCTCAACCTTTCTAGTGCCGTGACCCCTTGATAAAATTTCCCAAGTTGTGGGGACCGTTAACAATAAAATGATTTTCGTAGCGTGGGTTGACAGCACCCAAGGCAAGACAAGTTATTTTCACCCCTAACCCATGGACATTTAGCGCTCCCTGGTATGGTATGGTTACTGTTTTCCCCTGCTAGCTCCACCGACCACTGCTGAGAAGCCGAGCTGAGTGTGTCATCATTGAGCGTGGGGGTGGCTGCTGCTGTTACACACTGTGTCCACACCATCTTCTGGAGTCTGGACCTCCCCAGCTGAAGCTGAGAGCCCAAGGTGAGCTGGTGATAGGGGGGTGTGTTAGTTTTGAGAAGAGGCTGGAGGAGTGTGTCTGCCCTGCCATCCTGACTGTGCTGGTCTGACAGAGAAGGGGGAGGTTGCTGTGTCCACCACCACCCAGGTATAGTGTAGCTAACCTGATAAGGGGGCTTGCAGAATGGAGCTGGTGCTACTGTATATACAGATTGTAGAATGCAGGCGTGTGCTATATACAGGTTGCAGAATGGAAGCGTGTGCTATGTACAGGTTGCAGAGTGCAGGCGTGTGCTATATACAGGTTGCAGAGTGCAGGCGTGTGCTATGTACAGGTTGCAGAGGGCAGGCGTGTGCTATGTACAGGTTGCAGAATGCAGGCGTGTGCTATATACAGGTGACAGAGTGCAGGTGTGTGCTATATACAGGTTGCAGCATGCAGGCATGTGCTATGTACAGGTTGCAGAATGCAGGTGTGTGCTATGTACAGGTTGCAGAATGCAGGTGTGTGCTATGTACAGGTTGCAGAATGCAGGCGTGTGCTATGCACAGGTTGCAGAGTACAGGCGTGTGCTATGCACAGGTTGCAGAGTGCAGGCATGTGCTATGTACAGGTTGCAGAGTGCAAGCATGTGCTATGTACAGGTTGCAGAATGCAGGTGTGTGCTATGTACAAGTTGCAGAATGCAGGCGTGTGCTATATACAGGTTGCAGAGTGCAGGCGTGTGCTATATACAGGTTGCAGAGTGCAGGCGTGTGCTATATACAGGTTGCAGATTGCAGGCGTGTTCTATATACAGGTTGCAGAATGCAGGCATGTGCTATGTACATGTTGCAGAATGCAGGCATGTGCTGTATACAGGTTGCAGAATCCAGGCGTGTGCTAAATATTGCTGGGTGACCACCACCCACCTATAGTAGCTGAGCTGTGAGCTTACCTGATAAAGGGGGGGTGTGGTGTTGCTTTGTTCACCACCCAGGTATGGAGTAGATGAGCTGGTCTGATAAAGGGGGGGGGGTGTCTGCAGCCCAGGTGACATACATTGACCTACACCCACATCTTTTAGCCATCAGACCTGTCCAGCAAGCAGCATGTCACCACAGCATCTTGCCATCTTCCCTGCGGCCATCAGATCCTGTCCACGGTCCAGCAGGCAATACGCCTTGTCAGCAGGTCAGTTCCAAAATCCAAATCAAATCATCAATGCCAATGATGCCATTGTCTGCTGTCCCCAGGGACAGATCCGATCCAGAGATCGTTATACAGTGGAATCTCTGGATATGTCCCTGAGGACAGCAGATGATGCAAAGCATGGGCCATGCCTTGTATTGACAGTATCTCCTCAACTCACTCTGATGTCTCCCTCATAGCAGCTCCAGTCCAGCTCTCCACTTCCCTTACCGTGGCACGATCTGTCCAAAAATGTGGGATCTGCTCACACCTGAGTGACTGACACCTCTGTCCTGTCCCATCTATTGTCACTGGCTGCCATGGATGAACAGCATCAGCTGTTATTACAAGGAGTGTGAGGGGATGTCCCCATCCCCCCACAGCTCCGCCCAGGTCTCCCATTCCACCTGGAGACCTGAGCCACCAGCCGGCTGGTCAGAGACCCGAACAAAGCCGGATTTGCCTTTGACCGGGTCTCCGATGTAGAAACCTGGAAGCGACGGCACATTGACACTTCCAGTTTACTCGGCAGCCAACAGCGCCATTTCTTATAAAATAACGCTGATCTTGGCAGAGGAGGGTGTTTTCTTGTGGGTGTTTTTACATTTTACAGTTGGGGGGGTGCCAGATATAGGATGGGCCCCGGGTGCCAAATGCTCTAGGTACGCCCCTGGTTGAGTGGCAGTGCTGGTGGGGAGTTGGGATGAGTGGCAATGCTGGGGGGAGTTCTGATCAGCCACTTTAGGTGCTCTTGATTAAGGTCATCTGCTGATCTGAGAACTGTAGTGGGGACATTTAATGGCAACTATAATCACAGGTAGTGTTACTCAATGTGTCTCCGACTTTGTGGTGTCTCATAGCAGTGACACCTATGATGAAATCAGGAGATAAGGTCTTCTCCATCCCCTCCCACTTCACATTCCTCACCAGTCAGCTGACCTCTAGCCTCTGCCCTCCCCCAGCCATGCTGTGAACTGAATGGGCGGCTGCGAAGAGTCTGAGTGGGCGGCCACGGGCTCCAGGAACAGCCCAGCTGGGTGGCCACAAGCTCCATGGACAGCCCAGCTGGGCGGCCACAAAAAGGCAGGCTTCAAGAACAGCCCAGGATTTGGTAACCCCTGGCAAATCATCATTCGACCCCAGAGGGGGTCCCGACCCTCAGGTTGAGAACTACTGCTGTAGATGGTCTCAGCTTTCACTTCCTGTTAGGTCATCCCTCAGAAGCATTCACTTCCTTGTTGCATCACAGAAGAGGGTGTGATAGGGTGTGTTCACCACTCTAGACCACACCCTCCTCATTACAATACCACCTTCCACCCACTTCCTATACAATCTGATTGTACAATCTCCTTTAGATTTCCCATCAGCTATGTAGTACAAGGGCCTGTCTGATTTGATACAAATTGAATAGATTGTTCAGGTGTGTCCTCCTGTTCCATAGTGCTGGTAAATCTAAAGGGTTATTGTACAGAGATTGTACAATAAGATTGTATAGTGTATGGCCATCGATATACAAGTACATAGGAGGGAGTGGATGGAAACACTCAGTTGTCAGGCCTCATTCACATCTCCATGTAGCGAAAACTCACATCCCCGCATGGGTTTATTTTGTGTGTTTTGAAACGTTTTCACTCATCACGCATAGGACAGCCCACTCACTTGAATGGGATTTCCTACATGCAACAATTGCCCCACTGCTCCAGAACATTTTTTGAATGGCGCATGGTACGTTGCTGCCGTTTCTGGTGTGTTTGCTGCACTTGGGAAGCCTTTAATATGTAATGACAACACAAAACCGATTCACATTTGCAGCGTTTCTGAAACGCATGGCAAATCGCACATTTTCTGTGTGGTTTCCCATGCGTTTGGAAACACACAGATATGAGTGGAGCATCATTGTTCTTGTGTAAACGCACCAATTTCACTTTCAGGCCGCACGCACACCTAGAGTAGTGGGAGTGCATGTTTTTTGGCTCGTTTTCCAGTGACACACATTGACTACAATGGGGTGCCTTACACGTGGCAAAGTAGCTCAAAGGACATTGTGGCATGATGTTACATATTTATTACTGCATTTGTCACCTGTTTTTTCTGTGGCAAAATGTGTGTTTGCGTCTGTGTTTGGTGTGCCGTTAACAATAAATGACACTGAAAGCGCAACTAGGTAATTTTAGATGTATAAATTTGACCATACACTATACAATCTGAATGTACAATCTACGTTAGATTTACCAAAAATATACAATAGGAGGACACATCATCTATCCAATCACTCTGTATCCAATCAGGCAGGCTCTTGTACTACATCAGGGGGATCCCGTGGTCTGTATTGTGGAGACTGGAGAAATGCCAGGGGTGCTGTGAAAACTTAGTTGATGGGTGTGAGGTCAGCTGGGAAACTCCTTACTGGTTTCTCTGTCTCTGTCTGTATACCAAGGAGTCTCTGAAACTTTCTAAGAAATATAGCAAGGGCTAAGGTAAGGCCTTGTTCTCAAAATCAAAGAAAGCTTTTATTTGTCTGCAACTGAGGTACATTAATGGTATATTGGTACATAGGGGAGCTGGATTTTAGAAAAAAATTAATTGATCTTAGCCTTTAAATACTTTTCTGTCTGACAACCATCATCTGGACAAGGAAATCTTACAAGCAGGGGCATAGACCAGCCCTCAAATTTTCCACTCGCCTACTCGCATTTTGCGAGTGGAAAATGAGGTCTGGCGAGGAGCTGGGCTGCCTGGGAGAGGAGGGTGCGAGCACCGCCGGCGGGCGGGGTTGATCGGGAGACATTCTTCCAGCGCAATGTGGAAGAGAGCATATAGAAAGAGGAAAGCCACGGGACACATTCTCCCAGCGCGATCGCCCCTGTGGAAGAGAGCATATAGGAAGAGGAAAGCCGCGGGATCGCAGAGCAGTAAAACACGCTTTAACAGCTGACATTGTCTCCGCTCTGCTTACTCTCACACAGCCCTGCCTCCTCCTGACCCCGCGCTTGTAATAGACAGAACGCGGGTCCAATGCTGGGATGTATTCTGTCTATTACAAGCGCTGGGTCAGGAGGAGGCAGGGCTGTGTGAGAGTGAGCAGAGCGGAGACAATGTCAGTTGTTAAAGCCCACAGGGGCGATCGCGCTGGGAGAATGTGTCCCGTGGCTCTAATCTTCCTCCAGTCATGTCCTGGCCGCCCTCTCACTTCCTCCACCCTGGCGAGGCTGCAATTTGGGGCACAGTGAGGCTGGATTTTGGGGGAACAGTGAGGCTGGATTTTGGGGCACAGTGAGGCTGCAACTTGGGGCACAGTGAGACTGCAACTTGGGGCACAGTGAGGCTGGATTTTGGGGCACAGTGAGGCTGGATTTTGGGGCACAGTGAGGCTGAAACTTGGGGCACAGTTAAGTTGCAATTTGGGGCACAGTGAGGCTGCAATTTGGGGCTCAATGAGGCTGCAATTTGGGGCACAATGACATTGCGGCTGCAATTTGGGGCACAGTGAGGCTGCAATTTGGGGCACAATGAGGCTACAATGTGGGGCACAGTGAGGCTGCAATGTGGGGCACAGTAAGGCTGCAATGTGGGGTACAGTGAGGTTGCAATGGTGGGCACAGGTCACGCTGCAATGGTGGGCACAGGTCACGCTGCATTGATGGGCACAGGTGAGCCTGCATTGAGGGGAACTGATAAAGGTGTTGTTAATATTTATTTTTGTAATGTAATTCTGCATAAAACATTTAAGTGTCATTTCTTGAGATAATTTATGAGTGCGTGATTACTATTACTATTTTTAGTGGTGCATTACCGTTGTTTTTGCGGCGCTATTCGGCCGCTAGTAGGGCGCTTTTGACCCCCGCTAGTGTCCGAAAAAGGGTTAAAACCTTTGCCGGCGGTTCGGCGGCGCTGCCCATTGATTTCAATAGGCAGGGGTGCTTTAGGAGCGCTCCTACAGTGCCTTAAACATGCGGCAAGCAGGACTTTTTTTACGATTCTGCCAGCTCACCGCTCCAGTGTGAAAGCCCTCGGGCTTTCACACTGAAGTGAAAAGAGAGGCTATTTCAGGGCGCTTTGCAGGCGCTATTTTTAGTACTATAGTGCCTGCAAAGCGCCTCAGTGTGAAAGTCGCCATAATGTCCAGGTCTTGGTAATAGGTATTATTATTATTATTTTATTTATTACACGTACTTATATAGTACGTTCAATTTACGCCACACTTTACATATATATTGTACATTTACATCAGTCCCTGTCCTCAAAGTGCTTACAATCTAATGTCCCTAATGCATATTTACACATACTAGGGCCAATTTAAACAGGAGACAATTAACCTACCAGCATGTCTTTGGAAGTATGGTAGGAAACCCACGCAGGCACAGCGAGAACATGCAAACTCCATGCAGATAGTTCTGTGGTAGGGATTCAAATCGATGACTCTAGTGCTGCCAGGCAGAGGTGCTAACCACTAAGCACTGTACTGCCCAGGTTACCTTTAAGTTTTACATTTGAGTTTTAAAAAAGTAAACTTTTTAAACTGCTTGTTGTATGATTCTGTATTATACAATGTATGTGAATGAGGTCAAAATGGGTTTAGAATGATATAATATATCTGCCTAAACAAACCAGGGTCAGTACATATATTTCATGGCTACTGGGGAAATTATTATTGCTTAATTTCTGAAAGGGAATGCCAGATCAAACTGCAGGGGTAGACCTGTGCTCTCTTTATACTATTCCTTCTTATGGTTTGACTTACTGTCTCTAACAGCAAAACCACTGATTTGTGGACCATCCCTCCCCCTGAATGATCTTTAGTGTGACATCCCTGCCCTAATAAGCTAATATTTTACCAAAATCTGCCATGACATATGATAAATATTTGAACCCCTATGTGATCAGAGGACTTCCAGGGTGTAACGCCGAGCGTTCCGGGTGTCCCATCCTTCCCGGAGCGCTCGCGGCGTCGGTCCCCCTGCAGCGCTCCGGTCAGCCCCCCTGGCCGTGGGCGCTGCTCTGTTACCGGCGGGGATGCGATCCACGCGGCGGCACATCTCCGTCCGCAGATCGCATCCCATCCTACTCACCATCCCCCTCCTGCTCCTTCCCGGCGCGCGCGGCCCCACTGCGCTCTAGGGCGCGCGCGCGCCGGCCTTCTGAGATTTAAAGGGCCAACGCACCATTGATTGGTGCCTGGCCCAATTACTGTGTGCACACCCAAATCTGATATAAACCCACTTCCCCTTCCTGTCCTTGCCGGATCTTGTTGTCTTAGTACCCTGTGGAAGCGTTTTGTGAGTTGCCTTGCCTGTGTATCTGACCTGCTGCCATTGTCTCAGACTACGAACCATTGCCGCCTGCCCTGACCCTCTGCTACGTCTGACCTTGCCTCTGCCTAGTCCTTTTGTACCGCGCCTATCTCAGCCGCCAGAGAGGTGGAGTCGCTACTGGAGGACATGACCTGGTTGCTACCGCCGCAGCAAGTCCATCCCGCTTTGCGGCGGGCTCTGGTGAAAACCGGTAGTTGCTTAGAACCGGTCCCTCAGTATGACCCGTGCCATCCCCTCTCTGGTACAGAGGATCCACCTCCTGTATCCCCACTAGCCGTCAGTTCGGCTCGTGACAGTAGATCCGGCCATGGATCCCGCTGACGTGCCGCTGCCTAGTCTCGCTGATCTCACTACCGTGGTTGCCCAGCAGTCGCAATTGATTGCCCAACAAGGACAGCAGCTGTCGCAGTTGACCGCCATGATCCAGCAGCATCTGCCGCCACAAGCTCCAGCATCTTCCCCTCTCCGAGCTGCCGCTACTACCTCGAAGATCCGCTTGTCTCTTCCGGAGAAATTTGATGGGGATCCTAGGATGTGCCAGGGATTCTTGTCCCAATGTTCCCTGCATCTTGAGATGATGTCAGACCAGTTTTCCACAGAACGGTCTAAGGTGGCATTCGTGGTCTGTCTGTTGTCTGGGAAGGCCTTGGCCTGGGCCACGCCACTCTGGGACCGCAATGACCCTGCTACAGCCACCGTTCAGTCCTTCCTTGCTGAGGTTTGTAGCGTTTTTGAGGAACCAGCCCGAGCCTCATCCGCTGAAACCGCCCTGCTTAACCTTGTCCAAGGAAACTCCTCTGTGGGCGAATATGCCATACAGTTCCGCACACTGGCCTCAGAGCTAGCCTGGAATAATGAGGCTCTCTGCGCGACCTTCAAGAAAGGTTTATCCAGCCACATCAAGGATTGTCTGGCCGCACAAGAGATACCCTCCTCCCTGACGGAGCTCATCCACTTAGCTACCCGCATTGACATACGCTACGTTGAAAGACGCCAAGAGCTTCGCCAGGAGAAAGATCTTGTTCGCACCAGGCGTTATCCGCGCCTGGCTCCTCTCTTCCTGAATCCAAAGCATCCTGATACTATGCCTTCCGTCGAGGAGGCCATGCAGGTGGACCGATCTCGCCTGACCCTACAAGAGAGGACTCGACGTAGGAATGAGAACTTATGCCTTTATTGTGCGAGCTCTGAACATTTCCTAAAGGACTGCCCTATTCGTCCTCTACGTCAGGGAAACGCCCGCACCTAGTGAACGTGGGAGAGGCGTTACTAGGTGTGAATTCTTCCTCGCCACGTCTGACTATTCCTGTGCGGATTTCCCCTTCTGCTGGCTCCCCCTTCTCTGCGGTGGCCTTCCTGGACTCTGGTTCTGCAGGAAACTTTATTGAAGCCTCTTTCATCAACAGGTTCAACGTTCCTGTTATCCGTCTCATCAAACCCTTCTTCATTTCCTCTGTAAATGGAGAAAATCTGGATTGTACCGTGTGTTACCGCACCGAACCCCTGCTCATGTCCGTTGGTGTTCTTCACCAAGAAAAAATTGAATTCTTTGTTTTGCCGAACTGTACTTCTGACATCCTTCTTGGCCTACCCTGGCTCCAGCGCCATTCTCCTACCCTCGACTGGACCACTGGGGACATCAAATCCTGAGGCTACTCCTGCCACAAGCATTGTCTTAAGTCTGTACCCACCAGTCAAGTTCCCATTGCTACTCCTTTGCCCGGCCTTCCCAAGGCCTATCAGGACTTTTCTGATGTCTTTTGCAAAAAACAGGCGGAGGTCTTATCACCACATAGACCCTACGACTGCCCCATTGACTTGCTTCCAGGTACTACACCACCCCGTGGCAGAATTTACCCTCTCTCCTCTCCTGAAACCAAGGCCATGACTGATTACATACAGGAGAACCTCAAGAGAGGTTTTATTAGGAAATCATCTTCTCCAGCCGGAGCGGGGTTCTTCTTCGTTGCCAAGAAGGACGGATCACTATGCCCTTGCATAGACTATCGTGGTCTCAATAAAATCACTATTAAAAATCGCTACCCTCTGCCTCTCATCTCGGAGCTCTTTGACCGTCTGCGCGGAGCAAAAGTTTTTTCGAAATTGGACCTCAGGGGCGCTTATAACCTCATCAGAATCTGTGAAGGAGATGAATGGAAAACCACATTTAACACCAGAGATGGTCACTTTGAATATCTCGTCATGCCATTTGGACTTTGCAACGCTCCTGCAGTCTTTCAGGATTTTGTCAATGAAATCTTTCGGGACGTACTATATACCTGTGTGGTTGTCTATCTTGATGACATCCTAATCTTCTCTACCAACCTTGAGGAACATCGGCTCCATGTCCGTCAAGTGCTCCAGCGCCTCCGCGTAAATCATCTTTACGCTAAATTTGAAAAATGCCTTTTTGAGCGCAGCAGCCTTCCTTACCTAGGTTATCTGGTCTCAGGACAAGGCCTTCAAATGGACCCTGACAAGCTCTCCGCAGTCTTGGATTGGCCACGCCCCTCTGGACTCCGTGCTATCCAACGCTTCCTTGGATTCGCCAACTACTATCGTCAGTTCATACCCCACTTCTCCACCATCGTTGCTCCTATAGGGGCACTGACTAAGAAAAACGCGAATCCAAGGTCCTGGTCGCCTCAAGCGGAAGAAGCCTTTACTCGACTTAAGACCGCCTTCTCCTCTGCACCTGTCCTGTCTCGACCAGACCCCATAAAGCCGTTCTTCCTTGAAGTTGACGCCTCCTCGGTAGGAGCCGGAGCTGTTCTTCTTCAAAAAAACGCTAAAGGAGGAAACGTCACGTGTGGTTTTTTCTCTAAAACCTTCTCCCCTCCCGAAAAAAAACTATTCCATAGGTGACCGTGAACTGTTGGCCATCAAGCTGGCATTAGAAGAGTGGAGACATCTCCTGGAAGGATCCCTTCACCCTATCTCCATCTACACTGACCATAAAAATTTGTCCTACCTTCAGTCCGCTCAGCGCTTAAATCCTCGCCAGGCCAGGTGGTCATTGTTCTTTGTCCGGTTCAATTTCCAGATCCATTTTCGTCCCGCAGACAAGAATGTCAGGGCTGATGCCTTGTCCCGTTCCTCCGATGCCTCTGAAACCGGGACTCCCCCTCAACACATCGTACCCCCTGAGTGTCTGATTTCCTCTGCTCCTGCTTCTCTGGTGCCAGTTCCTCCAGGAAAAACTTTCGTTCCTCCATGCCTTCGTCTCCAGATATTCAGGTGGGGCCATTCCTCCCATCTAGCCGGTCACGCTGGGATAAAAAAATCCATACAATTGATGGCCAGACACTATTGGTGGCCTACCCAGGAAAAAGATATGACTGACTTTGTACGGGCCTGCACTATCTGTGCACGTGACAAGACTCCACGCCAGAAGCCTGCAGGTCTTCTCCTTCCTCTACCTGTGCCTGAACAACCATGGTCCCACATTGCCATGGATTTCATCACGGACCTTCCTTTGTCTCATAGTAACACTGTCATCTGGGTGGTCGTTGACCGCTTTTCGAAAATGGCTCATTTTGTCCCGCTTCCTGGTCTGCCTACTGCACCTCAGTTGGCGAAGCATTTTTTTCTTCAAATTTTCCGTCTCCATGGGCTACCCTCACATATCGTCTCTGATAGAGGCGTTCAATTCATCTCAAAATTTTGGAGAGCTCTCTGTACTCAACTAAAGATTAAGTTGAATTTTTCTTCCGCTTATCACCCGCAATCCAATGGACAGGTGGAGAGAGTTAACCAGGTCCTTGGTGACTACTTACGACATTTTGTCTCCGCCCGTCAAGACGATTGGGTCGACCTATTGCCCTGGGCAGAATTCTCATACAATTTCAAGAACTCTGAATCGTCCTCCAAATCACCTTTCTTTGTGGTCTACGGCCGTCACCCATTGCCCCCCTCCCCATCCCCACTTCTTCTGGAGTTCCTGCCGTGGATGAATTAACTCAAGACTTCACCTCTATCTGGAAAGAGACTCAAAAGTCGCTATCACTGGCCTCTGCCCGCATGAAGAGACATGCAGATAAAAAAAGAAGAATTCCTCCTGTCTATGTCCCTGGTGACAAAGTGTGGCTCTCCTCCAAATATGTTCGGTTTCGGGTACCTAGCTACAAGCTGGGCCCTCGTTACCTTGGACCTTTTAAAATCAAAAACCAAATCAATTCTGTCTCTTACAAACTCCATCTTCCTCCTTCTCTTCGTATCCCCAATTCTTTTCATGTGTCTCTTCTCAAACCCCTCATTCTTAACCGATTTTCCCCCAAGGTCACTGCTCCTGCTCCTGTCTCTGGTTCTTCCGATGTTTTCTCGGTGAAAGAAATCCTCGCCTCCAAGGTCATCCGAGGTAAAATATTTTTTTTAATTGATTGGGAGAACTGTGGTCCTGAAGAGAGATCCTGGAAGCCTGAGACCAACATTTTAGACAAGGAGCTCATCCGTAGATTCTTGGGTTCCAAGAAAAGGGGGAGACCTAAGGGGGGTACTGTAACGCCGAGCGCTCCGGGTGTCCCATCCTTCCCGGAGTGCTCGCGGCGTCGGTCCCCCTGCAGCGCTCCGGTCAGCCCCCTGGCCGTGGGCGCTGCTCTGTTACCGGCGGGGATGCGATCCACGCGGCGGCACATCTCCGTCCGCGGATCGCATCCCATCCTACTCACCATCCCCCTCCTGCTCCTTCCCGGCACGCGCGGCCCCGCTGCGGTCTAGGGCGCGCGCGCGCCGGCCTTCTGAGATTTAAAGGGCCAACGCACCATTGATTGGTGCCTGGCCCAATTACTGTGTGCACACCCAAATCTGATATAAACCCACTTCCCCTTCCTGTCCTTGCCGGATCTTGTTGTCTTAGTACCCTGTGGAAGCGTTTTGTGAGTTGCCTTGCCTGTGTATCTGACCTGCTGCCATTGTCTCAGACTACGAACCATTGCCGCCTGCCCTGACCCTCTGCTACGTCTGACCTTGCCTCTGCCTAGTCCTTTTGTACCGCGCCTATCTCAGCCGCCAGAGAGGTGGAGTCGCTACTGGAGGACACTACCTGGTTGCTACCACCGCAGCAAGTCCATCCCGCTTTGCGGCGGGCTCTGGTGAAAACCGGTAGTTGCTTAGAACCGGTCCCTCAGTACGACCCGTGCCATCCCCTCTCTGGTACAGAGGATCCACCTCCTGTATCCCCACTAGCCGTCAGTCCGGCTCGTGACACAGGGGTTAGGATCCAATGCTTGGTTTGGAGCATATGTTTTCTATAAAGTCAGTCCATTGCCACTCAACCAGTGTCAGAAGTGAACAGGAATGACAAAGCTACTAATTAGCTGTGCCCTGACCTGGAGGAATTAGGCCAGTTGCTACTCGTTCTGACCTGAGTAAAATGATTTGATCATCAATAGTCAGAGACACTTTTAGTCAGAAAAAAATTAAATTTATTGGAAATTTTCCTTGCAGGCTGGCTAGGTCTTTTCCTCCAATGTAGAGCAGAAGAAAGAATTGTATTATTCTCATTAAGCAAGGTTTGCAGTTGGTCCAGGTGCTGGGTTAAGTTGTGCAAGGGCAGGCAGATATCTGCCACTCTATTGCCAGCCAAATGCACAGTTTCCCTGTGGATTTGTGCTGAAGTTAGGGCAAACACAGTTTTATATTGCCTGGCATTCTGACTAATCTTCACCTGTCTGTACTTTAAGTCACCAAGTAAGGGATATAACTAGAGTTGAGCGGGTAGCTGGATATTCGGGTCCGGCGGGTTCGGCCGAACTTCGGAAAAAAGTTCGGATTCGGGACCGAACTTTAACCCGAACCCGGACCCGGACCCCATTGAAGTCAATGGGGACCCGGACTTCTGACGACTAAAAAGGCTCTAAAAAAGTAATGGAAAGGGCTAGAGGGCTGCAAATGGCAGCAAAATGTTGTTAAGAACATGGCAAGTGCTCTGCAAACAAATGTGGATAGGAAATAACTTAAAAGAACATAAAAAAAATAAAAAAATAAAAAAATATGCTGGAGGCCCCCTTTTCAGCAGAAGAGGTACAGGAAGTCATTAAGAACCTCAGAAACTCAACGGCACGATGCCACACATATGGTGGGAATGCCCCAGAATACGCCCTTTCTGGAATAAATTATTTAATTTAATGGATAAGCTAGTGGGAAAATAAAATACTTTGAAATAAAAATGTAGCGGGGTGCTAAATTTAAGGAAAGTGTTTGAGTGCTAAATAGGCTCAAATACCCTAATTCTGTAGGATTCATGGACCATTTTGTCCTCGGGGGACAGTATTGGTGTGCAGTTCCCTGCGGCCTACAGGTGGCGCCTTTTGTGTCCCCTCTTGGCAGTAGTACAGCGGGGCGGGGAACCTGCTGTGCATGCCGGGAGAGCATATAAAAGGGGCAGACCTTTGGCCTGGGGGCTGATGTCCAGTGGGGTCCGCGCCCAGGTGCCTTCGGCCTGGGTGCATGTGTTCCTGTTCCATCTCGGGCACCTTTAGCCCGGGGTGAGGTACTATCCTGGAGTTCTTGCTGCCCTGGGTATGGAGGCCTAGGGGCGGGAGTAAAGCCTGGAGTCCAGAGCCGCCTCGTGTAGGGGACCCTGTTCCAGGGAAGGGAGGATCATTCTGATGGACCGATGCGGGAGTCACGGTGAAGGAATGGTCTGTTGACTCCCTGGAGAGATGTCTTCCCCTTGATATGGGCTAGGTTCGTAGAAGGAGAAGCTCAAGGTCACCTTGACTGTATCAGAGGCCTTATTCAACCGGCCCGTGGCAGGGGCCTTATACACCCTGGTCTGTGGCTGAGACCGAAGTTCTCCAGGCCCGTGGCAGGGGCCTTGTACACCCGGTCTGTGGCAGAGACCAACCTCAATGTCTGTGGCAGAGACTGTGCGCCAAAAACTGTTTGAGAAACCTAAGCAGTGAAGTGAATGTGCTACGTTTGTGCCTGGACCTCCTCCACACCTTAAGCTGTCCTGTTTCTTTGCTCTAACCTTTTCTATCTGAGTACAGTTTATTTTGCCATGAGAGAATAAGAGTTGGAGTTTCAGCTGGTGTGGACATTGACTTTACTGGCAATTAAAGGACTTGCCTCTACCTACAGTAGAGGTGAGAATCATCCTCTGGAGGAGTTTTGACTCCGGCTGTGGACACGGCCCGTCAAGTACACCGCTCAACCTCTTTATATAGGAGGATACGGGCTGGTAGTGCGGTGTGCCTTTCTCCCTCCTGCGAAGAGCCAACAACATAAAGGCAGGTAAGGGGGAATGGATCTGTGCGCTACAAAAAAATAAAATAAAAATTGTAATCTTGGCCTAGCAGGACGAGGTCCATATGGAGTAGGAGGTTGAGGTGGCGGTGGATGTGGCTGTGTAGGTGGAAGCGGCGGTGGAGGAGGACGAGGTAGCCAACACTGGTTCAAAAATACAACAATGGCTGGGTAAGGCCGGTGATGTGTCAAATTCTGTCCCCTGTCGAATAGTGTCCGCCCTGTACTGCGCTTGCTGAGTATGTAGGACAAGGGGATTTCAAAAATCTCCCAAGACTAACGGCGCCTGCGTGTTGAGTTCAGGTGAAGGCCACACCATCCGTGGTTCAAGCCGAGCCAAGCAAGGCCGCGATCGAAGCGAGCCCGTGAGGGGCCCTGTTACTATGTGCTACCGTATGTCCTCTTGGATGGTGGGGCTTGAACCTGCACTCACAGCGCAGGCGCCGTTCATCTTCGGAGATTTTGTGAATCTCCTTGTCCTCTGTACTGCGCAAGCGCTGCGCCTGCACAGTACGGGCCGGGCACAATCCGATGGCCGGACAGTTTTTGTCACAACACCGGTATACATGTCTATTCTGCACAAGGTACGGACAAGTCCTGTGGGATCCATGCCTGGTTCATTTTAATGAACGTGAGCTTGTCCACATTGGCTCTGGACAGGCGGCTGCGCTTGTCTGTGATAACGCCCCCTGCCGTGCTAAATACACGTTCAGATAATACACTGGCTGCAGGGCAGGCCAGCACCTCCAAGGCATAAACGGCAAGCTCAGGCCATGTGCCCAATTTGGAGACCCAGAAGTTAAAGGGGGCAGACCCGTCATCCAGTACGTGTAGGCCTGTGGACACATACTGCTCAACCATGTTGGTGAAATGCTGCCTCCTGCTAAGACGTTCCATCTCAGCTGGTGGTGCTGGTTGTTGTGGCGTGCTGACAAAGCTTTTCCACATTTCGGCCATGCTAACCCTGCCTTCTGAGGTGCTGCCGGTGCCCCGGCTGCGTTGGCGACCTCTTCCTCCTCCTCTGCCTTCGCCTTGTGCTTCCACCGTACGCCCGCTGTCAGGTGGGAATGCCACCAGCAGCGCGTCTACCAGCGTGCGCTTGTACTCGCGCATCTTACGATCCCGCTCCAGTGAGGGAATTAAGGACGGTACGTTGTCCTTGTAACGGGGATCCAGCAGGGTGGCCACCCAGTAATCAGCACCAGTTAAAATGTGGGCAACTCGGCTGTCGTTGCGGAAACACTGCAGCATGTAATCGCTCATGTGTGCCAGGCTGCCCAGAGGCAAAGAAAAGCTGTCCTCTGTGGGAGGTGTATCGTCTGTGTCCTCTGTATCCCCCCCAACGTGGGCACGTCACATATGAGGCGGTGAGCTAGAAGGCCGAAGTTACGCTGCAGCGCTGACAGGCGAGCAGCAGCAGGGTGAGAACGCCGAAAGTGCGCACAGACAGCCCGCACTTTCTGCAGCAGCTCTGGCATATTGGGGTAATTTTTAAGGAACCTCTGGACCACCAAGTTCAGCACATGCGCCAGGCAAGGGATGTGCGTCAAACCGGCTAGACCCAGAGCTGCTACGAGATTTCGCCCATTATCGCACACCACCAGGCCGGGCTTGAGGCTCACTGACAGCAACCACTCATCGGTCTGTTGTTCCATGTCCCTCCACAACTCCTGCGCGGTGTGGGGATTTTCCCCCAAACAGGAAAGTTTTAAAACTGCCTGCTGTCGTTTACCCCTGGCTGTGCTGAAGTTGGTGGTGAAGGTGTTACGCTGAATGGATGAGGAGGCGGTAGAGGATGAGGAAGCGGAGAAGGAGGAGTTAGCAACAGGAGGCAAACTGAAGCGCCCTGCAATCCTCGGTGGTGGTAGGACATGCGCCAAACCGCTATCTGCCTCAGGCCCAGCAGCCACTGCATTTACCCAGTGTGCTGGTTAGGGAGATATAACGTCCCTGACCGTGCTTACTGGTCCACGCATCCGTAGTTAGGTGGACCTTGCCACAGATGGCGTTGCGCAGTGCACACCTGATTTTGTCCCCCACCTGGTTGTGCAGGGAAGGGATGGCTCGCCTGGAAAAGTAGTGGCGGCTGGGCACGACGTACTGCGGGACAGCCAATGCCATCAGGCTTTTAAAACTCTGCGTCTCCACCAGACGGAATGACAGCATTTCAAAGGCCAGGAATTTTGAAATGCTGGCATTCAGGGCCAGGGATCACGGGTGGCTAGGGGGGTACTTCCTCTTCCGCTCCAATGTTTGGGAGATAGAGAGCTGAACGCTTCCATGGGACATTGTGGAGATGGTCGGTGACCCAGGTGGTAGTGTTGCTGGCAGATCCTCTGTTTGCGGGGTGACAGGTGCCACTGTCACTACAGAGGTGGATGAAGAGGCCGAGACTGCAGCAGAAGAGGAAGCAGGAGGAGCCAGAGACCTTTCTTGGTTTCTGAGGTGTCTACTCCACTGCAGCTCGTGCTTTGCACTTAGATGCCTGGTCATGCAGCTTGTGCTCAGGTTGAGAACGTTTATGCCTCGCTTCAGGCTCTGATTGCACAGCGTGCAAACCACTCGTGTCTTGTCATCAACACACTGTGTGAAGAACTGCCACGCTAGGGAAGTCCTTGGACCTGGCTTTGGTGTGCTCGGTCCCTTGCTGCGTTGGGCAGTAGCAGATGTACTGTCTAGGGGACGAATGCTCCGTTTTTGCACCCTGCTCCCTCTTCTGCTGTGCTGGTGGCTCTGTGCGACCACCGCCTGTTCCTCCGAACTACACTGGTCACCTGCATAACGTTGATTCCATGTGGGGTCGAGGACCTCATCGTCCTCCACATCATCTTCCACCCAGTCTTCACCCCTGCCCTCCATGTCTGTCTGCACAATTGCAAAAGCAGCAGCAGTTGGCACCTGTGTTTCGTCATCATCCGAGACGTGCTGTGATGGTCCTCCCATGTACCCATCATGAAACATAAGTGGTTGGGCATCGGTGCACTCAATCTCTTCCACTTCTGGGGCAGGGCTAGGTGGATGGCCCTGGGAAACCCTGCTAACAGAGTCATCAAAAAGCAGAAGAGACTGCTGCATGATTTGGGGCTCAGACTGCTTGGCTGATTTGCAAGGGGGTGAGGTGAAAGACTGATGGACATGGGCTTCAGGTGCTAACTCTGATCTTTCAGCAGAAGAGTGGGTGGGAGACAATGTGAAGGAACCCGAGGCACTGTCAGCAACCCAATCTACTATCGCCTGTACTTGTCCTGGCCTAAACATTGGTACAGCCTCATTAGGCGCGACAAAATACCGCCGCAGGCTCGGTCGCCTACTCGCACCTGAGGAAGGTGTTTCACTTGTGCGTGTAGCTGGCACAGATCCACCACGTCCTCTCCCTGCAACAGGAGCTCCACCAGCAGCACCACGACCGGGGCCACCACGTCCCTTTGACCTTCCCCTCATATTTTCCAAATTTAGGATCTTGCCCTAAATGGCGTTTTTTGGAAGACCACAACACACCCACAGTACGTAATGGCTGAAACGCACAGCTACAGAACTGCAGAAAATGCTATTCAAAAAAAAAAAAGTTGTTTTGTTTAGTATAGCACAGTACAAGGAAAATATATAGAAATTGTTTTTTTACACACACCTCCAGATGTGTATTTCACACTGCAAAATATTTTCTGTGGCCCTAAATGGCGTTTTTTGCCAGACCACAACACACCCACAGCACGTAACCGCTGAATCGCACAGCTACAGAAAGTGCTATTCAAAAAAAAAGGTTTTTTTTTTTAGTATAGCACAGTACAAGGAAAATATATAGAAATTGTTTTTTTACACACACCTCCAGATGTGTATTTCACACTGCAAAATATTTTCTGTGGCCCTAAATGGCGTTTTTTGCAAGAGCACAACACAACCACAGTATTTAACCACTGAATCGCACAGCTATAGAAGTGCAGAGAATGCTATTCAAAAAAAATGTTGTTTTTTTTAGTATAGCACTGTACAATATATAGAAATTGTTTATTTTACACACCTCCACATGTGTATTTCACACTGCAATTTATTTTCTGTGGCCCTAAATGGCGTTTTTTGCAAGAGCACAACACAACCACAGTATTTAACCACTGAATCGCACAGCTATAGAAGTGCAGAGAATCCTATTCAAAAAAAATGTTTTTTTTTTTAGTATAGCACTGTACAATATATAGAAATTGTTTATTTTACACACCTCCACATGTGTATTTCACACTGCAATTTATTTTCTGTGGCCCTAAATGGCGTTTTTTGCAAGAGCACAACACAACCACAGTATTTAACCACTGAATCGCACAGCTATAGAAGTGCAGAGAATGCTATTCAAAAAAAATGTTTTTTTTTTAGTATAGCACTGTACAATATATAGAAATTGTTTATTTTACACACCTCCACATGTGTATTTCACACTGCAAAATATTTTCTGTGGCCCTAAATGGCGTTTTTTGGAAAAGCACAACACAACCACAGTATTTAACCACTGAATCGCACAGCTATAGAAGTGCAGAGAATGCTATTCAAAAAAAATGTTGTTTTTTTTTAGTATAGCACTGTACAATATATAGAAATTGTTTATTTTACACACCTCCACATGTGTATTTCACACTGCAAAATATTTTCTGTGGCCCTAAATGGCGTTTTTTGAAAGAGCACAACACAACCACAGTATTTAACCACTGAATCGCACAGCTATAGAAGTGCAGAGAATGCTATTCAAAAAAAATTTTGTTTTTTTTAGTATAGCACTGTACAATATATAGAAATTGTTTATTTTACACACCTCCACATGTGTATTTCACACTGCAAAATATTTTCTGTGGCCCTAAATGGCGTTTTTTGGAAGAGCACAACACAACCACAGTATTTAACCACTGAATCGCACAGCTATAGAAGTGCAGAGAATGCTATTCAAAAAAAATGTTTTTTTTTTTAGTATAGCACTGTACAATATATAGAAATTGTTTATTTTACACACCTCCACATGTGTATTTCACACTGCAATTTATTTTCTGTGGCCCTAAATGGCGTTTTTTGCAAGAGCACAACACAACCACAGTATTTAACCACTGAATCGCACAGCTATAGAAGTGCAGAGAATGCTATTCAAAAAAAATGTTGTTTTTTTTAGTATAGCACTGTACAATATATAGAAATTGTTTATTTTACACACCTCCACATGTGTATTTCACACTGCAAAATATTTTCTGTGGCCCTAAATGGCGTTTTTTGAAAGAGCACAACACAACCACAGTATATAACCGCTGAATCGCACAGCTGCAGAGAATGCTATTCAAAAAAAAGTTTTTTTTTTTTTTTTAGTATAGCATAGTACAAGAAAAATATATAGAAAACGGAAAATTGAATACTCACCTTTCCGTAATTTTCCTTTCCTGGTGCCGACCCATGGCAGCATACTAATGGTTGATGGCTCCGCCCCCGGTCAACCCCCAGGACCACGTAACTCTATAAAAGAAAGAGTTACTCCCCCCTTCAGACATTCTTTGTAACTAGACTTCAGAACTTTAAGGATTATAGCAGGGAGGGTGCATGCTGCCATGGGTCGGCACCAGGAAAGGAAAATTACGGAAAGGTGAGTATTCAATTTTCCGTTTTCCTGGTGCCTTCCATGGCAGCATACTAATGGTAAATAACTCGCTTATAGGGAGGGAACTGCGATAATAAATTTTTTTAATGGCTTTTTGAAAGTGATAGTTCCAGAGTCCTTTTCCCAAAGTCTCGGGAGGTAAGGACCGCAGGATCCAAGCTATAATGCGACATAAAGGTATTGAACGATGACCAGCTAGCCGCTCTACAAATTGTCTCCGGGGAGACCCTAGCCATAGCCGCCCAGGATGATGCGATTCCTCTTGTTGAATGTGCATTCACCGCGTTTGGAACTGGAAGACCACTAGCCCGGTATGCCCTTTGAATTATCTTCACGATCCAACTGGCTAATGTTGTTTTAGAAGCTGCCAAGCCTCTTTTGGTGCCTTTGGGGATAACAAAGAGTCGTTGATCCCTTCTGAACTGCTGTGTCAGCTCCAAATAACGCTTTAGAGATCTGGCCACGTCCAGTTCATGTAGTTTTGAGGAGGATGGATCCTCTCCGAAAGCTGGGAGTACCCACTCCTGGTTGGAATGGTAGACTGAAGGCACTTTGGGGACAAATTGATGGATAGGCTGTAGGACTACCCTGTCCGGAAAAAAAGTGACGTAGGGCTCCTCTGCCCCTAGGGCTTGTATCTCTGATACTCTTCGACCCGAGGTGACAGCGATCAGGAAAACCGTTTTGCCGGTGATATCTTCCAAGGAGCACTCCTCTGTGGGTGTAAAGGGAGAGCTTGCTAAGACGTTAAGAACAACCGTTAGGTCCCATTTGGGATACAGCGTTTTCCTGGGAGGACGTAATCTTAACACCGCCTTCAAGAAACGTTCCACCAAGGGGTTTAGTGCCCAGCGTGTGTCTGTAAAGGCTGACAGGGCTGAAATATGCACTTTTAGCGTGCTGAGACCTAAGCCTAGGTCCAGGCCATTTTGCAGGAAAAGTAGGATATCTTGGACCCCAGGATTCAGAGGGTTGAAATGATTCGTTTCGGCCAGTGTAGAGAATTTTTTCCATATTCTGCAGTAGGTGGCATTAGTGGATGCCTTTCTTGCCTGTAATAACGTTTGTACCACGTCCCGAGAGCAACCTAGGTCGCCCAACCTCCTCCTTTCAACTTCCAGGCCCTCAAGTCTAGGATCTCTGGGTGCGGGTGTAGAAAAGCGCCTTGAGATAGCAGCTTGCTCGTGGGTGGGAGGGGTAATGGGTTGCCCAGGGCCATCTCTACTAAGAGCGGAAACCACGGTCTTCTCGGCCAGTAAGGAACAACCGCCAGGATGGTGACCCTCTCTAGAGTCAGTCGCTGGAGAAACCTGAGGATTAAGGGTGTCGGAGGGAAGGCGTAGCCTATCTGGAATTCCCATGGTTGGACTAGAGCATCCGCCCCTGTCGACATCGGAGATGGTGACCTCGTGAAGAAGAGAGGTGCTTTCGCGTTGTGCGGAGACGCAAAGAGATCTATCTGGGGATGCCCCAACTGTTGGCATATCCAGCTGAAAACCTGTGGGTCCAACGACCATTCGTTGTTGGATGTGAAGGATCTCGAGAGATGATCTGCCAGCTGATTCTCGGGGGCTGGAATGTAGGTAGCCTGGAGATCTAATAAATTCTTCTCGGCCCATGCAATAATTGGGGCTGCTTCGCTGGCTAGTGTATTGCTGTGTGTTCCCCCTTGATTTTGGATATAGGCTACTGCCGCTCTGTTGTCCATTTGTAATAGCACGGATTTTCCCTTGAGGAGAGGAGCCAAATGCAGGATTGCCATCCATGCTGCCCTTAGTTCCAGGATGTTGGATACCATCCCTTCCGCATTGAACCTCCATCTGCCCTGAACCAGCTGATCTTGGAGGTGTGCCCCCCAACCCAGCTGGCTTGCGTCTGATGTGATAATGGTCCATGAGATTGGGCCGAGAGGACAAGCAGCTAGTAGATTCGGAGACCTCGTCCACCACCAGAGGCTGGACTTCATCGAGGGAGTGATGGCTATCCTCTGACCGAGACGCTTTCTCCTCCACTGCTTCAGAAAACCTTGTTGAAAACCCCGTAAGTGGCTTCTGGCCCATTTTACCATCGGTATGCAGGCCGAGAGGGACCCTAGAAGGCTCAGGCAATCTGACGCTGGCATAGCGTGACTCCCCAATGCATGCTTCACCTTCTGCACCAACACCGGAATTTTGGCTGGTGGAAAGGACACTGACTTCCTCGGTGTGTTGAATAAGGCACCTAGGTATATCATTTTTTGTGTAGGTACAAACTGACTCTTCGAGTGGTTGATTAGCCATCCGAATTGTGTCAAGGTGTTCAAGACCATCTGCAGGTGCGACTGTAGAACTTCTCTGTGCTGAGACAGAATTAATATGTCGTCCAGATAGTGTAGGACTCGTATGCCCTTCTCCCGAAGGGGGGCTAAGATGGCTACCAGAACTTTGGTGAAGGTTCTGGGTGCTGATGAAATCCCGAAGGGGAGACACTGGAACTGAAAATGTAGGTTGCCTATTTGAAACCGTAGAAAATGTTGAAAGTTGTAGTGGATGGGGATGTGCAGATATGCGTCCTGGAGGTCTACAGACACCATCCAGTCCCCTGGCTGTACTGAAAGGATTACCGTGTTCAGAGACTCCATCTTGAAGTGTTCTACATAAAGGTACCTGTTTAGCCTTTTCAGGTCTAAAACCGGTCTCCAGCCCCCCGTTTTTTTGGGGACCAAGAAGACTGGGGAATAGAACCCTAAGTGCTTTTCCGATTCCGGAACCGGTAGGATTGCCCGTTGAGATAGAAGTATTTGCATGTATTGGACAAGTGTTTCCCTCTTTTGTTTTCCGGCTGGTATCTTGGTTGATTGGTAGGAGAAGGATGGAGGGCGGCATCTGAATTTCCAGAAATGTCCCTGAAGGACTGTGGATACCGCCCACTGGTCTGTACAATTTTCCACCCAAACCCGGGCAAAGGATCTGAGTCTTGCTCCCACTGGCCCGGCTTGGGTGGAGGGCGTGTCAAAAGGACTTCTGGTTTTCTATCGCCAGTGTAGGGGCCTTTGACTTTAGTTTGAGGAAAGAGGCCTGTGAGCCTTTCCAGTCCCTTCTGTATTGTTTACCCGGGCGATAAGCCCTGGAGTCTCTTGATCTCTGTTGGAAATTTGCCTGCGGAGTAAACTTCCTCCTTCTGCTCCTATCCTGGGGAATAAGACCGCTTTTCCCGCCTGTGACTCTGGATATTGCCATATCCATTTTATCTCCAAATAAGGACTTCCCGTCATACGGGATGCGACACCATGACTGTTTTGACGACGGGTCTGCTGACCATGGCTTAAGCCATAACGCTCTCCTGGCTGTGATAGAGTAAAGCATTGCTCTGGAGGAGCATCTTAGAACGTCTATGGCTGCTTCCGCCATGAAATCAGAGGTCAGCTTCAATTCATCTAGAGCTTTAATGATTTCTTCAGTATCTAGGCCACGTCTGAGGGCCAATTCAATATTATCTGTCCACACCCTGGTGGCTTTGGAGATTGAGGATAGGGCCACCGCCGGTTTGCAGGCTCCCCCCGATGCTTGGTATACTTTTTTCAGATCGGCGTCTATTCTGCGGTCTAGGACGTCTCTAAAGGAGACTGCGTCTTCTAAAGGTAGTGTTGTATTCCTAGCCAGTCGCATGACAGATGCATCTACTGACGGGACGGCATCAAAAATCTGAGCATCTCCTTCCGTTAGTGGGTAGAGTTTGGAAAAGCGGTTGAAGGCAAAGGGTCGTTTATCTACCTTCTTCCACTCCTCCAATACCACCCCCTTAATCTCCTCTATTAGGGGAAAGGCTGATTTCTTCCTGGCCAAATGTGGGAAGTATTTTCCTGCTTTATGTGGAGGTTCAGGATCTTCCTCCCACTGAATTGCATCCTTAACTGCACCAATAAAGGGTTCAATTAACCCAAAGTCGAAGGTCGATGTGCCCTCTTCTGGTATATTTCCGTCATCTTCCGAATTGAGCTCAGAATCAGGCTGGAGACTAGCTGTCTCCGCTACCCTTTGTTCAACAAGTGGGGTGGATTGATCCTGGGATGAGGCCAATTCCCTGATGGTGTCCTTGACTAATTCTTTGATTGAGCCTATGGACCCTTGTCTGTCGACCGTAGCCTCCAAAAAACACTGGCCACAGGCTAGCTTGTCTGGTAAGGCTTGCTTGCCGCATACCCAGCAATCCTTCCTCCCTGGTTGCAAAGACTTGCGCTGGGAGTCGTGTCTACTTGAGGAGTGGCGGGGTGACCTTCGGTCACTACGGGAAGCATGGGTTGAGGGTGAGCGACCCGAGCTTCTATGTCCCCCCGAACGTCCGTCACGAGAACTTCGATGAGAAGAAGTGCGGGCTGCTTCACGGCGTGGGCTATAAAGAAACAAAACAACTGGTGTTTCTATATATCCTCTAAAGTAGTAGTGCTCTTTGAATGGAAACAACTTACCTAACGTTGCAGCCCTTACCTAGTGGTATGTTGAGGATCTTTTTGATGCGGCAATACTGGGGCAGCTGTGTAAAATTTTTTAGCTAGTCAATACAGCACCGTGCAATGTCAGCGAATGTACATTTATATGTTTACCATCATTACGCTGCAAAATAACATTTTAGCATTAACACACAGGTAATTACCTTGGCTGGGTTCCATCTGGCATGTAGAATAGTTAATACTCACAGCAAGGTGTATTTTCTGACAATCTGCCATTTGATTGTGGTCCCAGGCTGTTTAAATAGGATTTTTTGCTTGGGTGTACCAAGATGGCCGCCGCGCGACTTCCTCCGGCTATTGCGCATGCGCGATTGCGTCATGCCGTGACTCCGCCCCCCGGACGAGTAAAGCTAGGTTGTGTGGGGCGCGCGAAGCGTCCACACTAGCCATAGGCATTTGCAGAAAGCAGACATTTAAATGCAGCAGTGCTAAGCTGCTTAAAGAGATCATTACCCGGGTAAAGCAATGTGTGACCCGAGGATTGTAACTGCCGCTGAGGAGAAAGTATGCTCCTGTGTGCCCTTCATGCCCAAAAAAAGATCCACAGAAAAAGGGGCTCCCACACTTATATGGCGCATTTAGCAGCCCAAGATGCGGGACTCCGTACTGCAGGAGAGCATGAACCTGCAACGGTAGCACCATGAGACGGTGAGGTAAGGCTGAATAGTGATCCTGTAGGGATTGAGGACAGGAAAAAGAATGTCTGAAGGGGGGAGTAACTCTTTCTTTTATAGAGTTACGTGGTCCTGGGGGTTGACCGGGGGCGGAGCCATCAACCATTAGTATGCTGCCATGGAAGGCACCAGGAAATTGGTTATTTCACACAACTAGAGATATACACTGCAAAATATTTTTTTTGCCCAAAAATAGGCCTTTTTTGCGCACAACAAAGTGCCTTTTTTTTTTTTGCAACAGCACAATAAAGTGCCTTTTTTTTTTTTTTGGGGGCCCAAAAATTGGTCTTTTTAGCAAATGCACAATAAAGTGCCTTTTTTTTTTTTCTGACCAAAATAGGTCTTTTAGCAAGAGCACAATACAGCCACAGTATGGAATAGGTGTATCACTCAACGTAATGCAGTGCTGGTGCACTGAGCTTGCAACACAAACAGATAAACCTATGCAGATCGCTGAGCTATTATATCTCTCAATCTGGACTCCTATCTAAATCTCTCTCCCTGAAAGCACAAACAGGATCCTGCCCCTACACTACACTACACTACACTGTCTCCCTATCTTTTCTATCAGTAGATTGCAGAATCAGGACTAACTCCTATCATATAATTCTCTCCCTCACAGCAACAGCAGCCAGGATCCTTTCCCTACACTGTCTAAAAGCAGAGTGACGATCTGTGCTGTGTGCCTCTTTCTTATATAGAAGCTGGTCACATGCTGGGTCACATGTTGCACTGACCAATCACAGCCATGCCATTAGTAGGCATGGCTATGATGGCTTCTAAGGGCACACCAGCTAATCAAATGGTGATTGGCTGGCCCCTGAAGCATTTCTAACTGCGCCATTAAATTCCCGAATCCAAACCCGAACCCGGACTTTAGCGCAAAATCCGGGTCCGGGTCCGGGGTCGGGAAAACGCCAAAATTCGGTACGGACCCGAACTTTACAGTTCGGGTCCGCTCAACACTAGATATAACTTTAATTAAATTCTCAATTTTATACATATCGTCTTGTTCCTTGGCTTGTATTAAAAAGAAAAAGAGATTAGAATAGATTTCTTTTTTTGTACAGTTGCTTAAATTTGCAACAGACTTGTTCCTCGTGCTCATGCCCATTGAAAGTGAAACAAGATAAAGTAGTGCACTAGTGATAGAATGTGTATGCACTGATTGATTTTGCAGATTTAATAGCTAGTTTTAAAATATATATATATATTTATTACTTTGCTCAGTTCAGTGAAGCTTGGTAAGATTCATTGACACTAATTAAAAGAGAAGTATGGGGGTTTTTTGTTTTGAAGAAACATACTTATCTAGTCGAACCAATGCTGCATCTGTCCACTGGTGCCTCTAATACTGAGAACCAAGCAAATGAAAAACGCTGATCACTCGGTTCTCACAGCTCCGTGAGCAGAGAGCTGCTGACTCTTAGTGTGCCGGTCCAGGCATATGAGCGGAATCCCGACTCTATTGTCGTGATCTTGCCCGAGCCTGCACTGGCTCTGTGACATCAGCCGACAACAGGTTTTAGCCCGCTGTCTGCTGAAAATGGGTCACAGGAGTGCAGAACGAATTGCACTCCTGTGATCCACAGGAGAAATACAGCCAAACGAGCTTAAAAAAAATAAAAACTTTTTTTATTATTTGTATAAACCCTACTAAGCACTAAAAATCCTCAGGTAAGTGAATTCATATTAAATAGCCTCTGGTAACATCTCTGCCTTAAATCATGGTGCAAACAAGAGGGAAAAAAGACCAACAATCACAAATGGAAGCAATTTATATAAAAAATGGAAATACCATAAAAAATTTCATCGTCTCCTCTCGATACCAGTGGATTAACATAACATAATACAAGTCTTAAAGGTTAACGTCTACACCTGGTTGAACCCTACCTCCATCTAATAGATAAAAATATATAGACCTTTAAGATGTTCAACTCCTAAAAACTACAGGTAGAATCAATAATAAACAAAAAAAATACCCTATATTTAATGGATTCATTTGGTCTCATGGGCTAGCACAAAGGGATTATTCAAACAAAAAAAGACCGATACACAATAATTCTTCAACAAGTATTTATTCTATTTTGGCAAATTAATTATAGGCCACGGTGTTGTTCAAGGGGTAACCTTATAGTATATTAAAATAAATTATAAAGCCATCCTGGCTATAAAGAAATAACATAAGAATTTAACGTTGTCCATGTAGACAAGCTGGACGACTATTCCCCAATGACCAAAGCTGGGAGAGAACCTACCGTCTGAGGTCCCCCCAACACCGAGGCCTTCTCGATTAAGGTTTGAAGACCGATATTAAATATATATATTCTAACTGCAGATAAATGGACTAGATCATTTCTGAATAACCCGGGCAAGAAACCTTCAAGCTCCATGTGACGGAATGATAAACGGCCCAAAGACAGCAGAAAATTATGGATAGTTCTATTTAAATGTCTCCTGATTCTATCTCCATAAAATAAATTACTAGAAGGACACCAAAGGAGACGAGGGACCATTTTGGAGAAAGCCAGAACTGATGATGGAAACAATAGCTTAATGGCCGCAAAATCCTTTTTAATTTCACATATAAGTTCCCAGGTTTTAATTTTTCCAATGTCATTGCCTCCTAAATGAATAATTATAACTTGAGGGGAAGGCCAAATGCCTGATAAAAACACTAAATGGTCCATAAGGTTACGCCATTTAAGGCCCCTAACGCCTGACCATTAAACTAGAAAATTATTAATGTCCAGACCTAGATTTCGTGAGTAAATCCTGGATTCTGCCTGTTTCCCAGCCCAGAAGACGTAGGAGTGGCCTACTATCCAGATAGTACTCTTGGATGAATCTGATTAATAGTTCAGGGTGAACATATAACTTGTATCTACTACTTTCCCAATGACCCAACCTCATTTGAACCTCTAACGATAGACCTAAAGAATTAGCTGTGGTAGCCGCCCCAATCCTAAAAGAGTGTGATGAAAATTTAAAACCTGATAGGTTGATGTGCTTAAGGCATGAGGATAGAACTGATGAGAACTGATATCTAGTCAGAGGAGAGAAGTCCTTATGAATAAAGAATGAACCTTCAAAATTCGGCCTAACCAAAGTGTATTCCGATACATGAAAGACAGGGCATACTAAAGGATTGGGGGATTTTCCCAAAGTGATCCATTGCCCATTACCCAATGCAAAAGTCTTTGATCTGCAGATAAATATTTCACACAATCCGCGTCCAGCGAAACATGGGAAGATATTAGAAAAGAAGATGAAGATTTGCTAGGTGCCGTAAATTCCCCCAAACGAAGGGCTCAAAAAAATGCAACCGTGAAAGCTGCTTTAAACAAAACAAACTCATATTGTGATAAGCAAACTAACTCTAAACCTGAGATTCGTTTTATCAGTAAATTAATTGATATTGGACGTCTAGAATCCTGTGCAGGGAGTGCCCTCCTAAATCCTTTGAGGACCTGGGAAACTTGAAAGAAGGAAGTCAAAGGTGGCCTTCCAGCCCATTTAAGAAAAAAGGATACCCCGGCTAAGTTTACTGATGCGGGACTAAGATTTGCCTTGATTAGATAAGACACAAATGCTAAGGAAGTATAGGCATTTACTTCCATATTATCTAACATCATGCTGGAGCAGAAGAGACACCATCTGGACAAGGCCAGACTATAAGCCTGCCACGTCTTTGGCGATACTGAGTTTCTGAAATAGGCCGATATCAATCCCAGATCAAGCCCCAGAGGAAATCTGGGCAAGGTGTGTTGCACGGGTCCGCTGATGGAGCCAATTCCCAGAATTTCTTGACCTGTGAATGAGACAAAGCGTCAGCTATGTTATTATGTGTGCCAGCAATATGCCTAGCTTTTAACCATATATTAATCCTCATACAATGCAATACTAAGAATCGCAACAGTTTAATAACCATTTCAGATTTGGATGATAGCATATTGATAGCGAAGAGAACGCCCTTGTTATCAGTATGTAACATCACTCTGTGGTTCATAAAGTTCTCTTTCCATATAACTATGGAAATTATCACTGGAAACAATTCCAGTAGGACTATGTTTTGTAAGATGTCCTGATGAAGCCAACTTGAATGCCATTCAGAGGCACACCAATGGCCATCCAAAAAGGCACCAAAACCCGATGAACCCGCAGCATCTGTAAAGAAATTAAAATGGAAATCCTGGGTAAAAGCTTGTTGCCAAATAGCTGCCCCATTAAAATTGCAAAGAAAAGCATCCCAAACCTTTAAATCGTCATTGATACTCTTTGACATGTGAACACGTAAATAGGGGTTCATTAAACCCCTAATGGCCAAGACAAAACGTCTGGAAAAAATTCTGGCTATAGGTATGATTCTGGCTGCAAAGGCAAAGAGGCCCAATAAGGATTGAGCCTCCTTTAACAACACCTTATGCCTTGACAGGAATAAAGAGATCGCTGTTCTCAGCCGATGTAACTTTTCTGGAGGTAGTCTGAATTCCATTGACGATGAGTCGATAGTAATTCCTAAGAACTCAATGGTAGTAGTAGGGAAGACCGTTTTTTCCTTTGCAAGAGGAACTGCAAAGGTTTCACAGACTTGAAAGAAAACAGTTAGAGACTCAAAACAGAGGGAGGAATCTGGTGGACCTATGAATAGGAAATCGTCTTATGCCGCGTACACACGATCATTTTTCCCGTCGGGAAAAATTACATTTTTTTTTTTCGCCGAGAAAAACGATCGTCTGTGGGCTTTATGCCGTTTTTCTCGTTGAGAAAAACGGCAGGAAAAACAACGAGAAAAATTAGAACATGTTCTAAATTTTCTCATCGTTTTTTCCATCATTTTTTTCCGCGGCAGTTTTCCCATAGGGAGAAACTGCCGCGGAGCCCACAGACGGTCGTTTTTCTCGACCAAGAAAAAAATGACGGGAAAAACGGTCGTGTGTGGGGGAAAATGCCGTTCCCTCGTTTTTCTTTTTTTTTCATGTCGTGATTCACGGCGGTGTTTTCACCGCCGTGAATCACGATCGTGTGTACACGGCATAAGTAATGAAGAAATCCCCCAGAAGGGGAATAAAAACTCCAAAACCCAGTGAAGAAATTTTGCAAAGGCCTCAAAATAGAAGCATGATAATGAAAAACCCACGGGCATGCATTTGTCAAAATAAAATTGTTCTTGGAAGTGAAAACCCAGCGAATCAAAACCTTATGAAACCTTATGGATGGACCGGAAGAAGGCGAAAGGCAGATTTGATGTCCGCCTTGGCTAACAATGCACCTTGCTTAAAGCGCCTTAATAGCTGGAGCGTTGACATCTGAGACTTCATCATTAAGTGAGTTATCCTCTGTATAAGACAGATGGTGGATCAGCCTAAAACTACCCTTCTCCTTCTTGGGTACAATGCCCAAGGGAGATAGACGGAAATTTGGGAATGGTGGGCGAGAGTATGGACCCGCTACCCTTCCTTCCTTGACCTTGTTAGTAATTTTATCCCTAACGATGTCAAGGTGCATTGTAACCGAACATACATTTTTTACCAATGTGCAACCTTCCCCGGAGAAAGAGGGAACTAAGAAACCTTCTCTAAAGCCATTAATTAATAGGTGTGCCATCGATCGATCTGGATATCGATCTAGCCAGGGTAACATTTTTTTCCAGGCTCACTGCAGTCGTGGCTTTTCCCACCAGCATCCCTGGATAGCGAAGGGATGGAGTTTGCTGCTGACTTGCAAAAACACCTGTTTGTGGGGTGATTTTCAGTGCAGTATCTGCAATTTGACAAGAATTTGCACTGCCCTTCATTGAAGGCAAAGCAGAAACCTTTACGAAAGGTATTCTGCAAACTAATTGCTGCTCTAGGTGTGAATTGCAGCTTCTAAGGTAACATAAGGTTTAACCATAAGCCTACGTCCTTTGACCCCCAACGTAATGTAAGTTGAACTGCCAATTTTTGCCTGAAATTCTCGTCATAGCTGAACCAGGCTGTACCACCAAAATGACGAAAGGCTTCAGCAACTATGTCCAAGTGTTGGAATAAACCTGAACATTTTTCAAGAAAACGTTCACCTAGAACTGATGCATAAATGCAGAAAGCCTGCAGCCAATTTTGAAAAGTTTTGGGGATAGCTCTCCTCCTATCCTCTTCGGAGCGATCTTCCGCTCTCTTTTCAGACTTGGACAGGAACTCTTTAGATGCAGGTAATAAAGACAATAGGCCAATGAATTCCCCTCCCCAAATGTTCACTTTCACTGAATTGGCTAAGCGAAATCTCAAAGGAGAAATCTCGCAAGCCATTGGTTCCTTAAAGGAGGATTCCGCAACCACTGAGGAGCATGACATGGGAGCAAATGACTTACTGACAGAGACAGGCTTCTTAGACACATTATAATCACCACTTTTAAAAGTCCTGTCCACAGTAGGAGCAGACAAACTTTGCCATATTGGGTTAATGTCATCCATATCATTTTGTGGAAATAAAATATCATTTGAATGTAAATTAGCAACATCAGAATGTGCCCCCATAATATTAGTATTGATATCAGCAGAATGTATAGCACCAGCAGTCTGTGCTCCAACAGATTTTCTTTTATCAAAAACACCAACTGTGTGTGCCCCTTCAATATTCTTTAAACCATTAGACAATGAATTGACCTTTAACTGTAACTCAGCAATATTAACATTAGCAACAGAGACATTAGAACAGTAACCTGTCTCACCAATAGGGGGACTCTTAAGCCTCGTACACACGACCGAGTTTCTCGTCGTAAAAAACACGTTGTTTTTTTCGACGAGATTCTTGTTAAGCTTGTCGATTTTCTCGTCAAGCTTTCCATGCGTACACACTGACATTTCCCAATTTCCTCGTTGTTCTCCGCGGTCACGTCCATCACGTACGACGGCACTATAAAGGGGAAGATCTTTTTTCTTGGCGCCACCCCTTGGGCTGCTTTTGCTGATCTCGTGTTACCGCTTTTCAGTCTTCGTACTTTTCAGATCGTTTTCTGCGGTTCAGTTTGTGCTTGTGGGTTTGTATCTTGACTTTCAGGGCATCTAGGCAGGTTGTATCTGTTTTACAGTGCGTTCTTGCCTGTTCGTTTCTGTTTTTCAGTTTGTTATTCATAGGCCTTGCTGTTCTAAAGTGCGTTCTGTTCTGTACGTTCTGATAAGACGACCGTTTCTTAGCCATGTCGCCTGGACGTTCTCGTCGTCGAGTTCGTGCTGTGCGTGCGCTTGGTGTTGGTCTGCTTGTTTTGGACCAAGACCAGTCCATGAATGGTGTGAGGAGGAGTTCATGGACCAAGAATTGGTTGCTCCAGCGGGACCAATTCTGCCACATGCCTCTGCTGCGGGAGATCGTCGAGAATAATCCTGAGGACTACAGGAATTTTCTGCGGATATCTGACCCCATTTTTCAGGAACTGTTGGCTTTGGTGTCCCCCTATATTACCAGGAAGGACACCGTTATGCATCAGTGCTGAGCAGAGGCTCATCGCCACCTTACGGTACCTGGCGACAGGGAAAAGTCTTCAGGACTTGAAGTTCACGACAGGCATCTCCCCCCAGGCTCTGGGCCTCATAATCCCAGACACCTGTTCTGCCATTATACAAGTCCTGCAGGAGGACTATATTAGGGTAAGTTTTCTCCTTTAACATCACATTTTATGTATTACATGTATGCTAATGTATTGTATTTCTTTCATCCTTCCCTAATTACCATGATTGTAATATGCTGAGAATGTCCCCTTTGTCCCCATGCATGCTGGAAGCTTTAGATTGCCCCTTTTTTCTCCTCCATGCATATTTCCCTTCACTAACCTTTCCAGCAGGGGCGCCTGTTGCTCCAAATGTTTGGGGGTTCAAACCCCAATTTAGGAAATAAACTTCCTCCTTTTTTGCTCTGGTGCCTATTAAACGCCCCCATTTGTCCCCTCCAATGCAGCCATTTTGTCCCCTCCAATGCAGCCATTTTGTTCCCTCTAATGCAGCCATTTTGTCCCCTCCAATGCAGCCAGTTCCCCCCCAGCCCTGCACTTACCTTCTTGTGGTCAGCGCCATCCTTCTTCTGTCCTTGATGTCTTCTCCTTCCCTTGATGTTGCATCAGCCAATCATGTTACCATTAAACAGACTTGGTGAACATGATTGGCAGAGCAGCCTGTCAGTGTTTACCCAAGGAATGCCCCCCCCCTGCGTCCCCTATTTAACTTTTCTGCAGCCAATTACATCCCTCAGGCTGTAATGTGCAAGACAATTTTCCTTACTGTTTCTGATATGCAATTTTAAGCCCATAAATGCCGCAGTTCTTCATATGTCGGTCGCTTAACAGGGGGCCATCCACCTGAATAGTGGGCGGCATAGACAATACATAGGTTAATGCAAGGCATAAACCTATGTATTGTTCTGAGTGACGGGCACAGGAGAGAGGGGGCAGTGCTCCAGCGCCCACTCTGGACGCACCGCCACTGCAATGCTATCCTGTGGCCAAACACATCTCCCCCCCTCCCCATTATAATTTATTAATGGACCATCATAGGGGGTGATGAATATGATACATGAGCCTTCCATTATACTTATTTAAAACACCTTAATAAACGTAGACTTTGCTTGATGTTGGCCTCTAATGTATTTTCTTAGAATATACTTGTAATGTTTGATTTGTGTATTCTAATATTTTTTCATCTTGTTTGACTCCACAGCTTCCTTCCACGCCACAGGAATGGCAAACTGTGGCATCGGAGTTTGCCACGCGGTGGGACTTCCCCAACTGCGGTGGTGCTATAGACGGGAAGCACGTCCGCATCGTGCCGCCACCCCGTTCTGGGTCCTACTACTACAACTACAAGGGGTTTCATAGCATTGTGCTGATGGCGGTGGTGTCAGCACGGTATGAATTCCTCTATGTTGATGTAGGGAAGAATGGCCGGATGTCCGATGGGGGATCCTTCATCCAGACGGAGTTTGCCCTCCGTCTCCAGAGTGACGACCTTGCATTGCCACCGGATGCAGGGAATATTGAAGGACTCCCCTTTGTTTTTTTGGCTGATGAAGCCTTCGGGCTCGGACCACATCTTATGAGGCCATTTCCTCAGAGGACCCTGACCCCAGAGAAGAGGGTGTTCAATTACCGGCTGGCCAGGGGCCGAAGAGTCGTTGAAAATGCCTTTGGCATAATGGCCAGCCGGTTCCGCCTTTTTAGGACTCCCATCCACTTGGCGGACTACAAAATAAACTATGTAGTGTTATGATGCTGTGTGCTACACAATTTTCTTTGCCGCAAATCGAATTCATATATGGCCTCAGTTTTGCCAGAGGCTGGACTTTCCCCTGATAATCCCCTGCCGGGCCTGGAATCTGCCCGTGCTGGCTTGCCCCCCCAAAATGCCTGTGAGGTTCGGGACAAATACATGGACTATTTCACGGGTAGGGGGGAAATTCCTATGCCAGGCTATGTCTAAAGATTGCTCTCTAACGATCCAAATAAAAATCTTGTTTAAACTTCTACCTTTTCTTGGTTTCCTGTCTCCTAGTTTGTCTTAGTGCATTTGTAGTGCCAAGTGTATTTTCCTTTAGTAAATACCAACCATTTCACTATGTAACCTTAAAAAATTTACCAAATAAGGTTAGAGCATATTAGAAAAAGAAGCTACACGTTGTTTGTGTTCAAATCTTTTACTATGTGCAAATTCACACACCTTTTTTTTTTTTTTTTGTTTGCCTGGCCACAAACCGGCAATTGTTTTCTTAGGAAAATACAAAAACAACAGTTGCAATCCAAAAATTACAAAATTGGATACCTCGGAGCAATCTGAGACATTCACTTACACAAACTATATGTCTCTATGTGCCCGTCCTAATATGGGGTCCTGCCACCCCTTGCCCAGCCAAAAATTGAATATGCACACAATTGGGATTATTTTCCTATAGGGATGTTAGACTCCTGATCCCTATTGTCAACATGTGCTATCTGCCATCAGGGGTGATCAATGGACGTGTTTTGGGGGTGCAACCCCTTCCTCAGTTCACCTACTTTAGATACGAGGAAGGGGTTGCACCCCCAAAAGACGTACATGGATATCCCCTGATGGCAGATAGCACATGTTGACACACTGTGTGCATATTCAATTTTTGGCTGGTTTGATTGTCAAAAAGTTTTTTAAAAGTTGAAGAACAAACATGAGAAAAAAGGGGGTTGGGATGCCTTATTGAATTCTCCCCAAAACATCGAGAATGTCTTTAAATGTTTGATCCATCACATGTATTCTTTCTTTAATTTTGTCCAGTTCCGTGCTACATTCCATCACTTGCTGGATGAGGCGGAGGGCACTGTCAGCAGAGAAACCTGTACTATCCTTCACCCCAACATTCACATCCCCTAAAAACAAAATAAAAAGGTATTATAACTCTGCAGGCCTACCTCTCTTACCTGAAGCTGTGGTGACAGATACTGACCTGTTGTGGTGACCAGTTCCACAACGTCATCCACCTCTCCTTCCTGCACTTCTCCTTCCTCCACCTCAACTTCCTCTACATCCTTCGTTTGTGGGTCTTTGGGAGTTTGGGGTTGTTGTGAAGCTGTGGAGTTCTTGTGCTCCCTGGAGTGTCCTCCTCCCAGTCTTCTCTCCCCTATGAGAATCAAACAAAAGGTAGAGTTATCACACAGAAATTCTCTATGTTAAACAAAAAAACAGGCTAAATTGCTTGGAAGTGGGGTACAAGTGTGTGTTTGGGCGGAAGTTAAAGATGAATGCATTATTTCTGACCAAGAATATGCTTAGTATTCACCTTTGTCTGTCATTTTTTAAACATGTAGGCAACACAAAAATTCTCTGAAGCACCTGTGTGGGACACCCAAAAAAGGCGGGTCTGTTGGCCCACACTATAGTGCTCCAAAGTACAGATGTGGAAGCAGCTGCTGAGTGTCCTCTCCTTTACACTGACAAAAGTTTGCATTTCATTCTCTTTACAAACACATCATCTAGCCTAAAACTTTGTGCCCCAAATTTCACAAAAAATGGCAGATATCTAATTACTTTTGTGGCTGTAAAATAATCCAAAACAGCGGATAGTGGCCGAACGAAGTGTCTGTAACGTTACGAACGATTACTGTGCCCAACCAAGTTCAAAATATAACATTTTGGAAGGGAGTCCAATAAGAACAACAAAAAAAACCAGCAACATGTCAGTTTAGAAAAGGATTAATAGCATAAAAGTGTACATTTTACTTACTTTTAGCGAGCATTCTCTTAATGCTCCTTAACTGCTCTGGCTCCCTCAGTTTGAGGTCTGACCACCTCTTTCTGAGCTGCTCATTTGAGCGTTTCACCCCGAAATTCGTCTTCAGACTAATCACGACTTTCTCCAGGATTTTAAATGAAAGGAAAAATAGAAAAGCGCCTCTTAGCAAAACAGATTTATTATGTAGCAGACAATTTGTATCAAACACTTACATCATGGTAAGTTTCAGGTGTCATCCAGTAGGATTAATGTTTATATTGCGTCCAGGATCTCTGACGCTACTCCACGGATTTCCCAGGTCCCGGTTATGGCGGCCGCAAGTAGCCGGGATACAGGCTGGCTTGTCCGTGATAGGAGACAGCAGCGAAAGATGGCAACGGTCGGTCCGGAGAGGAGCGTCTGACGTCAACTGGATGGTGCAGGGAACCACAACGCGTTTCAGAGCATGCGCAGCTCTCGTACAGGGCATGCGCGCTCCTTTCTCAAGTGTACAAGGAGACAGGAAGGACGGATGTTTTAAAAGTAATTCTGCCCGTCAGCGCAGCAGAATTCAATAATTGCTATGACAAGTGTGTTGCATAAAACAAAACGGGAGTTTTAACCCCACTAACTTGGGATAGCTTAAATAGCAGAAAACTAATAATAGAATGTATAATAATATATTAATATATTAGTATATTAAAAAATTAATAAAAAAATATATATATTAATAAAAAATATATATATATAATAAAAGTAATAATAATAATGATAATAAAGGTAATGAATAGTGATGAAATAATATTGCTCATAATAAAATAATTAAAGAAGTAATGAAATAATATTGCTCATAATAAAATAATTATGAAGTAATTAAGGCATAACGTTTATAATAGCAAAAAATTATTATTGTATGATAAAAGCCTTTTAAGGGAATGTCTATATAGACATTTTAGTGTTAAATTAAAAAAAAAAAAAAAAAAAAATTAATATATGACAGGGATATGATGCCTGCCAACAAAATATTTGGGTGCAAGCTCTTAAATGTTACGATAAATACAATCAAAGTGATAAAATATAATGAGTATGATATAGGCACAGTGAATAATCATCAATCACTAGTCATTATAGAGGATTGTCAGCGTAGCTGTATACAAAACAAAAGGAAATAATAAGAATAAAATATATATATATACACATATATATATATATATATATATATGCTCGTGTGCCTATGTGTGCCCACGTGCACACACACGTATAAAGGGACACACATACACATATATGCTAGTGCACGCTAGCGCTCGCCCACACATGCGTGGAGGCTTGCGCTGTGTAACAGAAGAGCTAAAATTAAAAAATGATAATGGTAATAATGGTATTGTATAATTATAATAAATGATAATAAATGAAGGGATTATATATATGTAAATGTGTAAAAAGAAGAAGCCATAAGATTCCTTAATGGAAAAGCACACACATATAGGTGCTGACACTACAATATGTACATGCACACTTGCAACCGTGCATCATAAGGAGAGGGCAAATAAGAAAAGGGGAACATTTTTTAGAGGATCGTGTTAACCTCTAGTTCCTCGTTTAACCCATTCGGCACAAGGGTATCCAGAGTAAAAATCCAATAAGTTTCGCGCTCACACAGTCTGGAAAAACGCTCGGCCTCAGATAGGCCTTTAGGTATGGCTTCTATCACCCAAACCTGTAGGCCCTCCGTGGACTGGCCATGAAATTCCAAGAAGTGCCGTGGTACACTGTGTTCATCACAACCAGTTTCCACAAAGCGACGATGTTTGCCAAAACGCTGTCTTAGTGGGTTAATAGTGCGACCCACATATAGCATTTTGCATGGGCATGTTAGGCAATAAACGACATAATCACTTGAACAGTTGAAAAAATTGTCAAGTTGATAAGTCTTATCCCTATGAGAGAAATTTTTTTGTCCATGTTGGACAAAATTGCAAGTTTTGCACAGGGCTTTATTGCATTTATACATCCCTTTAAGGGGGGCCGGACAAATAGCACTAATTGGTTTAGTGTGTTTTAACTTGCTAGGCGCTATTTTGTTTTTTAGAGTCGGTGCCCTTCTGTAGGTAACTTTAGGTTTATCACAAGCAATTGTAGCTAGGTGGGGGTCTTGCTTCAAGATGTTCCAGTGTTTATGAATGATATGTTCCATTTTTCTATACTGTCCATGGAACCCAGTGACAAATCGAACAACCGGTTTTTCTGGCGATTTTATTCTCTTGGGTTTCTTGCCAGAAAGATAGATGGTATGGGCATGGTCTATAATTTTTTCTGGGTATCCTTTATCCAAAAATTTTTGTTTCAAGTGTGCACTTTGTAGTATGTAGTCACTATCCCTGGTGCAGTTCTGTCTTAATCTACAGTATTGACCCTTAGGTATATTTTTTACCCAGAGGGGATGGTGACAGCTATCGTAATGGAGGTAAGAGTTACCTGCAGTGGGTTTAGTATAATTACGAGTAAAGATCTTATCTAGCTCATGATTGAGTTCTAAATCAAGGAAGGCCAAACTGTCCTTATTCCAGACAGCGGAAAAGGAGAGTCCCATGTCATTGGTATTGCAGTATGTGACAAAGTCATCAACCTGGGAGGAGGAGCCATCCCAGATGATGACAATATCGTCGATATTGTCAGGTTGGCATAGGAGGGGGCAAAATTAGCCCCCATCGCTGTACCATGGGTCTGTAGGTAGAAATCTCCCTCGAAATGGAAATAATTATGCGTAAGGCAAAACAGAGTAGCGTCCAGAAAAAAAGTCATCGACAAAAAAGAAGCAGCCTTTTTACGAAAAAACTACTACAGTACGCCGTACTTTTATCATTTACCTAAAGTACACAAAGATCTAAAGAACCCTCCCGGTAGGCCGATCGTTGCCTCTATGAATAGCGTAACTGGTGGCTTCTCACAATACATTGATTCTTTTCTACAACCGCTCGCTCAGGATCTCCCATCATATATACGGGACTCTATACATCTCATGGAACTTCTGTCTCCATATACTTGGCTTGACAGCTATTCTTGGCTGTCATTAGATGTTAACTCCCTATATACCTCCATTCCCCATAATATAGGCCTTTTGGCCGTACAACATTATCTATCCTCCAACCCTATGCTCAACAATAAACAAGCTGAATTTATTCTGGACGCTACTCTGTTTTGCCTTACGCATAATTATTTCCATTTCGAGGGAGATTTCTACCTACAGACCCATGGTACAGCGATGGGGGCTAATTTTGCCCCCTCCTATGCCAACCTGACCATGGGACTGTGGGAGAATCTACTCATATGGAAAAATAACCCTTTTGCTAGATACATAGTATTCTATGGCAGGTATATCGACGATATTGTCATCATCTGGGATGGCTCCTCCTCCCAGGTTGATGACTTTGTCACATACTGCAATACCAATGACATGGGACTCTCCTTTTCCGCTGTCTGGAATAAGGACAGTTTGGCCTTCCTTGATTTAGAACTCAATCATGAGCTAGATAAGATCTTTACTCGTAATTATACTAAACCCACTGCAGGTAACTCTTACCTCCATTACGATAGCTGTCACCATCCCCTCTGGGTAAAAAATATACCTAAGGGTCAATACTGTAGATTAAGACAGAACTGCACCAGGGATAGTGACTACATACTACAAAGTGCACACTTGAAACAAAAATTTTTGGATAAAGGATACCCAGAAAAAATTATAGACCATGCCCATACCATCTATCTTTCTGGCAAGAAACCCAAGAGAATAAAATCGCCAGAAAAACCGGTTGTTCGATTTGTCACTGGGTTCCATGGACAGTATAGAAAAATGGAACATATCATTCATAAACACTGGAACATCTTGAAGCAAGACCCCCACCTAGCTACAATTGCTTGTGATAAACCTAAAGTTACCTACAGAAGGGCACCGACTCTAAAAAACAAAATAGCGCCTAGCAAGTTAAAACACACTAAACCAATTAGTGCTATTTGTCCGGCCCCCCTTAAAGGGATGTATAAATGCAATAAAGCCCTGTGCAAAACTTGCAATTTTGTCCAACATGGACAAAAAAATTTCTCTCATAGGGATAAGACTTATCAACATGACAATTTTTTCAACTGTTCAAGTGATTATGTCGTTTATTGCCTAACATGCCCATGCAAAATGCTATATGTGGGTCGCACTATTAACCCACTAAGACAGCGTTTTGGCAAACATCGTCGCTTTGTGGAAACTGGTTGTGATGAACACAGTGTACCACGGCACTTCTTGGAATTTCATGGCCAGTCCACGGAGGGCCTACAGGTTTGGGTGATAGAAGCCATACCTAAAGGCCTATCTGAGGCCGAGCGTTTTTCCAGACTGTGTGAGCGCGAAACTTATTGGATTTTTACTCTGGATACCCTTGTGCCGAATGGGTTAAACGAGGAACTAGAGGTTAACACGATCCTCTAAAAAATGTTCCCCTTTTCTTATTTGCCCTCTCCTTATGATGCACGGTTGCAAGTGTGCATGTACATATTGTAGTGTCAGCACCTATATGTGTGTGCTTTTCCATTAAGGAATCTTATGGCTTCTTCTTTTTACACATTTACATATATATAATCCCTTCATTTATTATCATTTATTATAATTATACAATACCATTATTACCATTATCATTTTTTAATTTTAGCTCTTCTGTTACACAGCGCAAGCCTCCACGCATGTGTGGGCGAGCGCTAGCGTGCACTAGCATATATGTGTATGTGTGTCCCTTTATACGTGTGTGTGCACGTGGGCACACATAGGCACACGAGCATATATATATATATATATATGTGTATATTGTGACAGCAGGAAGGTAAAGTCACCTGGTTGCATCCAGGGGGGTAGATATATTTCGCCCAGATTCAGGCTTTACGCCGACTTATACAACTAGGTGGAGAGTTGTATAAGGCTAGTGGGCTCATGGATGACTCATACCTCTAGGGAGAGGGCTGGGCGTCGTGCAGACAGGGAGTTGATGAGACCAGCTGAAGCTTGTCAGCTCATTTAGGCCTCTATAAGAACTCCCAGCTTCATTAGATGTTAGCTCATGCCTGGAACCAGACCTGTGTGGACTGTCTAGGGAGAGTGAACCCCTGTGCGGTGAGGCAAAGCCTGTGTGGCTATTTGTTTGGACTTTTACTAAACCAGGGACTTAGGGACTAGGACAGCACCAGGCTGATCCCAGTTGTTAGTTTAGGAAACCTGCATGTTTAGTCAGAGGTCAAACTGACCAGGATTTATTTTGTTTGTTTCTTTTTGGCTTTGCTGTGTTTTTGTCACTGTACATAGAGAAATAAACCGCACCTTTTGATTTTGAAAACCACAACCTCCGTCTGCTGGCCCTGTTTTTGTGTGGGGAGCCCAACCAGGGGGTCACACACACCCGCTACCGAGTTAACCCCCTCACAGTTGGTGGAGAACCAGTGGCAGTTTTTTTTAAGCCAGCATGGAGGAGATACTGAAACAGCTGGCTCTAGCAAATGCCAATCAACAGCAGACAAATGCAGGTTTGCAAAGGAGCCTTGCAGCCCAGCAGCAAGCTCATCAACAAGCCCAGCAGCAATCTGAGGCCCGCTTCATAGACCTGTTACAGAAGCAAGAGCAGAGACTACAACAAATGGAAGCAGTAATGCAGCAACGTCCGCAGACCAGTGAGGAAAGCCGTCCCACTAATACCGCGTCCTTTGGGGTGAGTCGTTTATTGACAAAAATGACTGGAGAGGATGATCCAGAGGTATTTTTGACCACATTTGAAAGGACTGCTGAAAGAGAAAAGTGGCCTGAGGAGCAGTGGGCTGGACTGGTGGCTCCTCTGTTAACTGGTGAATCGCAGAAGGCTTACTATGACCTAGAGCCTGACCAAGCAAAAGACTATGTGATGCTAAAAGCTGAAATATTGGCAAGGCTGGGTGTCACCCAGGCTGTCCGGGCTCAGCGTGTGCATAACTGGACTTTCCAGCTTGGAAAACCCCCCAGGTCTCAAATGTATGATCTCATTCACCTGAGCAGGAAGTGGCTACAGCCAGAGACTTTGTCCGCACCGGAGATTGTGGAACGTGTTGTGATGGATCGTTTCTTGAGAGCTCTTCCTACCGCCATTCAAAAGTGGGTAAGCCACGGAGACCCAGAAACGGCCGGTAAACTTGTGGATCGTGTAGAGAGATACTTGGCTACAGAGAACCTGACGGCCTCTTCCAGAGACTCTCGGACTTTCCACCCTAAGACCAGACCATCCCCAGGGGCGGATAAGAGGATTCCAAGGGGTGAGGGTGGAGAGAGTGAGAGGGTGGGAGCTCTACCCCAAGTTTGGCGAGAACAGCCTGGGAAATCAGCGGCTCAAGAGGCGGCAAGAAGGATCGTTTGCTACCGCTGCCGGCAAGCGGGACATATTGCAGCCAATTGCCCGGTTGTGGAGGAACCCATGCAATGTGACTTTCTGACGGACAGACGTCAGTCGCTGTGTGCGACAGTCGCATGCACTGCCATTCGAGGAACTGAGAAACATTTATGCAAAATGTGTGTTAATGGTAGAAATGTTGTGGTATTGCTGGATTCAGGTAGCCTTGTGACCCTGATAAAGGCTGAGTTAGTTAAAACAGAGGTCTCTGGGAATAGCAAGGTAGCTGTTATTTGTGTGCATGGGGACACCCGAGAGTATCCAGTGACTACAGTGTGTTTCGAGACCCCCAAAGGTACCCTCTCTCATCCAGTGGGCTTAGTATCTCAGTTACCGTATGACGCCATTGTGGGAAGGGATTTTCCGAAGTTCTGGGAACTGTGGGATGATCCTGAGCCCCTCACTGGTGCCCCTATGTACCAGGAATGTGATAGCCAGAACTCCCCTGAGAGTGGTGAGGACTCTCCGGAATTTCCCTTATCAGTATTGGCAGGGGAGACTCAAGAAACTGGAGAGGAGCCCACCTCCTCAGACGAAAACCTACCGTCTGTGGAGTTTTCTGATCTTGAGGTTCACAGGGAAAACTTTGCCACAGAACAGTTGAAAGACCCCGCCCTAATAAAGGCACGGGAAAACGTAGTGAAAATAGATGGCGAGTTAGTGAACCCAGATAATACCTGCACTTACCCATACTTCAGCGTAGAGAAGGACCTACTGTATCGGGTGGCAAAAAGGGCAGAAGAAATCGTTGAGCAGCTTGTGGTGCCCAAACCTTACAGGAAGTTGGTGTTGGAGTTGGCCCATGGGCACATTCTTGGAGGTCATCTGGGGACAGAGAAAACCCGAGAGAGGGTATTACAGAGATTCTATTGGCCGGGGGTGATGAAGGACGTAGAAAATTATTGTTCCTCCTGCCCTGTGTGTCAGAGGTTGGCCCCGATGCCACATTTCCGTAGCCCGCTGGTCCCTCTACCCATCATTGAGGTCCCGTTTGAGAGGATCGCCATGGATTTGGTAGGTCCTATAATCAAGTCCGCTAGGGGGCACCAGTACATATTAGTTATAATGGACTATGCCACCCGTTATCCAGAAGCGATCCCTCTCCGAAATACCTCGGCCAAAACCATAGCCAAAGAGCTATCTCTTGTTTTTAGCCGGGTGGGTATTTGTAAAGAACTGCTTACGGACCAAGGTACACCCTTTATGTCCCGGGTTATGAAAGAGCTGTGTAAATTGTTCAAAGTGACGCAATTGCGTACGTCTGTGTATCACCCCCAAACCGATGGGCTGGTTGAAAGATTCAACAAAACCCTAAAACAAATGTTGAAGAAAGTGGTGGATAGAGATGGAAAGGATTGGGACTGTTTACTTCCTTATTTGATGTTTGCTATTAGGGAGGTGCCCCAATCCTCTACGGGATTCTCCCCCTTTGAGTTACTGTATGGGAGACACCCAAGAGGGCTGTTGGATATTGCCAAGGAAACTTGGGAAAGTGAGAGTTCTCCCCACAGGAGTGTGATTGAGCATGTCGCCCTGATGCAAGATCGAATTGCACAGGTAATGCCCATCGTGAAGGAACATTTGGCCCAAGCGCAGTTGGCACAGCAGAGAGTGTACAACCGTGGAGCCAAGACCCGTACCTTTTCCCCGGGGGATAGGATATTGGTACTTGTCCCTACGGTTGAAAGTAAATTCCTTGCCAAATGGCAAGGCCCCTACGAGATAATGGAAAAAGTGAGCGAAGTGAATTACAAGGTCAGACAACCAGGAAGGCGAAAGCCCGAACAGATCTATCACGTTAATCTGTTGAAAGCCTGGAGGGATAGAGAGTCCCTAGTCGCAGACACTTGGTCACCAGCTCAAACTGGTTGCGTGATTCCTGAGGTTGGAATAGCAGCCACCTTGTCACAACCCCAACAACAGGAGGTTAAGGAGTTTGTGCTTCGCAACAAGGAGGTATTCTCTGAGCTGCCGGGACAAACATCTGGGGTAGAGCATGACATCATTACCCCGCCCGGTGAAAGGGTGAAGTTAAAACCCTATCGGATCCCAGAGGCTCGACGGGAGGCAATACGGGAGGAAGTACAGAAAATGCTGAACTTAGGGGTGATAGAGGAGTCCCAAAGTGATTGGTCTAGTCCCATCGTGTTGGTGCCTAAACCGGATGGGAGCTGGCGATTTTGTAACGATTTTCGTCAGTTGAACAAAGTTACAAAATTTGACACCTACCCCATGCCACGTATAGATGAGTTGATCGACCGGCTGGGAACAGCCCGATACATGACGACTCTTGACCTCACAAAAGGGTATTGGCAAATCCCCCTGGCCAAGTCGGCCAAAGAGAAAACCGCATTTGTAACCCCAGACGGGGCGTTCCAATATAAAAGAATGCCGTTCGGGTTACAGAATGCGCCGGCCACATTCCAGCGGAAAATGGACCAGATGCTGAGGCCCCATCGGAAGTATGCTGCGGCTTACCTGGATGACGTAATTGTCCATAGCACAGATTGGGCCTCACATCTGCCAAAAGTGCAAGCAGTCCTGGACTCTGTTCGGGAAGCGGGGTTTACGGCTAACCCCAAGAAGTGTACCATTGGGCAGGAGGAGGCCAAATATCTTGGGTACACCATTGGGAGGGGAGTAATAAAACCCCAACTCAACAAAGTCGAGGCCATCCAGAGTTGGCCACGTCCCAACAGCAAGAAGCAGGTACGAGCCTTTCTGGGAATCGCTGGGTATTATCGGCGATTCATTCCCCACTTTGCTTCTAAGGCTGTGCCCCTAACCAACCTGACGAAGGGGAAAGGGTCGGTCATGATTAAATGGACCCCCGAGGCTGAGGCAGCATTCCAATTCTTGAAACAAGCCTTATGTAGCCAGCCAGTGTTGTACTCACCCGACTTCTCTAAAGACTTTGTCGTACAAAGTGATGCGTCAGATGTGGGGTTAGGAGCAGTATTGTCCCAGGTCTGGAACGGGGAAGAGCACCCAGTCATTTACCTCAGCAGGAAGTTGAAGTCCCATGAGGTAAATTACGCCACCGTTGAAAAGGAGTGTTTAGCGGTGAAGTGGGCTCTAGATTCCCTTCGGTACTACCTGCTAGGTAGGCACTTTGACATGGTTACGGATCACGCTCCGTTAAAGTGGATGGCTCAAAACAAGGAAACAAATAGAAGAGTGAATAGGTGGTTCCTGGCCCTCCAGGAATTCAACTTCACAGTAAAGCATCGCCCTGGCGTTCAAATGGGGAATGTGGATGCTTTGTCTCGAGTACATGAATGCCTGATTGCTGGTGTTCCAACCCCGAGGTTAAAACAAGAGGGGGGGGTATGTGACAGCAGGAAGGTAAAGTCACCTGGTTGCATCCAGGGGGGTAGATATATTTCGCCCAGATTCAGGCTTTACGCCGACTTATACAACTAGGTGGAGAGTTGTATAAGGCTAGTGGGCTCATGGATGACTCATACCTCTAGGGAGAGGGCTGGGCGTCGTGCAGACAGGGAGTTGATGAGACCAGCTGAAGCTTGTCAGCTCATTTAGGCCTCTATAAGAACTCCCAGCTTCATTAGATGTTAGCTCATGCCTGGAACCAGACCTGTGTGGACTGTCTAGGGAGAGTGAACCCCTGTGCGGTGAGGCAAAGCCTGTGTGGCTATTTGTTTGGACTTTTACTAAACCAGGGACTTAGGGACTAGGACAGCACCAGGCTGATCCCAGTTGTTAGTTTAGGAAACCTGCATGTTTAGTCAGAGGTCAAACTGACCAGGATTTATTTTGTTTGTTTCTTTTTGGCTTTGCTGTGTTTTTGTCACTGTACATAGAGAAATAAACCGCACCTTTTGATTTTGAAAACCACAACCTCCGTCTGCTGGCCCTGTTTTTGTGTGGGGAGCCCAACCAGGGGGTCACACACACCCGCTACCGAGTTAACCCCCTCACAATATATATATATTTTATTCTTATTATTTCCTTTTGTTTTGTATACAGCTACGCTGACAATCCTCTATAATGACTAGTGATTGATGATTATTCACTGTGCCTATATCATACTCATTATATTTTATCACTTTGATTGTATTTATCGTAACATTTAAGAGCTTGCACCCAAATATTTTGTTGGCAGGCATCATATCCCTGTCATATATTAATTTTTTTTTTTTTTTTTTTAAATTTAACACTAAAATGTCTATATAGACATTCCCTTAAAAAGCTTTTATCATACAATAATAATTTTTTGCTATTATAAACGTTATGCCTTAATTACTTCATAATTATTTTATTATGAGCAATATTATTTCATTACTTCTTTAATTATTTTATTATGAGCAATATTATTTCATCACTATTCATTACCTTTATTATCATTATTATTATTACTTTTATTATATATATATATATTTTTTATTAATATATATTTTTTTTTATTAATTTTTTAATATACTAATATATTAATATATTATTATACATTCTATTATTAGTTTTCTGCTATTTAAGCTATCCCAAGTTAGTGGGGTTAAAACTCCCGTTTTGTTTTATGCAACACACTTGTCATAGCAATTATTGAATTCTGCTGCGCTGACGGGCAGAATTACTTTTAAAACATCCGTCCTTCCTGTCTCCTTGTACACTTGAGAAAGGAGCGCGCATGCCCTGTACGAGAGCTGCGCATGCTCTGAAACGCGTTGTGGTTCCCTGCACCATCCAGTTGACGTCAGACGCTCCTCTCCGGACCGACCGTTGCCATCTTTCGCTGCTGTCTCCTATCACGGACAAGCCAGCCTGTATCCCGGCTACTTGCGGCCGCCATAACCGGGACCTGGGAAATCCGTGGAGTAGCGTCAGAGATCCTGGACGCAATATAAACATTAATCCTACTGGATGACACCTGAAACTTACCATGATGTAAGTGTTTGATACAAATTGTCTGCTACATAATAAATCTGTTTTGCTAAGAGGCGCTTTTCTATTTTTCCTTTCATGTCATTTTCCTTGAGTCGGCTTCAACTTGGAGAAGAGCTGCCCTGGGCAACTGAGTTTTTATTAAAGACTTCCTATCCACAATTGTTACTATAGAGTTTTTCAAAACCTTATGCTACCTGCCATCCCTTGGTAACAGTAATAACTTTATGTCCATCTGATTGGAATACTTTTTTTGTTTTTTTGATTTTCAACCTTTGTATAATATCCTTTACACATTTAGGATTAATCGTGTTTGTCTGTGCAGGCTTCCCAAGCGCTTGCATTTGCTATTGTTTTTCTCCAGGATTTTGGCCTTCCTTCTATTTGGTTTGCTATACGGCCCATGCTTTGCGTCATAATCAGACTTGAGCAAGATGTCCACCATCTCCGCCATCTCCGCAAAAGACATATTAGATGCCTTGAATCTCCTCCTTGATCGTGACGTTTCCTCGGTCTCCGGGCTTGTCTCCTCCTCGTTAGTTGCGGAATTATCAGACACCTGTTGTAACTCCGCCATATCTGTCTGCGCGCCAAAAGAGAAGGGGCGGGGAAAAGATGTTAGTTAGAATGTCATGGGCGGGCGACGTGTGCGGAGCGACGTGTTCGAATTTTGACGCATGCGTGGTGTGTATATAGCAAACACACATGTGACTATAGTACGTTCGGTGTGCGGAGAGAGGAGTTCAAGTGACGGACGTGCGAACGAAGGTATGTGATTTTGTGACTTGTACAAATTGTTGGCCTATACTGTTTTGAGAATGTTGTAGGATATATATGGTGACTACGATGTTAAGGAGGTTAGACTGTTTGCCTCACATTAGTTATATATTATTTCTTAAACTTGCAGATACAATATGAATGTCTTTATTAGCGACAAAGAGTTCCTGGTGGAATTTATTGACCGGGTAAGGGAGCTGCCCGCTCTGTGGGAGACGAAAAACCCCATCCATAAAAAAAGAGGGGTGAGAAAAGCAGCGCTGGAGAAGCTGCTCCCATTTGTGCAGACCAAGGTGCCCACAGCCACAGCAAAACAAGTGGACACTAAAATTGGGAGCTTGAGAGGCACCTACAGGACTGAACGCTCTAAGGTCCTGGCTTCTCAGAGGTCAGGAGCAGCAGCAGATGATGTTTATGTCCCGAATTTGTGGTACTACAGCAGGATGTCCTTCCTGGATGACCACATTGAGGCAAGGCCATCACTCTCCACTCTTCCCCCCAGACTTCCCTGCAGCCAACCTGAGCCTTCTCTGGAGCAAGAGGAGGCAGCCATCCTGGATGATCCTGATTTGGCCATCTGGAGCCAGGTATAGTATTAAATGAAAATGTATTGGGCTAAAATTAATGTTTGACAAATATGTCAAGATGAGAAACATACAATATTTTGGCTTCCACAAGTGAAATCAAGATCTCGAGACATTAGTCTGCACTTAATTGGGTGCTAAATAGTCAATCTGATGTAGGTGTAAATTATAAAAAATGATTTCTGGATTTACATTCTAATTGCTTCAATCATGTTTATAAAGTTTGATGCAAAGATTAAACCAACATATTAAACTATGTCCCTTTTTCATACACAGGATGAAATCAGCCAGGAGGAGGGTCTGGAAACTGTCAGGCAGGAGGAGGAAGGGCCCAGTGGCAGCCAGGAGGTGGCAGGGCCCAGTGGCAGCCAGGAGGTGGCAGGGCCCAGTGGCAGCCAGGAGGTGGCAGGGCCCAGTGGCAGGCAGGAGGTGGCAGGGCAAAGGAGAAGCACCAGATCCCAGGTGCCTCCCATCCGGCTTCCCAAAAGAGGCAGGAGGGACAGGACCACCAGTGAGACAGCAATGGCCCTTATTAAAGAGGCCCATGCCACCCTCAAAGAGCCCACATCCCCTGAAGAGGCCATTGCCGGCCTAGTGGAGGCAAAGTTCAAGGTGATGAGCATGGAGCAACGCCTCCTATGCGAGCCCCTGCTCATCACCTTGCTCAACAAGGGGGTGATGGAAAAAATTACCCCCAATACCGCCATTTGTGAGGTGGCACAACTGTCCCAACCTCAACCTCCTCCTCCACCTCCACATTCTTCTTCCGCCCCACCCCCTTCTCCTCCACCTCCACCTTGTTCTTCCGCCCCACCCCCTTCTCCTCCACCTCCACCTTGTTCTTCCGCCCCACCCCCTTCTTCTCCTCCACCTCCACCTTGTTCTTCCGCCCCACCCCCTTCTCCTCCACCTCCACCTTGTTCTTCTGCCCCACCCCCTTCTCCTCCACCTCCTCCTCCTCCTGACAGGAGTACCCCTCCAGTGGCCCAGCCTCCAGCCAAACGAAGAAGGAAGGTTGCAGGGAAGGTTGCCAGGAAGACGAGGAAGTGATGGCCTTGCTTCATTGTGGTCGGACAGAAGGCAGCCTGTTGTAGTACCACACACTTGGGACATATATATCACCTGCTGCTGTTCCTGACCTCTGGGAGGCCAGCATCAGATTGTGTTCAGAAATGTTGGCCTTCTCAAGCTCCCAATTTTAGTGTCCACACAGGGTTGCTGTGTGCTCTGGGGTCCCTGGGATGCACAAATGGCAGCAGCTTCTCCAGCGCTGCCTTCTCTTTATTTTAGTTCAAACATGAATAAATGTTATTTTTCTTTAAGTTCATACTTGACTATGTGTATTTGTAAAAATGTAAAATCTAGCTTTGGAGTAAGCAGATACATTTGACGGACAAAAAAAGGGACAGATAACAACCCCCCAAAAAAATAACTAAATCGTGTTTCCCAAAAAAGTGTGTAAATTTAAATCATATATATTAAAAGATTCAATGGGAGATCACTAACAAAACATTGCGAAATTACAATTAACATCAGTTAGAAAAATAACTAATTTTTAAATATTCCTAAAAACTTGCACGATATAATACACATAAATCTTCTTAAGAGCAGCATGAAAAAGGTTAAATAAAGATAGTCATAACTCTGTGTGAATATCAGCAGCAAAAGAAGTTAATTCGTTTGGATTAATGTCACATTCTAACGAAGATTTCAATGCACAACATTTAAACGATGCAAAAATTTTGAGCGTGACGAATGTGCTATCTCCATTACGAAGGCTTGTTTTACCAGAAGATGCGCTCCCGTCTCATAGTTGCTTGTGAGCATGCGCGCTTTTGGAAGAGTCGTAAAAGCATACACACGAACCATTTTCTCGTCACAAAACAGGCCGACGAGAAACACGACGAGGAAATCTGGAATCCTGACGAGAAAATAGAGAGCAGGTTCTCTATTTTCTCGTTGAGATTCACGGCAATTTTCTCATCGTAAAACCATACACACGAACGGTTTTCTCGACAAAAAAGCTCACGCGGCACTTTTCTTGCTGGTTTTGGACGAGAAACTCGGTCGTGTGTACGAGGCTTGACTCTGCTCACTGCTGGCCGCCTCAGAGGCTGGCTGAGTAGCTCTCTTCTGCTGCTGCTGGAATCTGCTGGCTCCCTCCTGGCCGTCAGGCTGTGGAGAAGCATCCTTCCTCTGGCGTTTCTTCTTACGTCCCGGCTGTTGGCGCAGACTGCGCATGCTCGCTGCCTTTTTCTCCATGTCTGTGGGATGTGTCTCCGGTGGAGACACTGACTGACCCTCCTCCAGGCAGCGCATAAGCCACTCCTCACTGCCGGAAATTTCAGCCTTTTCAATGAGGAAACGGAGAAGGTCTCTTCTGTCAGGTGAGCGGCGCTTCATCACGGCAGGGTCCTGATCCTGTTCTGAAGGGAGGGGGTCTGAGGGTAACGGCCGGACTTCCTCTTTATATAGGCTCTGGATTCGCTGGCTTTGGCAACTCGCCAATTCTGTCCAATCCACATTCTGTTGCTGCGCAGATACCGTATTTATCGGCGTATAACACGCACTTTTTTCCCCTTAAAATCAGGGGAAAATCGTGGGTGCGTGTTATACGCCGATACTCCGCCGATTCCCCTGCTGAAACGAGCGAGAGGAGCGAGCGGAGCCGAAGCCGAAGTACACTCGGCTTTACTCGGCTCCTCTCGCAGTCCCGCCCATCTCTGACTGCACCGCTGACATAGAGAAAGCCGAGTGTACTTCGGCTAGTCTCGGCTCCTCTCGCAGTCCTGCCCCTGACTGTGAGCAGAGCCGAGTCTAGCCGAAGTACACTCGGCTTTCTCTGTCAGCGGCGCAGTCAGTGGAGATGGGCGGGACTGCGAGAGGAGCCGAGTCTAGCCGAAGTACACTCGGCCCCGCTCGCTCCTCTCCACAGAAATCGGCGCCAAATTTAAAAAACGCCGAGACTGACAAGGCTGCAAAGGCACTGGGCAAGGCTGCAGATGGACAGATGGTCACTGGGCAAGGCTGCAGATGGACAGATGGACACTGGGCAAGGCTGCAGATGGACAGATGGACACTGGGCAAGGCTGCAGATGGACAGATGGACACTGGGCAAGGCTGCAGATGGACACTGGGCAAGGCTGCATGCTGCATTTAAATGTAAGTTTTTTTTCCTTGAATTTCCCTCCTAAAAGTTTTTTTCCTTAAAATTCCCTCCTAAACTTGGGGTGCGTGTTATACGCTGGCGCGTGTTATACGCCGATAAATACGGTAATTCCCGCAGTTACCAATGACAGCCTGTCAAAATATTAATAGAGAACAGCATCTCCCCTTTGAGCTCTCTCATGCTGGTCCCGCATACTGCTTGAACCTTTCATTCTGTGAGATCTGCTTTCTGTGGTTGCTATCCCTCCAATTCCTAAATACCCTATCTATTCCACAGAAACAGAAGTATTGCTCAGTCCCTGTTATGTCCTATCTCGAAGTGATTCAAAATACTGTTTAGTAATTATTTATTTTTGATGTTACTAATATGTTCATTAATGCATGTTGACAACTTGCTGGTGGTCCTACCAACATATTGTAATCTGCAGGAACATTCTGAAAGATAAGTAACATGTTATGAACTTATCTATTATGTAGTTTTTACCTGTAGACAAAGAATAAAAATCCTCAATTTTACAATTTCTGTTGTGTGTATGGTTCTGCATGAGTTGCATCTCCTACATTTAAAGAATCCCACTCTATTTAGAAAAGTTACTGTTTTCCTGGGGGGGTCCAGTACATTGGGTGCTGGCCTGTTTCCTAGGTTTGGGGGCCTTTTCTATAGGAACTGTGGTTTCTTTGGAAGAATCCCCATCTATGTGTGGTCCTTAAGCAGCACAGGCCAATACTTTTTTAATGCTTTTTTTCTACCTCCCTATATTGGGTATTTTACCCTGTTATAAAAGCAAAATCAAAGTCTTTGCCCCTTTTTGTTTTGGTTGCAACAGATCTCTATTCATATTTTTGACCAGTATTTTCTAACTCAATTCTTTTATGGACTTCTTGACACATGAATACTTATGTTTAAGACTTTTATTTCATACAAACATTTTTGGGGATATTTTTGTGAAGTGACACTTTTATTGTACTTTTTATTGTCATAGGTGTGTTATAGTGCACTTAAAGAGGCAGCTACACAAGATTGATGTGCAGTATTTTCTATTGTGCAATATGCACTTTATTGTTTATGGGAGGAGTTAAGCGCCACTTTACAAGTGTGGTATTGTAAAGAGACCAAATCTGTTTACCCAGGTGACTAAAGCTGGCTACACACTATCCACTTTTTATCCAATCTTCTTGTACAACTTTCCTTTAGATTTACCAAAACCATATAATATGAGGTCAATCCTAAACACTTTCAAATTGTATGCAATCAGGCAGGCCCTTGCACTATATAGTTGAAGGTAAATCTAAAAGAAATTGAACAACAAAAACTGTATAATGTTTTTGTTAGCTGTAGAGTCAAAACTCTTGTATAGTAATCTTTTTTTTTTTTTTTTTACTTTTATTTGAAGCAAAGAAAGACAATAATTCATATGGATATAAAGAACATATGTCAGCACATCAGGTCATGCAACAGTCTTCACTGGAGGTAAAGGGAATAACAATTGGAGCATGGTTGGATATATCTATGTTCTACAGATTTTACTCATATAGTACTATTTGTTCCTTGTATACTAATTTTAATAACAGAGACCTATTTTTCTCCTCACTGAGAAATCCTAAACCAGTAATCAAAATCATAAACCAGTAAACATTTTGGAATATTTCTATAATTATCTTATAGTTAAGGAGAAATGGGTTTAACGTTGCACTATTTTATAAGACAAAGCCATTGATACTTTAAGGACACTTGAAAAGACTATAAAAGGTTAAATCCCTGTTCAGTTTTTTGTATACATATATATATATATATAAGACAGCATGATATTCAAAGAAATTCAATCATGGTTAAGATTAATTTACTAAGTATATGTTTTTCTTTGTAATCATTGTAATACAACATCTCATATGTGTGTTTCATAATCTACACATTCTCAGAAGTAAGATGGAAATAGTATAAAGTCTATACAAAATATTTTTAGGAGTATAATTAATATTTTATCATGGATCAGTGGATAAAATCACACCTCTGTAGCCAGGGTTACACGTTTAAAGCGGAACTTCAGTAATTTTTTCATTTTTCCATCTATTAAATCTTCTGCCGTTGTTGTTTTAACTTTGGATAGTAAAACATTTTTTTCTGTCAGTAAATACCTTATACAGCCCACTATCTGTTTCTTGTCTGGTCATTAGCTTAGGCTTATGACATCATGCACAGCTCTCTCTCTCACTCTTGTGAGAGTTTGCCAGGAAGGGAGGGGGGATGAGTCATAAGAGGGCCAATGAGAGCTGCATATTTGGAGGTGTGCCTCTGTGTGTAAATCAAGGAAGTAAACAGGCAGCAGATCGCAGTGCATTGCTGTATGACTATTGGCCATAGCATGCACCTGACCTGCATGCTTTCGCCAATCACAGCGCACTCTGCTGTGAGAGCCATGATTAGCAGCCGCGTGTATTGTTGGTGGCGTGGACGGAGAAATAGCTTGAGTTAGATAAGGCAGGCAGGTTTTTTAGTTAGTGCCAGTATATTTGATATATATATAACAAAGGGTGTTTTGTACAAATAGCGGGGTGTCTGTGAAGAGGGTACATCCGGATGGCTTCTACGATAAGTGGTCAGAGTGGGATGAGCAGGTGGTTGCCGACACTTCCTGGATAGGGATGAGCTTCGAGTTCGAGTCGAAGTCATGTTTGACTCGAACATGGCCTGTTCCCCAGTTCGCCGAACAGCGAACAATTTGGGGTGTTCGCGGCAAATTCGAAAAGCCGCGGAACACCCTGTAAAAGTCTATGGGAGAAATCTAAAGTGCTAATTTTAAAGGCTTATATGCAAGTTATTGGCATAAAAAGTGTTTGGGGACCTGGGTCCTGCCCCAGAGGACATATATCAATGCAACAAAAAGTTTTAAAAACTGATCTTTTTTCGGGAGCAGTGATTTTAATAATGCTTAAAGTGAAACAATAAAAGTGAAATATTACTTTCAATTTCATACCTAGGGGGTGTGTATAGTATGCCTGTAAAGTAGCGCTTGTTTCCCGTGCTTAGAACTGTCCCTGCACAAAATGTCATTTCTGAAGGAAAAAAAGTAAATTAAAAGTACTCGCGGCTGTAATGAATTGTCGGCTCCCGGCAATACAGAGAAAAGTAATTGAAAGTCATTGATAAAAAAAAAAAAAAATGCGTGGGGGTCCCCCCAAATTCAATTACCAGGCCCTTCAGGTCTGGTATGGATATTAAGGGGAACCCTGCATCAAATAAAAAAAAATGACATGGGGTTCCTTCCAAATATCCATACCAGACCCTTTATCCGAGCATGCAACCTGGCAGGCCGCAGGAAAAGAGGGGGGACGAGAGAGCGCCCCCTCCTGAACCGTACCAGGCCACATGCCCTCAACATGGGGAGGATGCTTTGGGGGTCTGTGACCCCTCAAAGCACCATGTCCCCATGTTGATGGGGACAAGGGCCTCATCCCCACAATGCTTGCCCGGTGGGGCAAAAACACACAGACAACGTTGGGATAAGTCCTTTATTAAAAAAAAAAAAAGATTCCAGCGGTAGTAATCCACTCTCGGTCTCCACTTCAACGCTGTCAGTATCCTGCGATGGATGATCTGCTCTCCAGGTCCAGGCTCCAGCGATGAGATGTCCAGCGCAGCGAGGAACAGCATCCTGTCTCCACCGGAGACACCCCGTGAATAACGTTGCGGCAGCCTGACAGGTCTCGTATGTAGCTGAGGACGGGGCCAGTGCGGGTGACCCCGCCCCCTCTGATGTAACGGGAAACCTGTGTTACATCAGAGGGGGGCGGGGTCATCAGCACGTCACTGGGAAAGCCCGGGTTTCCACTTGCGTCAGAGGGGGACGGGGTCATGTGACGGGGCCACCCGCACTGGCCCGTCCTCAGCTACATACGAGACCTGTCAGGCTTCCACAACGTTATTCCCGGGGTGTCTCCGGTGGAGACAGGATGCTGTTCCTCGCTGTGCTGGACATCTCATCGCTGGAGCCTGGACCTGGAGAGGAGATCATCCATCGCAGGATACCGACAGCATTGGAGTGGAGACCGAGAGTGGATTACCACCACTGGAATCTTTTTTTATTTTTATTTTTTTTATTTTTAATAAAGGACTTATCCCAACGGTGTCTGTGTGTTTTTTTATTTTTTCTACACTTTCTTTGTGAAATGGTAGGGGTGCAATGTACCCCTTACCAATTCACATGAGGGGGCCGGGATCTGGGGGTCCCCTTTGTTAAAGGGTTCTTCCAGATTCCGATAAGCCCCCCGCCCGCAGACACCCACAACCACCGGGCAAGGGTTGTGGGGATGAGGCCCTTGTCCCCAATATCAATATGGGGACATGGTGCTTTGAGGGGTCACAGACCCCCAAAGCATCCTCCCCATGTTGAGGGCATGTGGCCTGGTACGGTTCAGGAGGGGGGGGCGCTCTCTTGTCCCCCCCTCTTTTCCTGCGGCCTGCCAGGTTGCGTGCTCGGATAAAGGGTCTGGTATGGATTTTTGGGGGGAACTCCACGCCATTTTTTTTTTATTTTGCGCGGAGTTCACCTTAAAATCCATACCAGACCTGAAGGGTCTGGTATGGATATTTGGGGGAAACCCCACGTCATTTTTTTTTTATTTGACGCAGGGTTCCCCTTAATATCCTGAAGGGCCTGGTAATTGAATTCAGGGGGACCCCCACGCATTTTTTATTTTTATTTTTATCAATGACTTTTCTCTGTATTGCTGGGAGCCGACAATTCATCACAGCCGCGAGTACTTTTAAATGACTTTTTTTCCTTCAGAAATGACACTTTGTGCAGGGACAGTTCTAAGCACGGGAAACAAGCGCTACTTTCTGAGGCATACTATACCCACCCCCTAGGTATGGAATTTAAAGGAATATTTCACTTTTATTGTTTCACTTTAAGCATTATTAAAATCACATATAGGAAAAAATTGGCGCTTGTACTAGAGACGATGTGGGAGCTGATTAGGTATAGGGAAAAATTAAAACAAAGGGAATAGTAAAAAGCAAATTAATGATATTAAAAAGCAATGTTTATAACACAGAAGACTATAAAAGTCCTTTTTGTCCATCATGTAACACTTAGAAGGCAGCCCAGTGTGGATGTGAAGCAAATCCTGGGTAAGCTGGAGGGGAAACACAGAAGTACCACTCTAAGTGCAGTATGTTAGTACATTTTAATGAATAAAAGCATGGAGAGCATATATACTCACAAACCTATTGGTCCCCTACTACCCAGAAGTCACGGACAGCCACACGGCTTACCGACCGAAAAGGAACTTCTCGTCCCTGCATCTCCTTACATCCCAGTGCCTGCAGCCCAGGAACCTTCGGCTTTCACCGGCGCAACCCGCTCCACGCCTTTGTCCTGCACGGAGATGAGACACGGACTCCTCAGTTTCTATATGCCTATTGTAACTCCTTGTTTGTGAGTACATATGCTCTCCATGCTTTTATTCATTAAAATGTACTAACATACTGCACTTAGAGTGGCGCTTCTGTGTTTCCCCTCCATTATTAAAATCACTGCTCCCGAAAAAACGTCCTTTTTTAAAACTTTTTTTTGCATTGGCACATGTCCCCTGGGGCAGGACTCGGGTCCCCAAACACTTTATATGACAATAACTTGCATATAAACCTTTAAAATTAGCAGTGTTCGGATGTTCGAACAAATTTGTTGCCTGTTCGCATTTTCTGATGCAAACGGAACTGGGGGGTGTTCGGCTCATCCCTATTCCTGGATTCTGGAATGCACAGGGAGCCAGGGATGACGTCACTTCTGGGATGTAATGGACCAATTTTACGGAGCATGCGCTCCTTCTTCAGGCCTAGCTGGGGCCACTTAAAGAAAAAATTATGAAAATAAAAATAAAAATTGTAGCGGGGTATTCCCCTTTAACGCAGAGAGACTACATTACCCAGAACCCCGTTTGGCAATGTTTCCACCGCAGGGACTCATGGGAGGGGTTATAAGAGGAGGAGGCGAGGCTGGGCTCGGTCTCTTTGGGACACGAGACTTCAGAGACTGATCCTCCTGTGCGGATGTGTCAGAGTGCAAGGCCTGAAGCCTGAGGTCTTGCGCAGCACCAAAGAGCCTTCCACCCCCTCTGCGAGCCGGGGTGGCATCTGACTTCGCTTAACTACAGCATTCGTTGGATCGGGGGCCCGATCGCTGGAGACGCTGTGTGTGTGTGTGTCACAGTTGGTGGAAGTTCCCAGACTGGGACCGCAGTCCGGGCGGGTGAGAGGGCGTATGCCCAAACCATATACTGTTACTGCTAATAGGCCCATAGACTGCCGTGGCCCACAAGTTGTTCCTGATACTTTCACTGAAGAACCTTATCAGAGCTGAACTCAGTTCGCATAGCAAAGTGTTTACCCCATCTTTACTTTTCCCATTGGATTACAAATCATACTCTGTTAATGTGCACCACCGTTAAAGACCTGCCGGTGAAGAAAAGAACATCATCCCGTATAGACTAAGTTGTAGATATCAGAACCAGGCCTGGTCAGTTTTCCTAATTTGTTTGGTTACTGCGCCACAGGACGCCTAGCTAACGGTCGCCCACGTGGCGCACTTGTTGCTGTTAACTCCATATTCATAGTGTGTTAGTGTTGCAGGGCTCTGCATTATATATATATTTTGTGAACTGTGATAAATGTTAACCCCTGATTTTCATCAAAAGCTTAAGTAAATCTTATACCCGTTTTATACTATTATTGTCCTGATGTTTAATTACTCATACAGTATAACACATACATATTGCTGTCAGAACTAGCTGTGCCAGTAGGGGGTCGAGTATATTGCCGGGGGTTGGCGGAGCTGTCTTCAGGGCCCAAACTAAATCTGCGGCCTTCTTAAGTGAGGGTATCGCTACACGTGGGGGCTCGTCCGGGATCCTGATGCAGCAGGTGAACACCCGAAGTGCCGGCATGGACCCACAAACAGTAGAAGCATGGTGCAAAGCCTCTAACGCAGAGCCAAACCAGTCAATAGTCATCAGCCTCCCTGGGGAGGAATGGTCGACTGAGACGGTAGAGGAGTTAATGAAGTCAGTGTCCCCAGATCACACACCGTGGGTGACGGAGATAAAGTCAGACCCAGACATCTCATATCAGTATGCATTAGTGGAGTACTGGGACGGGATGCCAGAGGCCTGTAAGCGCAAGTGTGTGCGGACGCCAGACAACAGAACCTATAGGTTGGCGCATGCAGTAACTGAAAAAAAGGAACCACCACCAACGGGATCACCGCAGGCTGCGGCCCGTACCCCACCGGAAAAAGGAGACAGGGCGACGCCTCCGGTGGCGCCTGCACCTGTCACTGCTATATCACCAGAACTGATAGGTGCGATAGGGGATCTGCTAACCAAGTGTCAGAAAGCAAGTACGGTGCATGTAGAGACTAGCTACCGGAGACTAAAGACATTCTCAGGGAAGCTCCCTGTCCCCGCAGGGGAAGAAGATTTTGACACCTGGGTGGAGCAGGCATTGCAGGCAGTAGAGGCATGGGAGGTGCCTGAAACACAGAAGAGGCAACGAGTGATGGAAAGCCTTAAAGGCGCAGCAGCAGAAGCAGTGAAAAGTTTTCGGTTTGGAAATGCAGATTGCACGGCTCAAGACTGTCTAGCCATGCTGCAAGAAGAGTTTGGTCAATTGGAAAAGGTGACAGAGATGGTCTACCAATTTGAACATACTTTCCAACAACCAGAGGAGAAACTTTCCGAGTATGTTAGAAGACTGAACAGGTTGTTGTGCAAGATTGTGTTGAAGAAGGGGATGAAGCCCCAAGATACAGATGCGGCAAGAATGAAGCAAGTCTTAAAGGGAGCGCTACGCTCGGATCCAGTCTGGCTGCACCTGAAAACCTCAGGAGGAGGAACGTTGCTGACTTATGCTGACTTGATAAAAATCATCAGAGATGAGGAGGCTCTGCAACAGGACCAGCAGATGATTAAGACAAATGTTGTACCCGCACAGGTGCTAGTCAATCCAGTGATGACCCCTGAAAGAGATTCGGAGATAGACACCCTAAAAGCTCAAATGTCCAAGGTGTTAGAGATGTTGACCTCTCTGATGGAAAAAGAGAGAGAGGGTCCCAAGAGAGAAGTACCAAGGAAGGAATTATTCCCAATTGCCTCAGCACCCGCATCTTTACAAGAATGGGGAGATATAGTCTGCTTTAACTGTGGAGGAATTGGACATATTGCGGCTACATGCTCCAGTCCCAAGAAGAAGAAAATAGACAACCGCAAGCCGGCGGGAAACTTCAGAGGGCCCCGGTGAAGGAGTCAACCGGGTGCCCATCACCTTCAGTGAGCTCCAAGCTGAAAGCAAAGCAGAAAATAACAGGAGATAAAACGCCTCAGGGGAAACACAACATTCCTCAACAGAGATACACCCCAGAGAAAGGGGGCAAGACCCCTCAGAAGAGGCACAGCACTCCCCAGAGGGGGTGCACACCTAAGAAAAATAATAGTATCCCTCAGCGGGTCCCTACACCCAGTAAAAGGAGGGAAGTCAATGCATACCAGACTCAAGAAAGACTGAAGTCCAAAGGGGATTGGACGAGAGAAGGTTCAAAGAGAAAAATTCTGAAGAAGGCAACCCCTGCTGGGCCATATCTGGAGAAGCTGGTAGGCCCATCTCCTATAGTATCCATTCAAGTGGAGGGAGTTTACACTAGAGCAATCTTGGATACTGGGGCGCAAGTGACCCTGCTATACAGAGATTTCTACGATAAGCACTTGCGTCACCTACCCATCCGGAAGATAGAGGGACTAGAGATATGTGGGATTGGAACACAGAACTTCCCCTACGATGGCTATCTGCCTGTCAGGATGATCTTTGACCCATCTGTGGCTGGAAAAGCCGAAGTGTTTGACACCCTGGCGGTTGTGTGCCCTCGGTCGCTGGGAGCCAACACGAGTTCCCTTATAATAGGGACGAACACGGATCTGGTCCGAAGACTTCTGACCTCTATAGTGAAAGAAGAAGGGGAAGCGGCCACCAAGATCCACCCCATGCTGAAGACGGCTTACCAACGGTTGGTCTTAGAGCAAAAGACCCCAGGAGAGGGGATAGGGAAGGTGTGGAGACTTGGAAGAGGAGGGATAGTGTTGCAGCCCGGTGAAGTAACCTGTCTCAGAGCCACTGTGAAGCTTACTTGGGAGCAGCCCGGACCCTTTGTCATGTTGGAATCTGACCCAAGGGAAGGGTCCCACAGTCTGGAAGTGATACCAGAAGTGATTTCGCTGAAGGCCCTAAAGAAGGCCCATTGTAGAGTCCCAGTGAGTGTTAGGAACAATACAGATGGCCCCATGGAAATCCCAGCCAGGATGCTGCTGGGCCAGGTGAGCCCTGCTGCCCCTGTCAACCTGTCAGAGATGGGCGAAGGAGGAGATGCTTGGGAGAAGATATCCATGGAAAACCCGAATCTGCCCAGGGCTTGGAAAGAGAGAGCCAAGGCCCAGTTGAACAGATGGGAGAAGATCTTCTGTAAAGATGAGTTCGATGTGGGGTGTGCAAGGAGTGCCACCCATCGGATCCGCCTCCAGGAAGATAAGCCCTTCAGAGAGAGGGTCAGGCGGGTCCCACTAGCAGATCTGGAGGATCTAAGGGAACAACTTGCAGAACTCAAGAGGACTGGTGTGATACGGGAGTCTAGAAACCCCAATGCCTCTCCGATAGTGGTGGTCAGGAAGAAGAATGGGTCATTGAGGCTCTGTATTGACTACAGGACTCTAAACAGGAGAACCATACCCGACCAGTATACCACTCCAAGGATAGAGGATGCCCTACAGAGTTTGTCTGGAGCCAAGTGGTTCAGCGTTATGGATCTCAAGAGCGGGTACTATCAGATCCCTATGCACCCAGAAGACAAGGAGAAGACAGCTTTCATAACCCCAGTGGGGTTCTTTGAATTCGACCGGATGCCTCAAGGTCTGTCTGGAGCCCCAGCTACCTTCCAACGTCTCATGGAGAAGACTGTAGGAGACATGAACCTTATTGAAGTCCTTGTATACCTGGACGATGTCATTGTCTTTGGAAGAACCCTGGAGGAGCACGAGGAGAGGCTGGAAAAAGTCTTGAGGAGACTCAGTGAGGAGGGACTCAAACTTTCGCCTGAGAAGTGTCGGTTCTACCAGTCTTCTGTGAACTACCTGGGGCACATAGTGTCTGAAGAAGGGGTGGCCACAGACCCCGAGAAATTGGAGGCAGTTACCTCCTGGCCACGATCCACCACAGTAACAGAACTCAGATCCTTCTTGGGGTTCTGCTCCTATTACAGGAGGTTTGTGGAGGGATTCGCCCGAATTGCTAGACCATTGAATGAACTGCTCAAGACTGAGGGAGAAGAGGATGACTCAGGGCCCAGGAAGCCGGGAGAGTCCATCAGAGATCAGTGGAATCAGAAGTGTGAAGAGGCCTTCCAGGCATTGAAGAAGAGCCTGACCACTGCTCCAGTCTTGGCCTACGCAGACCCAACCAAGCCCTATGAACTACACGTAGGTGCTAGTCATGACGGTCTGGGAGGAGTGCTTTATCAGGAGCACGAGGGACAGCTGCGGCCTGTTGCCTACGTGAGTAGGAGCCTGACCCCCTCTGAGAAGAACTACCAAACCCACAAGCTGGAGTTCCTGGCCCTCAAGTGGGCGGTAGTGGACAAGCTCAAAGACTACCTGTATGGGGCGGAGTTCACTGTGAAGACTGACAATAACCCCCTTACCTACCTTTTCACCACGGCCAAACTGGATGCCACTGGACACAGGTGGCTGGCCGCACTGTCTGGGTTCAACTTCAGCCTAAAGTACAGGCCAGGGGCTGGGAATCGAGACGCAGACGCTCTGTCCAGGAGGTCTCATGCCCCCACCAGTGACGTAGAAGATTGGACCCAAGTGGCACCGGACGGGGTGCGGGCCCTTTGTCAAGGAGCTGAATTCCAAGCCAGAGGAGGCTCCAGAGCAGAGGAAATAGGAGTTACCATGGTGGGAGTCCCCAAACACTACTGTGGAGTGACTCAACTAGAAGAAGACAACCTGCCGAGACTGTCCAAGAAGGAGTTGAGGTGTGACCAATTGGAAGACCCCATGGGGAGATTGGTCCTGGAGGCCCCGGAGAATCAGGATTCCAAACAGACTCCTGCGTCATCCCTCAAAGGAAGCTTGACTGTTGAGGAAAGAATGGGACAGGTTGCAGGTACATCAGGGAGTGGTCTACCGAAGGGGCCCCTCTGATGACTCAGAAGATAAGTGGCAACTGTTCCTCCCAGAGAAGCATCGAGAGACTGTTCTGGTTGCCCTGCATGACAATCATGGCCACCTAGGGGCTGAAAGGACCTTTCAACTTGTCAGAAGTCGGTTCTATTGGCCCTGCATGAGGGCAGAGGTAGAAGAGTACTGCCACTCATGTGCACGATGCATCCAGAGGAAGACTTTACTCCATCAAGCTGCCCCAATGGGCCATCTACAAAGTCAAGGCCCAATGGATCTGGTATGCATTGATTTTCTCTGCCTCGAACCCGACCTGAGTGGACTAGGAAATGTTCTGGTGATAACCAACCATTTCACCCGGTATGCCCAAGCTTTCCCAACCAAAGATCAGAAGGCCTCCACCGTAGCCAAGGTACTTATGGAGAAGTACTTTGTCCATTATGGGCTGCCCCAGTGACTTCATTCAGATCAAGGAAGGGACTTTGAGAGTAAACTGATCCGGAAACTCCTGGATTAGTTGGGAATCAAGAAGACTCGAACTACACCTTACCACCCACAGGGAGATGCTCAGCCGGAAAGGTTTAACCGAACCTTGCTTAACATGTTGGGGACTCTGGAAAGTGAGAAAAAGCAACATTGGAGCAAACACATAGCAGCCCTAGTACATGCTTACAACTGCACCATTAGTGATTCGACAGGCTACACCCCATATCGACTCATGTTTGGGAAAGAGGCGAGACTACCTGTAGACTTGGCCTTTGGCACCTCTCTGGACCATTCCTCAGCCACATCTCACAAAGGATATGTGGACAGGCTCAGACACAGCCTGAAAGTAGCCTATGAACAAGCTCAAGCGGCCTCAGACCAAAGGGGAGCTCGAAACAAAAGAATCTTTGACTTGAAGGTCCGGGTGCAGGACTTACAGCCCGGGGACCGAGTACTGCTACGCAATCTGGGGGTCCCTGTAAAACACAAACTTGCAGACAGATGGAGATCTGAACCCTATGTCATCTGCAGGAAGCTGCCGGGCCTACCTGTCTACAAGTTGAAACCAGAAGGAAAGGTAGGACCACTGAAGACGTGGCATCGAAACCACCTGCTCCCACTTGCTGAGGCAGTTAGGATACCTCCTGTGAGAGACTCCCCTGAACCGGTCTCTATCCTGGATACTCCTAGGCCGAACACTCGGTCGCAGACCTCCCGAACCGAAGATGGAGAGGCCTCTCAACTTAGTGAAAGTGAAGAAAGAGAACTTAATTGGCTGTGGCCTTCCCCAACTCCGGGAACTTCTACTATAGATCTTCCAACCACTGAGGACACTCCAGATGGAACCCTGAACCCAGAAGCCACAGAGTTCATCCCATCTAGTCCTTCAACAGATTACTGGGAAGATGCCCATGATAGTTGCTCAGAGGAAGAGGAGCCTGTGGCACCAGAGCCAGAAATCCAAAGAGAGCAAAGGGCTCGAAGAGTCATCCGGCCTCCTAGGAAGCTGACCTACCCACAAATGGGGAATAGCTCAGAGGACTCTGTAGTTACCGCTAGGAGGAATGCTGAAAATCTGGATCCCTCCACTGTCCATTTAGTGGAGGGCAACCCCAACTCACTCTCTGGCACAGTTAGGCAGGCCACCCATGATAATGTGACCTGTGGGCAAGGGAATTCTACCCCTCAGTTTTGGTGGGAATTCCCTATGCCAACGTCGTTTGCAGAATTAACTAGAGTTGTACATAGTCTTTGTTAAGATTTATCTTTGGGGACCAAAGAGTTTAAGTGGGGGGAGTGTGTAGCGGGGTGTTCCCCTTTAACGCAGAGAGACTACATTACCCAGAACCCCGTTTGGCAATGTTTCCACCGCAGGGACTCATGGGAGGGGTTATAAGAGGAGGAGGCGAGGCTGGGCTCGGTCTCTTTGGGACACGAGACTTCAGAGACTGATCCTCCTGTGCGGATGTGTCAGAGTGCAAGGCCTGAAGCCTGAGGTCTTGCGCAGCACCAAAGAGCCTTCCACCCCCTCTGCGAGCCGGGGTGGCATCTGACTTCGCTTAACTACAGCATTCGTTGGATCGGGGGCCCGATCGCTGGAGACACTGTGTGTGTGTGTGTCACAGTTGGTGGAAGTTCCCAGACTGGGACCGCAGTCCGGGCGGGTGAGAGGGCGTATGCCCAAACCATATACTGTTACTGCTAATAGGCCTATAGACTGCCGTGGCCCACAAGTTGTTCCTGATACTTTCACTGAAGAACCTTATCAGAGCTGAACTCAGTTCGCATAGCAAAGTGTTTACCCCATCTTTACTTTTCCCATTGGATTACAAATCATACTCTGTTAATGTGCACCACCATTAAAGACCTGCCGGTGAAGAAAAGAACATCATCCCGTATAGACTAAGTTGTAGATATCAGAACCAGGCCTGGTCAGTTTTCCTAATTTGTTTGGTTACTGCGCCACAGGACGCCTAGCTAACGGTCGCCCACGTGGCGCACTTGTTGCTGTTAACTCCATATTCATAGTGTGTTAGTGTTGCAGGGCTCTGCATTATATATATATTTTGTGAACTGTGATAAATGTTAACCCCTGATTTTCATCAAAAGCTTAAGTAAATCTTATACCCATTTTATACTATTATTGTCTTGATGTTTAATTACTCATACAGTATAAGACATACATATTGCAGTCAGAACTAGCTGTGCCAGTAGGGGGTCGAGTATATTGCCGGGGGTTGGCGGAGCTGTCTTCAGGGCCCAAACTAAATCTGCGGCCTTCTTAAGTGAGGGTATCGCTACAAAATAATAATAAATAAATAATAAAAATAGAAAATAATAAATAAATAAATAATTATATATATTAAAAAAAAAAAAATATATATATATATATATATATAAATTATATGTATAAAAAAATATAAAAAATTAAACTTATTGTCATTATAATAATAAATTATGGAAAATGATGGGAGAGTGAACCACAAACAAACAGGAAACATTCTATCTTAATAATTTGGATAATATAACGTTATGCTATTAATTAGTACTATGACTATGGGTACTTACTTTAGTTGATGAAGACCATAATGGTCCAGGATATAGTGTGTAAAATGAAAGGAGGGGGAATTCCTGGATAAAAAGATTAATTATATTGTGATTAATCTGCTACAATGTGTGATATCCAATATCTAATACATATATATGTGTGTGTAGGCAGGTGCACGCACATGGATCCATGCCTCCAAACACGCATATGTGCACATACGCCGACAGACCCCACACAAAGGAACAGTGAAAATCTGTATATAAAATTATGCATAAAAGGGGGGGGTCAAAGAAAAAGGATCAAATGGGGTATATGGCCCAATGGTAAATCAGATCAAACTATTGACCTCTATTTCCTCATTCAAGCCTCCGTGCGCGAGAGAATCCAAGGTGTATATCAAATACGTCTCCCTCTGGCAAAGATGTTTGAAACGCTCCGCCAGTAGAAACGTACCGAGGATGGACTTTATTATCCACACACTGAGGCCCATGGAGGATCACACAGCAGAGCTCCGCAGGTGCAGGGTGCTGCTGACTTCCCGCTGTCTTTTAAAAGTTCCTTGGTGTGGGCCTTTTTCGACATGCATGCAGCAGATCGTACCATTGCTGTTTGCAACCTATGTCTGAAGCAGATCAAGCATGGCCAGTACAGCAGCCACTTGGGCACCACATGCTTAACAAGACATATGACAACCTGCCATGCAGTCTGTTGGCAACAGCACTTGAAAGACCCACATCATAGAAAAAGGCAGACTTCTCCTTGCTCCTCATCTGGGATCTCAAACCCTACTATACCTCCAGTCCTCTAAAAAACCTGCACTGAGATTAATGAAGGTATAGCAATAGGTGTCACAAGTACTTGCAGCCAATCTGCTAGCAGTAGACCACCAATTGATTTCAGCAGGAAAAATTTCCCTACCCCAGTTGCTAAACTGTAAAAAGAAATTCGGTCCCAGCCATCCACATGCTCAGCGTCTAAATGCTTGGTCAAATTGTTAGCACTGCAACTGCTGCCTTTTCAGCTGGTAGACTCAGCCCCCTTTCGTGAATTTGTAGAATGTGCTGTACCACAGTGGCAGGTTCCTAAACGCCATTTATTTTCACGTAAGACCATTCCGGCTCTCTACCGACATGTGGAAGGCAATGTTTTGGCCTCGTTGGACAGGGCGGTCAGCAATAAGGTTCATATTACCCCTGACTCATGGTCCTGCAGGCATGGGCAGTGTAAGGAAGCTGCCGGGAATCCGTCTGCGCATGCGCGCATTCGTCAACAGTCTCGGAATGCTGGCGCGCGTGCGCGCATCCCCGGGACGCAGCGGCCTTTCCAGGGTACCATTGCGCATGCGCGTGCGCAATTTGCACATGCGCGTGCGCTCGGGCAACGTGCACCGGCAACGTGCGCGCGCAGGAGCACGCTCCTAATTCCCTTTGGCGCCAGCCTGCCTACTTAAAGGATGCTCTGACTTCTGACAAGTGCTGAGTCTGACTGGTCTTCAGCAAGTACCCTGATACCTGAACTCTGTTTAAACCTGGCTTGATCCCTGTTGCTGAACCTTGGCTTCCCTTTGACCTTGCTTCCGGACTTGAATACTTGATTACTGGTTCCTGATCTCGGCTTCCCATCTGACCTCCCTCCTGCCTGTGCCTTGTACCTCGCTGCCCGTCTGCTACCGAACCCAGTCACCCTTGTGATCCTGCACCAGCCTCCTGCTTGGCTTAACGCTGTCTCCAGTGCCTGTGCTAGCTGTCCATCCTACCAGCTTTCCTGAGTCCAGTTCCTTACCAGATGCTCTGCCTGCATCTCCACGTCTGCAACTCAGCTGACAAGTTCTGCACGCAACTACAGGCACTCGTGTTCCTCCTCACCCTAGCCACCATCTGTCCCATCCTCAGTGGGGCTTGGGTTGGAGATACAAGGGAGGCCGACCTCGTCATTCCAGACTCCTACCAGGTACGTGACAGGCAGGGACATAACCTTTCCTTCATTGTGCACTGGGTAACTCTGCTGGCAGCTGGGAAAGATGCAGGACAGGGTTCAGTGTTGGAGCTTGTTCCTCCACCATGCCTCCAAAAAACTGGTGGTGACTCTGCCACAACATCCATATGCTCCCGTCCCTCCTCTTCTTCTTCCTCTATGGCCTCTTCTGCAGAATTGTCCTCTGAACCAGCAGTGCTCCCTAAGCGCTCAAGGGGCTACACAAGCAGTCAGGCTAAAAGATGCCATGCGGTGCTTGAGTTGGTCTGCCTAGGGGACAGGAGCCACACTAGGTCAGAGATTCTGTCAGCTCTGCAGGGGTAGGCTCAGAGGTGGTTGACGCCACACCAGCTTCAGCCAGGAATGGTTGTATGCGACAATGGCACCAACCTTCTCTTCGCCCTCTGACAGGGACACTTGACCCATATTCCATGTTTGGCACACATCCTGAATTTGGTGGTGCAGCGTTTCTTGACCAGATACCCAGGCTTACAAGTTTCCTAAAGAAGGCCAGAAAAGTCTGTGGTCATTTCCGCCGGTCATACAATGCCAGTACTCGGCTGGCTGACATTCAAAGGGAATGCCCACCAGGTGAAACTCAACATTGGCAATGCTGCAGCGGCTGCACACACAGCATAGGGCCATCAATGAATACCTGTGCAAGTATGGCACCAGGACAGGGTCAGGGGAGCTTTTTTTTCTAAAGCAGTGTAAAAATAAATAAAATAAAGTAAAATAAATATGATTTTTTATTAATTTTTTACGAGCTCGCGTGCAGAAGCGAACGCATACGTGAGCAGCGCCCGCATATGAAAACGGTGTTCAAACCACACATGTGAGGTATCACTGCGATCGTTAGAGCGAGAGCAATAGTTCTCGCCCTAGACCTCCTCTGTGACTCAAAACATGCAACCTTTCACAATATAAAAAAATTGGGCTAACTTTAGTGTTGTCTTATTTTTTTATTCAAAAAAGTGTATTTTTTGTAAGACCGCTGCGCAAATAAAGTGTGACAAAAAGTATTGCAATGACCGCCATTTTATTCTCTAGAGTGTTAGAAAAAAATGTATATTGTTTGGGGGTTCAAAGTAATTTTCTAGCAAAAAAATTGTTTTTAACTTGTAAACAACACATCTGAAAAAGAGGCTCGGTCCTTAAGTGGTTAATAGGGGCATGTAATTACAATTTGTTATATAATATTTAACAGCAGGGCCCGTTCCTGCGCCCAACAATAGTAACTGTGAGGGGTTACAGTGTTGTGGCACCACCACCCAAGGCCCAATTTTTCTGCCCCAGTGTAACAGGGGCATGTAATTAAAATTTTTGATATAATATTTAACAGCAGGGCCCGTTTCTGCGCCAAACAAGAGTAACTGTGAGGGGTTAGAGTGTTATGGCTCCACCACCACCACCCAAGGCCAAATTTTTCTGCCCCTGTTTAACAGAGGCATGTAATTACAATTTTTTAAATGATATTTAACAGCAGGGCCCGTTCCTGCACCCAACAAGAGTAACTGTGAGGGGTTACAATGTTGTGGCACCATCAAAACCAATGGCCCATTTTTTCTGCCCGTGTTTAACAGGCGCATGTAATTACAATTTTTTTAATAATATTTAACAGCAGGGCCTGTTCCTGCTCACAACAAGAGTAACTTGTATGAGGGGTTACAGTGTTCTGGCACCACCAACACCTAAGGCCCAATTTTTCTGCAGAGTATATAGTGCAGTCCGTATAGTATATATACTGCAGCTCAGAGTATATAGTGCCTGGGGGGCCTCCACACCATTTTTTTTGGTGTGGGGTTCCCCTTAATATCCATACCAGACCTGAAGGGCCTCTTATTTATTTTGGGGGGGACCCCCACGCCATTTTGTTTTTATTTTGGTGCGGGTTTCCCTTTAACATCCATACCAGACCCGAAGGGCCAGGTAATTGACTGGGGGGGGAACCCACACCGTTTTCTCAATGATTTTTTATGTATATTGCCGAGACCTGGCAATACATTACAGCCGTGAGCAATTTTAAATGACATTTTTTCCTTTAGAAATGTCATTTTGCTGCAGGACTGTTATGAACAAGATGTGCTACTTTACAGGCAGACTAAGGGGATCCCGGCACGATATTTAAAGGAATATTTCATTTTTATTGTTTCACTTTAAGCATTATTAAAATCACTGCTCCTAAAAAAACAGCCACTTTAAAAACTGTTTTTGCATTGATACATGTCCCCTGGGGTAGTATCTGAGTCCCCATACACTTTTCATGGCAATAACTTGCATATAAGCCTTTAAAATTAGCACTTTTGATTTTTCATGTTCGTGTCCCATAAACTTTAACGGTGTTCGCATTTTCGCGCAAATATTTTGCCTGTTCGCATGTTCTGCTGCGAACCGAACCGTGGGGTGTTTGGCTCATCCCTAGTGCTTATATACAAAAAAAATGTAATCATAAAGGCCACAAACACCTTGAAGGATTATGATTTTATACCCTCTAAGTAAATGAACGCAATGAGATAATCTAATGATAAAATTAGTTTATCCTCTAAAGATTGAACCAACGAATCGAAATTCATCCGAATTTAGCAACTTTCGGACATTCGGAAGCATTCGAATTTCCGAACAAAGCAATTACGAATAAAACCGAATCCAAAATAAATTATATCGCAAATAGCGAATGCCCGAATGTCTTCGGCATAATTCGTTATGAAAAAAGTTACGAATGTACGAATCCATTCGAAGCACAATAACACTCTGCTCTGCTCTCTGCTCCTCCCTCACCGTGCTGAACTCCCTCTCAAAATAGTTTACAGGGGCGGAGGCTATGGCCGCATGTAAAAAAACAAAAGTAAAATACGAGATTTCGAATCGTTACAAATAACCGCTATGTATTTTGAAAAGTACAAATCCATTGGAAGCACATTAGGCATAATAGGCAGCGTCGTTGTGAGAGAGACACGGAAAATTACGAATCAACGAACCCAAAAAAAGTTACGAAAGTAGGAGTTGTGTCCAGAATCAACTAAAAACAATGTACTCTACCGAAAGTACGAATTATAAATCAACTAAAAATAAGGCTTACATTAATACGAATCATTCCGATTCAACAAAAAATGTCGTTTGCGAAAATACGAATTAGTCCGAACACGAAAAATCCCGTCTAGCAAAATTATGAACGATTACGAATCAACAGGACCGAAAAGAAACGAACCGTAACTAAACAAATTTTTCCGTTGTGCACAAGAAACGAACCGAAACTAAACAAATTTTTCCGTTGTGCACAAGTCTAGTCTTTAGTCATATGGTGGACAAAGTAAACTATTGTCTGTGCGAACAAGTAGTTAATCGATAATATTAACTTCCAATCAGAGGTGGGTAAATATTACAAACTACACCCTCTGGGGGATGATCCCTATTTAAGGCAGTTTTTGGGAAGATAAAAAGGAAAGCACAGAGAGAGAGACAGAAGGTTCAGCTACATCTTGGAGGATCAGCTCCATCTTGAATGATCAGTATCTGAAGGTCCTGCTCATCTCTAGCCATATCCATCCACCTTGAATTGTTTTTTGATCCAGCCTCATCATCAGACCTGCCTGTTCCTCATCTTCAGCTCATTTAGATCCTCCATCTTCAGCTTGATCAATTTCCACCCATCAATGGTCATCTTTAAGGTTTGGGCGGCTGCCATTTTAAGGCCATACCCATTCATCCAAAGCGATCTATTGCCTTCTTGCTTCTGAAGGTAACTAACAGTGTGTTATTATTTTAATTATGTTTTGTTTGTTTAATTTATTATTCTGCTTACAATAGATTTGTTGGTTTAATTTGATATTCCACTCACAATATCATAACCCCTAGGTATTAGGATAATTACATTTTTGCTGTGTTAGCACAACACATAGATGGACTCAGCCCGTTAATGCAGGGGATAAATGAGTATAGTCTGTCAAATTCAGATTTATTGCCTGCTAGATTTAGTCATATTTGGGTATGATATCTATATATAGATTTTAGCCATGTGAATTGAGGAATTCATTGTAGAATATAATTTTGGTGTCTGTGTCAAACTATCAGTCCTACAGTTATTAAAAATGCGGGAGCACACTACTGCGGTGGAAAGTAGGGTGAGTGAAATCGAGGATCATTTACCCCCCATTGAGAGGGATACCAAAGCTGCTTATCAACTTGCAAGGGAGGCTATTGACAGAGCAGAGGATTTTGAGAACCGCCTCAGGAGAAATAACATTTGCATTGTGGGATTTCCTAAAAAGGTGGAGGGCAGGGACCCCACAGCATATGTGGAGGGTTGGCTGCTGGACATATTTGGAAAAAATGCCTTTTCTCCCCTGTTCACGGTGGAGCGCGCCCACAGGGTGCCGTCTCGCCCCTCTCAGCCTGGGGGGCCCCCCAGGCCAATACTAGCAAGATTACTGCACTATAGAGATAGAGAAACTGTGCTTCGACTCGCACAGGAGCGGGCCAACATACAACATAATGGAGCCAGAGTGTCTTTCTATCCTGATTTCAAAGCTGAGGTGCAAAGGCGCCGGGTGAAGTTCTTTGATGTGAAGCGCAGGCTCCGGCAGTTGCAGCTCTCATATGCCATGCTGTACCCGGCTAAGCTGCGGGTGATTGTGAGTGGGCAGGCGCAATTTTTTGAGTCGGTCAAAGATGCTAATAACTGGCTGGACCGCAATTAACAAGCCCTGAGGTGGCGTGATCAGAATGGTGAGGAGGACTGATGGAGATGTGCTGGCCCGCGGACAATGCCTGACCTTAACATGGCTCCTGAGGTGCTTTGATCTTCCATGGAAACTTTGTACTGAACCTACCCGGATGAACCCTGGCTGAGGGACATTATCTTGCAACATATCAAGACGAGAGCTTCAGACATCGTCAGCGTGGATTTACAAGTTGTGTACTTGAGAGACCCCCTGGGTGTGTTTCCAGGGGACCGTGGTTGTCCTGCCCTGTTGGCAGGAAATGGTTCTACGCTGCTGGAGGGGAATGCTTGTTGCTTCCTCAAATTTTCTCCTTTGTTATTTTTTTTTTCTTTTTCATTTTCTTGGTGGGTGGTTTATTAGCAATGTTTCTATGGTGGACACTATGACCAGCCCATGTACACTTCTTCAGGACTTGTGCACTTGTTCGAGGATTGCCAAGCTCACAGGCCTGGGGGTGTTCAACCTGCTTGCTTATATGTTTAACTTTGTCGAATGGCGGGGATTCCTATAGTCTCATGGAATGTGAGGGGACTCCATTCGCCCCTTAAGAGAACCATGATACGCATGTGCCTTAAAAAATTTCAACCAGGGATATTCTGCTTCCAGGAAACACATTTGACGGGGGAGACTATGGGGTGTATACAGTATAACTGGGTGAACAAAGCTCACCACTCTACTCACACCTCTTACTCTAGAGGGGTGAGTGTCTTGATTCACAGCTCCTTGGACTACCAGGAGATGGACAGTCTCATTGACCCTGATGGTCGATTTGTGTTTCTCCATTGCAGATTGGGTGCCTTAACATGTGTAATTGCTGGAGTATATGCCCCCCCCTTTCACGGCGGTGGTGCTGAGGGCCTTGATATCCTATTTGGATGGTAGGCCGGAGGTACCGCTACTGGTGATTGGGGACTTTAACTGTTGTTTGGACCTCTTGCTGGATAGACACCCGGCTGTAGGAGCCTCTGCCCTCTCCAGGGGTACCCCCCTGGCGCGGTTGTTGCAAGAGGTGGGCTGGGTGGATATCTGGCGACATCGTCACCCAGGGATACGACAGTATTCCTGTTTCTCCAAATCGCATGGCAGCCTGTCCAGGATAGACTTGGGGGTGGGAAACACACACATGCTCCAATATGTGTCCACAATGGAATATAGGCCCAGTAGCGTGTCTGATCATTCCCCATTGATAGTGCACCTGGTGGTTTCCCGACCAGTTGCACTCCCAAATGCCCCGTGGAAATTTATGCATTCTGGCAGAAATTGTTTAAATCCCCTGAAACTATAGAAGAGAGCATGCGTGGGTTTTTCACTGCTCAGAACCCCGAGGGTCCTTGTATGCAGCAGTGGGAGGCCTTTAAGGCATTTTTGAGAAGGGTTTTGACCACTGAAATGACTAAAGTGAAAAGGTATTCATCTGCTCTTGTGGCGGAGCTGGAGAATAGGGTGAAGGAGCTTGAGCAGCGGTTTGTCTTGGACCCCTCTGATTCGGCTAGGGAGGAGTGGCAGGCCGCTCAGTCAGCGTATGAGCGTATGCTCTCTTCAACTGCCGAGAAAAAATGTTTTTTTACCAAACAGGCATTTTTTGAGGAAGGGGAGAAAACTGGGCGTATGCTGGCTAGAATAGCGAATTCGCAACAGAGGTCCCCGACCATAGGGGCCATAAAATCCAAAGCTGGGCCACTTGTCCGATCACCCGAACTTATTATGCAGGAGTTGGCGGGGTTTTATAAGGAGCTGTACTGCCCCGGAGCCGCCTATGACCGGGCGGATCTGGAACAGTACTTAACGGGGTTGACCTTCCCTAGGCTTAATGCAGGACAGAGAGAGGGGTTGGACGCACCTCTCACAGTGGAGGAAATGCAGGAGGCAGTGGGGCTGTTTCCTAATTGTAAGGCACCGGGGAGGACGGGATCCCCATGGAAGTATACAAGCAGCATGCGGATGTATTGCTACCATGCTTGTTGCGGGTGTTTAACGCAGCCTTGGAGGCGGAAGAACTTCCACCCTCTATGGCGAAAGCAAATATTGTCCTACTCCTTAAACCGGGTAAGGACCCGGTTGACCCAGGATCATACAGGCCAATTTAATTGTTACAATCTGATATTAAAATTCTGGCGAAAGTGCTAGCACTGCGGCCTTATAAGGTTATAGCCTCCCTCATACATGGCGATCAGGCAGGGTTTATGCCAAATAAATCCACGGCCATTAACCTGCGGCGGTTATTCTTAAATATGCAGTCAGACGTAGATAATGCGGGAAGCAGGGCTCTGCTGTCCCTGGATGCCACTAAGGCATTTGACAGTATTGACTGGGAATATTTGTGGGCAGTATTGGAGTGCTTTGGATTCGGTGACACATATATAGCGTGGGTGCGCCTTTTGTACAGTGGACCTGAGGCTGCCATTCGGGCCTTCGGTTTTCTGTCGCATGACTTTGCGTTGAAGAAGGAGATGAGGCAAGGTTGCCCGCTGTCCCCTCTGCTCTTCACATTAGCTATTGAACCCCTGGCCATCGAGATAAGGGCTAATGAGCACATTGTAGGATTTAGCTATGACCCCCTGCAGGAGAAGATAATGCTTTACGCGGACGACACCCTGCTTATGCTGGAAGATACTGACGAGTCCCTGCGGGAGGCCATGGCAACCATTACAAAATTCGGGGTTTACTCGGGGTTACAGATTAACTGGTCGAAGTCCGCTCTGTTGCTGTTAGACAGTGACGCCACGCAGACAGTGGCCTCGTCGTGCCCTATCCCAGTCACAACCTCCTTTAAATACCTGGGGATTCAGGTTACCTCCAACCCAAGGGACTTTGGCCGATTGAACATTTCGCCCCTGCTTCAGAGGTTTAGAGAGAGAGTCAAGACGTGGAACGGCCTCCACATATCGGTGGCGGGCAAAGTAAATTTAGTGAGGATGATCCTTATGCCTCAATTACTTTACTGCCTTCACAATGCCCCTGTGGTGATCCCTTTGAAAACTTTTCGAATGGTTAACTACATCTTTCGCGTTCTAATATGGAAGAAAAAAAACCCAGAGGATAAAACTAGAACATCTTCAACGGCCTAAGGACGATGGCGGGTTGGCATTGCCCAATCCGTGGTTGTACTATCTGGCAGCCCAGCTACAGCACCTGGTGGGGTGCTTTGGGACCGAGCCGGCTGGCTCTTCCCAGACACTCATGCTCCGCACGGTAGATGCAGGTCCTATTCCCACGGCACTGGAAGCCTTGGCATTTGCCAGGCCAAACAAGAAATATCCTACGTACAACCTTATCCAGAAAGTCTGGAACAAATGCAAATACATACAGCAGGCCGAGGGGTATACTGAATATAGTCCTCTTTGGCATAACGATACTTATACAGAATTGGCCAAGCTGCAGGGAGGGGCTAGATGGATAACATACGGGATTACCCATATTAAGCATGTTTTTAAAAATGGCATTCTAAGAACATTTGCGGATTTGCAGGCGGAGTTTGGCCTGCCGTCCTCAATGCTCTTCCAGTATCTGCAGCTTCAGCATGCGGTTAGGGCGCAGAGTAGGTCTTCTGAGTGGCGCTTGTCACCAACCCCGGTGTTTGGCCTCATTAGGGATGCTGTGACCTCGAAGGGATTTATTTCTCAAAGCTACCATATCCTTTTACAATACTTCCTGGGGCAGCATCCCCTGAGGGTGAGGGAGAGATGGGAGAAGGACGTGGGCCAAATGGATGGGGAGGAGTGGGAGGAGATATTTCAGGGGGTTAGTGTATGCTCTCTGAATGTGGCCCAACGGCTCACTCAATTGTATATTATCCTGAGGGAGTACTACACGCCGCATAGACTGCAGTTGATGGGGTTGCAGACTGAGGATACATGTACCAGATGTAGGCGTGACCATGGGGACCTTATTCACCTCCTGTGGCGTTGCCCCAAACTACATTTGTGTTGGAACGAGGTGGTGAGTGTGGTCAACTCGGTGTTCGAGATATCTCTACCGGTAGATCCCAAGGTATGCCTCTTAGGGGTGGTGGAGGAGTATGTGCTGGAAGTACACACCAGGGAGGCAGTTCAGAGGGTGATGTTCCAAGCCAGAAGGTTGATTACGCTATATTGGAAATCTGAAACGCCCCCAACTTCGAGGGAATGGATATGCAAGATAGGGGATATGCTACGTATGAAAGACTCATTTACCAGCACAGGGGGAGTATGCGGAAATATGAGAATCTCTGGGCGCCGTGGCTGGATACACCGGGGCTCGCCCCGGTGGACCTGGTCGCGGACAGGTTGTTTGGTTAGATGTGGGGTTGAAAATCCGCTTATAGCTAAATTGTTGTTGGATAAGAAGTATTGTGATGCTGTTAATTTACTCTTGCCCTGTGTCAATTGGTCATGTACATCCATGTGCTGATTATTGTTTTGGTGTATATGGCTGTGTACCACCTTTGAATCAATAAAATCATTTTTGTTGGTAAAAAAAAAAACTATCAATATTACCGATTAAATTAATCGTTCAAACATCCAGACAAAGAAATATGGAAACATAAGTGCAAAATGTGACAATGAATTTCAAGTGTTTGTTCACTATTGCCAGACGTCTGACAAGCAAAATAGGTGAGTTGGAAGCTTTGGTGCATGAAGAGAACTATGATTTCATTGGTATTTCTGAACCTTGGCTTCATTCTTCACATGAATGGTCTATTAATATTCCTGGCTATTCTCTGTTTCGGAGAGACAGAGTATAATATAAAGGTGGTCGTGTCTATCTCTATATGAGAAGTGATCTCAAAGCAAGTGAGGACCTTGTGGATGGAGAGTGTGATGGTGTTAAACTCTATGGGGGGAACTGCATATGGGTGTGCATACTTCAAAGTTAAAAGAGAAGAAGTAAAGGATTTTTTTTTTTTTCAGATTCATACTTACCTAGGTGGATGCAGCATCTGTCCCTCAGCGCTTCTGCACTGAGAACCGAGCGATCGAACACCGCTTGTTTTTCAGAGCTTCGCGCGCAGAGAGCTGTAGACTGTTAGTCACAGCTCTATGTTATTCCCCCTCCTCGCTCATTGTAGCACTGGGCTGTGAAGGGGGTGGGGGCAGCCAGCACAGGCTCTCAGCGGCTCGCTGAGAGGCTGAGCTGGGTGTCAGTCCAGGCACCTAGGGGATTTAGACACGGTGCCTGGACTGATTTCTGTGACATCAGCAGAGAGTGGACTTCAGCCCGCTCTCTGCTGAAAACGGGTCACAAAACGAACTGCACTTCTGTGATCCATAGGAGAAGTACAACCAAAGGAGCTTTGGCTGGACTTCTCATTTAATCATTGCAGTTTGTTACAGGCCACCCACTGTTAATGAGGAGGTGGAGACTCAGTAGTGATGTGCAGGCCCGGAAAAAAAACTGAAAAAATCTGAAAAAATATGTTTTTTTTTTTTCCTAAAGGCTTTTTTGTTTTTTCCCCAAAAATTTGAAAATGTAAAAAAAAAAAAAAAATTGTGGAATATTTTATTTTAACATGATGAATAAAATATGTTTATGTGAGTGAGGACAAGCAAGTCCTAGGTAACAAACTGAACCCTCCAATGCAAGAACAGTATGCATTTCTTCCTTTAGGAGGTGCTGTGCTGCTATTGTAACAAGAAAAAGGTTTCAGTTTTGCTTTTAGTGGGTGTGTTTGGTTTGTTCTGTCCTCTTCACTAGGCCTCAAAAGCATTGGAAGAAAATACAGAGCAACAAAAAGGACCTGAAAGTATATACTTAATTAAAAAAGGTAAGAGTTTACATTTATCTGATTCTGAATCCAGAAAACTGAATCATTCAGCTACATTAGTTTATCTTTATAAACTTCTGTGTAAATAATAATTTAATTACCAGTAATCTGGTTCTTCCCCTCTTCTTGCAAAGTAGTCATTTTTTCTTGTTTTTATTTCCTACTCCCCTCTGAAAAATGGTGAGACCAACATCTAGCATATGGAGGCATTTTCACATTACAAGTTCTTCTGAAAAGAAAAATGTGATTTGCAAATATTGTCAGATGAAATATGCATTTCCAAATGCTACCAGGATGACAAAACACATTCTTGTATGTAACAAGTGTCCTGTAGATATTAAAAAATCCTTAATGGATCAAAGTGAAGAGGACAACAATGATGACAATGCACATAGTTTTTCTTAACGTTCTCGTAACAGAATGACTTTCAATCTTAAAAAGACAAAAAAGTGCTAATGTAGCATTTTTTTTTATTTTTCCGAAAATTTCAGTTTTCCCCCCCAAAAAATGAAAAAAAAAAGGTTTTTTTTCCGAGCTTCAAAATTTCCACAAATTTTACATCTCTAAAGCCCTGTACACACGATCAGATTTCCTATGGTTTTTAAACCGATAGATTTTTCCATCGGAAAACCGATGAAGCTGACTTCCATCAGTCTTGCCTACACACCATCAGTCAAAAAACCGACCGTTCCAAACGCGGTGACGTAAAACACTCTGATGAGCCGAGAAAAATGAAGTTCAATGCTTCTGAGCATGCGTCGACTTGATTCTGAGCATGCGTGGGTTTTTTAACCGATGGACTTGCCCATAGACGATTGGAATTTGCTATCGGTTTTTTATCCATCGGAAAAATTTAAAACATGTTCAATTTTTTGACATCGATGGAAAAAAGACCGATGGGGCCTATACACGATCGGCTTGTCCGATGAAAAAAATCCATCGGACTGTTTTCATCTGTAAATTCGATCGTGTGTACGCGGCTTAAGACTCAGCTACTTGTACAGGCAGTCAACAAGTTACAAACATCCGACTTACAAATGACTTCTACTTACAAACAGAGGGAGACAACAGGAAGTGAGATAAAATCTACCCCAAGGAAGGAAAAATCACTCCAGTAAGAGTCATCATGGGAAAAAGGTGTCTCCACTGAAGCTTTATCACTAATCCTTGTTTCCACAACAACCCAAAATTTTCAAAATCCCATTTTTACAGGGATAGAAAGTGAGGTGAAATCTTCTGAACAGGGGAACAGACAGCAAAACAAACCTTGCAGGGGTGGTAAACCTTCCCTATACTATTCAAAAAAACGTAAAAATTATTTATGTGGCTGGAGTTACACTTAAAAAATTTACCTGTTCCAACTTACATACAGATTCAACTGTATTCAAGAACAAACCTACCCTATCGTGTTTGTAACCCAGGGACTGCCTGTACAGATAAAAAGTGCTGCAAGGGCTGGGACAGTGATAATAATTGGGCCTTTTAAGTACCCTGAAAATGACTAAAGTAAAGGCATTGCTGGAGCAGTAAAAAGGCAGAAATGTATAAACCTATTACTAGACAATTTTATGATGGTCCCAACTAAAAATGATGCTCTGATGGACCATAAACCATAAACAATGAAATTGAAGGTGCTGATTCAGGTCCAGTAGGTCCTCATCTGCTATCAACCGCAGGTAATGCAGGCAGGGAAAGGGCTCGTCTCAGCTCCATAGAAATCACTAAGGAAGGTAAAGAAATCCCAAGAGCCACACATCACATAAAATCCTCATACAAAGAGTAGAAGCAGCCTCAGCCCCAGCCTCGACTCTGTCCAGGCCACACCACCACATGTTTTGCCCCCACCTATTGGTTTAGTAATGGGGGATAAGGATTCCACAGACAAGGAGAATAAATGCATCATCTGCTGCTACTTAATTGAAAAAAAAAATGATATCAGGTGAATGTCTGCAACACAAAAGTACAGAAATCCAGCACACAATCATTCAAAAAAGTGTGAAAAGTATATAAAAGCATACAAAAGTAAGTGGGGAAAATACTGAAACACTTGTGTTGGCATATAATTGGGCTGCTCTTTTATTGCACATCTATTCTTCCTTTTTTTTTAATAACCTACTAACATGTGTTTCAGTGTTTTTCCAACATTATTTTGTATGCTTTTGTATTCTGTGGGTGTGGCGAAACTTGTTGGGGACATGGCCTGGACGGAATCTAGGCTGAGGCTGATTCTATTCTTCGTATGAGAGTTTTGTGTGATGTGCGGTTCTTGGGATCACTTTCCTCTCCTTAGTAATCTCAAACCATGTGGGGCTTACTAGAAATGTTCATATAAGGGAACATCTGTGAAGCAGTGACCATAACATGATTCATTTAATGTAAGCTGTAAACAACAAACACATACTGGAAAGATAAAAACACTTACATTTAAAAGTGCAAATTTTCCAGAGCCGAGGGCTGCTCTTCAAGATTTAGACTGGGAGAAAAGAACACAAGACAGAAATGGCAATGATTCAAATCAACTGTATGCAGACGCGATGCAAAATATATTCCCAGGGGCATGTTTAAAAGGCTAAAAAAAACAAAACATGTGGCTCACTTCCAAAGCACATTTAAAAAAATATAGAAATGAAGTAACTCTATCATTATTTAAAAGTTACGAAGAATATAACAGAATATGTAAAAGGAAAATCAAGGCTTAAAAAATAGAAAACGGACAACAAATTGCAAAAGAACTTAGGACAAACCCCAAATAATTCTTCAAATATATTGCCAGTAAAAAAAAATGTCAGGTCTGAGCATGTAGGCGCTTTACTAAATATATTTGCGTTTGTTACTGGGGACATAGAGAAGGCAATTTTTTTAAATACTTTCTGCAGCTCTGTGTATACAAAGGAAAAAGTCTTTAATGGGGATGATATTGACATAGCCCGGATGATAAACAATGGCTCAAAACTAACAAAGTCCAGAAACATTTAGACAAAATAACCTAGACCAGATGGTTTACACCCAAGGGTTCTCAAAGAGATTAACCACTTAAGCCCCGGACCATTTTGCTGGCCATAGACCAGGCCACATTTTGCGATTCGGCACTGCGTCGCTTTAACTGACAATTGCGCGGTCGTGCGACGAGACTCCCAAACAAAATTTACATCCTTTTTTCTCACAAATAGAGCTTGCTTTTGGTGGTATTTGATCACCTCTGCGGTTTTTATTTTTTGCGCTATAAACAAAAATAGAATGCAAATGCAATATTTTTTACTTTTTGCTATAATAAATATCCCCCAAAAAATATATAAAAAAACATTTTTGTTGCTCAGTTTAGGCCGATACGTATTCTTCTACATATTTTTGGTAAAAATAATCGCCATAAGCGTATATTGATTGGTTTGCGCAAAAATTATAGCGTCTACAAAATAGGGGATAGAATTATAGAATATTATTAGTTTTTTTTTACTAGTAATGGTGACGATCTGCGATTTTTATCGAGACTGCAACTTTATGGCGGACACATCGGACACTTTTGACACATTTTTGGGACCATTGTCATTTTAACAGCGATCAGTGCTATAAAAATGCACTGATTACTGTGAAAATGGCAGTGAAGGGGTTAACCACTAGGTGGCGCTGAAGGGGTTAAGTGTGCCCTAGGGAGTGCTTCTAACTGTAGGGGGGATGGGCTGTGTGTGACACGACAGTGATCACCGCTTCCGATTACAGGAAGCTGTGATCACCGTCCTGTCACTAGGAAGACTGGGGAAATGCTTGTTTACATCATCATTTCCCTGTTATTCCTCACCGTGACACGATCGCGGGTATGCCCGTGGACATCGAGTCCGCGGGACCCGCGGTCGGAGTCACGGAGCTCGTCACGGAGCTCGTGGCGGGCGTGCGCGCGTCCACAATGCCGCTTCTTAAAGGTGACGTATATATACGTCTTTTGCCTGCCCGTGCCATGCTGCAGACGTATATCTGCATGTGGCAGTCGGCAAGCAGTTAATTCTGTTATATCTAAGCCATTAAACTCACCAGACTTAATTGACACCAATTACAGGGAGTCAAATTGCACATATGGGAAAATCCAAGATGTCATATATGAGGTCACAGGAATGAATCCAAACCGCTGCTGTTATCCATTTAATAAATATATATATATATACCGGTATATATAAATATATATATATATAAATAGACAGATAGATAGATAGATAGATAGATAGATAGATAGATAGATAGATAGATAGATAGATAGATAGATAGATAGATAGATAGATAGTGTATTCAAAGCATAGACCCCTCACAATGAGCTACAGTTGATTGAGGGAACCATGACTGTCAACATGTACTGTGACATACTGAAGCAGAGCATAATCCCCTCCCTTCGGAGACTGGGGCACAGGGCAGTATTCCAACATGATAAAGACCCCAAACATACCTCCAAGATGACCACTGCATTACTAAAGAAGCTGAGGGTAAAGGTGATGGACTGGCCAAGCATGTCTCCAGACCTAAACCCTATTGAGCATTAGGGATGAGCCGAACACCCCCTGGTTCAGTTTGCACCAGAACTTGCGAACAGACAAAAAATTTGTGCGAACATGCGAACACCATTAAAGTCTATGGGACACGAACGTGAAAATTTTTAAAGTGCTAGTTTTAAAGGCTTATATGCAAGTTATTGCCATAAAAAGTGTTTGGGGACCCGAGTCCTGCCCCAGGGTACATGTATCAATGCAAAAAAAAGTTTTTAACCACTTAACGGCCGCTCACTGTATATATACGTCGGCAGAATGGCACCGACAGGCACAATCACGTACAGTGTACGTGATCGCCTTTGTACAGTTGGGGGGTCCGATCAGACCCCCCACCTATACAGTGAGCGGCCGTTGATCGTTGGGGAGCGATCAGAGATGAGGGGGTGACCATTCGATTTCGGCCACCCCCTCGCGATCGCTCCCGGCGAATGAAAATGCTTCCTCCGCCATGTGATGTAAACACAGGTGATGTCATCTCCTTGCGGCGGTCTTTTCGATTCCGGCGCCGAGGAGAGAAGAAGCAGGTTAGTGCACCAACAGTCCACTGACACTTAGGTACACATAGGCACACATTTCACCCCCCCAGTCACCCCCAGATCACCCCCCAGGTCACCCCCCAGCCCCCAATCACAGTGTCACTGATTGCAGTGATCATTTATTTTACTGCATTTAGTGTCATCTGTGATAGTAAAAAGTTGCAGGGCAGTTAGGTTTAGGCCCCTTTAGGTCCAGGGTAGCCCCCTAACCCCCCCTAATAAAGGTTTAACCCCTTGATCGCCCCCCAGGTAACCCTTTCACCCCCTAACGCCAGCGTCACTAAGCAATCGTATTTTCGATCGCTGTATTTAGTGCCGGTGGTGCCCTAGATAGCCAGTTATTTGTTTTTAGTTTTGCCGCAGGTTTTTAGAGCGTCAGGTACCCCCATATATTATTTTAACCCCCTGATTGCCCCTAGAGTTAACCCTTTCACCAGTGATCACCGTATAAGCGTCACTGGTGACACTGGTTACCCAGTTAGTTATTTAGTTATTTAGGTAACCCATCAGGTTTTTATATAGCGTCGGGTACCCCCATATTTAACCTAATAAAGGTTTTAACCCCCTGATTGCCCCTAGTTAACCCTTTCACCAGTGATCACCATATAAAGGTTACGGGTGACGCTGGTTGGTTAGTTTGCTTTTTATAGCATCAGGGCACCCGCCGTATATAACCCAATAAAGGTTTAACCCCCTGATCGCCCGGTGGGTGAGATCAATTAGGTTTTAGCGCCAGAGAGGGTCTGCGTCGCCCCAGGCAGCGTTAGGTTAGTGCCAGTAACGCTAACACCCACGCGCAAAGCATACACCTCCCTTAGTGGTATAGTATCTGATCAGATCTATACTAGCGTCCCCAGCGGTTTAGGGTTCCCAAAAACGCAGTGTTAGCGGGATCAGCCCAGATACCTGCTAGCACCTGCGTTTAGCCCCTCTGCCCAGCCCAGCCCAGCCCAGCCCACCCAAGTGCAGTATCGATCGATCACTGTCACTTACCAAACACAAAACACATAACTGCAGCGTTCGCAGAGACAGTCCTGATCCCTGCGACCGCTAACAGTTTTTTTGTAGCGTTTGATACATTTGCTGACGACAGTCGGGTGCTTTTTTCCTGTGAATCTTACTAGTGTACCCCTAAATTTAGAGCCCAAAATGGCAAGACGAAGGTACACTAGTAAAGAGGCCTACGAGATTCTGAGCATGACAGATGGTGAAAAAGAGGTCACGTATCTGTCAGATTCAGGCTCAGAATATCTTCCCGTAGAAGACAGAGACGTCAGCGGCCCCACGTCAGATAGCTCTGACGACGAAGTTGAGGTCCCTGCTAAGGTCAGGCGTACCCGATCCCGATCTTCTGAGGTTGTTGAGGAGCAAAAACCGCAGGGCTCTCGTATCATGGAGCAGAGTAGTACTAGCGCCGCTATTCCTTCTGGTGAATTGGCAAGCACCAGCGGCCTAGTACAGCCTGGGCGTACATCCAGCACTGCAGTATCACTTGGTGACGTGGCGAGTCCCATAAGTGCAGTTCAAGCTAGCGAGGTGGCAAGCACAAGTAGTGTCCCGCTGCCACCAATAAGAAGACAAAGGCAGGCCCGTTGTACCCATAGTGCTCTTCCTGCAGAATTTGCCTATCCTGATTGGGTCCCCACCACTTCTGCAGAACCCGTACTTCACCCATTCACTGCCCAACCCGGTATTCAGGTGGAAACAGCTGATTTTATGCCAATTGATTATTATTCGCTGTTTTTCACGGAAGATCTCTATAGATCTATTGTGAACCAGAGTAATTTATATGCTGGTCAATTCATCGCCGCTAATCCCCAGTTGCCTTCCATTGCCAAAGATTGGAAACCAATTACGGTTTCCGAATTTAAGACCTTTCTGGGCCTTTCCCTCAACATGGGCACACATAAATTCCCGTCATTGCGTGCTTATTGGTCCACGCACTCAATTGACCACATGCCCGTGCTCTCTGCCTCCATGCCCAGGAAACGATACGAGCAGATTTTGCGGTTCATGCACTTCAACGACAATGAACTTTGTCGTCCACGTGGAAACCCTGAATACGACCGGCTCTATAAAATTCGGCCCCTCATAAACCACTTCAACGAACGTTTTGCAGCCTTGTTTATTCCCGATCAAGCTGTCTGCGTTGATGAGTCCCTGATTAAATTTTCTGGCCGCTTGGCTTTCAAGCAGTACCTTCCCAGCAAGCGTGCCAGATACGGGGTCAAGCTCTATAAGTGCTGTGACAGGGCAACAGGCTATGTATGGAGCTTTATGGTTTATGAGGGAAAAGATAGTCAGGTTGAGCCAGTCAACTGCCCGGATTACATAGGGAGCGCTGGCAAGATAGTGTGGAAATTGGTGTCACACTTATTCGGAAAGGGGTACCACTTGTATGTGGACAATTATTACACGAGCGTGCCACTGTTTAGTCACTTGTTTGATCATCAGATTGGAGCATGTGGCACTGTGCGACCTAATCGCCGGGGCTTTCCCCAGCGGCTTGTAGATGCCCGTCTTAGGCTGGGGGAGAGAGCCTGCGTAAAGTGTAATAACTTGCTCGCTATGAAGTGGAGGGACAATAAGAATGTTTTCCTTCTTACCTCCCTTCATGCAGACACGACAGTCCAAATTCCTACGGCGACTGGTGTTGTGGAGAAACCCCTCTGTGTCCACGAATATAACAAAAATATGGGAGGGGTGGACCTCAACGACCAGTTGTTGGCGCTGTATCTAATTGACCGTAAGGCGAGACGCTGGTACAAAAAAGTGTCTCTATCCTTATTTCAATTGGCTTTGCTGAACGCTCATGTGCTATACAGAGCTTCAGGCGGGACGTTATCTCTTCTAAAATTCCAGAATGAGATTGTCATAGAACTCCTGTATCCAGGCGGTTCTGCACCCCACCATCCCCTACCAAATGCAGTAAGCCGGCTGCATGAGAGGCATTATACGCATGTCCTCCCGAGTACCCCTACCCAACGAGCCCCCCAAAAAAGATGTCGTGTCTGTAGCAAGCGCGGATTTAGGCGTGACACCCATCATTATTGTCCACTCTGTCCTGACAAACCTGGTCTTTGCCTTGGTGAATGTTTTGAATGCTACCACTCAAAAGTGAAGTTTTAGTGTAGGGTACAGCATTTCACAGACTAGGACACACTTACACAGGGTCTCCCAAGATGCCATTACATTTTGAGAGACCCGAACCATTACAGTTGTTAAAGTTACAAAAAAAAAGTGTAAAAAAGAAAAAAAATACGTAAAAAACAAAAACACAAAAAAAATATAAAATAAAAAAACCAAAAATAGTTGTCGTTTTATTGTTCTCTCTCTCTCTCTCTATTTTCTCTCTATTGTTCTGCTCTTTTTTACTGTATTCCATTCTGCAATGTTTTATCATGCTTGCTTTTCAGGTATGTAATTTTTTGTTTTCAGGTGCGCCATTCAACTGCAGCGCGGAATTATTTATCTTGACAGCAACAGCGTTTGCTCCCACGATACATAAAGCCATGACTCCAACGCTGTAGGAGGTGATTTCACCACCACAGTTAAAAAAAAAGAGCATATATGCCGAAGCATGGGGGCAGCAGGGGCGGAGGAGCAATTTTGCTCCTAATGCCGCGTATATACGGTCGAAATTCCGACGGAGGCTTGCCCGTGGAAAAGTTAGACCGTGTGTACGCGGCATAACCTTTTATGCCGCGTACATACGGTCGAAATTTCGACAAAGGCTTGCCCGTGGAAAAGTCCGACCGTTTGTACGCGGCATAACTTTTTTGCGGGAGGATGCCCCCATGCTTCGGCATATATATATTTTAGGCACAGGTTGCGTTAAAAAAATGTTTTATTTTTTACTAGGTTTTGTTTTGGTATTTGCTTTGCAGGTATGGTATGGTAAGGTCTTACTGTTGTACTGTAATGTTACTTTGTTTTAATGTTAACCATCATTTGCTTAGCAGGTACGCCATTCAGTTGCATCGCGGATTTATTTATCTTGACAGCAACAGCATTTGCTCCCACGATACATAAAGCCGTGATTCCAACGCTGTAGGAGGTGATTTCACCACCACAGTTAAAAAAAAGAGCATATATGCCGAAGCATGGGGGCAGCAGGGGCGGAGGAGCGATTTTGCTCCTAATGCCGCGTATATACGGTCGAAATTCTGACGGAGGCTTGCCCGTGGAAAAGTTCGACCGTGTGTACGCGGCATAACCTTTTATGCCGCGTACATACGGTCGAAATTCCGACGAAGGCTTGCCCGTGGAAAAGTCCGACCGTGTGTACGCGGCATAACTTTTTTGCGGGAGGATGCCCCCATGCTTCGGCATATATGCCCATCATTAGAAGTGGGTGGATGAAGGGAGGTATTCTAATGGTGGGCATACCCACCGATCAATGTCTTTTTTTCGTTCAGCCAACAGGCTGCATGAAAAAAAAGATTACAATACATGTCCAACAAGGACCAGCAACGTACTGGTATGTTGCTGGACTTTGAATGTTTATACCAGAATGATGCCTGCAGGTTTAGGTATCATCTTGGTATCATTCTTTTCAGCCAGTGGCCGGCTCTTATGTAAAAGCAATTCTAGCAGATAATTAGCCTCTAGACTGCTTTTACAAGCAGTGGGAGGGAATGCCCCCCCCGGATATAAACAGCGCCATTGGGAAATTGGAAAAGCATTTTATCACACCGATCTTGGTGTGGTCAGATGCTTTGAGGGCAGAGGAAAGATCTAGGGTCTAACCCCCCAATTTTTTTCAAAAAAAGAGTACCTGTCACTACTTATTGCTATCATAGGGGATATTTACATTCCCTGAGATAACAATAAAAATGATAAAAAAATAAATATGGAAGGAACAGTTTAAAAATAAAATAAAAAAGCAAAATAAATAATAAAAAAATTAAATAAAAAAAACCACCGCTGTCCCCCCCTGCTCTTGCGCAAAGGCGAACGCAAGCGTCGGTCTAGCGTCATATGTAAACAGAAATTGCATCATGCATGTGAGGTATCACCGCGAAGATCAGATCGAGGGCAGTAATTTTAGCAGTAGACCTCCTCTGTAAATCTAACGTGGTAACCTGTAAAGGCTTGTAAATGCTTTTAAAAATGAATGTAGTTTCTCGCCGCTGCGCGTTTGTGCGCAATTTTAAAGCATGTCGTGTTTGGTATCCATGTACTCGGCCTAAGATCATCTTTTTTATTTCATCAAACATTTGGGCAATATAGTGTTTTTTAGTGCATTAAAAATAAAAAAAGTGTGTTTTTCCCCCAAAAAATGCGTTTGAAAAATCGCTGCGCAAATACTGTGTGGAAAAAAAAAATGCAACACCCACTATTTTAATCTGTAGGGCCTTTGCTTTAAAAAAATATATAATGTTTGGGGGTTCAACATAATTTTCTTGCAAAAAAAAAAAATGTTTTCATGTAAACAAAAAGTGTCAGAAAGGGCTTTGTCTTCAAGTGGTTAGAAGAGTGGATGATGTGTGACATAAGCTTCCTAATGTTGTGCATAAAATGCCAGGACAGTTCAAACCCCCCCCCCAAATGACCCCATTTTGGAAAGTAGACACCTCAAGCTATTTGCTGAGAGGCATGTTGAGCCCATTGAATATTTTTTTTTTTTGTCCCAAGTGATTGAATAATGACAAAAAGAAAAAAAAAGAAAAATGTACAAAAAGTTGTCACTAAATTATATATTGCTCAAACATGCCATGGTTATATGTGGAATTGCACCCCAAAATACATTCTGTTGCTTCTCCTGAGTATGGGGATACCACATGTGTGAGACATTTTGGGAGCCTAGCCGCGTACAGGACCCCAAAAACCAAGCACCGCCTTCAGGATTTCTATGGGTGTAAATTTTTGATTTCACTCCTCACTGCCTATCACAGTTTCGGAGGCCGTGGAATGACCAGATGGCACAAAACCCCCCCAAATGACCCCATTTTGGAAAGTAGACACCCCAAGCTATTTGCTGAGAGGTATGGTGAGTATTTTGCAGATCTCGCTTTTTGTCACAAAGTTTTCAAAATTGAAAAAATAAAAAAATATAAAAAAATATGTCTTTCTTCATTTTCAAAAACAAATGAGAGCTGTAAAATACTCACCATGCCTCTCGGCAAATAGCTTGGGGTGTCTACTTTCCAAAATGGGGTCATTTGTGGGGGTCTTGGGCTATCTTGGCATTTTATGGCCTTCAAAACTGTGATAGGTAGTGAGGAGTGAAATCAAAAATTTGTGCCCTTAGAAATCCTGAAGGCGGTGCTTGGTTTTCGGGGGCCCGTACGCGGCTAGGCTCTCAAAAAGTCCCACACATGTGGTATCCCCGTACTCAGGAGAAGTAGCCAAATGTATTTTGGGGTGCAATTCTGCATATAACCATGGCATGTTTGAGCAATATATCATTTAGTGACAACTTTTTGTACATTTTTTTTTCTTTTTGTCATTATTCAATCACTTGGGACAAAAAAAAATATTCAATGGGCTCAACATGCTTCTCAGCAATTTCCTTGGGGTGTCTACTTTCCAAAATGGGGTCATTTTGGGGGGTTTTGTGCTATCTTGGCATTTTAGGGCCTTCAAAACTGTGGTAGGTAGTGAGGAGTGAAATCAAAAATTTATGCCCTTAGAAACCTTGAAGGCAGTGCTTGGTTTTGGGGTCCCGCACGCGGCTAGGCTCCCAAAAAGTCCCACACATGTGGTATCCCCGTACTCAGGAGAAGCAGCAGAATGTATTTTGGGGTTTCATTTCACATATGCCCATGGCATGTGTGAGCAATATATCATTTAGTGACAACTTTGTGCAAAAAAAAACAAAGTTTGTCATATTCCCGCAACTTGTGGCAAAATATTAAATATTCCATGGACTGAACATGCCTCTCAGTAAATAGCTTGGGGTGTCTACTTTCCAAAATGGGGTCATTTGGGGGGGGTTTGTGCTATTTTGGCATTTTATGGCCTTCGAAACTGTGATAGGTAGTGAGGAGTGAAATCAAAAATTTACGCCCTTAGAAATCCTGAAGGCGGTGCTTGGTTTTTGGGGCCCCGTACCCGGCTAGGCTCCCAAAAAGTCCCACACATGTGGTATCCCCGTACTCAGGAGAAGCAGCAGAATGTATTTTGGGGTGCAATTCCACATATAACCATGGCATGTGTGAGCAATATATCATTTAGTGACAACGTTTTGTACATTTTTTCTTTTTTTTTTCTTTTTGTCATTATTCAATCATTTGGGACAAAAAAAAAAAATATTCAATGGGCTCAACATGCCTCTCAGCAAATAGCTTGGGGTGTCTACTTTCCAAAATGGGGTCATTTGGGGGGGTTTTGTGCCATCTTGGCATTTTATGGCCTTCAAAACTGTGATAGGTAGTGATAGGTAGTGAGGAGTGAAATCAAAAATTTATGCCCTTAGAAACCTTGAAGGCGGTGCTTGGTTTTTGGGGTCCCGTACGCGACTAGGCTCCCAAAAAGTCCCACACATGTGGTATCCCCATACTCAGGAGAAGCAGCAGAATGTATTTTGGGGTGTAATTTCACATATGCCCATGGCATGTGTGAGCAATATATCATTTAGTGACAACTTTGTGTAAAAAAAATAAAGTTTGTCATATTCCCACAACTTGTGGCAAAATATAAAATATTCCATGGACTAATCATGCCTCTCAGTAAATAGCTTGGGGTGTCTACTTTCCAAAATGGGGTCATTTGGGGGGGTTTGTGCTATTTTGGCATTTTATGGCCTTCGAAACTGTGATAGGTAGTGAGGAGTGAAATCAAAAATTTGCGCCCTTAGAAATCCTGAAAGCGGTGCTTGGTTTCCGGGGTCCCGTACGTGGCTAGGCTCCTAAAAAGTCCCACACATGTGGTATCCCCGTACTCAGGAGAAGCAGCAGAATGTATTTTGGGGTGCAATTCCACATATAACCATGGCATGTGTGAGCAATATATCATTTAGTGACAACTTTTTGTAATTTTTTATTTATTTTTTTGTCATTATTCAATCACTTTGGACAAAAAAAAAATATTCAATGGGCTCAACATGCCTCTCAGCAATTTCCTTGGGGTGTCTACTTCCCAAAATGGGGTCATTTGGGGGGGGGGGTTTGTACTGCCCTGCCATTTTAGCACCTCAAGAAATGAGATAGGCAGTCATAAATTAAAAGCTGTGTAAATTCCAGAAAATGTACCCTAGTTTGTAGACGCTATAACTTTTGCGCAAACCAATAAATATACGCTTATTGACATTTTTTTACTAAAGACATGTGGCTGAATACATTTTGGCCTAAATGTATGACTACAATTGAGTTTATTCGATTTTTCTTATAACAAAAAGTAGAAAATATCATTTTTTTTCAAAATTTTCGGTCTTTTTCCGTTTATATCGCAAAAAATAAAAATCGCAGAGGCAATCAAATACCATTAAAAGAAAGCTCTATTTGTGGGAGGAAAAGGACGCAAATTTCGTTTGGGTACAACATTGCATGTCCGCACAATTTACAGTTAAATCAGCGCAGTGCAAAATTCTGAAATCACCCTTCGTCCTTTAGCTACCAAATGGTCCGGGGCTTAAGTGGTTAAAACTGATTTTTTTTTTCAGGAGCAGTAATTTTAAGAATGCTTAAAGTGAAACAATAAAAATGAAATATTCCTTTAAATATTGTGCCTGGGGGGTCCCCTTAGTCTGTCTGTAAAGTAGCGCATTTTCCCCATGTTTAGAACAGTATCGCAGCAAAATTACATTTCTAAAGGGAATTTTTTTTTTTTTAAATTGCTCACGGCTGTAATGTATTGCCAGATCCCGGCAATATACATAAAAAATCATTGAATTTTTTTTTTTTTAAATGGCGTGGGGGCCTCCCAAAATTCATACCAGACCCAAAGTGCCTGGAATGGATGGGGGAACCCATGAAGTTTTTTCCTTAATTCTGTTATAGGGCTCCCCTTAACCACTTTACACATATACACTATATTATATATTGTACACCACTATATACCCTGCACTGTATTATATATACTACACTGACTGCACTATATACTCTGAACTGCAGTATATATACTATACGGACTGTGCTATATACTCTGAACTGTAGTATATATACTATACGGACTGCACTATATACTCTGATGAAAAATTGGGCCTTAGGTGTTGGTGGAGGCAGAACACGGTAACCCCTCACAGTAATGCCGCGTACACACAATCGGAAATTCCGACAATAAAACTGTGGAGTTTTTTCCGACGGACGTTGGCTCAAACTTGTTTTGCATACACACGGTCGCACAAATGTTGCTCAGAAATTCTGAACCTCAAGAACGCGGAGACATACAACACTACGACGAGCCGAGAAAAATTAAGTACAATGATTCCGAGCATGCGTCGAATGGATTCCGATCATGCGTAGAACTTTTGTGCATCGGAATTGGATACACACGATCGGAATTTCCGACCACAACTTTTGTTGTCAGAAAAATTGAGAACCTGCTCTCAATCATTTGTTGTCGGAAATTCCGACAGCAAATGTCTGATGGAGCCTACACACAGTCGGAATATCCGACCAAAAGCTCACATCGAACATTTGTTGTCGGAAATTCCGATCGTGTGTACGCGGCATTACTCTTGTTGGGAGCAGGAACGGGCCCTGCTGTTAAATATTATTTTAAAAATTGTAATTACATACCCCTGTTAAACAGGTGCAGAAAAATTGGGCCTTGGGTGGTGGTGGTGCCACAACACTGTAACCCCTCACAGTTATGCCGCATACAGACGATCGGACATTCCGACAACAAAACCGTGGATTTATTTCTGACGGATGTTGGCTCAAACTTGTCTTGCATGCACACGGTCACACAAATGTTATCGGCAATTCCGAACGTCAAAAACGCGGTGACGTACAACACGTACTTCGAGCCGAGAAAAATGACGTTCAATAGCCAGTGCGGCTCTTCTGCTTGATTCCGAGCATGTGTGGAATTTTAGGCATCGGAATTGTGTACACATGGTCGGAATTTCCGACAGCAAATGTCCAATGGAGCCTACACACGGTCGGAATCTCCGACAACAAGCTCCCATCGAACATTTCTTGACGGAAATTCCAACCGTGTGTACGTGGCATTACTCTTGTTGGGCGCAGGAAGGGGCCCTGCTGTTAAATATGTTTTTTACATTTTTAGTTACATGCCCCTGCTAAACAGTGGCAGAAACATTGGGCCTTAGGTGTTGGTGGTGCCAGAACACTGTAACCCCTCACAGTTACTCTTGCTGTGCACAGGAACGGGCCCTGCTGTTAAATATAATAAAAAAAATGATTTTAATATAATCTATTTGATATAATGCATTTGTGCACCTAAAAAAATCCCATTTCTTCCGCCTTTGTCTGATTGAATTTGCTATGGATCTAGGATCCCTTGAAGACTGCCTATGCTGCCTATCCTATTCCTCCTCAATCATGATGATGCTAGCTTCCAACAATATTTTTGGTTTAGGGCACCACCACCCAAGGCCCAATTTTTCTGCCCCTGTTTAACAGGGGCATGTAATTACAAAAAATGTAATTACAAAAAAGCCTTTTGGCTGGACGCCCGATTCCCTGGCCGTCTTGTGGACTCACTCGCCGCTTTTCATTCCTCTTGAGAAGTCCCCTTTTCTGGGTGCCTTCTCCTCTTCCATCACAAGAGGGCACTCCTATTCATGTCTCTCCTGGCTGTGTTTACAACGCAGCGGAGAGACACAGAGTGATGTTAGCAGCGTCGTTTGCGCATGCCGGATGGGGGGTATAAGAAGCCACTGACTCTGGCACTTAGACGCTGCTGAGCCCCTGGGACAACACACACTGTCACAATATCAAAGGTAACTCTAGACCTAATGGACATTGTTTTCTTTATTCTAATGTCTGTCATTCTTTCTTGATTGGTGTCATTATGCACCCGCAGAAGTGCTTTACTTGGAGGCATGGTTTGCCTATTGGAACATATTGCAGCTGAACACATTCATCTGTATATGGTCATTTCTTGCTTATTCTCTCCTTGGATTGGTTTTCCCTCTCTGATCCATTTACTATGATCCCCTTTCTTTTTTAGTTCTTTGGATTTACCATCCCTTTTTTAATTCAGTGACCATGATAGTCCGAGGATCTAGGCTATCAGTAGATTTAGCCTATTTAAGTTCACCTTTCTCTAAGTGTCCTGTAGTGTATGTTTTTTCCTTCCCATGTTGGGTTTATTCATACTCTACTTCACCAATTTACAGACATTGCCATCTAGTTGGTCACCCTGTTCCCCCTGTGATCATTTGGTGCATTTGGTGCAACTTGATGGACTGGGCCTGAGATCACCGCCTCGGGGTGTGACCGCCTGTACTGGCTATAGTGGGGAAAGGTAAGGGGCTGCACCTTTGGGGGTGGGAGTGATGCATGCATAAAATTAGACTAATGATGTGTTTTTGCACTCACTTTATTCTGGTTGTTTATTTGTAATGTGACACATATGTATTTGTCTTTTTTATTTTTTAGAAGGCTTGTACCACCTAATTGGACAGTTTCCCTTTGAAGAAGCCCGAATCAAGGGCGAAACATGTTGGTAATACATTGTATCTGACTGTCCTATTAATTGTTATTTTTGTACTACCACTCTCCATTTATCCACTTTTATTTCTGTTTTTATTTTGTTGTTCAAAATAAAAATATTTTAATATAATCTATTTGATACATTGCATTTGTGCACCTAAAAAAATCCAAATTCTTCCGCCTTTGTCTTTATATTACTCTGGATTTGGTGCTATACATATTAGTTGGGTCATCCACAACCACAAAACGAGTAAATTCAATCAGTTACATCATATAGACAAGTGGTGGCGCACAATATCCACAGAAACATGTATTATCCAAAGTAATCAATATGAAGCAAGAAAAAATAAATAAATAAATAAATAAAAAAAATAAAAATAAAAAAAATAAAAAATAAAATATATAAAATATAAAAATAAGATGAAAAAATACCATACAACATATGTATATATATATAGACAGTCTTAAAGGAAGTCCTTAGGAGTCTGTTTACACACTGCGGTGTATATAGGTGGAGCAGGGATAAATGGGATCCACTGTGCACAGGGCGGCCATCATAGATGAACAGAAACCATGTTCAGGGGTAACTGGAAGACAAGGAGAGAGGCGCCTCTAAGTGCAATAGTGTAACAAGTTTTTAATAGTAGATACAAATACACTCACATTTAGGTGAATTAACGTTTAAAATGTCAGGATGACGATCATCAGCAGCAGGTCACAGGGGGTTCTCAGCTCTGCGTAGAATGACAGGAGTGTCTCTGAAGATGGAGCGGCCGGCTTCCGGGGACAACGATCCTGTAGTATGTTAAGAGCGAGGCTAGGAGCGCACATGTGGTTAAGCTGCAGAGGGTGACGTCATCAAAAATGGACGCGTTTCGTGAGCGTGCGGACTTGCGGTGTCCTGGCAAGTCGCGCTCCTTTATCAACATGACATAAGGGCAGAAGTGGATAGACGCCTTATATAGGGACAAGGATGAGGAAGTGAGCTGGATGGATGAAACGCGTCCATTTTTGATGACGTCACCCTCTGCAGCTTAACCACATGTGCGCTCCTAGCCTCGCTCTTAACATACTACAGGATCGTTGTCCCCGGAAGCCGGCCGCTCCATCTTCAGAGACACTCCTGTCATTCTACGCAGAGCTGAGAACCCCCTGTGACCTGCTGCTGATGATCGTCATCCTGACATTTTAAACGCCTATGTTAATTCACCTAAATGTGAGTGTATTTGTATCTACTATTAAAAACTTGTTACACTATTGCACTTAGAGGCGCCTCTCTCCTTGTCAATCAGTTACATCAGCATCAGGTGCTTGATAGCTGCTGACCCAGGGCTGATTAATTTTTATAAATGTGAGCCTATCAACGGAGTCTGTGGACAGGTGCACGCTTTGATCCGTTACAAACCCTCCAGCAGCACTGAATGTGCGTTCAGAAAGCATGCTGGATGCAGGACAGACCAGTAGCTCATATGCATATTAAGCAAGTTCTGGCCAGTGGTCCAACCTCAAGACCCAGTAACACAGTGGATGCTCTGTTGGAAAGGTCTCCAAGTCTGCTCTTGCCCTTAGATATTCCTGCACCATAGAATGCAGATGCTGGCGATGGTTGCTGTAATCAGACCTTGGCGCTGAGGACTGAAAAATTGTTTAAAGGCATCGGTCAGCCGTCCAGTTTCTCCACCGCTCCTTCTCTGACCGAACAAAGTCTCAGAAACTTGTTGTCCAGCACCAGGAAATGGTAACCTCTCAGCGTCTGGAGATGCGTTACACACACTTTTCTTGAAGGTCTCCTAAAGATTTTTCATCCTCTGCTCCCTCTGCGAAGGCAGGATGAGTTCTCCAACCTTACTCTTGTAACTTGGATCAAGAAGGTTTGCCAGCCAGTAATGATCCCTCTCCTTAATACCACGAATCCTACGGTCCTTTCTCAGGCTTTGCAGAATCTGGGAGGCCATGCAGCATAAGTTTGCAGAGGCATTAGATTCTGAGTCCTTTGGGTCACTAAGGATCACATTATCCGTAACTATCTCCTCCCAGCCACATACAACTCCTTGGGTTTCTGGGGACTGAAAACCATCCCTTGAAGTCTGCTGCGTGTTATCCTGGGCATCCATGCTGACACAATCCTCCTTCTCCTCTTCTTCCTGTGTGTTTGGCGGACCTGCAGGAATGCTATCTGGATAAAGGGGGCCTTGAGAGCAAAGGAAGTCCTCCTCTTCCTCCCGCTGTTCTGCCTCAAGTGCCGTGTCCATGATTCCACAAAGCGTGTGCTGCAGCAGGAAGACTAGAGGGACAGTGTCACTGATGCATGCATTGTCGCTGTTAACCATCCTTGTGGCCTCCTCAAATGGTGACAGGACAGTGCATGCATCCTTGATCAGTAGCCACTGGCTTGGCGAAAAGAAGCCAAGCTCCCCTGACTCTGTCCTGGTGCCATACTCGAACAGGTACTCATTGATGGCCCTCTGCTATGTGTGCAGCCACTGCAGCATTGCCAATGTTGAGTTCTATTTACAAAAAGAGATTACACAAAACCCAAACACATCAATAAATAATCATACAAACACAATATACAATATAACATGTGAGTAAATAAATCAATGTATCAGGTGAGTAAGTTAATCAATAAAAATCAATTAAATAATTAATTATTTTCGTGTTAGAAAGAGTCCCAAAAAACATAAAAAATAAAAATAAACTTTAGGATAAAAAATCCACAAGGATTACTTATAGAAGTTGCTTTTACTATCACCTTATTTCAAACTCATCTTGTTCTTGTTGGGACTTTTCAATTCTAAGTATTCCTTGTGGATTTTTTATCCTAAAGTTTATTTTTATTTTTATGTTTTTTGGGACTCTTTCTAACACGAAAATAATTAATTAATTTATTGATTTGTATTGATTAACTTACTCCCCTGATACATTGATTTATTTATACTCACATGTTATATTGTATATTGTGTTTGTATGATTATTTATTGATGTGTTTGGGTTTTGCGCAATCTCTTTTTGTATATATATGTTTAGTTTATGAATTGAGTATTAAATTCTTAGAGATAGCAACATACACATACCCATATTTTTTTGATTCTTTTTCACTTTTTTTCACATAACATTTTTATAATATTGATTGCATTGTTGGTTGCGTGAGCACAGAATAATTAAACTATACACAATGTTGAGTTCTACCTGATGGGCATGTCACAAATGAGGCGGTTAAGGGGTAGGTTGTATTCCCTTTGAATGTCAGCCAGCCCAATACTGGCATTGTATGATCGGCGGAAATGACCACAGACTTTTCTGGCCTGCCTCAGGAGTTCTTATAAGCCTGGGTACCTGTTTAAGAAATGCTGCACCACCAAATTCAGGACGTGTGCCAAACATGGAACATGGTTCAAGTGTCCCTGTCGGAGGGCGGAGAGAAGGTTGGTGCCATTGTTGCATACAACCATTTCTGTCTGAAGCTGGTGTGGTGTCAACCACCTCTGAGCCTGCCCCTGCAGAGCTGACAGAATCTATGCCCCAGTGTGGCTCTGTCCCCTAGGCAGACCAACTCAAGCACTACATGACATCTTTTTGCCTGACTGCTTGCATAGCTCCTTGAGCGTTTAGGGAGCACTGCTGGTTCAGAGGACAATTCTGAAGAAGAGGCCATAGAGGAAGAAGAAGAGAAGGGAGGGAAGCATACAGATGTTGTGGCAGAACCACCACTAGCTTTTTGGAGGCGTGGTGGCAGAAAAAGCTCCAACACTGAACCCTGTCCTGCATCCTTCCCAGCTGCCAGCAAAGTTATCCAGTGTGCCGTGAAGGAAAGGTAATGTCCCTGCCCATGCCTACTGGACCATTAGTCAGTGGTAATATGAAACTTACTGCTGACGGCCCTGTCCAACGAGGCCAAAACATTGCCTTCAAAAAGGCAGTAGAGAGTGGCCTTACGTGAATATAAATGGCGTTTTGGAACCTGCCACTGTGGTAAAGGACATTCCACAAATTCACGAAAGGGGGCTGAGTCTACCAGCTGAAAAGGCAGCAGTTGCAGTGCTAGCAATATGGCCAAGCTAGCATTTAGACGCTGAGCATGTGGATGGCTTGGATCGAATTTATTTTTACGGTTCAGCATCTGGAGTAGGGAAATTTCCCTGCTGAAGTCACCTGGTGTTGTACTGCTAGCAGATTGGCTGCAAGTACTTGTGACACCTATTGCTATACCTTCATTCCTCTCAGTGCAGGTTTTTGAGAGGACTGGAGGTATAGTAGGGTTTGAGATCCCAGACGAGGAGCAAGGAGAAGTCTACCTTTTTCTATGATGTGGGTCTTTCAGGTGCTGCTGCTAACGGACTGCATGGCAGGTCGTCATATGTCTGGTCAAGCATGTGCACCCTGCCTTTGGCCAATTATGGCTCCATGCAGAGGGCGCTGTGATTGGCCAAAGCATGCAGGTCAGGTGCATGCTTTGGCCAATCATCAGACACTAATGTATTGCGATCTCACAGTGCATTATGGGGCGTTTCGCGGTGCTAGAATTTCCCGCAAACGCCCCATATTGTTCGCTGTTCCACGAACGGGCAAACACCCGTTATTCAACTCGGGCATCAAGTTCATCACATCTGTGGGGCATCCTCACATGGAAGGTGGAAGAGCGCAAGGTCTCAAACCTTCACCAGCTCCGTGATGTCGTCATGGAGGAGTGGAAGAGGACTCCAGTGGCAACCTGTGTAGTTCTGGTGAACTCAATGCCCAAGAGGGTTAAGGCAGTTCGGGAAAATAATGGTGACCACACACACAAACTATTGACACTGTTATTTTGAGGGGACAACAAATTGACACTATATTATACAAGCTGTACACTCACAACTTTACAATGTAGCAAAGTGTAATTTTTTCAGTGTTGTCACATGAAAAGATATAATAAAATATTTACAAAAATGTGAGGGGTGTACTCACTTTTGTGAGATACTGTATATTGAATGGATGACAACAGCGGTTTAGATTAATTCCTGTGACCTCATGTATGACATCTTGGATTTTCCCATATGTGACTCCCTGTTATAGGGGTCAATTAAGTCTGGTGAGTGCATTGTTTGTCTGCATGCGGGTGGAGAGGAACCTTTCCTATACTCACTGAGGATGTTTATTCACGTGTAGGATCTATATTAGGGATGAACCGAACATCCCCCGCTTCGGTTCGCACAGACAAAAAATTTATGCGAACATGCGAACACCGTTAAAGTCTATGGGACGCGAATGTGCAGAATTAAAAGTGTTCATTTTAACCAATACACAGCATAAAGACCAGAGGTGTTTTTACAATTTGGCACTGCGCTGCTTTAACTGGAAATTGCACGGACATGCAATGTTGTACACAAACGAAATTTGCGTCCTTTTCTTCACACAAATAGAGCTTTTTTTTAATGGTATTTGATTGCCTCTGTGATTTTTTTTTTTTGCGATATAAACGGAAAAAGACTGAAAATTTTGAAAAAAAATGATATTTTCTCATTTTTGTTATAAGAAAAATCGAATAAACTCAATTTTAGTCATACATTTAGGCCAAAATGAATTCAGCCACATGTCTTTAGTAAAAAAAATGTCAATAAGCGTATATTTATTGGTTTGCGCAAAAGTTATAGCGTCTACAAACTAGGGTAAATTTTCTGGAATTTACACAGCTTTTAATTTCTTGAGGTGCTAAAATGGCAGGGCAGTACAAACCCCCCCCCCCCAAATGACCCCATTTTGGAAAGTAGACACCCCAAGGAAATTGCTGAGAGGCATGTTGAGCCCATTCAATATTTTATTTTGTCCCAAGTGATTGAATAATGACAAAAATTTTTTTTTTTTAAAGTTGTCACTAAATTATATATTGCTCACACATGCCATGGTTATATGTGGAATTGCACCCCAAAATACATTTTGCTGCTTCTCCTGAGTACAGGGATACCACATGTGTGGGACTTTTTGGGAGCCTAGCTGCGTACGGGACCCCGAAAACCAAGCACCGCCTTCAGGATTTCTAAGGGCGCAAATTTTTGATTTCACTCCTCACTACCTATTACAGTTTTGAAGGCCAGAAAATGACAAAATAGCACAAAACCCCCCCAAATGACCCCATTTTGGAAAGTAGACACCCCAAGCTATTTGCTGAGAGGCATGGTGAGTATTTTACAGCTCTCATTTGTTTTTGAAAATTAAGAAAGAAAATAATTTCTTTTTTTTTTCAATTTTCAAAACTTTGTGACAAAAAGCGAGATCTGCAAAATACTCACCATACCTCTCAGCAAATAGCTTGGGGTGTCTACTTTCCAAAATGGGGTCATTTGGGGGGGGGTTTGTGCCATCTGGGAATTCCATGGCCTCCGAAACTGTGATAGGCAGTGAGGAATGAAATCAAAAATTTACACCCTTAGAAAGCCTGAAGGCGGTGCTTGGTTTTTGGGGTCCCGTATGCGGCTAGGCTCCCAAAAAGTCTCACACATGTGGTATCCCCGTATTAAGGAGAAGCATCAGAATGTATTTTGGGGCGTAATTCCACATATGCCCATGGCATGTTTGAGCAATATATAATTTAGTGACAACTTTGTGGCAAAAAATTTTTTTTTGTGTCAACATATAAAATATCCAATAGACTCGACATGCCTCTCAGCAAATAGCTTGGGGTGAAAAATTAGTAGCGCTCTGTTTATGCAAAAACAGTCCTAACAAGTGATATACAAATCAAAAATACTATAATGTGTATATAAATAATATTCCACCAAGTGAAAGTGGACAAATGATAAATATAGTAGTCCTATGTATCCAAAACGTTTAATCAAGCAACAAAAGTAATGAAATATATGTGCAGTGAATCATAAATAAAAGTCCATAAAACAATATTCATGAATAAAAAGTCCATAAAGCAAAGTACAAGTGATAAAGAAATCCAGGTGATGAAAACTCGAGTGCTTCCAACAAATATGCTTAATCTTGAAAATGTAATTATGCTCATTCACCACACCACTTGTGTCTGTGAATCCACTCCCAAAGGAAAAAAACTCACCAGATAGATATGCCTCACACTCTCATGTTCAGCATAAAAGCTTGATACCCCACCGGGGTTACTAGACAAATCCACCGGAATTTTTACAAGAGAATCCACTCCACATGTAAAAAATGAATAAGGAGGGGGCGTGGCTTGGCGCGCAACGAGCATGGACGCACAGTAGAAGAGCTCCGGTACACACACGGCCTGCACCTGCTAATCCACCCGACCCAGCGATCTTCGATGCCGGGCAAGCGGCTCTACAACACCCCAAACTCACGCTCGAGGCGAGGGTCCTCCGCTGCCACATCGCGGAACATCCCGGACCTATTTAAAGCCCATACAGGGACCCGCAGCAACAACGTGGGGAAATCCAAAATGGCGCCTGATCAGCTTGAGGAGGAATATAGTGAAGACTCCCAGTCTGCTCCAGAGGACTCAGGTAGGAGTTTAGCACTCCCTGACCAGCCCCTCACGCTCGCAGCAATGTCGGTCATTGCAGCGGACATCAAGTCCACGTTCTCCGCCGCCATTACGGACTTGAAATCCAACCTGATGTCCCTGAATGAGAAAATGGCGGCGGCGGAGTCCGCAGGGAAGCACAGGGACAAGGCGATCCGCCGATTAGAGACGATCAACCTTTCTCATAATCGCCGTTTTATTGAAATCAATAGGCACCTGGAGGACTTGGACAATAGGGGAAGGAGAAATAATGTCCGGGTGAGAGGGATCCCGGAGTCTGTAGAACCCCCCCATGTCATCCCTGCCCTCCAGAGAGTTTTTAATAGTGTGCTTGAACGACAGGAAGAAACAGAGATTGATTTCATAAGAGCACACAGGGCTCTCAGACCTAAGGGCCCAGACTCTGCACCTCCACGTGACATCATTTGCTGTCTTCAGAGTTTTACTCTGAAAGAAGAGATCATGCGCAAGGCCAGGAGGTCTGAACAAATTGTGTTCAATGGAGCTCACATCCTATTGTTTCAGGATCTCTCGCAGATCACCCTGCGAAACAGAAGAGCCTTGCGCCCTCTGCTGGAGAAACTGAGGGAGCGCGATATGAAATATACTTGGAAGTTCCCGTTTGCCTTAACAGTCCACTTCAATGGATATCAACATGTGCTGCGCGAGCCTGATGACTTACCTGCCTTCTGTGAAGCCCTAGGCCTGGACCCGATCTCTCTACCTGACTGGTATGCAGAATTCCAAGACCCACCTTGTGACAGATCACCCTCAAGATCCCCTCAATCCACTCCGGAGAAGAGGCTCTATAAGAAGCAGAAACCGCAGCGCGCAGGAGGCTCCACGGCTGGAACACCTAGATCTTCAAGGGAAGACCGCAGAGGACAAGCTGAAGCCTAAACCAGGACCCTCTGAGCTCCTCCCTGATGAGTGTGACACTTATATTTCTACTTATCAGTTCACCCTTTTTTTTTTTTTCTCAGGATTGCTCTGACTCAACTAATTTAGGAGTGATTAACTCCATATGCTCTGGGGTCGCATACCCCTCCTCCCTTCAGCTCTCGCCCCCCCTTTCTCCACCTACCCCTCCTCCCCCTCCTCCTCTCCCTCCCTCTCCCTCCCCCTCCCCCCCTCCTCACCTTTCCCCCCCACCCCCCTCCTCACCTTTCCCCCCCCCTTTTTTTTTTTTGTCATCTTCCTCTCCTTCTTCCTCCCTCCTCACCCACACCCACCCCCTTCGGGGGTAATAGCTCTGATGTATATGTGTAAAGAGGAGAGGGGACTCCTGATTAATACTGATCAACCCCCCTGTGTTGCGTACTGCCCATTGCTTACGCGGTGAACCCTTCCAATGGGTCGGGTGGACATGATATGTTCTGAACTCTGGTTCGAACCAGCCTATTTCAGTTTATTGTTTCTCAAGCAGGCTGTGTGTGTGTATATATGTTAGATTGCACTACATATTTCTGTTTTTCCTTTATCTCACTGTGTGCAACGTTTAAATTTTTATTTTTTTGGTTTGGCATAATTGAGGGCTTTAGCCCAATCCAAACCCTAAAAGTTGGGCGTCTCCCGCTCTCCCCAACAAGTGTGTCCGGGACTGCCGGGTCAGCCCTGGACACACTAATTTACTCCTTATTCAGGACGACGTGTTCTGCCTGATCAGGGAATTCTCTGATTTTCTTTGCCATCTCTCATTCACCATCCCTCCCCCTTTTCTTTCTCTCTCTTTCCTTTCTGGCTCTGTATATATTTGGCCGCTGATTTGACTTGAGGTACTGCTGCTAACCTTATCGCGACAGTTTTGTCTTACAGGCACACTTCGACCCATCTCGCTCTGACCCTTCAACATGGCCTACTCTGACCTTGGACGAGGTCCGCTCGTGATTTCACATAATGTTAAAGGTATGAATGTGCCCGAGAGACGCTCTACGCTCTTACGGGAACTCAAGAAATGTGGACCACACTTTGTGTTTTTACAGGAAACTCACTTTAAAACGCACCACGTCCCCAGTCTGACAAACGCCTTTTTCACAGAGGCATACCATGCGACCAATGACGACTCTAGGACCAAGGGTGTCACCATCTTGATTAGCAAACACGCCCCTTTTACCTTACAGGAAAAGCTGATAGACCCCAAGGGTAGATTTGTTTTTCTGAAGGGCCTTTACAATAATAGGCCTCTGACATTGGCCAACGTCTATTTTCCAAATAGGTCTCATGTGACCTTTTGTCAACACATTGTTAGGGAACTGTTGGGTTTTACTTCAGGCTGCCTGGTCTTAGGGGGCGACTTTAATATCCCCCTCAATCCGTCCGTAGACACCTCTAATGGTAAAACCTGCATTACATACAGGATCCTTAGAAGGATCAAGACCCTACTCCAAAGCTTGCAACTTATTGACGCTTGGCGGTTTGGCCATCCAGACGGACGAGACTACACGTTCTTTTCACCCCCACATAACAGACATTCCCGCATTGACTATCTCTTTATTTCCCAAAGGGACTTGACTCGTGTCTCAGGTTCACATATAGGCTTAAAAACTTTCTCGGACCATGCGCCGATTTCACTAACCTTGAATGTACACTCCCCCCTTCCACGCCCACAGTCGTGGCGTTTAAATGCGTCCTTACTAACAGACCCTGACTCACTGATGACCCTGACCGCCTCAATCAAAGACTTCTTTCATCGGAACTCCACCCCAGACACGGACCCACTCATGACCTGGGAGGCTCATAAATGTACCTTGAGAGGGGAACTTATCAAAATGGGGTCAATCCGCAAAAGAGAAAGAGAGGAACAAATGACTACCCTAACGGGCAAAATTAAACAATTGGAAAACCTCCATAAACAGTCTCTTAGTATGAAGACGGCGACTGACCTTCTAGATCTCAGGAAGAATCTCCAACAGCTCTTTGATAATAGATCAAGGCGACTATTATTTTTCAAAAAGAGAATTTACTATGAGTTCGGGAACAAACCTAGTAAGGTCCTTGCGAGGGCACTGAGAGAACAGAATGCCAGAAACCTAATATCGGGCATTAGGAGACCTGATGGTAAACTAGATATAACCACAGAGGCGATAGCGCAACATTTTCATGGTTTTTACACAAAGTTATATAACCTCCCACCTCAACACAAAGGGGGGACTATGGAGGGAGACAGGGCGGGGATTATTGAGGACTACTTAACTAAGAGTGGGATGCCCGCTCTTCCTGACTCGGACATTGCACTCTTGGAAGAGCCACTTACACCCTCAGAGGTTGAAACTGCCATTAAACAACTGAAATCGGGTAAAAGCCCGGGCCCAGACGGTTACACCTCTATCTATTATAAAACTTTCTCTCAGCTTCTAGTAGCGCCACTAACAGCTGCGTTGAACTCATTGTCTGATCCCAGACAGGTCACCCCAGACTTCCTCTCGGCCCATATCACAGTAATTCACAAACCAGGTAGAGACCCAGTGGAATGTGCCAGCTACCGTCCGATCTCACTACTAAACCTTGATGTCAAATTATACGCAAAGGTCCTGGCTACCAGGCTGAGCCCCTTGCTTTCGAATCTCATCGACCCAGATCAGGTGGGCTTTATGCCTGGCCGCGAGGCTAAAGACAACGTGATTAAGGCAATGCTATTGTCTAATGCGGCCTATACTGGGAAGATAGAGGGCCTTCTCCTGTCCACGGATGCGGAGAAGGCCTTCGACCGCGTGGCTTGGGACCTTATGCTAGCCACCTGTACGAAGATAGGGCTGGGGCCACGTATGCTAGCCAGGATCTCTGCTTTATATCAATCCCCAACGGCCCGATTGAAAATCAATGGTGCCCTATCAGATATCGTACGGATAACTAACGGCACAAGACAGGGCTGCCCCCTGTCTCCTCTTCTGTTCATTTTATCACTGGAGCCCTTTCTTAGAACGGTTAGAGCTAATGCAGACATTCGGGGCTTTAGAGTGTCAACTAAAGAATACAAAGTGGCCGCCTACGCGGATGATTTGCTTTTCTTTTTATCCAACCCCATAATTTCCTTGCCGAATTTGATGCAGGAATTTACCAAATTTGGCTACGTTTCCAATCTTAAGATAAATTACGCTAAGTCGGAAGCCCTGAATGTCTCCCTTCCTAGGCAATTGCTGGGGCAGGTGATGACAGCCTCTCCCTTCAGATGGGAACCGAAGGCCCTGAAGTACTTGGGGATTCGGCTCACCCCCAGATTAGGAAACATGTTTGGGTGCAATTTCCCGGAATTCCTTAAAAGAGTCAGAGAAGACTTACTCAGATGGCAGTCGGGCTATTTCTCCTGGTTTGGACGGGCGGCAATAATTAAGATGACTATTCTTCCCAGACTGCTCTATTTATTGCACGCTCTCCCACTTCTGATACCTGCCTCCTTTTTCACGTCCCTTAGGAGCATCCTCCTAAAATTTCTATGGAACTCGCAAAAGCCCAGAATCAGGTTTTCGTACCTGATGAGGCCTAAAGATCAGGGTGGAATGGGCATACCAGACTTCAGGTCTTACTACCAAGCCACTCACCTGACTAGAATTGCTGATTGGCATTGCCATGAGGCAGCTAAAGACTGGGTCTCCCTAGAAAAAGCATTATCCCCTGTTCCCCTTAAATTTGCCCCATGGATTCCCTGGAACAGCCTACCACACAGCCTCAAACACCACCCCCTCACTGGTAGCACGTTGAGAATTTTCTATAACCTGACCAAACACCTACCCTTTTCCTCACAACCTGGCCCCCTGACGCCAGTAAAAGACAATCCCGACTTCGCTCCAGGTCTGAATAACCCACATTACCAATCAAAGACTCGCCTTCAACCCCTGCTGGCAGGGGAATGCATGGCGGGGGGAGTAGTGAAAGACTGGGCGACACTCAAAACTGACGCACAACTCCCACACATGTCCCTCTGGGAATACTTCCAATTACGTAGCTACCTAGGGACTAGGCCTGACAGGGGCAAATTACAGAGACCCCTTGAGGCCTTTGAGTCGATTTGTCAGCTGGGTGACACAAGTGCGAGAACTACGTCACTGACCTACTCGTACCTACAAAACCTAAAATACACGTCCGCAGATACACTCAGAGCGAGATGGGCGGAGGAGCTTCAGATGGAGATTTCCCCTAAACAATGGAGGTATGCATGTATCTTGACTCATAAATGCTCTTTAAGCACCAAGACGCAGGAGACTGCATATAAATTAATGACACATTGGTACAACACCCCGGCCAAGATGCACGGTTGGAACCCACAGATACCAGCCACTTGCTGGAGATGCCAGCAAGGGGTGGGCACATTGCTCCACATATGGTGGCTATGCCCGCAAATTTCTATATTTTGGGAGAAGGTCAAACTCCTAATTTCTCAAATCACCGAAACTAAGATCTTGCTGAATGCGGCCACTTGCCTGCTTCACGTCACGAATGTATCTCTGAGGAGGTATAAAAACTCCTTAACGCGACATCTGCTAAACGCGGCTAAGTCCTTGATCCCGCTCCATTGGAAATCACAGAGGGTTCCTTCCATTGCTGATTGGCTAAAAAAGGTGTCTGAGGTTTACGAAATGGAAGAGACCCTGACTCAAACCACTGATATGGTGGAAAAATTTCGCTCTACATGGCAACCATGGCTGATATTTAGATACTCTTCAGTTTACTCGGATATCATGTCCAACTCACCTTCTGGGGACCCCAACGTGAGGGCGGAGTAGGAGACCCATGATGGTCCTCCGACCCTACATTTCTCCACTGATATACGGCGGTTTCCCTCAGGCCAAAACTTTTTCCCCTTTCTCTACCTTTTCTCTGGGCCGGGGCTCCGGCCCCACCACCCCCACCTCCTAGCACTTTCCCCTTTGTATTATACATATTTCTTTTGTCTTCTGATGTTGAGAACACAGTTGCCCTTCATAATTGATGTTGTACGACCACCACCCAGATTTACCATAAGTGTTATTATTAACAACTCATGTTACCAGCTACTCACGTAGCTATAGCTGAGCTTGAAACCAGATACTCTTCTTTGCTTTCCTTAGTGTTTTTTTTACTCCCTGGTTTTTTTTACGAGTTAGACTATTGTGGTCATAGAAACTATGCTGAATTATTACTTGCTCGATTTGTGCATAAACATATCTAACGTGCAGCTGCATCTGCAAATGCTATGTTCAGTTGTCCTTGTCTATATTATCTTCAATAAACCTATAATGTTAAAAAAAAAAAAAAAATGAATAAGTGCTTCCAATGGTGAAGTAAGAAAAAACAATTTATTTTAAAATTGAACACACATCTTCAACCATCGTACTCACATTGTTCAAAATTCAAACACGCACTTCAAATAAAAAGCAACAGAAATGAATGAAGGAGGCTTGCAATGGCGTACTAGGAATTGCAGTCACGGTGGACCCAGAATAACCAGCAGATCTCATCCTCCAACTGCTCGCTCTCCTTCCCGGCCAGAGTCGTATCAGCCTCGGTGAGGGTGTCTACGTTCAGAGTTCACAAAAAGTTACCGTGCAGGCCACGCCCAGACATGTTTCGTCGTTAAAGACTTTATCAATGGGAATCCCATTGATAAAGTAAAATAAATTGTTTTTACTTACTTCACCATTGGAAGCACTTATTCATTTTTTACATGTGGAGTGGATTCTCTTGTAAAAATTCCGGTGGATTTGTCAAATGGATTTATTTTACCCCCTTTTTCCAACAAACCGAGTGGGATCTGGGAAAGGTAGGGGTTTTAGGGTGGGGAGAGTCACTAAGTGGAGATGCACTTGGGGTTATAGTTCATAGGTCAAATGTCAGTTAGGGTTGAGACTTAGGGTTAGGGTTAGGGTTGAGACTTAGGGTTAGGGTTGAGACTTAGGGTTAGGGCTAGGGTTGAGACTTAGGGTTAGGGTTGAGACTTAGGGTTAGGGTTAGGGATAGGGTTAGGGTCAGGGTCAGGGTTAGGGTTATGGTTAGGGTTAGGGTAAGGGGTTGGGGTTGGGGTTAGGGGTTAGGGTTAGGGGTTGGGGTTGGGGTTAGGGTTAGGGTTTTCCCTTTAAGAATAAGGCTAGGACCCAGGCTCTTGAACAGGGACCTCCCCAGAGGTCAAAGGTCAGAGGTCGGGTCCCCAGAGGTCAAAGGTCACTGGGCATGGCTGACCCTCCCCCACCAAAGTGTACCGCCTACCCCAACTAAGTCGGGGAATGAACAAGTTGGGGAATGAACAAGTCGGGGAAAGCGTAGTGGAAACCCTAAAATCATTTGTCCACTTTCACTTGGTGGAATATTATTTATATACACATTATAGTATTTTTGATTTGTATATCACTTGTTAGGACTGTTTTTGCATAAACAGAGCTCTACTATTTTTTCACTTAAAATTCACATACCACATTGTTTCAATTTTTAAGTAGCAGCTTCAGGATTATTCGTTCTAATTCCATCTGGGCGCAGTTGTGGTTTGGGGAGTTAATTAGGGGGCGTGTTTAGCCCTCCTTACCAGCTTTTACAAATAGCTTGGGGTGTCTACTTTCCAAAATTGTGTCATTTGGGGGGGTTATGAACTGTCCTGGCCTTTTTTGCACAACAATAGGAAGCTTATGTCACACATCATCCACTCTTCTAACCACTTGAAGACAAAGCCTTTTCTGACACTTTTTGTTTACATGAAAACATTTTTTTTTTTTGCAAGAAAATTACGTTGAACCCCCAAACATTATATATTTTTTTAAAGCAAAGGCCCTACAGATTAAAATGATGGGTGTTGCATTTTTTTTTCCACACAGTATTTGCGCAGCGATTTTTCAAACGAATTTTGGGGGAAAAAATACACTTTTTTAAATTTTAATGCATATTGCCCAAATGTTTGATGAAATAAAAAAGATGATCTTAGGCCGAGTACATGGATACCAAACACGCCATGCTTTAAAATTTCGCACAAACGCGCAGTGGCGACAAACTACATACATTTTTAAAAGCCTTTAAAAGCCTTTACAGGTTACCACATTAGATTTACTGCTAAAATTACTGCCCTCGATCTGACCTTTGCGGTGATACCTCACATGCATGGTGCAATTGCTGTTTACATATGAAGCCAGACCGACGCTTGCGTTCGCCTTTGAGCAAGAGCAGGACGGGACAGGGGTGCTTTTATTTTATTTTAATTTTTTTATTTATTTTGCTTTTTTATTTTATTTTTAAACTGTTCCATTTTTTTTTATCATTTTAATTGTTATCTCAGGGAATGTAAATATCCCCTATGATAGCAATAGGTAGTGACAGGTACTCTTTTTTTGAAAAAACTGGGGTCTATTAGACCCTAGATCTTTCCTTTGCCCTCAAAGCATCTGACCACACCAAGATCGGTGTGATAAAATGCTTTCCCAATTTCCCAATGGTGCTTTTTATATCCGGGGGCGGACATTCCTTCCCACTGCTTGTAAAAGCAGTCCAGAGGCTAATTAGCCGCTAGGATTGCTTTTACATGAAAGCTGGCTGCTGGCTGAAAAGGATGATACCAAGATGATACCTAAACCCACAGGCATCATTCTGGTATAACCATTCAAAGTCCAGCAACATACCAGTACGTTGCTGGTCCTTGGTGGACATGTATTGTAATCTTTTTTTTCATGCAGCCTGTTGGCTAAATGAAAAAAAGAGATTGATCGGTGGGTATGCCCACCATTAGAATACCTCCCTTCATTCACCCACTTCTAATGATGGGCATACATGCACCATTTATATATGCCGAAGCATGGGGGCATCCTTCCACAAAAGGGAGGCGACTTTTCCACGGGCAAGCCTCCGTCTGAATTTCGACCGTATGTACGCGGCATTAGGAGCAAAATCACTCCTCCACCCCTACTTCCCCCTGCTTCGGCATATATGCTCTTTTTTTTAACTGTGGTGGTGAATGCACCTCCTACAGCACTGGAGTCGCAGGGATCAGGCCTGTCTCTGCGAACGCTGCAGTTATGTGTGTTGTGTTTTGTAAGTGACAGTGATCGATCAATACTGCACTTGGGTGGGCTGGGCTGGACGGAGGGGCAAACGCAGGTGCTAGCAGGTATCTGGGCTGATCCCGCTAACACTGCGTTTTTGGGAACCCTAAACTGCTGGGGACGCTAGTATAGATCTGATCAGATCAGATATTGATCTGTTCAGATACTATACCACTAAGGGAGGTGTATGCTTTGCCCATGGGTGTTAGCATTACTGGCACTAACCTGACACTGCCTGGGGCGACGCAGACCCTCTCTGACGCTAAAACCTAATTGATATCACCCGCCGGGTGATCAGGGGGTTAAACCTTTACTGGGTTATATACGGCGGGTGCCCTGACACTGCTATAAAAAGCAAACTAACTAACCAGCGTCACCCGTAACACTTATACGGTGGTCACTGGTGAAAGGGTTAACTAGGGGCAATCAGGGGGTTAAAACCTTTATTAGGTAATATATGGGGGTACCTGACACTATATAAAAACCTGACGAGAAACCTAAATAACTAACTGGCTAACCAGTGTCACCAGTGACACTTATACGGTGATCACTGGTGAAAGGGTTAACTCTAGGGGCAATCAGGGGGTTAAAACCTTTGGCTGCTGAGCTCTGAGGAAGCGCGTCAGTCGGCAGTGACCTTTGTCAATCCCTCCGTGACCGATCTGAGTGGATTCGTTTCTGGACGCATTGCTGCGACCTTGTGGCTTTTTGAAACGCATGGTTTTAAACGTTTGTTTGTAAGTAGGATTCTTTTATTTATTTTTAATAAATTTATCCAATGATAATGCACAAGGCTGGTGCGCCTTTCTTTTTTCTTCTGGTTAAACCCTTTATTAGGTTGTATATGGGGGTACCTGATGCTATAAAAACCTGGCGGCGAACCTAAAAAAATAACTGGCTACCTAGGGGCACCAGCGACACTAATACAGCGATCAGAAAAATGATCTCTTAGTGACACTGGTGATAGGGGTGAAAGGGTTACCTGGGGGGCGATTAAGGGGTTAAACCTTTATTAGGTAATATATGGGGGTACCTGGCGCTATATAAAAACCTGACGGGTAACATAAATAACAAAATAACTAACTGGCTAACCAGTGTCACCATTGACACTTATACGGTGATCACTGGTGAAAGGGTTCAATTTAGGGGCAATCAGGGGTTGAAACCTTTATTAGATAATATATGGGGGTACCTGACGCTTTAAAAACCTGGCGGTGAACCTAAAAAAATAACTGGCTACCTAGCGGCACCAGCGACACTAATACAGCGATCAGAAAAACGATAGCTTAGTGACACTGGTGATAGGGGGTGAAAGGGTTACCTGGGGGGCGATCAAGGGGTTAAACCTTTATTAGGTAATATATGGGGGTACCTGATGCTATAAAAACATGGCGGCGAACCTAAAAAAATAACTGGCTACCTAGCGGCACCAGCGACACTAATACAGCGATCAGAAAAACGATTGATTAGCGACACTGGTTTTAGGGGGTGAAAGGGTTACCTGGGGGACGATCAAGGGGTTAAACCTTTATTGGGAGGGGGGGTTAGGGGGCTACCCTGGACCTAAAAGGGCCTAAACGTAATTGCCATGACACTTTTTACAGTCACAAATGACACTGATTGCAGTGATCAGTAAATAAATGATCACCACAATCAGTGACACTGTGACTGGGGGTGCAGGGAGTGACCTGGGAGTGATCTGGGGGTGACTGGGGGGTGAAAAGTGTGCCTATGTGTACCTGGTGTCAGTGTGGTGTTTGTACACTAACCTAAATGGTGGCCGTTCCGCCGCTTGATCGTTCTTATAGGCGGCGGGAGGGGACCCCACATCTCTCTATAAAGAGGACCTGTCACAATATATTCCTATTACAAGGAATGTTTACATTCCTTGTAATAGGAATAAAAGTGATCAAAAAAAAAGTAAAAAAAAGTGTAAAAATAAAAAAAATTAAATAAAATAAATAAATAAATAATAATTTAAAACGCCCCTGTCCCCGGTAGCTCGCGCTCATAAACGAACACCCATCTAAGTCCCGCCGACATATGTAAACGCTGTTCAAACCACACATGTGAGGTATCGCTGCGTGCGTTAGAGTATGTGCAACAATTCTAGCACTAGACCTCCTCTGTAACTCAAAAATAGTAACCTGTAAAAAAAATTAAAGTGTCGCCTATGGAGATTTTTAAGTACTGAAGTTCGGTGCCATTCCATGAGTGTGCGGAATTTTAAATCGTGACGTGTTAGGTATCTATTTACTCGGCGTAACACCATCTTTCACATTATACAAAAAATTGGGCTAACTTTACTGTTTTGTTACTTTTTAATTCATGAAACCGTTTTTTTTCCTAAAAAAAGGCATTTGAAAAATTATTGCGCAAATACCGTGCAAGATAAAAAGTTGAAATGACCGCCATTTTTTTTTCCTAGGGTGTCTGCTAAAAAAAAATATATATATATAATGTTTGGGGGCTCTGACTAATTTTCTAGCAAAAAATTATGATTTTTACATGAAGGAGAGAAGTGCCAGAATAGGCCCGGTATTGAAGTGGTTAAATATTGTGCCTGGAGGCCCCCCCTTAGTGTGCCTGTAAAATAGGGCCTTTTTCCCATGCTTATAACAGTACCGCAGCAAAATTACATTTCTAAAGGAAAAATTTTAATTTAGAATTGCTTGCGAATGTAATGTATTCTTGGATCCCGGCAATATACATAAAAAAATAGCGTTTGTTCCCCGCAGTCCATTATCAGGCCCTTCGGGTCTGGTATGAATATTAAGGGGAACTCCACTCCAATTTATTTTTTAAATGGCGTGGGTGTCCCCCCAAAATCCATACCCTTCAGGTCTGGTATGGATTTTAAGGGGAACCCCGCGCCAAATAAAAAAAATGGGGTGGGGTTCCCCCATAAAATCCATACCAGACCCTTATCCGGGCATGCAACCTGGCAGGCCGCAGGAAAAGGGGGGGCGAGAAAGGGCCCCCTCTCCTGAACCGTACCAGGCCACATACCCTCAACGTGGTGAGGGTGCTTTGGGGTCCCCCCAAAGCACCTTGTCCCCATGTTGATGGGGACAAGGACCTCATCCCCACATCCCTTGCCCGGTGGTTGTGGGGGTCTGCAGGCGGTGGCGGGGGGCTTATCAGAATCTGGAAGCCCCCTTTAACAAGGGGGCCCCCAGATCCCAGCCCCCCTCCTATGTGAATTGTACCCCTATCCATTCACCAAAAAAGTGTCAAAAAGGTAAAAACGATAGCAGACAGTTTTTAACAATTCCTTTATTTAAAAAAAAAGTGTCCTACAATGTCCATCCATCTTCAATCATGGCGCCGACGGTCCCGAGAAAAAAAGCCGAAAAAACTCTGCCTCCATGAGAGGCGTCCCAACGACTGCAGCCTTTTCACGGTAACAGCTGTTATAAAGCCAAGGACGGGGCCTCCCGATGACCCCGCCCCCTCTGACATCACATGATCTCATAACACATTTGTCTCTATGATCGTTTGGAGGCCGGGCTCGATGTTATAACGTCACGCCCGGCCTCTGCATTCGAAAAAATGGTGCCGCCTCGGCTGGGAAGCCGAGATATTTTTTTTATTTATTTTTTATTTCAGGCTTCCCAGCCTAGAGGTGAGATGTGGGGACTTATTGACCCCATATCTCACTGTAAAGAGGACCTATCATACTTATTCCTATTACAATGGGTTGTTAACATTCTGTGTAATAGGAATAAAATTGATCAAAAATGTAAAAAGAAAGTGTCAAACTAGAAAAGTAAAAGTAAAATCACCTATGGGGATTTTTAAGTACCGAAGTTTGGCACCATTCCACGAGCGTGTGCAATTTTGAAGCGTGACATGTTAGGTATCTATTTACTCGGCATAACATCATCTTTCACATTATGTAAAAGAATTGGGCTAACTTTTCTGGGTTTTTTTTGCAGAGTTTGCAGTACATAAACTTTCACTAAATGTGGACTGTTTAATGAGCTTGTTGCACAAATCACTTTATTACACTTTATTTATGATATTTATTTATTTAATCCATATTGAGCACTATATTTGATTTGCTGCTTCTGCTTGGCACACACGCACAATCGCACATGATGATGACTTAAAAGTTTTAAGTCATCATCATGTGCGATTGTGCGTGTGTGCCGGGCCCAAGCAGAAGCAAGCAGCCAATCCAATATAGTGCTCTATATGGATTCAATAAATCCGCATATCCATAGATAGGAGATGACCAGAGACTGCGGATGCGACTACAGATGACCAGACTGCGGATGCGACTAGAGGAAATGACCAGACTGCGGATGCGACTACAGGAAATGACCAGACTGCGGATGTGACTACAGGAAATTACCAGACTGCGGATACGAATACAGGAGATGACCAGACTGCAGATATGACTACAGGAGGTGACCAGAGACTGTGAATGGGACTACAGGAAATGACCAGACTGCAGATGCGACTACAAAAAATAACCGGGGACTGCGAATGCGACTACAAAAAAATAACCAGAGACTGCGAATGCTACTACAAAAAAATAACCAGAGACTGCGAATGCGACTATAGGAGATGACCAGACTGCGAATGCGACTACAGGAGATGACCAGACTGCGAATGCGAATACAGAAGATGACCAGACTGCGGATGTGACTACAAAAAAATAAACAAGAGACTGCAAATGTGACTACAGGAGATGACCAGACCGCGAATGCGACTACAAAAAATAACCAGAGACTGCAAATGTGACTACAGGAGATGACCAGACTGCTAATACGACTACAGAAGATGATCAAGTAGACATTTTTAAAATTCTAACTTTCAGCAGAGGGGGTAAACAACACTGTCAGGAAGGGTTTAGCCTAACAGTGAGTCTACAGGCAGTGCGAATGCAACTACAGGAGATGACCAGACTGCGAATGTGACTACAGGAGATGACCAGACTGCGGATGCGACTACAGGAAATGACCAGACTGCGGATGTGACTACAGGAAATGACCAGACTGCGGATATGACTACAGGAGATGACCAGAGACTGCGGATATGACTACAGGAAATGACCAGACTGCGGATGCGACTACAGGAAATTACAAGACTGTGGATGCGACTATAAAAAGTAACCAGAGACTGAGAATGCGACTACAAAAAAATAACCAGAGACTGCGAATGCGACTACAGGAAATAACCAGACTGCGGATGCGACTACAAAAAATAACCAGAGACTGCGAATGCGAATACAGGAGATGACAAGACTGCGAATGAGAATACAGGAGATGACGAGACTGCGAATGTGACTACAGGAGATGATGAGACTGCGAATGAGAATACAGGAGATGACGAGACTGCGAATGTTACTACAGGAGATGACCAGACTACGGATGCGACTACAGGAGATGACCAGACTGAGGATACGACTACAGAAGATGACCAGAGACTGAGGATGGGACTACAGGAAATGACCAGACTGCAGATGCGACTACAAAAAATAACCAGAGACTGCGAATGAGACTACAAAAAAATAGCCAGAGACTGCGAATGCTACTACAAAAAAATAACCAGAGACTGGGAATGCGACTACAGGAGATGGCCAGACTGCGAATGCGACTACAGGAGAGGACCAGGGACTGTGAATGCGACTACAGAAGATGACCAGACTGCAGATGCGACTACAAAAAAATAACCAGAGACTGCAAATGCGACTACAGGAGATGACCAGACCGCGAATGCGACTTCAAAAAATAACCAGAGACTGCAAATGAGAATACAGGAGATGATCAGACTGCTAATGCAGGAAGGGTTTAGCCTAACAGTGAGTCTACAGGCAGTGTATATTTGCAGAAAGACCTACCTGGCCGGACTCACCTCCCGCTCTCAGAGGTCTGGGGGTGGAGCTTTAGGCGGTAGGGGGCGGGGATTTTCACGGTCCAGGGCGGGGCTCTCAGAAGTCCAGGAGAGGCGATCTCCGTACTCCCACTCTGCTCCGAGCGCATACACTACATGGGGCGGGGCATGGTCAGAGCGTCAGTGGAGCTCCCGGTCCTCCTTGCTGACAGAGCCTTCTTCAGCCTTGGCCAAGCCCAACTGCCTGGGCGGCTATCTGACAGGACACCGGCGCTGCGGCGCCGGGGGCTATATTAATCCGAGAAGCGGCCGCGGGAGGACGGGTGTGTTTTATTTTTTTCATGCATGGGGCGGCTTTTTTGCCGCCCCCATGGCGCCCATGGCACGTGCCATGGCTGCCATACCCTAGATACGCCACTGGAGCCCTGCTCTATCTATCTCCACTCCAACAACAAACTGCAAAATGTTACTGTGGGAAGGAACCTTTTATAGTGTGGGGTGGGACTATGACTTTCACTATGACTTTGTCCAATCCTGGCTCTGACTGTGCTCTGTGCCCTGATTGGGCAAAGACTTGCACCAAACCAAGGGTCGCTGATAGAAATCATGGAGCCCCATACAGCCTACCTGATGGGGCCCCCTTCAGCCCCACCCCTGGTCACGCCCCTGGTCCCTCCTTCAGCCCCACCCCTGGCCCCGCTCCTTGCCCCTTTCAGGCTTTCAGCGGCTGCAGGAGGAAATGAGAGAGATCGGTTCCTCTAGATCAGTGTTTCTCAACATTTTATCGGTCATGGTGTAATAGATTGGTTCTGTTCCAATACCAGAATACTATTCTTTATTCTGCCGCTGGTCCAAATTTATGATGTGAATATGCATGCATGCCTGCAGGAACAAATCACACTGGAATACAGTGATCAGTGCGACCTCTTCATCACAACAGGAAGTCTTTATTCACTTTACTGATCTTTATAGACAAAGTGACATAAGCAATCGTCATCACAAATGTGTACATATGATTGGCTGATTCCTTATATGGTCATCTTCCTCTTGAGCCTGTTCTTCCACGTGTCTGCATTCCAGAGGAGCTCAGCGCCATATTGTTAGAGTCGATAGGAGGGGGGAATTGAAGGAGTGGACATCTGTTCCTTGTCTTCACTCTGAGATAATTATCTCTGTGATATTTTTCAATCAAGGAAAATAATACTAATGTTTTCTCATTTTGTTACATGAATACTAGAACACACACACATGATAATACTCTTCGGGTTCCCAATATGAACATTAGGGATGAGCCGAACACCCCCCTGTTCGGTTCGCACCAGAACCTGCGAACAGCCAGAATGTTTGCGTGAACTTTAGAACCCTATTAAATACAATGGACTCGAACGTTCGAAATCAAAAGTGCTAATTATAAAGGCTAATATGCAAGTTATTGTCCTAAAAAGTGTTTGGGGACCCGGGTCCTGCCCCAGGGGACATGTATCAGTTTTTTCGGGAGCAGTGATTTTAATAATGCTTAAAGTGAAACAATAAAAGTGAACTATTCCTTTAAATTTTGTACCTAGGGTGTGTGTATAGTATGCCTGTAAAGTCGCGCTTGTTTCCCGTGCTTAGAACTGTCCCTGCACAAAGTGTCATTTCTGATAGGAAAAAAGTCATTTAAAACTCACTCGCGAGTATAATGAATTGTCGGCAATACATAGAAAAGTCATTGATAAAAAATTAAAAAAAGTGTGGGGGTCCCCCCAAATTCAATTACCAGGCCCTTCAGGTCTGGTATGGATATTAAGGGAACCCCGCCGCAAATAAAAAAAAAAAATGTGTGGAGTTCCCCCAAATATATCCATACCAGGCCCTTCAGGTCTGGTATGGATTTTAAGGGGAACTCCACCGCAAATTTTAAAAAGACATGGCGTGGAGTTCCCCTAAAAATCCATACCAGACCTTTTATCCGAGCACGCAACCTGGAAGGCCGCAGGAAAAGAGGGGGGGGATGAGAGAGCGCCCCCCCCCTCCTGAACCGTACTAGGCCACATGCCCTCAACATGGGGAGGATGTCCCCATGTTGATGGGGACAAGGGCCTCATCCCCACAACCCTTACCCTGTGGTTGTGGGGGTCTGCGGGCGGGGGACTTATCGGAATCTGGAAGACCCCTTTAACAAAGGGGACCCCCAGATCCCGGTCCCCCCCCTACATGGATTGGTAAGGGGTACATTGTACCCCTACCATTTCACGAAGAAAGTGTAAAAAAAATGTAAAAAAAACACACAGACACCTTGGAAAAGTCCTTTATTAAAAAGAAAAAAAGAAAAAAATCCAGTGTCCCACGGGGATCCGATGTCCAGTGCTGTCCACACGAAACGTCATTGGCTGAGCCTGAGCGGACCTGATGGGGAACTTCCTCGGTAGTGTATTAAATGAATAGACCCGCCCCTTCTAAAGTTCCCCATCAGGTCCGCTCAGCCAATGACGTAGGTGTAAGGCTAAGCGGAGACCAGATGCGGAACGTGAGAAGGGGCGGGTCTATTCATTTATTACACTTTGGAGGCAGTTCCCCATCAGGTCCGCTCAGCCAATGACGTAGGCGGGGTCTGACATATGAGGGGGCGGACCTGATGGGGAACTTCCTCGGCAGTGTATTAAATGAATAGACCCGCCCCTTCTCACGTTCCGCATCTGGTCCACTTAGCCTTACACCTACAGCATTGGCTGAGCGGACCTGATGGGGAACTTTAGATGGGGCGGGTCTATTCATTTAATACACTGCCGAGGAAGTTCCCCATCAGGTCCGCTCAGGCTCAGCCAATGACGTTTCGTGTGGACAGCGCTGGACATAGGATTGCTGCGGGACACTGGATTTCATCGCTGGAATGTTTTTTTGTTTTTTTTTAATAAAGGACTTATCCAAGGTGTCTGTGTGTTTTTTTTTTTTTAAATTACACTTTCTTCGTGAAATGGTAGGGGTACCCCTTACCAATTCACATAGGGGGGGCCGGGATCTGGGGGTCCCCTTTGTTAAAGGGGTCTTCCAGATTCTAATAAGCCCCCTGCAGACCCCCACAACCACTGGGCAAGGGTTGTGGGGATGAGGCCCTTGTCCCCATCAACATGGGGACATCCTCCCCATGTTGAGGGCATGTGGCCTGGTATGGTTCAGGAGGGGGGGCGCTCTCTCGACCCCCCCTCTTTTCCTGCAGCCTGCCAGGTTGCATGCTCGGATAAAGGGTCTGGTATGGATTTTTGGGGCAACTCCACACATTTTTTTTTTTATTTGGGGTGGAGTTCCCCTTAAAATCCATACCAAACCTGAAGGGCCTGGTATGGATATTTGGGGGAACTCCACACATTTTTTTTTTAATTTGCGGCAGGGTTCCCCTTAATATCCATACCAGACCTGAAGGGCCTGGTAATTGAATTTGGGCGGACCCCCACACTTTTTTTTTTTTTTTTTATCAATGACTTTTCTATGTATTGCCGGGAGCCGACAATTCATTATAGCCGCAAGTGAGTTTTAAATTACTTTTTTCCTTCAGAAATGACACTTTGTGCAGGGACAGTTCTAAGCACGGGAAACAAGCGTGACTTTACATGCATACCTTACACACCCCCCAGGTACGAAATTTAAAGGAATATTTCACTTTTATTGTTTCACTTTAAGCATTATTAAAATCACTGCTCCCGAAAAAAACGGCAGTTTTTAAAACTTTTTTTTTGCATTGATACATGTCCCCTGGGGCAGGACCCGGGTCCCCAAACACTTTTTATGACAATAACTTGCATATAAGCCTTTAAAATTAGCACTTTAGATTTCTCCCATAGACTTTTCGAATTTGCCGCGAACACCCCAAATTGTTCGCTGTTCGTCGAACGGGCAAACAGGCAATGTTCGAGTCGAACATGAGTTTGACTCGAACTCGAAGCTCATCCCTAATGAACATCAATAAGTTTCTTTCTCCACAGTGTTAGGATGGAGGAATGCGATAGAGGATATGATTATTAAAGAAGAATTTATATACACTAAAAGGGGAAATAATAAGAAATTCAAAACCATGTGGAAACAATGGAAAGAAGTGGAAGCACGTTAAGGGTGGGAGTTTGAAAGTGAAGTTGGTGAAGGGAAGAGGGGAAAGGGGGAATGTAAGAGGGAATTGTGGAATTTATTATCTCTGTGATATTTGATGTATATAATGTTATATCTAAAGGATGATGGTTGTATGGTTTTATACGTGGTGTAAAACAAGAGTAAATAAAAAAAAAATATTTGATTAAAAAAAAATAAGTTTCTTATTGTATAAATATATCTAAAGCCCTGTACACACGATCGGATTTCCTATGGTTTTTAAACCGATGGATTTTTCCATCGGAAAACCGATGAAGCTGACTTTCATCAGTCTTGCCTACACACCATCAGTCTAAAAACCGACCGTTCCAAACGCGGTGACGTAAAACACTCCGATGAGCCGAGAAAAATGAAGTTCAATGCTTCTGAGCATGCGTCGACTTGATTCTGAGCATGCGTGGGTTTTTTAACCGATGGACTTTCCCATAGAAGATCGGAATTTGCTATCGGTTTTTTATCCATCGGAAAAATTTAAAACATGTTCTATTTTTTGACACTGATGGAAAAAAGACCGATGGGGCCCATACACGATCGGTTAGTCCGATGAAAAAAATCCATCGGTAAAACCGATCGTGTGTACGCGGCTTCAGTGTGTGTCCCTATTGTTCCTTGCAAATATATCCCTCAGAAGGGGGGGCTATTTACTCTAAAATTCCTAAGGATGGGGCTGTGAACCATGTAAGCAGCTGACATGAGCACTAAATCTTAGAACCAATACACCAAAGCATAATGAAAGAAAGAAATAATAAAAATAATAAAGAATAAAAGAAAATACCAATATTTGAGTGGATAATAGAGAGATTAATCATAGACATAAAATAATCATTTTATCAACTCCATCACAATGGCACAATATATTGCCTCTTCACTGCCTGTCAACTGTCTCTGAAAAGCGATCTGATCCTGGATTGCTTTTCAGTGGAATGGTATTTTCTTGTTGGTATTATGAACCCGCTTTAAAAAAAATCAGAAAAAGGGTGTCAGGTTTAAAAGTAACGTGTGTATGCACATACACATGTCAACACACATGTACGCACATACACATATAAATACACACACATAAACATACACACAAACAAACATGCACACACACAGACACACCTCTTAAATGGTAGCTGTCTGCTAAGGGGGACCTGCAGTTACACATGGCAGAGGTCATGAGGCTAAATTTACATAGCAGCAGGCAACTTTTTTTTGGAACAGGGGGACAAAAATTACAGATTTCTTTCCATGCTTTCTCAACAGAATAGGCCCCTCACTTCTACTGTATATCCAAAATCCGTGCATTTGAAGGGTCTATCATCTCCTCCCCTGAGGGAATATTGTGAGAATTTACCATCTACTAAAGTCAGTTATATGCCTCTTCTTTTCTTCCCTGCCTCCTGATTTTGAACACATACATACATACAAACATATATAGATTGCTTTTAAAAAAATCAGCAGCAGCAGTACTGTACCTTCCCTCTCCATGCTGGGTACTGCGCTGTAGGGGGAGGCAGAGAGCACACACTGCAAGACACCTCTCCCTTTGCTTTTACTTTCAGTGTAAACAGTGGAATTGAGCTCCTGCACTGCTGATTTACTCATCGGCTGAGGATCGGGCATACACCTGCAGCATGGGGCCCTGTCGCAATGGTAGGTACCCAGAAAGTAGGTACCCAGAAAGTAGAAAAAACCCTCAGATAAGTCGGAGCAGAGCGGGTCGGGGGGTTCTGGCTGGAGAGACTTTTTTTATTATTCTGCATTCTTTTATTCTCTGATTGCCCGGGCCCCCCTGCTGGCCGGGCCTGGTACAACAGGGCCAGTTGTACTGGCTTTTCAGTGGCCCTGACCAGATCAGTCAGGTCAGGTGCATTGGTTCATCCAATTAGGGCCCTAGAATGCACTGTGCAGTGCGCAGTGCATTGTGGGGCACTCGGCGGGCAAACATCCCGCCGACCGCCATGAAAATTCAGGTGTTCGGCGAACAGGAGATGTTTGGGCTGAACTTTTGCTTGGCTCAAATTATTCGCCCAACTCTAGTGTTGTACCCCAAGATTCAGTTTTGGGACCCTTACTTTTTAATATATTCATAAATGATATAAGGTCTGAAATTAAAAGTACTATTTCAGTGTTTGCCCATGACACATGCAGTGCATGAGGTCTCCAACTTACAAGCTGACCTCAATGCACTATTTAATTGGGTAACTACTGTATGTGTTCAATTATGTTTAATGTTGATAAATGTAAAGTTATGCACTTGGGGGCTAAAAGCATGCATGCATCATACATACTAGGAGGACAAAAACTGGGGGAGTCAATGGTGGAGAAAGATCTGGGTGTTCTGGTAGATCATAGACCTAATAATAGCATGCAATGCCAAGCTGCAGTTTCTAAAGCTAGCAAACGTATTTCCAGTATTAAAAACCTAGAGAAAGCACAGAGAATGGCACCAAACTGATAAAAGGCATGGATGAGCTCAGCTATGGGAAAAGATTTGCTGAACTGAATTTATTCTCTCTTGAGAAGGGGTGATTAAGAGGGGATATGATCAACATGTATTAATATATGAGTGGTCCATATAGTGTACTAACTTATGCTGTGTACACACGATTGGTTTTACCGATGAAAACAGTCCGATGGACTTTTCTTATCGAACAAACCGATCGTGTATGGGCCCCATCGGTCTTTTTTCCATCGGTGAGAAAAAATAGAACATGTTTTAAATTCATCCGATGGGAAAAAAAACGATAGCAAATTCCGATCGTCTGTGTGCCAAAAAACCCACGCATGCTCAGAATCAAGTCGACACATGCTCAGAAGCATTGAACTTAATTTTTCTCGGCTTGTCAGAGTGTTTTACGTCACGGCGTTTGGGACGGTTGGATTTTTGACTGATGGTGTGTAGGCAAGACTGATGGAAGTCAGCCACATCGGATTTCCGATGGAAAAATCCATCGGATTAGAATCCATAGGAAATCCGATCGTGTGTACAGGGCTTTAGAGTTATTCACTTTCAGGTCATTACAGAGGACAAGGGGACACTCTTTATATCCAGAGGAAAACAGGCTCCTTCACAGTAACAGCTGTGAAAATGTGAAATAGTCTCTCCTAAGCGCTGGTTCTGGGCAACTAAGCTGATTTTTTTGATCTGGATGCATTACTAAATGCACAAAATATAACTGGATATTAATATTTACAGGTAATAATGACAAGGGTCATTGTCAAGGAAATATACGATTGCCTTATGAGGAATCAGGAAGGATTTTTTCCCCCCACTGGAGTGAATTGATTAATGCTTGATTCATACTTTATTGGGGTATTCTTTGCCTTCCTGTGGAACAACTGTAGGATATTATATTTGTGTTGTCTTTGTTTTTTCTTTGTTTGTTTTTTATTTGTTGAATTAGATGTACTAATCTTTTTTTTCAACCTGTCTAACTATGTAATTTAGTTTGTAATAGAAGTGCTCTCTTGTCTAGGTTCTAGGATGCTTTCTCACAAGGTACATGGCATCCAATATTGCAGGTACACGGCAGGCAAGTAAAAAACATTATAATATTAAATCATCTTTTTTTATTATTTATCCCACAGAAAAGAGAGTTTTTGGCTCCATGCATACTAGCTTTAAAAAAAAAAAAAAACGTTCCTTTTAAGCATTTTTTTTCTGCCTCTAGAAACAAATATCAAATCTTTTGCGTCCAAGAAGAATTTTTTTTTTATTTGGGAACGATTTGCCAGCAGAAAAAAATGCTGAAAGCTTCTAAACTATATTAAACCCTGCTAACCACTGCTAAGAGTCGGTTTCCAGCGTTTTTCTAAGCGGGCCGCCGGTGTCCTTAACAACCAGTGAACAGCTGGTTGTTAAGAATTTGCCCAGCGCGCTGGCTGCTGCATCCTTAACAAAGGCTGACTCTTCAGTGAGGTTCCCTGCTGACAGCTGAATGTAAACAAAATAAATTGTCGGCAATTCATACTTTAAAAAAAAAACCAGCCAATTCATACAAGGCCATACAATCCCCTGGATTTTAAAGGGAACCTCATGCCTTAATTTAAAAAAAAACAGCATTGCCCCCCCCCAATCTATGCCAGACCTTTAGGGGAACCCCACAAATTATTTTTTTTAATGGCATGGGGGCCCCCCAAAATTCATACCTGACCCTTATCCGAGCATGCAGTCTGGCAGGCCAAGAAAGGGGGGTGGATGAGCAAGCGCCCCCTCCTGAACCATACCAGGCCACATGCTTTCAACATGGGGGGATGCTTTGAGGCAGGGGGGCTCCCCCAAAGCACCTTGTCCCCATGTTGATGGGGACAAGGACCTCTTCTCCACAACCCTGGACCCTGGGCAGTGGTTGTGGGGGTTTGCAGGCGGGGGCTTATCGGAATATTGAAGCCCCCTTTAAAAAGGGGGCCCCCAGACCCTGCGCACCCCCATGTGAATAAGTACTCATTGACCAAAAAAGTGTCAAAAATAAATAAAAACACAGAGAAAGTTTTTATGAAAGAAAAATTGTCCCCAGTGAAGATGCACTGTCAATCATGAAAGCCAGCCACTTACCTGAACAAAAAAATGAGGTCTGCACCCGATGTTGGCTCCTGCCCTCTTTCAGCTCCACAATCAGATTACCAGGTGTCCCCTCTCCCTTGTCACGTCATTGACAGAGGCATGCTGGGTCGATGACATCACAAGGAGGTGGGAGGTTACTCGTTTTTTTTAGTGGTGGGAGGCTGTGGAGCTGTCAGATGGTGGGAGAGAGCATCAGGTGCAAATTAATATTTTTCTTTCGGGTTGGCAGCGGCAGGGTTCATCATGATCAAGGCTGGATTTCTTTCGAGGTACATTTTTTTTTTTAAATAAAGGACCTGTCAAAAACTGTCTCTGTGTTTTTATTTATTTTTGACACATTTTTTGGTGAGTGAGTAGAGATGCTTATTCACTTAGAGGGGCCGGAATCTTGTTAAAGGCGGCTTGCAGATTCGCATAAGCCCCCGTCCATAGACTCCCACAACCACTGCTCAGGGTTGTGGGGAAGAGGCCCTTGTTCCCATCAACATGGGAACAAGGTGCTTTGGGGGGCCCCCAAAGCACCCCCCATGTGGCCTACCAGGCTGCATACTCAGATAAGGGTCTGGTATAGATTTTCGGGGGCATGACATATTTTTTTATTTTGATGTGGGGTTCCCCTCAAAATTCATACCAGACTAAATGGCCTTGTATGGATTACCGGCAATTCTTTTGTTCACATTCAGCTGTCAGGCAGATGTTTTCAGACATCTGATGAGTCCTCTGTTGTTAAAGTGTTACTAAACCCACAACACTAAAATCAGTCTATATTTGCAGTAAAGCATGCTTGTTTTATACTCACTGTGAAACCTAAAGGGTTAATCCTTTGCATTGTGTAAAAAGACTGTTTAATCCTGTCTCCTCTGATTTTTACCTTCTGCCAGTGTCACCAATACATCTCCGGATAGTACAGACGGTAGGGGACAAGCTGCACATGCTCAGTTTGGTGTGTACTGCTAGAGAGTTTTTTTTTTCTTTTCTTGGGAGAGTGCATGTGATTAGCACAGGGTAAATCAGCACTGTCCACACAGAGGGTCAGGGGTCCTGCATTCTCATAGGACAGCCAGAGCAGTATGAAAACTCCTCCTTCAAGCTTTAAGAAAGTATTACTTTACTGAAAGAGCAATTGATGCTTGGAATAGACCTCCAGCAGAGGAAGTGAGTAAGTCAACAGTAAGTGGTTTCAAACATGCATGGGACAAACATAGATCCATATTTAGACAAAAAAGTTAACAAAAATTTTTTTATATAAAAAAAAAAAAGGCAGACTTGATGGACAACTCGGTCTTCCAACCTTTATGTTTCTATGCTGGGGATTGCAGTTTCACAGCAGTTGGAAAACCATAGGTATTCAATTACCACTTTGGACTTTTATAGAGACCCAAGCCAAGAATGAAAAAGGAATATCCACCTGGTGGATCCACCCTTCAGGAACTGAGAAGCTTAAAATAAAAAAATTCTCTCCATGTGGTACCAATTACCTTAATTGTTTTTAATTGACGCTATGCCACCCCTGTGTATGATGGGATGTACAACTATATATAATGGATTTGAAACACATTTTGGTATGTTATAAAGAAGGCTTTGTAAGCCGAAATGCGCTAGGAATTTCGGATTCTGTGTCAGTGTTCGGGTAACCAATAAAGAATGTACATCAAGAAGCTTTCCAAGTTGTTGGCTATCATTATTATGGATTTATGTTGTGGAAAGTGAACACTTTAGCCAGAGCACCGGTCTTCTGTCTCTACACTCCAAGCTTTCAAAAATTACATTCAGTTTGTATGTGCATAAAAGTGTACATCTCAGAGTATGCTGAGAGTATTGAATGAACACACCCAGCCTGCAAACCTTTGAAAAGGGGGGCATTATTTTATGTGCACCACACTGCGGAACATTTAAAGGGTATGCATGATGTTTTTGCATTATATGAGGTTATTTTGGGGGTTAAGCACTGTTGAGTTTCAGATTTCTGTCTATTTTCTAGAAATGAAAAATGCCTCAGAAAGCAGGTTTTCTACTATGCATTTAATGGAAGTGAAAAGCCTTATGTTCTGACTAGAGCTTAATATCAACATATTTGTTTACAATCACTCAAATTAACCCCTTCCTTACTGGGCACATATACCCCCTTCCTGCCCAGGCGAAATTTCAGCTTTCAGCACTGTCACGCTTTGAATGACAATTGCGCGGTCGTGCGACGTGGCTCCCAAACAAAATTGACGTCCTTTTTTCGCACAAATAGAGCTTTCTTTTGGTGGTATTTGATCACCTCGGCGGTTTTTATTTTTTGCGCTATAAACAAAAATAGAGCGACAATTTTGAAAAAAAAGCAATATTTTTTGATTTTTGCTATAATAAATATCCCAATTTTTTTTTTTTATATATTTTTTTCCTCAGTTTAGGCCGATACGTATTCTTCTACATATTTTTGGTAAAAAAAAATCGCAATCAGCGTTTATTGATTGGTTTGCGCAAAAGTTATAGCGTTTACAAAATAGGGGGATAGTTTTATGGCATTTTTATATATTTTTTTTTATTAGTAATGGCGGCGATCAGTGATTTTTTTTGTGACTGCGACATTATGGCGGACACATCGGACACTTTTGACACTAATTTGGGACCATTCACATTTATACAGCGAACAGTGCTATAAATATGCACTGATTACTGTATAAATGTGACTGGCAGGGAAGGGGTTAACACTAGGGGGCGAGGAAGGGGTTAAATGTGTTCCCTGGGAGTGATTGTTACTGTGGGGGGAGGGGACTGACTGGGGGAGGTGACCGATCTGTGTCCCTATGTACAAGGGACACAGCATCGGTCTCCTCTCCCTGACAGGACATGGATCTCTGTGTTTACACACACAGATCCATGTCCTTGTCTCTGTAACCGCCGATCGGGGGTGCCTGGCGGACATCGCGGCCGCCAGGCACGCGCATCGGCATTGCAGTGAAGCGCCGGGCACGTGCGCGCGCCGCCGGCGGCGCTCGCGCGCCCCCCAGTGGCCAAATAGCGGAGGCCGTATAATAAAGGCCTCCCGGCATTTGACAACCACCTTGCGGCCGTATATTCTCGTACGGCGGGCGCGAGGTGGTTAATTAGAGGAGAAATACACCCTCTCCATTACTGCTAGCAAAGAAGCGGATTCATTTTGGTTTCTCTCTGCAGAAATAGTGATCAAGTGCAGAGCTAGTCCTGGTCCTATGCCGTGTACACACGACCATTTTTAATGACGAGAAAAATGACATTTGTGTGGGCTTCAGAGCATTTTTTCACGACGTGAAAAACGGCCATGAAAAAATTGGAACATGCTCTAATTTTTCACGTCGTTTTTTACATCATCGTTTTTCTCATCATGAAAAATGGCCGTGTGTAGGCTTTAATGACGTGAAAAAAAATGCGCATGCTCAGAATCAAGTATGAGATGGGAGCGCTCGTTCTGGTAAAGCTAGCGTTCGTAATGGAGATAGCACATTCATCACGCTGTAACGGACTGAAAAGCACGAGGCTGAAAAGCGCGAATCGTCGCTCAACAAACTTTACTAACATGAAGGGTGGTGCCATCCGAATGGAACTTCCCCTTTATAGTGCCGTCGTACGTGTTGTACGTCACCGCGCTTTACTCAAACATTTTTTTCCACGATAGTGTGTAGGCAATGCAGGCTTGAGAGGAAACACGAAAAATCACGTCGAGAAAAATGACGTTTTTTTTAATGACATTGAAAACGTGTGTATGCGGCATTATAATTCGAAAGCCCATCATGTTGTGAAAAATCATATCTAAAATTATGCTTTAATAAAGATTTATTTGTAAAGTAAAAAAATATATATATATGAAAATGTATTTAAATGTCATGTTACTTTAAAAAATGTAAGCTAACATAAAAACCAATATTAATCCCAACCAAGTGTGATACAATGACGTTTTATTTAAATGGTATGATTGCTATTACATCTATTTTACAGGATATATGATCCCTTTAAAAATGTACATAATCTGTAAATATTTTGTGCTTGATCAACATACTAATTAGAAATACTGTATATTTATATATGTTTCAAAAAGTCAGAGACACTAAAAAACAATGCATAACATTTGCAAGAGCTTTATTTAGTTGGACGTTTCTGGCCTCTAACATCTTTTGTTCTGAGAAAAAAAAAAAAAGTCAAGTCAGTGTGGTAGACTTGCTGTTTGCTACAGGTCATTTGTTTTACTGCTATGTCTTTGTTCTTGAAATTATTTTCTGCTTCCTTTAAAATAAATAAAGTCACTGAAGTAAGTATGTACATCACCTTGAACATTTGCCAAGCTTTTCAAATGAAAACTCTGGGTAGGGCAAACTTCTATTTTGGTTTCATCTCTTGGCAGGAAACCCTAATTTGCCTTTCTTGGGTTTGTAAACTAAAATATGCATTCTGAACAGTTTTCCTATGTAAACTATCATCAGGAAACTGTTTAGCTACAGGCAAAAGACATCACTTCTAATTTTTGCATTAGAAAACAACATGTAAACTAAAACATCCACAAGACATTTAAAGTTTTCACACTTTCATCCTGTCTGATTTTTGCTTGTTGAATATTTATCATGAACTGCAAGCAAAATGAAATGAAATTCTTCAGAGCAACATTCAAGAAGAACATTTTTTCTAGCTAAATCTTAATAACTAGCTGTGATCTACTTTAATGGCCTGCTGCTCACATATTGTCTACGTTTATTTGTAGGTTTTTTTTTTTGCTCACTTCAGGTTTCTGATGTCATATACATATACAGTATGTACTTCCTGCAAATAACATAGGCTGTCTGTAGGGAAGTTAGTTAGAAATGACAGTGCTCTACAGATAGCCAAGTGGATACTGGCTGCAAAAATTTTATTACTGGGAAAAATATTACTCAAATTAAGTTATATAATAAAAGGTACTATAGTCTTTCAAATAGATTTTAGCACTGTTAAGCCATACGTGGATCAAAATTTGGCCAGTTCAGCAAGCACCAGCCAAATTTCAATCCATGTATTGGCTGGCTGGTTGTACACAAGTCACTCTATCAATCAACCTGTCAGTTTTTTCCAAAACAATCAGTGCTTCCGGCTATGGCCGGCAACATTGATCATTGTGTTCCGAAGGTGGGAAAGGCGTATGCTGTCAGAATACAATGCCACAGGGGGGAAGTGAGTCCCTTATTCACCTTTTATGTGTGTGGGGGGAAATCAGCTACTTTTTTTCATTCGACCTGTGATAACAGCCACCTCTAGTTTAGGAGATGAAGAGGTCCCTGCTAAAAAGAAACTCAGGCGTGCTGTGCCACCAAGCATTGAACATCCAACTAAAAAGCACCAATAGTATACCCCCTGGCACGCACAACTTGTAAGTTGTCAGCCATGAAGAAGAAGGCAACACAGTTTTTAGAAAGCCCATACTAGTGTCCCTAAAGCCCCGTACACACGGTCGGACTTTTGCCGAACAAACTTTGTTTTGAGCAAGTTGGACCAACAATCCGACCGTGTGTACGCTCCATCGGACAAACTTTTTTCGTTTGGTTTTGTTTTCATCGGACAAAAGTTGGGTCTGCAAACGGACAAACTTTTGACCAACAAAAGTCCGATGGAGCAAAGTCCGACCGTGTGTACAGAAAACCATCGGACTTTTGTCCGATGGACAAAACAAATCATGTTAAAATCAACCAACAATAGCAGAAGTTGACCAAAGGGTGGCAGTAAAGAGCAGAAAAGAGCAGAAAAACCACGTGATATTGTAAGAAGTTTTAAGAAAGTTTGCAGAAAAGTCAGAACGTGTGTATGCTATGGGTGTTCCCAACCAACTCCGTTTGGACAAAAATCCACGGAAAAGTCTGATGGAAGTCCGACCGTGTGTACAGGGCTTTAGATACTTTTAGATGCTTTGTGGCTACCCACTACTTCAGTAGCATCTTTCATTTCCCCTCAATTTACAGTCCAACTAGGTATTCAGGTGGAAACTTAAGATTTTACACCCATTTAATTTTTTTATTTGTTTTTTTACTGCAGAATTACTTGATTTAATTTTAGAAACAATCTAATCTTTACACTGAACAGTTAATTGCCAGGAATCCTGATTGCTCCACTAATCCTTTTGAATACTTTTTTTACTATGTTTCTGCCTGATGCCTGGACTGATCTTTTGTCTGCATACTGACCAAGTCTCTGCTTGCCACCTGAACTGACTCTAGCCTTACTGAGTTGAGGCAGAAAAACAGAGAACAAATCTACCATGTGGCTCTGCTGGGGGTAGTGCTACATACTAAATTAGAAAATGTATGACACTTAGGAGGCATAGCAGAATGCGTTTTGAGGTGTAAATCTAAGTATGCCCATGCTGTGTGTGGGAAGGATCTTAAAAAAAGGCAAACTGAGTGTAAAAAATTATAATAACAATAATTTTTCAAACAGGTAAGGCAAAAACAAAATGAAATTAAATCTTCAAAAGACTCACGATGGCTCTTCAAACATACCTGGTGGTGTCTGCTTTCCAAAATATGGTAATTTCATGTTTTTTCTACAGTTTTTGCACTCCAGGGCCTCTAAAAATGTAATAGGTACTCAGGAAATTAGATGCCCAATTTATATTCCTAAGGCCTCAAGATGCTTTTTGTGGTCCCTTCTAAGCAGTTATACTGTGAAAAGTTTCACACAGGCAGTATCTCCATACTAGAGTATCAGAATGTGTTTTGGGTTTTAAATATTCCCATGCTGTGTGTGAGAAATAACTTCTTAAAAATACAATATTGTAAAAAAAAAAAAAAAAAAATCACATTTATTTTACTTAATATTACAAAAAAATTGATAAATAATTAGCACTCCAAAAAACTCACCATCCTTCTTACCAAACACATTGGGGTGTCTACTTTCCAAAAAAGTGCCATTTTGGCAGTCTTCTGGGCTTAATGACCTCAGGAAATTCAATATTCAATCAGAACATTAGGGTTGATACATTTTGAATATACTGTATATACACCATAGTTTTTAGACTTTATAACTTTCACACAGTCTAAATAATACCGACTCATTTTATCAAAAAACTGTAGCAAAAAACATGTTAGTCTAAATTTATGAAGAAAGAATATTTTTTTACAATGCTTCCTAACAGAAAGTAAGAGCAACAGGGTTTTTTTTTTTACTTTTTCTTAATTTTCATTTTTTACTTTTTCTTAATTTTCAGTTCCGTAATATATAAAAAAATGTAAAACAAAACAGTGGTAAATAAATAGCACCAAAAGAATGCTCAATCTGCCCCAAAAATGTCTAAAATTAAATTGGGTGCTGTGTTGCATGGCTGAGTAATTGTCAGTCAAAGTATCACAACATGGAAAACTGAAAAAGGGCCTGGACAGGAAAGATGTTTAACATGTTGGTTCTTATATAAAAAAAAAAAAAAGTTTATGTTTAAAAGCTACTAGTGTGTGTACCTGAATATGGCCTAGTAATATCCTCTTGCTGTGGCTTGTACAGAAGCAATCTGACTGTTAGGCCTCGTACACACGGCCGAGATTCTCGTCGAAAAAAACATGTCGTTTTTTTCGACGAGATTCTTGGACAAGAAACTTGTCCCGGCTGAGTGTACACACGCTCGATTCAAAGAACCCGCGGTTCTTTGAATGGAGCGTACGCGGTGACGTCATCGACTACGACGAGCATGCGCTCGTCACATTCGATGCCGTCGCCGCCATCTTGGTATACCCTACGTATGCCTAGGAAGCTACCGCGCATGCGTCAAATTCATTTCGAACATGCGCGGGCTTCCGGGAGGACAGATAAGTGTACACACACTCACTTTTCTCGTCGAGAAACATGCCGACGAGAATCTCGACGAGAAAATAGAGAGCAGGATCTCTATTTTCTCGTCGAGATACTTGTCGCTTTTCTTGACGAGAAACCATACACACAAACGAATTTCTCGGCAAAAAATCTCTGCCAGCAAGTTTCTTGCTGGTTTTTGCCGAGAAACTCGTTCGTGTGTACGAGGCTTAAGAAGGAGGAGCAGCTCTAAAAACCAGTTGTGCTAAAAATCAGGTGTGACATGGCGACCAGAGGGGGGAACAGAGCGACAGAGAGATAGCTCATCAGTCTGCTGCTTCTTCTTCTTCAATGTCCAGTTACAGACTGGGGGCAAGATAGTTGCATTATTTAACTACAGCAGAGAAAAAAGGACTTAAAGTGATACTAAAGCTTCGTGTTTTTTTTGTTTTTTTTTAAATAGCAAACATGTCATACTTACCTCCACTGTGCAGTTCGTTTTGCACACAGTGGCCCCGATCCACCTGTTCTGGGGTCCCACAGCGGCTCTCACGGCTCCTCCCTGCATTAGACAACCCCCTCTGGGAAGCTATCTCCTGAGGGGGTTACCTTGCGGGTGCACTCCTGAGTCATACACTCGGCGTCCATAGACGCCGAGTGTATGACTCGGCCCCGCCCCCAGGCACCCGCATCATTGGATTTGAATGACCGCAGTGGGAGCCAATGGCTGCCCTGCTATCAATCTATCCAATCAAAGCCGGGACTCCATGGAGAGAAGGATGGTGGGGACGCGCCCACGGAAATTCGGGACTCAGGTAAGTAAAACGGGGGGGGGGCTGAGGGGCCGGACACTGCAAGGTGTTTTTTCACAAACATGTTATACTTACCTGCTCTGTGCAGGGGTTTTTGCACAGAGCGGCCCCGATCCTCCATTTCTGGGGTCCCTCGGCGGTGCTCCTGGCTCCTTCCCTCCATCGGGTGCCCTGTTGGAGAACCGCTCTCCCTGGGGGCACCTGTGTGCACTGTCCTGCTGCTGCGTCCATTGACACAGACAGCAGGACTCGGCCACGCCCCCAAGCTCCCCTGTCACTGGATTAGATTGACAATGGCTCCTGTTGTTATCAGTCTATCCAATGAGGACCAGAGACAGCAGCTAGAGCTGCTGTGCTCGTCCTCAATGCTGGAACTATTGGATACAGGTAAGCAGGGCTTTTTTTCAGCGGGAACGCGGGGGGAACGCAGTTCCGGCACCTCCTGGACTGACTGTATGTAATGGCAAGGGGTGCTGGGATGTGCTGCAGGGTATTGATGCTCACTGCTGGCGGATCTATTCTAGCTGGAGGGGATCTATTTTTTCAGGGGGGTCTATTGTTGCTGAAGGAGATCTACTGTTGGCGGAGGGGTCTATTGTTGATGGCTGCCAGAGAGTCTATTAATGCTGGCTGTGCGGAGATCGGTTGATGCTGCCGGGAGTCTATTGTTGCTGGGGGGGGGGAAATTTTGTTGTGGGTGGTACATTGTTAGGGGTATCTATCATTGCTGGCTGAAGGGGAAACCAAATTCCATAAAAATTACTTAGCACAACAAAATGATACTTGGTTCTGTATTGTCTAAAAGGGGCGGTACTGGGAGGTGGGTAGGGGATGGAACCAAGGGACGTTGCTCGGAGGTGGGTAGGGGCGGAGAAAACAAGTGACTCGGAAAAGGGGAGTTCCTGCACCTATTTTCTGAGAAAAAAAGCCCTGCAGGTAAGTGAAAGGGGGGCTCTGTGGGGCTGCTGCAGCACAGAAGCATAGAATGCATTAAGGTGAAAAACCTTGAGACTTTACAACCCCTTTCAGGCTGTCTGTGCTGTCTGGCAGGGCTGTGAAATTCTCAGAAATTAATGGATCAAAATACAAAATCTTTTACTTGAGCACAGCAGGGTTAGCTGAATATTTACAGTATATGCAGATTGTGTTTAAAGTGGTTGTAAAGGTTTGATTTTTTTTTTTATTAACTAACAAGCATGTCATACTTACCTCCACTGTGCAGGTCGTTTTGCACAGTGTGGCCCCGATTGTCCTCTTCTGGGGTCCCCGGTGGCTCATGCGGCTCCTCCCCGCATCAGATAACCCCCTAGGTGAAGCACTCTCCCGAGTCCAGCATTTGGCACCCATAGCCGCCGAATGCAGGACTCGGCCCCGCCACCTGGGGCCCACCTCATTGGATTTGATTGACAGCAGCGGGAGCCAATGGCTGCGCTGCTATCAATCTATCCAATCAAGAGCCGAGAACCCAAGGCAGAAAGACAGCGCGTCCTCAGCGTGGGACATTCCAGGGCTCAGGTAAGTAAATCGGGGGGGCTGAGGGGCTGGTGACTGCCAGAAGTTTTTTCACCTTAATGCATAGGTAAATAGGATTGTAAAGAAAGTTTTTTATTTATTTTTTAAATAACAAACATGTTATACTTACCATCACTGTGCAGCTCGTTTTGCACAGAGTGGCCCTGATCCACGTCTTCTGGGGTCCCTCGGCTCCTTCCCGCAATCACTCACCACCTATATGCGAGCGAGCTTGCATGGTGGTGAGTGACTGCGGGCGCGCTCCAGTGATAGAGCCAGCGGCTATTGCCGCTCACTGTATCATTTGGCCCCACCCCCCATGGCGCCGCATCATTGGATGTGATTGACAGCAGCACCAGCCAATGGCTGCGCTGCTTTCAATCCATCTACTGTAGCCAATCAACGGCCAGGCTGAACGGCGAGGAGGATGACGGGGGCGAGCGCGGGACATTCGAGTAGTCAAGGTAAGTAAAACGGGGGCTCGGGGGGGCGGAATTGTATGATGTTTTTTTTCACCTTAATGCATAGGGTGCATTAAGGTGAAAAAACATTTACCTTTACAACCCCTTTAAGGTGAAAAAAAAACAGCAGGGTTTACAACCCCTTTAATACTTAGCAGGACTTCAAAGTTATTGCATTTCACTGTTCCTCTTATCCCTTTGAAAATCTTTATAATTGAAAACAATAGACTCTCTGCCATCTCTAATAGTGCAAAGCACTCTGATTGTTCCTAGTAGCAAGAGGTGATATCTTTGTACAGGAGGGATGCAACCTATTTTTATTAGCAGTAAGAAAGGAGTTTTTACCAAATAAAAATGGGATTTGTCAATTTGCTGACATGTGCCATAAAGGTTATTGTTAAGAGTAAATTGTGGGTACCTCAGAAAAAACTGCACCATCACAATAATGTATTCAATATATACAAAATTGCTTTATTCAAAGTAAAGAGGTATGTCTTAAATGTCTAAAAACTCTTTCCTGGACACTGCAGTTCCTGCAACTGAGTCAGTTTTGTGAATCCAGAAAGCAGGGGACAGGTGTGGTCAAGTGCTGATTGACACGCAGTGACAATGCTGACAGCCATGCCCCCTGAAACATTTTCTTATCCCACTGCAGCGCAGGCAGACACAGCCTACATGAGAGTGGCAACTCTGCTTTGAATTCAGGAGCAGTGCAGAATCATTTCCATAACGAGAAGATGCATTAGTTGGACTTCACTGGCATGTTCAACAAGTATTTGTAGAATTCTGTACATTGTTTTTTTACCCAAAAAAATGCCTATGCAGGTAAGGAGCGCCTGTAGATAAAAACGAACCGTGCAGCTGTGACCCCAGTTGAAAAATGCCCTTGCTATAGGTCTAGGCCATTTACATAGCTCATGAAGCCTGACTACAAACTCCCAGGATTGCATCATCTCATCCTGCCTTGTTGCTTGGATGTTGCTAAGAGACTTACGGCTGTTACCAGTCACCTCCACCATCACAGGAGCGAACTCTTTCTCTTATTCAAATCTCCTCACGTGTACTTTCTTTTCCCTAATGCAGCGCAGTGTTTGAGAGCTCACGCGTGTGATGGTGGGAATGAACAGTAAAGCCCTGTACACACGATCGGATAACCTATGGATTTTCGTCCGATGGATTTGTCCATCGGAAATCCGATGAAACTGTTTTTCATCAGTCTTGGCCACACACCATCAGTCTAAAAACCGACGGCAAGAAAACAACGGCACGTTCAAAACGTACGATGCGCTATAAAAGGGCCGAACAAATCTAATGGCGCCACCCCTTGGGCTGCTTTTGCTGATTTCGTGTTACCGCGTGTTAGTAAAAGTTTGGTGAGAGCCGATTCGCGCTTTTCAGTCTCCGTGCTTTGCAGATCGTTTCCTGTTGTTCAGTTTGTGCTTGTGGGTTTGTATTTGTGATTCAGTGTGTGCAGTCAGGTCGTTACTGCCTTGCAGTGCCGACTTGGCCGTTCGTTTACTGTTTTTCAGATCGTTCTTTTCAGGCCTTGCTGTTCCACGGTGCGTTCTGTTTGAGTGCGTTCTGACCAGCCGACCGGTTTAAAACCATGTTTGAAGTGCGTTCTCGTTCTCGAGCTCGTGCTGGCTTTGGGCTTGGTGTTGCAGTTAACACTGTAACCCGAGTTCAGTCTGTGAACAGGGTGAGGAGGAGTTCATGGACTAAGAATTGGTTGCTCCAGCGGGACCAATTCTCTCAAATGCCTCTGCTCTGGGAAATCCATGAGAATAAGCCTGATGATTTCAGGAATTATCTCAGGATGACGGACCCCGTATTTCACCGTCTGTTGGATTTGCTGTCCCCCTATATCACGAGGCAGGACACTGTGATGCGCCAGGCCATCACTGCCGAGCAGAGGCTTATTGCCACGTTGAGATACCTGGCGACTGGGAGAAGCTTGCAGGACCTCAAGTTCTCAACAGGCATCTCCCCCCAGGCTCTCGGGATCATTATCCCTGAGACGTGTTCGGCCATCATTCAGGTCCTGCAGAAGGACTATATGAAGGTAATTATGCTCCTTTAACCTCACATTATCTTTTTTTATTCTCTTTTTTCTTTTTTTTCCTCCTAACGCAAATATGCCTGTTTGTAATATCCTGGTAATGTCCCCATGCCTTTTTTTACCTGTAAATCCCTTTTTGGGCCCTACATGCCTATTTCCCTTCACTAACCTCTCCAGCATGCTATCGTGGGCGCAAACCCAGCTAGCCTTCTATTTTCCTTTTCATTTTTGGGGGGTCATTGCCCTCGTAGTTTGACAACCCTCCCCCCCCCCCCCTAAAGATGTTAAAAAAATTGTAGTTCTCAATCGAGCTCGGCAGAGTGGTAGAGCCTTTTTTGGGATCCCCCACAATCACCTTAGGCCCCCCCCCTTAGATTATTTTAGAATGTCCACTCAGCGGGGGTGAGGCATCTGCTAAGTGGGCCTTTGTTTATTGGTCGGAAAAACTCCCTTAAATAATAATGTTACTCAACAATGTTTTTGTGTGTAATCTGCTTGCACTGTAACCATAAACCGTACTAATGTCTTCTTTTTGTTTGACTCCACAGTTCCCTAGCACACCACAGGAATGGCTGACTGTGGCCTCCCAATTTGCCCAGCGGTGGGATTTCCCCAACTGTGGAGGGGCAATTGATGGGAAGCACGTCCACATAGTGCCGCCACCCCGTTCGGGGTCATACTATTTCAACTATAAAGGTTTTAATAGCATAGTGTTAATGGCGGTGGTGTCGGCACGGTACGAGTTCCTGTATGTGGACGTGGGGAAGAACGGCCGGATGTCCGATGGCGGATCATTCGCGGAGACGGAGTTCGCTCACCGTCTGCAGGCTGGGGGTCTTCCACTGCCTCCAGATGCAGAGAACGTTGAAGGGCTCCCGTTCGTTTTCATTGCGGATGAGGCTTTTGGACTAGGACCACACCTGATGCGGCCGTTTCCCCAACGCACCCTCACCCCGGAGAGGAGGGTTTTTAATTACCGGCTGGCCAGAGCCCGGAGAGTTGTGGAGAATGCCTTCGGGATAATGGCCAGCCGGTTCCGCTTGTTCCAGACAGCGATACATTTGGCGGATTATAAACTGAACCACATCGTCTACTGCTGCTGCATATTGCACAATTTTCTACGCAAATTTGCAACCAATTATGTATCATCGTTTGGGCCTGAGGCCGGTCCATCTGAACTGATTAATCTGGCCGGCCTCAGCACTGCCCGTACTGGCTTGGCCCCCCAAAGTGCCCGTGAAGTACGCCAGAAATACGTAGAGTACTTCACGGGTAGGGGGGCCATCGCAATGCCAGACCACATCTGACCAAGTATTTAACCTTTTAAAAATAAAAAAAAACATGGAATTCCTACAAACTTGTGTTGTCATTCTTGTATTTTGGGTTTATGTGTCTCCCAGGTTCTAGTAGTGCCAAGTGTAATTGTCCTTAGTAAATAGCCTCAAAACTCAGAGCGAAAAACACGGTTTTTGCATCTTCAGAACTGCTCTTGAGCATAGAAAGAACAAGGCACACCTTTTTTAGACTTCCCAAATGTTTTTATTGTTTGCACCGCATTTTTTTGTGGTTTTTAGAAATACTAGCCTTTTTTTTTTATGCGCGGCTTTTTTTGCAGAAACATGCATGGGTCGTAAGCCATTTTTTTAGTCTGAAAAAGTAATACAATAACACTGTGAAAAATACCAACTGGAGATGGGGTGATGGTACCCCTGATCCATCCCAAATGTTAACAAACACACTTTCTTTTGGGGCTCAAATGGGTATCTTCAACAAGATCCCATGGCTAGGGTAAACATGTGCTATCTGCCATCATGGGGGATCAATGGTCGTGCTTTGGGGATGTAAACCCTTCCTCTCACCTACTTGAGGAGGGAGGAAGAGGTTGCACCCCCAAAACAGGGACATAGATATCCTGTGACGGCAGATAGCACATGTTGAGTCTTCAGTGTGTGCATCTTCACATTTGGGATGTTGGAAATCCCTGAGATAATTTCAGACGCATAACAAAAAACACAAAAAGGGGGGGGGTTCACTCTATTCTCCCCAAAATATCTATCATGTTTTTATATTTCCTGAATGATTATTTTGGCGCTGGCACTCGAGAATGGCGGATTTGGACTTCCTGACACACCCCCACATTCAGTCCCTAAAACAAAAAAAAAGGTTTTACACTAGGCAGTCCTACATCTGTATTTACCTTGAAGTTGTGGTGACAGACACTGACCTGTTGTGCTGATAAGCTCCACCTCTCCTTCCTCCACCTCCCCTTCCTCCACCTCCGCTTCCTCCACCTCCGCTTCCTGAACCTGCTGATCTTGGTTTGCTTTGGGAGCTTCGGGGAGTTTCTGTGGTGTTGGGTTACTCGTCTCCTGAGCATGGTGTCCTCCCAGTCTCCTCTCCCCTATGGGAATTTACAACAAAATGTATACTTTAGCACACAGACTTTTTTAAGGCCTGAAAAGGGATCCTCTATGTTTTTAAGTGGGGTACAATTGATATTTGGCCCTGAGTTCCAACATGAACATATGTGATCTTGCAAACTCAACAAAGCAACATGTTATTTTTGAGGACATTCACAAATACACTTGGATAACCACCAAGCTATCCACTGGACCACCTGTGTGTGACACCGTTAATAAATTTGGTCATGTGGCCCAGAGTATAGTATCTTGATGAAGAACAAAAAAAAGTACACAACTGCTGGAGTGTCATCTCCTTTACCCAGAATACAGTTTATTCTTTCAGTCACATTCAAAATTTCCTTACAACACATCATCTAGCCAACAATGTGTAGATAAACATTGTTGAAGTAAAATGAGGCATGCCCACATGTAGTTTACGTGGATATGTGCCAAACATGTTTGGGGGAAGAGTAGCAAGTTATTGGTCAAAACATTGGGCAAATAAGTGGACTCTCCACTTAACCTAAAAGATGAGATTTCAAAATGTGAACCCAGTCAAGCCAAGCACATGGTGCAAAACATGGAAGAATACATATTACAATCTGAAAGAACACAGTAAAATATACTTACTTTTTTCTATGCTTTTTATAAGCTTCTTATACTGCTCCGGCTCCCTGATCTTGAGGTCTGACCACCTTTTACGGAGTTGTTCCTTGGATCTCCTGACCCCATATTTTTTATAGAGAGTCTTCGCCACTTTGTCCATAATTTGTGACTTCCGGAGATTAGGGGTGTCGTATGGGCCATGCTTGCCGTCGTAATCCTTCCTCCGCAGAATGTCCACCATCTCCGCCATCTCAGAAAAAGACATATTAGTCGCCTTGTATCTTTTTTTACAGGATCGGGACGTTTCCGCCTCCGGGCTTTCCTCGTCGGTAATTTCAACTAAAGAAGCCACCTGTGTCTGCGACATGTCGCCGTCTCACACTGTGCGCCGATCGTTAAGGAGCGGGGAAATGCAGAAAAAGTCCATCATGGGCGGGAGACGAGGGCGGAGTTACACGCATGCGCAGGGTATAAAAAGGGGAAAGAAGTTATTAGGGATGCGCGGAGTAAGGACGACCGGAAGTGAACCCACGAAGTGAACTAAGGTAAGAAGAGAACTCGGGCCTGCAGTGGCATATTAATGGGTCATGATTGTAAAGGGCAATATTGTGATAAGTTAAGGAGAATCAATTCTGATCCTTTTTTTTTTGTACTTGCTGATCCTAATAGATGCATAAACTAAGAGAGCCGGAGGTGATGCTTGTTTTTATTGAAAAGTATAAGGAACAGCGCAACCTGTGGGAGCTCAAACACCCTGCGTATCACAAAAGTGATGTACGACGGGCAACTATTACCAAATTAGCCAAGGATATGAAGCCATGGATCCCAGATGCAGACTACACTATGATCAATAATAAAATCAACAACCTGCGCAATTCTTATAAAAAAAAATTCAAGGAAGTGCGCCAGTCCAAGAGATCAGGAGCAGCAGCCGACGATGTAGTAAAGCCCAAGCTGTGGTACTACAGACATCTTCAATTTCTGGATGACCAGATCGAGGCCAGGCAATCTATTTCCAGCCTTCCCTCAACCCTTCCTTCCACCCTTCCCTCCAGCGTTCCTTCCACCCTTCCCTCCACCCCTGCAGAGGCGGAGGAGGAGCCTCCCGAGCTAGAAGAGCCAGATCTTCACATCTTCAGCCCGGTATAGTATTTTTGATCATAATTATTGTCCACTAAGTAATATGGAGTTGAACTGTTTTGATTAGCCATAAATGATCCCACCCCCCCCCCCCCTCCAAAATAAACCAGTAATGAGATCAAAATTGTGTGTGATTGATTCCTCAAATAATAGAAATTTACATTTTATTTTATAAACAGGATGAGGTAAGCCAGGAGGAAGGGCCCAGTGGGACTCAGCAGGTCCCCAGGCCTAGTGGCAGCACCGTCTCCCAAGTGGCTCCCCTCCACGTCAGACCGCCAAAACAACGGCTGATGACACAAGTGGAGGAGGAGTCACTAAAGATGATTCAGGAGGCTGCTGCCATTATGAGGGCCCCCCTCAACCCTACGGAGGGGTTTAGCACCTATCTCTCAGATAAGCTGCTGAGAATGGAGGCGGGACAACGGGCCCTTTGTGAGCACCTTATCTACACGGCCGTACACATGGGGGTGAGGGGACAGCTGACTGAGGCCACCCATATCTCACATCAGCCCAATCCCTCTCCTCCTTCTCCTCCTCCTCCTGCCACATCACCACCCACAGTGGCCCAGCCTGCAAGGGTGCGTGGACGGGGCCGTGGAGAGAACGCTGCAGAGAGGCGTGGAAGGAAGGCTACAAGGAAGAGCAGGAGGTGATTCCCTGGCCTCGAGCTGCTCATCCAGAAATTGAAGGTTGATGGAGTACCACAGCTTGGGATGATGTATGTCTTTGGCTGCTGCTCCTGATTTCATGCTGTTGTTGATTTTATTATTGATCATAGTCAGGTCTGCATTTGGTATCTAATGACTTTATATTCTCTGCTAATTTGGGAATAGTTGCCCTTCGGTTTTTGATTAGTTTTTTTCCGAAATAAAGGGAAATTTGATTTCAGCCAACTTACATGCCTGATGTGTTTTTTTGAGAAGTAGCAATAAGATTGCATAAATACAATGTGTAATTAAGAACAAGGGACACCAACCTCCATGATTTTTCAAAAATTAAATATTATGTTGTTCTGAGAAATTGACACACCAAAAAATGCACAACAAATTTTAAGAGTCAAAAAAATAAAGGTGTAATTTGGGAGGTCGGCTTTGAAGAATTTTAATAATTATTCCTAAGATCACTAGAAAAAAGAAAGACATACATTTGTCAGAACTCAGGAGAAAGTTCTGCTGCCAAAATGACATTTTAAAGACCGTTCGAAAGCAAAAAAACATGCGCTGCATTAAACGAAGCAATAACTTGCAGAATGACGAATGTGCTCTCTCCATTAAGAACGCTAGTTTTACAAGAACGAGCGCTCCCGTCTCCTAATTCAGTCTGAGCATGCGTGGGTTTTTTAACCGATGGACTTGCCCATAGACGATCGGAAATTCCCATCGGTTTTTTATCCATCGGAAAATTTTAAAACAAGTTCTATTTTTTCCATCCGATGGAAAAAAGACCAATGGGTACCATACACGATCGGTTGGTCTGATGAAAACCATCCATCGGACGGTTTTCATCAGTTAAACCGATCGTGTGTACGGGGCTTAACAGTTGTGAGTCTCTTAGCCACGTCCTAACAAAAAGGAAGGATGATGTTATGTCATCTCTGGGAGGCTTCGTGAAGTTTTTAAATGGCCCTACACCTTTATCAATGGCATTATTTAACGCACGCAAAGCTGCACAGTTTGTTTTTATCCACAGACACCCCTTATCTCCATAAAAAGTGAACTATGCCTTTTAGTGTATCTCTGCACTACAATTATTTAATTGAAATGCACTGTAAAGCTGTAGTAGAAATGTCAGTGCAACAGTTTACAGAGTTCAATACACTTCAAAAAACTTGAAAGCCTCTAGATCAGATTATACCATTGTTTTTCAATGCCATAAATGCTGAGAAGATGTGACAGGAGAATCAGCAACAAGACGTTTAAAGACTATACTGGATTACAACAGCCACCCTAGAGCTATTCAATTATCTTGTTCCTTTTGACATCTATTCAAGTTTACATGAAGATCTTAAATCAATTTTGCATTCACTAGTATTGTGTGAGTTAGGTACAGTTTATGTATTTTGTTTAGCTATATAAACAAGGTATTTTATTGGCTGTGGTTGGGACATGTCTTAGGACATCTTTGTTATAAAAGATTGACCAACGTCTGAGTGCTTTTACGAATGTGAGCAGCAAATGTAAGCTATCGCTCAAACATATCTGCATTCTTCTTTAAGCCTTCCTAATAGAAACTTCTTTAGGCCTGTCCAGTACTGTGCAGTTTTTTAATGTTTTGCAGCAGAAAAACATAAATTTTACTATGAGATCCAATGCCCCTGGGTATCACCTATTCCTAAAGATCCCTACACAGGGTGAATATTAAAGGCTAAGTTCACTTTTTTTTTTTTTTCCTAAATTCCAGCTCCTCTATGCACCAATATCCTTTTTTTGCAAAAATATCAAAGCTTTCCATAAAAACTTCAGACACGTACCTTACTGTCCTCCATCCATGATTCCAAATGTATCTATTGCTTCTGTCTTACGTCCTTACAGACTGTAGGTCATGACACAGGAAGGAGTTGACCAGCTGACCTCATTAGCACACACCCTGCATCATCCACCCTCCTATTACCAGCTGCACGTTTTTTAAATGAAATGCAATCAGTGATCACCCTTCTCACTAAATACACAATCAGTTTGCATAGTGTATGGCCATCTTTATACAAGTACATAGAAGGAAGTGGACAGAAACACTCAACTGTCAAGCCCCGTTCACAACTCTGCATAGTGGGAATTTGCATTCCCACATGCGTTTTTTTCTTTTTTAGGGAGGTGGGTAGGTGTTTTGGAGCATTTTCACTCATCACACATAGGGCAGCCTATCCATCTGAATGGGCTGCCCTACACAGCAATCGCCCCAAAGAAGCAGCAGAACTTGGTGCGTTTTTACTGCGATTTTTGGTGCCGCGCATTTCTGAAATGCAGGGAAACATACAGATGTGAATGGAGCCTCATTGTTCTTGTGTTAACGCAGCAATTTCACTTTTAGTCCCCATTCACATCTAGCATAGTGGGAGTGAACGTTTTGTGGCTTTTTTTTCCTGTGACACGCATAGGGCAGCCCCGTTGATTAAAATAGGCTGTGCTATATGTGGCTTATGGGACATGTTGGCGTTTTGTAGGTTTCGTGTTTTTACTGTGCGTTTTGCAGCATTTGCCACTCGTTTTTTTCACATGGCAAAATGTGAGTTTGCTTCTGTGTTTGGTGTGCCGTTACCAATTATTGGCACTGAAAGCACAACTAATAATTTCAGGTGTATAAAGGTGGCCATACACTATACAATCTGATTGTACAATCTCCTTAACCACTTAACGACCGCCCACCGCCGATTTACGTCGGCAGAATGGCACGGACAGGCAGAATCACGTAGATCTACGTGATCACCTTTGTGCAGTTGGGGGGTCCATCCGGACCCCCCTTCACTGCAGTGAGCGGCCGTTAAGTGTTCGGGAGCGATCAGGCATGAGGGGGAGGCCGCTCGATTCCGCCCCCCCCCTCGCGATCGCTCCCGGCCAATGAAATTGCTTCCTCCGCCATGTGATGTAAACACAGGCTGGAGGAAGTGATGTCATCTCCCTCGCCGCGGTCTTTTCGTTCCCGGCGCCGAGGAGTGAAGACAGAGGTTAGTGCTCCAACAGTCCACTGACACGTAGGTACACATAGGCACACAAATCACCCCCCAGTCACCCCCAGATCACCCCCCAGGTCACCCCAAAGCCCCCAATCACAGTGTCACTGATTGCAGTGATCATTTATTTTACTGATCACTGCATTTAGTGTCATCTGTGATTGTAAAAAGTTGCAAGGCAGTTAGGATTAGGCCCCTTTAGGTCCAGGGTAGCCCCCTAACCCCCCCAATAAAGGTTTAACCCCTTGATCACCCCCAGGTAACCCTTTCACCCCCTAACTTCAGCGTCACTAAGCGATTGTTTTTCCGATCGCTGTATTCGTGTCGCTGGTGTTTTAGATAGGCAGTTATTTTTTTTTTAGGTTCGCCGCAGGTTTTTATTGGTGTCAGGTACCCCCATATTTAACCTAATAAAGGTTTTAACCCCCTGATTGCCCCTAGTTAACCCTTTCACCAGTGATCACCATATAAAGGTTACGGGTGACGCTGGTTGATTAGTTTGCTTTTTATAGCATCAGGGCACCCGCCGTATATAACCCAATAAAGGTTTAACCCCCCTGATCGCCCGGCGGGTGAGATCAATTAGGTTTTAGCGCCAGAGAGGGTCTGCGTCGCCCCAGGCAGTGTTAGGTTAGTGCCAGTAACGCTAACACCCACGCGCAAAGCATACACCCCCCTTAGTGGTATAGTATCTGATCAGATCTATACTAGCATCCCCAGCGGTTTAGGGTTCCCAAAAACGCAGTGTTAGCGGGATCAGCCCAGATACCTGCTAGCGCCTGCGTTTAGCCCCTCCGCCCAGCCCAGCCCAGCCCACCCAAGTGCAGTATCGATCGATCACTGTCACTTACCAAACACAACACACATAACTGCAGCGTTCGCAGAGACAGGCCTGATCCCTGCGATCGCTAACAGTTTTTTTGTAGCGTTTGATATATTTGCTGACGACAGTCAGGTGCTTTTTTTCCTGTGAATCTTACTAGTGTACCCCTAAATTTAGAGCCCAAAATGGCAAGACGAAGGTACACTAGTAAAGAGGCCTACGAGATTCTGAGCATGACAGATAGTGAAGAGGAGGTCACGTATCTGTCAGATTCAGGCTCAGAATATCTTCCCGTAGAAGACAGTGACGTCAGTGGCCCCACGTCAGATAGCTCTGACGACGAAGTTGAGGTCCCTGCTAAGGTCAGGCGTACCCGATCCCGATCTTCTGAGGTTGTTGAGGAGCAAGAACCGCAGGTCTCTCGTATCATGGAGCAGAGTAGTACTAGCGCCGCTATTCCTTCTGGTGAACTGGCAAGCACCAGCGGCCTAGTACAGCCTGGACGTACATCCAGCACTGCAGTAACACTTGGTGACGTGGCGAGTCCCATAAGTGCAGTTCAAGCTGGCGAGGTGGCAAGCACAAGTAGTGTCCCGCTGCCACCAAGAAGACAAAGGCAGGCCCGTCGTGCCCATACTGCCCTTCCTGCAGAATTCGCCTATCCTGATTGGGTCCCCACCACTTCTGCAGAACCCGTACTTCCCCCATTCACTGCCCAACCCGGTATTCAGGTGGAAACAGCTGATTTTATGCCAATCGATTTTTATTCGCTGTTTTTCACGGAAGATCTCTATAGATCTATTGTGGACCAGAGTAATTTATATGCTGGTCAATTTATCGCCGCTAACCCCCAGTTGCCTAAAATTGCCAGAAATTGGAAACCAATTACGGTTTCCGAATTTAAGACCTTTCTGGGCCTTTCCCTCAACATGGGCACACATAAATTTCCGTCATTGCGTGCTTATTGGTCCACACACCCAATTGACCACATGCCCGTGTTCTCTGCCTCCATGTCCAGGGCACGATACGAGCAGATTTTGCGGTTCATGCACTTCAACGACAATGAACTTTGTCGTCCACGTGGGGACCCTGAATACGACCGGCTCTATAAAATTCGGCCCCTCATAAACCACTTCAACGAACGTTTTGCAGCCTTGTTTACTCCCGATCAAGTTGTCTGCGTTGATGAGTCCCTGATTAAATTTTCTGGCCGCTTGTCTTTCAAGCAGTACCTTCCCAGCAAGCGTGCCAGATACGGGGTCAAGCTCTACAAGTTCTGTGACAGGGCAACAGGCTATGTAGTGAACTTTACGGTTTATGAGGGAAAAGACAGTCAGATTGAGTCGGTCAACTGCCCGGATTACATAGGGAGCGCTGGCAAGATAGTGTGGAACTTGGTGTCACCCTTATTCGGAAAGGGGTACCACTTGTATGTGGACAATTATTACACGAGCGTGCCACTGTTTAGTCACTTGTTTGATCATAAGATTGGAGCATGTGGCACCGTGCGACCTAATCGCCGGGGCTTTCCCCAGCGGCTTGTAGATGCCCGTCTTAGGCTGGGGGAGAGAGCCTGCTTGAAGTGTAATAACTTGCTCGCTATGAAGTGGAGGGACAATAAGAATGTTTTCCTTCTTACCTCCCTTCATGCAGACACGACAGTCCAAATTCGTACAGCGACTGGTGTTGTGGAGAAACCCCTCTGTGTCCACGAATATAACCAAAATATGGGAGGGGTGGACCTCAACGACCAGTTGATGGCGCCGTATCTAATTGACCGTAAGGCGAGACGCTGGTACAAAAAAGTGTCTCTATCATTATTCCAATTGGCTTTGCTGAACGCTCATGTGCTATACAGAGCTTCAGGCGGGACGTTATCTCTTCTAAAATTCCAGAATGAGATAGTCACAGAACTCCTGTATCCAGGCGGTTCTGCACCTCACCATCCCCAACCAAATGCAGTAAGCCGGCTGCATGAGAGGCATTATTCGTATGTCCTCCCGAGTACCCCTACCCAAAGCCACCCCCAAAAAAGATGTCGTGTCTGTAGCAAGCGCGGATTTAGGCGTGACACCCGTAGTTTTTGTCCACTCTGTCCTGACAAGCCTGGTCTTTGCCAAGGTGAATGTTTTGAACGCTACCACTCAAAAGTGAAGTTTTAGCGTAGGGTACAGCATTTCACAGACTAGGACACACTTACACAGGGTCTCCCAAGATGCCATTACATTTTGAGAGACCCGAACCATTACAGTTGTAAAGTTACAAAAAAAAGTGTAAAAAAGAAAAAAAAAACGTAAAAAACAAAACACAAAAAAAATATAAAATAAAAAAACCAAAAATAGTTGTCGTTTTATTGTTCTCTCTCTCTCTATTTTCTCTCTATTGTTCTGCTCTTTTTTACTGTATTCTATTCTGCAATGTTTTATCATGCTTGCTTTTCAGGTATGTAATTTTTTGTTTTCAGGTGCGCCATTCAACTGCAGCGCGGAATTATTTATCTTGACAGCAACAGTGTTTGCTCCCACGATACATAAAGCCGTGACTCCAGTGCTGTAGGAGGTGATTTCACCACCACAGTTAAAAAAAAGAGCATATATGCCGAAGCATGGGGGCAGCAGGGGCGGAGGAGCGATTTTGCTCCTAATGCCGCGTACATACGGTCGAAATTCCGACCGTGTGTACGCGGCATAACTTTTTTGCGGGAGGATGCCCCCATGCTTCGGCATATATATATTTTAGGCACAGGTTGCGTTAAAACATTTTTTTATTTTTTACTAGGTTTTGTTTTGGTATTTGCTTTGCAGGTATGGCATGGTAAGGTCTTACTGTTGTACTGTAATGTTACTTTGTTTTAATGTTAACCACCATTTGCTTAGCAGGTACGCCATTCAGTTGCAGCGCGGATCTATTTATCTTGACAGCAACAGCGTTTGCTCCCACGATACATAAAGCCGTGACTCCAACGCTGTAGGAGGTGATTTCACCACCACAGTTAAAAAAAAGAGCATATATGCCGAAGCATGGGGGCAGCAGGGGCGGAGGAGCGATTTTGCTCCTAATGCCGCGTACATACGGTCGAAATTCCGACCGTGTGTACGCGGCATAACTTTTTTGCGGGAGGATGCCCCCATGCTTCGGCATATATATATTTTAGGCACAGGTTGCGTTAAAACATTTTTTTATTTTTTACTAGGTTTTGTTTTGGTATTTGCTTTGCAGGTATGGCATGGTAAGGTCTTACTGTTGTACTGTAATGTTACTTTGTTTTAATGTTAACCACCATTTGCTTAGCAGGTACGCCATTCAGTTGCAGCGCGGATCTATTTATCTTGACAGCAACAGCGTTTGCTCCCACGATACATAAAGCCGTGACTCCAACGCTGTAGGAGGTGATTTCACCACCACAGTTAAAAAAAAGAGCATATATGCCGAAGCATGGGGGCAGCAGGGGCGGAGGAGCGATTTTGCTCCTAATGCCGCGTATATACGGTCGAAATTCCAACGGAGGCTTATCCGTGGAAAAGTCCGACCGTGTGTACGCGGCATAACCTTTTATGCCGCGTACATACGGTCGAAATTCCGACGAAGGCTTGACCGTGTGTACGCGGCATAACTTTTTTGCGGGAGGATGCCCCCATGCTTCGGCATATATGCCCATCATTAGAAGTGGGTGGATGAAGGGAGGTATTCTAATGGTGGGCATACCCACCAATCAATCTCTTTTTTTCGTTCAGCCAATAGGCTGTATGAAAAAAAAGATTACAATACATGTCCAACAAGGACCAGCAACGTACTGGTATGTTGCTGGACTTTGAATGTTTATACCAGAATGATGCCTGCGGGTTTAGGTATCATCTTGGTATCATTCTTTTCAGCCAGCAGCCGGCTTTCATGTAAAAGCAATTCTAGCAGATAATTAGCCTCTAGACTGCTTTTACAAGCAGTGGGAGGGAATGTCCCCCCCCCCAGATATAAAAAGCGCCATTGGGAAATTGGGAAAGCATTTTATCACACCGATCTTGGTGTGGTCAGATGCTTTGAGGGCAGAGGAAAGATCTAGGGTCTAACCCCCCAATTTTTTTCAAAAAAAGAGTACCTGTCACTACCTATTGCTATCATAGGGGATATTTACATTCCCTGAGATAACGATAAAAATGGTAAAAAAATAAAATATGGAAGGCACAGTTTAAAAATAAAATAAAAAAGCCAAATAAATAATAAAAAAAAAAAAAAAAAAGCACCGCTGTCCCCCCCTGCTATTGCGCAAAGGCGAACGCAAGCGTCGGTCTAGCGTCATATGTAAACAGCAATTGCATCATGCATGTGAGGTATCACCGCGAAGGTCAGATCGAGGGCAGTCATTTTAGCAGTAGACCTCCTCTGTAAATCTAACGTGGTAACCTGTAAAGGCTTTTAAATGCTTTTAAAAATGAATGTAGTTTGTCGCCGCTGCGCGTTTGTGCGCAATTTTAAAGCATGTCGTGTTTGGTATCCATGTACTCGGCCTATGATCATCTTTTTTATTTCATCAAACATTTGGGCAATATAGTGTTTTTTAGTGCATTAAAAATAAAAAAAGTGTGTTTTTCCCCCAAAAAATGTGTTTGAAAAATCGCTGCACAAATACTGTGTGGAAAAAAAAATGCAACACCCACTATTTTAATCTGTAGGGCCTTTGCTTTAAAAAAATATATAATGTTTGGGGGTTCAACATAATTTTCTTGCAAAAAAAAAATTTTCTTTCATGTAGACACCTCAAGCTATTTGCTGAGAGGCATGTTGAGCCCATTGAATATTTTTTTTTTTGTCCCAAGTGATTGAATAATGACCAAAAAAAAAAAAATGTACAAAAAGTTGTCACTAAATTATATATTGCTCAAACATGCCATGGGCATATGTGGAATTACACCCCAAAATACATTCTGTTGCTTCTCCTGAGTACGGGGATACCACATGTGTGGGACTTTTTGGGAGCCTAGTCGCGTACGGGACCCCAAAAACCAAGCACCGCCTTCAGGATTTCTATGGGTGTAAATTTTTGATTTCACTTCTCACTGCCTATCACAGTTTCGGAGGCCATGGAATGCCCAGATGGCACAAAACCCCCCCAAATGACCCCATTTTGGAAAGTAGACACCCCAAGCTATTTGCTGAGAGGTATGTTGAGTATTTTGCAGATCTCGCTTTTTGTCACAAAGTTTTGAAAATGTAAAAAAAGAAAAAAAAAAAGAAAAAAAAATGTCTTTCTTAATTTTCAAAAACAAATGAGAGCTGTAAAATACTCACCATGCCTCTCAGCAAATAGCTTGGGGTGTCTACTTTCCAAAATGGGGTCATTTGGGGGGGTTTTGTGCTATTTTGGCATTTTATGGCCTTCAAAACTGTGATAGGTAGTGAGGAGTGAAATCAAAAATTTATGCCCTTAGAAACCTTGAAGGCGGTGCTTGGTTTTTGGGGTCCCGTACGCGGCTAGGCTCCCAAAAAGTCCCACACATGTGGTATCCCCGTACTCAGGAGAAGCAGCAGAATGTATTTTGGGGTGTAATTTCACATATAACCATGGCATGTGTGAGCAAGATATCATTTAGTGACAACTTTTTGTACATTTTTTTTTTTCTTTTTGTCATTATTCAATCATTTGGGACAAAAAAAAAAAATATTCAATGGGCTCAACATGCCTCTCAGCAAATAGCTTGGGGTGTCTACTTTCCAAAATGGGGTCATTTGGGGGGGTTTTGTGCCATCTTGGCATTTTATGGCCTTCAAAACTGTGATAGGTAGTGAGGAGCGAAATCAAAAATTTATGCCCTTAGAAACCTTGAAGGCGGTGCTTGGTTTTTGGGGTCCCGTACGCGGCTAGGCTCCCAAAAAGTCCCACACATGTGGTATCCCCGTACTCAGGAGAAGCAGCAGAATGTATTTTGGGGTGTAATTTCACATATGCCCATGGCATGTGTGAGCAATATATCATTTAGTGACAACTTTGTGCAAAAAAAAAAACAGTTTGTCATATTCCCGCAACCTGTGGCAAAATATAAAATATTCCATGGACTCAACATGCCTCTCAGCAAATAGCTTGGGGTGTCTACTTTCCAAAATGGGGTAATTTGGGGGGGTTTTGTGCTATTTTGGCATTTTATGGCCTTCGAAACTGTGATAGGTAGTGAGGAGTGAAATCAAAAATTTACGCCCTTAGAAATCCTGAAGGCGGTGCTTGGTTTTTGGGGCCCTGTACGCGGCTAGGCTCCCAAAAAGTCCCACACATGTGGTATCCCCGTACTCAGGAAAAGCAGCAGAATGTATTTTGGGGTGCAATTCCACATATAACCATGGCATGTGTGAGCAATATATCATTTAGTGACAACTTTTTGTACATTTTTTTGTTTTTCTTTTTGTCATTATTCAATCATTTGGGACAAAAAAAAAAATATTCAATGGGGTCAACATGCCTCTCAGCAAATAGCTTGGGGTGTCTACTTTCCAAAATGGGGTCATTTGGGGGGGGGTTTTGTGCCATCTTGGCATTTTATGGCTTTCAAAACTGTGATAGGTAGTGAGGAGTGAAATCAAAAATGTATTCCCTTAGAAACCTTGAAGGCGGTGCTTGGTTTTTGGGGTCCCGTACGCGGCTAGGCTCCCAAAAAGTCCCACACATGTGGTATCCCCGTACTCAGGAGAAGCAGCAGAATGTATTTTGGGGTGTAATTTCACATATGCCCATGGCATGTGTGAGCAATATATCATTTAGTGACAACTTTGTGCAAAAAAAAAAAAGTTTGTCATATTCCCGCAACTTGTGGCAAAATATAAAATATTCCATGGACTGAACATGCCTCTCAGTAAATAGCTTGGGGTGTCTACTTTCCAAAATGGGGTCATTTGGGGGGGTTTTGTGCTATTTTGGCATTTTATGGCCTTCGAAACTGTGATAGGTAGTGAGGAGTGAAATCAAAAATTTGCGCCCTTAGAAATCCTGAAGGCGGTGCTTGGTTTCCGGGGTCCCGTACGTGGCTAGGCTCCTAAAAAGTCCCACACATGTGGTATCCCCGTACTCAGGAGAAGCAGCAGAATGTATTTTGGGGTGCAATTCCACATATAACCATGGCATGTGTGAGCAATATATCATTTAGTGACAACTTTTTGTAATTTTTTTTTTTTTGTCATTATTCAATCACTTGGGACAAAAAAAAAAAAATATTCAATGGGCTCAACATGCCTCTCAGCAATTTCCTTGGGGTGTCTACTTTCCAAAATGGGGTCATTTGGGGGGGTTTTGTACTGCCCTGCCATTTTAGCACCTCAAGAAATGAGATAGGCAGTCATAAATTTAAAGCTGTGTAAATTTCAGAAAATGTACCCTAGTTTGTAAACGCTATAACTTTTGCGCAAACCAATAAATATACGCTTATTGACATTTTTTTTACTAAAGACATGTGGCTGAATACATTTTGGCCTAAATGTAGGACTAAAATTGAGTTTATTCGATTTTTCTTATAACAAAAAGTAGAAAATATCATTTTTTTTCAAAATTTTCGGTCTTTTTCTGTTTATATCGCAAAAAATAAAAATCGCAGAGGCAATCAAATACCATTAAAAGAAAGCTCTATTTGTGGGAAGAAAAGGACGCAAATTTCATTTGGGTACAACATTGCATGTCCGCACAATTTACAGTTAAAGCAGCGCAGTGCCGAATCCCAAAAACAGGCTTGGTCCTAATGGCCCGAAATGGTCCGGGGCTTAAGTGGTTAAGATTTACCAAATTTATATAATAGGAGGAAACACCTATCTAGCCAATCACTCTATATCCAATTAGGCAGGCCCTTGCACTACATGATTGATGCCAGATCTAAAGGAGATTGTACAATCAGATTGTATAGTGTATGGCCATCTTTATACACCTAAAATTACTAGTTGCGCTTTCAGTGCCATTAATTGTTAATGGCACACCAAACACAGAAGCGACCACTTATTTTGGCAAGTGATAAAATGAATGGCAAATGCTGCAAAACGCACAGTAAAAAGCACTCAACCCACAAAATGCCAACATGTCCAAAAGCCACATATAGCACAGCCTATTTAAATCAGCAGGCTGCCCTATGCGTGTCACAGGAAAAACAAGCCACAAAACGTTCGCTCCCACTATGCTAGATGTGAATGGGGCCTGAAAGTGAAATTGGTGCGATAACGCAAGAACAATGAGGCTCCAATCTGTACGTTTCCTTGCATTTCATATATGCGCTGCACCAAAAATCACAGTAAAAAACGCACCAAAAAAAGTTTAACTAAAAAAAAGTTCTGAAGCTTCTTTGAGGCGATTGCTGTGTGTAGGGCAGCCCATTCAGGTGGGTGGGCTGCCCTATGCATGATGAGTAAAAATGCTCCAAAACACCTCCCTCCCTCGCTAAAATAAAAAGATGCATCTGGGAATGCGAGTTCCCGCTATGCAGAGATGTGATAGGGGTATGACAGCTGAGTGTTTCTGTCCACTCCCTTCTATGTACTTGTATAAAAATGGCCATACACTATGCAATCTGATTGTATATTGTGTATTTAGTGAGAAGGGTGATCACTGATTGATTGCATTTCATCTAAAAAAACGTGCAGCTGGGAATGGGAGGGTGGATGATGCAGGGTGTGTGCTAATGAGATCTGCTGGTCTCCTTCCTGTGTCATAACCTACAGTCTGTAAGGAAGTAAGACAGAAGCAATAGATACTTTTGGAATCATGGATAGAGGACAGTAAAGGTACGTGTCTAGATTTTATGGAAAGCTTTGATATTTTAGCAAAAAAAGTACATAAATGCTATATTGGTACATAGGGGAGCAGGAATTTAGAAAAAAAAAAGTAAACTTAGCCTTTAAGCAAGTCTTTAGGAATTCACTCAGTAGATGGCCGTTGGCCATTTTCCACCCAACATCCCAGGCAGGAAATTGTCAGTAGAACAGTGTTTGCATCCAATCAGATGTTCAGGTATTTTGGGGCTGGCTGTCAGAATACAATTCCAGGAAATGTATCCATTTGCGCTGTGCAGCATGGATGAGGAATCTGTTAGAATGTTGCTGTTCAGTCTGCAGTCTGAAAGAAAAGAATCCATGGGGTTGATTTACTAAAACTGGAGAGTGTAAAATCCGATGCAGCTGTGCATGGTAGCCAATCAGCTTTTATCTTCAGCTTGTTCAAATTAAGCTTTGACAAAAAAAAACTGAAAGCTGATTGGTTTCTTTGCAGAGCTGCACCAGATTTTGCACTTTCTAATTTTAGTAAACCAACCCTATATGTATATGGCCAGCTTAGCACTTATCCTAACGCCCACTCATAAACCTATCACTCCTCTAAAACTAAGTATACCTCATAAACAAATTAATTCTTAGTTCTGTACATTGTTCATGACAATTAGAAGTTGAGGCTTTATCCTGCCCAAAGCTCTACAAAGTATTTGAACTTTAGGACCCAGAAGCAAATTTGCAAACATGTATGTAATGTATGTAATTGCCTAATACAAGACATAAATTAGGTATTCCCACACACACCAGGGGTGGAAGAATAATTTTAGAGCCATCATTTCAATTTAATATGTGTCAGACCTGTACATATGTGCCTAATATAATTTTATATAGAAGACAATATTGTATTGTCTGCTACTTATGAGACTCTGATAAAAGATTATTTAATTAGAACATCATAAAGTGATATTAAAGTAGTTTTTAATACATTTGATGAATATTGAAAACTTACATGCACTTGCTGTTTTTGTTTTCTAAGCTTCCTTCTTACTCAAACTACCCCCCTTCCTGAGCAGCACTGCCAGTTGGTGCCCCCTGTGCCTCCTGGAAACTATGGAGCCTGCAAGAGTCTTCTCAATGTGCATGCTCTCATTTTAGTGGTATGTGCAGCTATTCCCAGTGCTACAGTGCTCTACACACAGGCAGAGAAAAAGGGGCACCGAGCCAAGGACACGCCCCCCTCCATGGTGGTAACCGACAGCTCAGAAGCCCCTGTCCACATCACCATAGAGAAATGTGGGTACTTTAGGAAGGACCCCCTCCGCAGCTCTAAGAAAACTCAGGATTTAGAAAGTCACTTTACCATGGTTTCGGGCAGGGCTTTTTTTCAGCAGGAACTTGGGGAATGCAGTTCCGGCACCTCCAGCACTGAATGTATGTAATGGCAAGAGGTGCTGATGTGTGCTAGATGGTCTATTGATGCTGGCTGCTGTGTAGTCTATTGTTACTCATGAGGGCTCAATTGTTGCTGGGGGGGGGGATTTTTGCTGGGAGGGATCTACTGTTGAGAGAGGGGTCTATTGTTGCTGGCTGCTGGGAGATCTGTTGTATCTGGTGGTTAAATTCACTCAGGTTGTATGTTTGATGTGGTGGACCTATTGTTGCTGGGTTGTTGTTTTTTTATACAATGGGTCTATTGGTGGGGGGAAGTATTGTTGCTGGGGGGTATTTTGTTGAAAGGGGTCTTTTGTTGGTTGGGATCAAATGTTGCTGGGTTGATGTGGCTGGATAGGTTGTTGTTAAGTGGGTGGGGCAATCTATTTTTCTGTTTTTCTTGTTATTAACAAATTCCTTACAAATTACTTAGCACCACAAAATGATACTTGGCTCTGTATTCTCTAAAGGGTGTGTGGAGTGGAGCCAAGGAACAGTGCTTAGAGGTGGGTAGGGGGCAGTGACAAGGGGTGACCCAGAAGGAGGGAGTTCCTGCACCTATTCCTAGAGAAAAAAGCCTTGGATTCGGGTAAGTATTTGGGGAATTTAGCTTATTTAAAAAAATACATAAGTGAATAATTAGTAAAGTTTAGCTAGGAAGATGGGACATATGTTTTAAGATCAGCTTTAAATAATAAATCCTGGAAATAATGAGATGTACTGTAGCACAACCCAAACCCACTTACATGACAGAGTTTACGCTAGGATTACACTGATAATTAAATCTCTGTGTAGCGGGGTCTCCTTTAAGGCCCCTGGACTACGTTACCCAGAACCCTGTTTGCATTGGGCCGCCGCAGAGACTCATGGGTGGGGCTATATAAGAAGAGGGCGAGGCTAGGCTCGGCCTCTTTGGATACCGCGCTGCAAGCAATAGGACTCCCTGTGCGGATCCGCTGCTGTGTAAGGCCTGAAGCCTGGGCCTTGCATACCGACCAAAGAGACTTCCACCCCACTGCGGAGCCTGGGTGGCATCTGTTCCTGCTCGAGTTTGCTGACGTCAGCTGGACCGGAGACCCGGCCGTTGGAGACACTGTGTGCGGATACACAGTGGTGGAAGCCCGGACTGGGATCGCATCCAGAGTGGTGAGCGAGCACTTGCTCACTTCATTACCCTTTTACTTTGTTGGGCCTAGTGACTGCCTTGGCCCACCCTGTTATTTACTAACCCTTGGATTACAAATATTGTTTCCTAAAAGTGCACCACCGTTCAAATTGCATGCGAAGAATTGTTCTCATCAGGGACTGAGTTTTAATCTGGGTCAGGCCTGACCAGGGTGGGGGTTAAAACTTTGTTGCTGCGCCATATTGTGCATAGGGAAAGAAGATAGTTGCACGTGGTGGGTGATCACTCTGCACTATCACTAAAGAATATGTTTATTGCTGCAGGGCTCTGCATGTATACTATGTAATGTGTTTAACTTTGAATCCTTATACCAAAGTAAATCCAGTTATATTTTATCACATTGGTATTAGTGTCATCTTTGGAGAGAGTGGTTATTTATCAATACTGCCAGATTGTGTATAATCAGGTATAGACCGTTACGAGGTAACAATCCCTAGACTAACTGTGCCAGTGTGGGTTGAGTAGATTGCCGGGGGTTGGCGGTGCTGTATACAGGGCCCGAATCAAAACTCAGCGGCTCTCTTAACTGGGGGTAGTGCTACACGTGGGGGCTCTCGAGTCCGGGATCCTGATACAGCAAGCAAGGCGCCAAAAGTACCGGCATGGACCCATTAGAAGTGGAACGGTGGTGCGCGGTGGCTGGCACCGATTCAGCCGCGGCAGTAGTTATTGAACTCCCGGGGATCTGGCAAGAAGTAGGAGTAAAGCAGCTAGTAATGTCGCTGTCCCCACATCAGAAAGCATGGGTCATGGATGTCAGGTCGAATTCTTCACTGACCCACGCACTAATAGAATGGAAGAATGAAATCCCAGAGCATTTCAAAAGTCCAAGCATAAAAGCAATGGATGATCAGACCTATAGCTTGATACATGCGCTGCCAGTCAAGGGAGGATGGTTTCAGACACCAAATCCATCACCTCCACAGATATCTCCAGCGCAGTCCCCAAAAGCAGGAAGGCATAAGAAAGAGAGTCCTGGGTCACCACCGACCACCCTCAGCGCAGAATTATGCGCGGTCCTGGGGGAGATTGTAGCCCGGTGTAAGAAGGATCCTACAGACTACCCAATGTCGGGATACAGAAAACTTAGGATATGTTCTGGAAGGAAGCCTGTACCTTCGGGAGAAGAGGGATTTAAGGAGTGGCTAGACGGTGCCACTCAGGCTTTAGAAGAATGGGAAGTCCCAGAACACCGAAAGAAACAGAGAATCACAGAGAGTCTGAAGGGGCCTGCCTTGGAGGCCATACGCAACCTCAAGCTGAGCAAGAAAGACTGTGATGCACAGGATTATCTGGCCATTTTGCAGAATGTGTTCAGTGGAACAGAGAAAGTCACTGAGCTCACTTACCAGCTGGAACACTGCTACCAAAAGACAGGAGAGAAACTTTTAGAGTTCATGAGGCGTCTGGATAAAATCCTGCATAAAATTATACTGAAGAAGGGAATCGATCCAAGGAAGGTGGATGAGGCCCGTGTTCAGCAGGTGTTGTGGGGGGCTCAGCCCCTGGACCCCATCGCATTGGCGTTACGCACTCGACAGGACGGGAAGAGCCTGGTGTACCCCGACTTAATCCCAGTGGTCAGAGAGGAAGAGGCTATGTTGGAAGACAAAAGAAGGAACCAACCAGTTGAGCCAACCAATCCTCCGGCGGTGATAGTCAGGACGGCCATGACCCTAGAGAGAGACTCAGAGGTGGATACCTTGAAGTCACAGATGTCCCAAGTGTTGGGGATGCTGACCTCCCTGATGGCCAAGGATCAAGGGGTACCAGAGAGGAAAAGTCAGAGGAAGGAGCTGTTTCCAGACACCTCAGCGCCCGCATCCCTGCAAGATTGGGGGGATGCAATTTGTTTCAACTGTGGAGGGGCTGGTCATATCGCCAAAGTGTGTTCCAGTCCCAAGAAGAAAAAGATGAATAACCACAAGCCGGCGGAAAACTTCAGAGGGCCCCGGTGAAGGAGTCAACCGGGTGCCCATCATCTCCAGTGAGCTCCAAACTGAATGAGAAGGGTAGAAAGAGAGGGGACAACACCCCTCAGAAGAAACACAGTGTTCCTCAGTGGGAATACACACCAAAGAAGGAGAATAGTGTCCCTCAGTGGGTAGCTACACCCATTAAGAGGAGGGAGATCAATGCATACCAAGCCAAGAGAGACTAAAGTCCAAAGAGAAATGGAAGAAAGAGAGTCCAAAAGGGAAATGCAAGAATCAAAAGAAAGTAACCCCCTCGAAGCAATATCCAGAGAAGCTGGTAGGCCCCTCACCCATAGTACCTGTCCAGGTGGAGGGAGTCTACACAAGAGCCATATTGGATACTGGGGCACAAGTGACCTTGTTATACAGAGACTTTTATGACAAGCATCTAAGCCACTTACCCATCCAGAAGATTGAAGAGTTGAAGATATGGGGGATTGATTTGATCCATCTGTAGCCGGGAAGGCTGAAGTGTTCGACAACCTGGCTGTGGTATGCCCCCGACCGCCTGGAGCTAGCAAGAGCTCCATAATAATAGGGACCAACACGGACCTGGTTCTGAGACTTTTGGCCCCTCTAGTACGAAAGAAGGACCCCACGGTCACCAAAATCATCCCGATGCTGAAGACAGCCTACCAGCGACTGGTCTTAGAGCAGAAGGCCCCAGAAGAGGGGGTAGGAAAGGTCTGGAGGCTGGGAAGAAGAGGAATAGTGCTGCAACCCGGCGAAGTAACTTGTCTCAGAGCCACTGTGAAGCTCACTTGGGAGCAGCCTGGGCCCTTTGTCATGTTGGAACCTGACCCAAGGGAAGAACACTCTGGCTTCGAAGTAGTCCCAGAAGTGGTCCCCTTGAGGGCCTTGAAGAAGGCACACTGTAAAGTACCTGTGAGTGTCAGGAATACTACGGATGGTCCGATGGAAATCCCAGCCAGGATGTTACTGGGCCAGGTGAGCCCTGCTACCCCGATTGTCTTGTCAGACGTGGAGAAGACAGATGGAGAAAGGACTATTTGGGAGAAGCTCTGCATGGAGAACCCGAACCTGCCAAGGGCTTGGAAAGAGAGAGCCAAGGCCCAGTTGACCAAGTGGAGAAGGATCTTTTCCCAAGATGAGTTCGATGTGGGGTGTGCAAAGAGTTCCACCCACCGAATCCGCCTCCAGGAAGACGTGCTCTTCAGGGAGAGGGTCCGGCGAGTCCCATTGGCGGACCTCGAAGATTTGAGGGAACAGCTCGCCGAGCTTAAGCGGACCAGTGTTATCCGGGAGTCCAGAAGCCCCTATGCCTCTCCGATAGTGGTGGTCAGGAAGAAGAATGGGTCATTGAGGCTATGTATAGACTACAGGACCCTCAACCGGAGAACCATACCTGACCAGTATACCACCCCGAGAATAGAGGATGCCTTACAGAGCTTGTCCGGAGCAAGGTGGTTCAGTGTAATGGATCTCAAGAGTGGGTACTATCAGATCCCCATGCATCCAGAAGACAAGGAGAAGACAGCTTTCATAACTCCTGTGGGGTTCTTTGAGTTTGACAGGACGCCCCAAGGTCTGTCTAGAGCTCCAGACACATTTCAATGCCTTATGGAAAAGACTGTAGGAGACATGAACCTCATCGAAGTTCTTGTTTACTTGGATGACATCATTGTCTTTGGGAGAACGCTGGAAGAGCATGAGGAGAGACTGGAGAAGGTTCTGAGAAGGCTCAGTGAGGAAGGACTCAAGCTTTCACCCGAAAAATGCCAGTTCTATCAGTCAACCGTCAACTACCTGGGACACATAGTGTCCGAAGAAGGGGTAGCTACAGACCCTGAAAAGTTGGAGGCAGTCACCTCCTGGCTTAGGCCCACCACTGTGACAGAACTCAGATCCTTTTTGGGATTCTGTTCCTACTACAGGAGGTTCGTGGAAGGATTTGCCCGGATTGCAAAACCACTAAATGAGCTGCTCAAGACGGAAGGAGAAGAGGATGACATCGGGCCCCAGGAAGCTGGGGGAGTCAGTCAAGGACCAGTGGAACGAGAAGTGTGAAGAGGCCTTCCAGATGTTGAAGAAAAGCCTAACCACTGCCCCTGTCCTGGCTTACGCAGACCCAAAGAAACCCTATGAACTCCATGTGGATGCCAGTCATGATGGCTTGGGAGGAGTGCTCTATCAGGAGCATGAAGGGCAACTTTGACCCGTTGCATATGTGAGCAGGAGTCTAACCCCCTCGGAAAAGAACTACCCCACCCACAATTTGGAGTTCCTGGCCCTCAAATGGGCTGTAGTCGACAAGCTCAAAGACTACTTGTATGGGGCCGAATTCACCGTGAAGACTGATAACAACCCCCTTACTTATCTCTTCACCACAGCAAAGCTGGATGCCACAGGACACAGATGGCTGGCAGCCCTGTCTGCGTTCAACTTTAGCCTGAAATATAGACCTGGGGCTGGAAATCGAGATGCGGACGCCTTGTCAAGAAGATCCCATGCTCCCACCAGCAGTACAGAAGACTGGACCCAAGTGGCACCCGATGGGGTGCGGGCCCTCTGTCAGGGGGCTGAACTCCAGTCCAGTGGCGGTTCAAGAGCAGAATAGATAGGAGTCACTGTAGTAGGGGTCCCCAAACAATACTGTGGGGTAACTCAGCTGGAGGAGGCTGACTTGCCAAAACTGTCAAAAAAGGAGTTGAGGTGCGACCAATTGGAAGACCCCATGGGGAGATTGGTCCTGGAAGCCCTGGAGAGTCAGGATCCAGATAAACTCCTACGTCACCCTTCAAAGGAAGCTCGTCTGCTGAGGAAGGAATGGGACAGGCTGCAGGTACATCAGGGAGTGGTCTACCGAAGGGGCCCCTCTGATGACCTAGAAGACAAATGGCAACTGTTTCTGCCCGAGAAACATTGAGGGACCGTCCTGGTCGCCCTGCACGACAATCATGGCCACTTGGGAGCGGAAAGGACCTTCCAGCTCATTAGGAACCGGTTCTATTGGCTCTGCATGAGGGCCGAAGTTGAGGAATACTGCCACTCCTGTGCATGCTGCATCCAGAGGAAGACTTTGCCCCACCAAGCTGCCCCAATGGGCCATCTGCAAAGTCAAAGCCCACTGGATTTGGTATGCATTGATTTTCTCTGCCTCAAACCCGACTTGAGTGGACTAGGAAATGTTCTGGTGATAACCGACCATTTCACCCGGTATGCCCAGGCTTTTCCAACCAAAGACCAGAAGGCTTCCACTGTAGCTAAAGTACTCATGGAGAAATACTTTGTACACTACGGGCTACCACAACGGCTCCACTCGGATCAAGGGAGGGACTTTGAAAGTCGGCTGATTCGGAAGCTCCAGGATTCTTTAGGAATCAAGAAGACCCGAACCACCCCCTATCATCCACAAGGTGATGCTCAGCCGGAGAGGTTCAACCGAACCCTGCTCAACATGCTGGGGACTTTGAGTAGTGAAAAGAAGCAGCATTGGAGCAAGCATATAGCAGCAATTGTACATGCATACAACAGTACCACAAGTGACGCTACAGGGTACTCGCCCTATCGACTTATGTTCGGAAGAGAAGCAAGACTACCGGTAGATCTGGGTTTTGGTACCTCCATAGACCATTGCTCGGCCACTTCACACAAGGGATATGTAGATAGGCTCAGACACAGTTTAAAATTGGCTTATGAGCAGGCACAAGCAGCCTCGGATCAAAGGGGAGCCCGCAACAAGAAAAACTTTGATCTAAAGATCCGGATTCAGGATCTACAACCTGGGGACAGAGTGCTGCTGCACAACTTGGGGGTCCCTGGAAAGCACAAGCTTGCAGACAGATGGAGACCTGAACCCTACGTTATTTGCAAGAAACTGTCGGGTCTACCTGTTTACAGACTAAAGCCAGAAGGAAAAGTGGGGCCCTTAAAGACTTGGCTTCGGAACCATTTACTCCCACTTGCCGAAGCAGTTCGGATACCCCCTGCGAGGGATTCCCCTGAGTCAACTCCCATCCTGGATACTCCCAAGCCAAGCACTCGGTCCCAGACTCCTCAGATTGATGAATCAGATGTCTCTGAATTAAGTGAGGATGAGAGAGAGGAGCTTGATTGGCTATGGCCTTCCCAGGTCCCAGAAACTTCTGCTATAGATCTTCCACCTACTGAAGACGCCATAGATAGTACACTAAATGCAGAAGCTACTGAGTTCATCCGTCCAGTCCTTTGTCGGACTCTTGGGAAGATGCCAGTGACTTACTCTTAGAGGAGGATCCGAGAGATTCTATGATTCTATGAGTCGAGCGTCCCAGAACCAGTGGAAACTCCCAAGTCGGTTCCAGAGGAGGAACCTGTATTACCAGAACCAGAAATCCGAAGGGAACGAAGGATGAGAAGGACCATAAGGCCTCCCCGAAAATTGACTTAGCCACAAATGGGGGAGAGCTCAGAAGACACTGTGGTCACTGCCAGGAGGAGTGTGAAAGACCCTGACCCCTCCACTGTCTGTTTAGTGGGGGCAACCCCAACTCACCCGCTGGCACAGCTAGGCAGGCCACGAATGACAGTGTGACCTGTGGGCAGGGAAGTATACGCCCTCGTTTTTGTTGGGAACTTCCTCTGCCGACAACATACGCAGCTTTGTCAAATGTTGTGCGTAGTATGTGTTAACTTTTATCTTTGGGGACCAAAGAGTTTAAGTGGGGGGAGTGTGTAGCGGGGTCTCCTTTAAGGCCCCTGGACTACGTTACCCAGAACCCCGTTTGGCACCCAGGGTGCATTGGGCCGCCGCAGAGACTCATGGGTGGGGCTATATAAGAAGAGGGCGAGGCTAGGCTCGGCCTCTTTGGACACCGCGCTGCAAGCAATAGGACTCCCTGTGCGGATCCGCTGCTGTGTAAGGCCTGAAGCCTGGGCCTTGCATACCGACCAAAGAGCCTTCCACCCCACTGCGGAGCCTGGGTGGCATCTGTTCCTGCTCGAGTTTGCTGACGTCAGCTGGACCGGAGACCCGGCCGTTGGAGACACTGTGTGCGGATACACAGTGGTGGAAGCCCGGACTGGGATCGCGTCCGGAGTGGTGAGCGAGCACTTGCTCACTTCATTACCCTTTTACTTTGTTGGGCCTAGTGACTGCCTTGGCCCACCCTGTTATTTACTACCCCTTGGATTACAAATATTGTTTCCTAAAAGTGCACCACCGTTCAAGTTGCATGCGAAGAATTGTTCTCATCAGGGACTGAGTTTGAATCTGGGTCAGGCCTGACCAGGGTGGGGGTTAAAACTTTGTTGCTGCGCCATATTGTGCATAGGGAAAGAAGATAGTTGCACGTGGCGGGTGATCACTCTGCACTATCACTGAAGAATATGTTTATTGCTGCAGGGCTCTGCATGTATACTATGTGATGTGTTTAACTTTGAATCCTTATACCAAAGTAAATCCAGTTATATTTTATCACATTGGTATTAGTGTCATCTTTGCAGATAGTGGTTATCTATCGATACTACCAGATTGTGTATAATCAGGTATAGACCGTTACGAGGTAACAATCCCTAGACTAACTGTGCCAGTGTGGGTTGAGTAGATTGCCGGGGGTTGGCGGTGCTGTATACAGGGCCCGAAACAAAACTCAGCGGCTCTCTTAACTGGGGGTAGCGCTACATCTGTTATCCTCTATTTGAGTGATTTAAAGAGTATGTAAACCCAACATTTCATATTCCTGATATGTGCCTGCTGCACCATGTACTTGTACGAAAAAGTTTTATGTTTTCTTTGTAGTCCTTCCTATGTGTAAAATCCCTGGTGTTCTTTGCTTTGCTTTTCTACTAAAAACTGACCATATCAAACAGGAGAACAAACCCTGGTCAGTTCTCTAGTTATGCTGGGAGCTCAGCCTGCTCTCCTCCAATGATCACCCCCCTGCACAGTCTTTCACTGGGAGGATCAGTGTGCTGCTTCTCCTCCCCCAGCTCTTACGCAGTTGAGAACAGATGGAATATGATCACTTATAAAAGGAAAAAAATAGTACTCATAATGTTTTTATATCTATACACAAATGTTTTGTCTTTCATTTCTATTTTAAACTGAATGGGTTGTTTTACAAGGTGAGGGTTTAAAATTACTTCAACTGATTCTATCTCATTAGCATCACATTAATTTGATTGTCCTGCAAACTGTCCTCTAAAAAGTAGTTAAATCTCTCTGGAGAAAGCCCTGGGATTAGGCCAGCTTCATGCTCTTGCAATGTGAAAATGCATGCCTTGCTAAGTTTCTACACACATTACATAATGCGTTGTGGTGTCATTGATGCTTAATGGTACTCCAACATGCTAATTCAACTACCATGCAGTGCAATTCCAAAAATGGTACCCAAGTGGTTTCTTGCATGGTGGAGGTGCATTGAAAGCCCATTCAAAATAGATAAGTTGCCCTGATGCAAGTTAATGTGCATTGTAACACGTTAACATACTGCACTAGTTGTGAAACTGACTTGTCATGCTTGCTGCATAGAAGGATCTCCATGGCTACTATGATACTAGCAAATGTAACCCACTCTGACTGTATTGTATGTTATATTTTCTTAAACATTGCACTCTGTACACTGTGTTGGATATGACATATTGGGGGTTATTTACTAAAGGCAAATACACTTTGCACTACCAGTGCAAACTACAAGTGCAAAGTGCACTTGAAATTGCACTGAAAGTGCAGTCGCTGTAGATCTGAGGGGGACATGTAAGAAAAATAAAAAACAGCATTTTAGCTTGCACATGATTGTATAATAAAATCAGCAGATCTTCCCCTCCAGATTGCACTTTCAGTGCAATTTTAAGTGCACTTTGCCCTTGTAGTTTGCACAAATAACCCCCTTTGTATGCTATGTAATATATTAAATTTCCCATGCTGATGCACTCTCAATGCTGTGCTGTACATTGTATTGTATATTCTGTACCACTAATCATTCATACAACTAGGACTTCATTTCACCATTACAATTATGGCACACTTTTTCTAGTTCGATTTTATGTAACATTCTGAAATGTCTGTGAAACGAATGAAGTAATGACTAAACACCTAAGTGCTGAATTTTATCTATATGGATTTGGATTGTTGGACGTAAAATAAAACACAACTTAGTTTTAAAGTCATGAGAATACTGCATTTTGGAACTACTGATTTACCATTGCTTTTATTATGAATATCTTGTGAAACTTAGACTTGTCTCCTAGCAACCAAGGCAGTGAAACAAAAAAAAAGATGGCAACTATCTCAAGAATAATTCCCACAGGAAACCTGAATATGTATACATTGATATGTTTCTACAAACAGTCATTTCAAGAAACATTTTGAAAAAGGTGAAATTTAGGCTTCACATTTGGGATTTATTTCTTAAGAATAGTTTTATATCTTAGGATAAACAATTTTTTTCTTTTTTTCATTTTTTACAGAATATACTGTAGGTGACACAACAGGAGACTGCAATCTTTTCTGTGTCATATATATTTCACAGAATTCATTGTACAAGTACAAAAACAAAAAAAAAAGAGTAAACATGACTTAGGTTTTTGCATCCTCAGTATACAGGTCCTTCTCAAAAAATTAGCATATTGTGATAAAGTTCATTATTTTCTGTAATGTACTGATAAACATTCATATATTTTAGATTCATTACACACAACTGAAGTAGTTCAAGCCTTTTCTTGTTTTAATATTGATGATTTTGGCATACAGCTCATGAAAACCCAAAAATCCTATCTCAAAAAATTAGCATATTTCATCCGACCAATAAAAGAAAAGTGTTTTTAATACAAAAAAAGTCAACCTTCAAATAATTATGTTCAGTTATGCACTCAATACTTGGTCGGGAATCCTTTTGCAGAAATGACTGCTTCAATGCGGCGTGGCATGGAGGCAACCAGCCTGTGGCACTGCTGAGGTGTTATGGAGGCCCAGGATGCTTCGATAGCGGCCTTAAGCTCATCCAGAGTGTTGGGTCTTGCGTCTCTCAACTTTCTCTTCCCAATATCCCACAGATTCTCTATGGGGTTCAGGTCAGGAGAGTTGGCAGGCCAATTGAGCACAGTAATACCATGGTCAGTAAACCATTTACCAGTGGTTTTGGCACTGTGAGCAGGTGCCAGGTCGTGCTGAAAAATGAAATCTTCATCTCCATAAAGCTTTTCAGCAGATGGAAGCATGAAGTGCTCCAAAATCTCCTGATAGCTTGCTGCATTGACCCTGCCCTTGATAAAACACAGTGGACCAACACCAGCAGCTGACATGGCACCCCAGACCATCACTGACTGTGGGTACTTGACACTGGACTTCAGGCATTTTGGCATTTCCCTCTCCCCAGTCTTCCTCCAGACTCTGGCACCTTGATTTCCGAATGTACTTTGGACCACTGAGCAACAGTCCAGTGCTGCTTCTCTGTAGCCCAGGTCAGGCGCTTCTGCCGCTGTTTCTGGTTCAAAAGTGGCTTGACCTGGGGAATGCGGCACCTGTAGCCCATTTCCTGCACACGCCTGTTCACGGTGGCTCTGGATGTTTCTACTCCAGACTCAGTCCACTGCTTCCGCAGGTCCTCCAAGGTCTGGAATCGGTCCTTCTCCACAATCTTCTTCAGGGTCCGGTCACCTCTTCTCGTTGTGCAGCGTTTTCTGCCACACTTTTTCCTTCCCACAGACTTCCCACTGAGGTGCCTTGATACAGCACTCTGGGAACAGCCTATTCGTTCAGAAATTTCTTTCTGTGTCTTACCCTCTTGCTTGAGGGTGTCAATGATGGCCTTCTGGACAGCAGTCAGGTCGGCAGTCTTCCCCATGATTGCGGTTTTGAGTAATGAACCAGGCTGGGAGTTTTTAAAAGCCTCAGGAATCTTTTGCAGGTGTTTAGAGTTAATTAGTTGATTCAGATGATTAGGTTAATAGCTCGTTTAGAGAACCTTTTCATGATATGCTAATTTTTTGAGATAGGATTTTTGGGTTTTCATGAGCTGTATGCCAAAATCATCAATATTAAAACAAGAAAAGGCTTGAACTACTTCAGTTGTGTGTAATGAATCTAAAATATATGAAAGTCTAATGTTTATCAGTACATTACAGAAAATAATGAACTTTATCACAATATGCTAATTTTTTGAGAAGGACCTGTAGTTCTCCTGAACAGCAGATGAATATTAACAAAGAAAGAATCATAAACATGAGAAACATGAAAAATAAACTTTTTCTGTATCTTTCTCATTGATAGTGTGATGTTGTCTGCTTCTTAAACATGTGTTTTGAGGTTGTATTAGGTCAGCCTTTTTCCTTTTTCCACCAGGGTGCCTTCAGGTTTCTTCAGGGGTGCCTTAGCAAAATGCCTTAAAATTGTCCAATGATTTTATACAAGCCAGCGGGTGGATCAAGCCTGCCTTTTACTTACACAAAGCCACGGGTTTTCAGACTCTTAAGCCCCGTACACACGTCCGATGGATGGTTTTCATCAGACCAACCGATCGTGTATGGTACCCATCGGCCTTTTTTCCATCGGTTGTAAAAAATAGAACTTGTTTTAAAATTTTCCGATGGATAAAAAACCGATGGGAATTTCCGATCGTCTATGGGCAAGTCCATCGGATCAAAAACCCACGCATGCTCAGAATCAAGTCGACGCATGCTCAGAAGCATTAAACTTCATTTTTCTCGGCTCATCGGAGTGTTTTACGTCACCGCGTTTGGAACGGTCGGTTTTTTGACTGATGGTGTGTAGGCAAGACTGATGGAAAACAGTTTCATCGGATATCCGATGGACAAATCCATCGGACGAAAATCCATAGGTTATCCGATCGTGTGTACGGGGCTTAAAGCCTCGTACACACAATTGGATTTTCATCGGACAAAGCGTAGGACTTTTGTCAGAAGGGCGTTGTCATGCATACAAACGGCAAAGAATTGTCAGCCAACAAAGACAAAACAAACAACGTGTTTTTTCAGCTCTTTAGCGCAACCCTTTGGGCAACTTCTGCTAATGTTGTGTTATGGTGAGCATCGCTTCCGAGCATGCGTGTTTGTACTTTGGAGTTTTGTCCGACGGACTTGTGCACACACGATCGAAAAATCCGACAACACACAATTGTTGGCGGATAATTTTAAAGCATGCTATCCCACATTTGTCCGCGGAAAATCCGACAACAATTGTCCGATGGAGCATACAAACGGTCGGATTTTCCGACAACAGCCTGTCATCACACAATTCCCGTCGGATAATCCGATCGTGTATACGAGGCTTAAGGGCTCATGCACACTGCATTTTCAGGCATATGCTCCTACAGGCAGAAAAAACACCCCACCAAACTCACGTTTTTGAGAGGCGCTAGTGCCCCAAAGAGCTCAAAAGAGCTATAAAAAACTCAAAAAGGGGTGAAAACTCGCAAAAAAGTTTGTTCCAGCTTTTTGTTTTGTTTATGTTTAGTGGTTAAGAAAATACTATCTAGAAGGGTTTGTGAAAAAAAAAACACTTATGCTCAAAAAAGCTTAAAAGCGCTCGAAAGAGTTCAATAAAAAACGCAAGAGCACTGCCCTGCCTGAATCTATGGTGGAGGCAGTTATTGTGTTGGTGCCCAAGCCCGGTAAGGATCCTCTTGAATGTGCTTCCTATAGACCCATCTCCTAGCTGAATGTGGATGCTAAAGTCCTCGCAAAAATCCTTTTGATGTGTCTGTCTGGTGTGATTGCTGATCTGGTCCATGTCGATCAGACTGGGTTTATGCCAGGCAAGGGCACTGACATCAACATTAGACGTCTGTTTTTGAATCTATCTCTGACCCATGACCTGGTCGGATCTCACGTAGTGGCCTCCCTAGATGCCGAAAAGGCATTTGATTCTGTTGAATGGGAGTATCTGTGGGAGGTCCAATTTTATAATTGGATCCGGATGTTGTATGGGAGGCCAAGGGCGCGGGTCCGTACTAATGGCTGGGTCTCGGACCCTTTTCCGCTGTTCAGGGGTGTCCCCTTTCCCCCAGTCTCTTTGCCCTGGCATTGGAGCCCCTGGCAATTACTGTCAGGGAGTTCCAAGCGATCCGTGGGCTACTGGTTGGGAGGCTGGAGGAAAAGATATCCCTATATGCAGACAATGCCCTTTTGTATCTGAACGATGCGGGGCCCTCGCTATTGGCTGCCCTGGAAACATTTGAGGTCTTTGGGAGATATTCGGGAGTTAAAATCAATCGGTCCAAATCAGTGATCTTTCCACTGGATGATCAGGCCCCTGCCCTGGCCAGCCCATCCCCCTTACGTTGGGTAACGGAATTTAAGTATTTAGGGGTGGCGGTGACGAGGGACACAGCTCACTATTATGCCCGTAATATTCTCCCTCTACTGACTCTCTTAAAGGAAAAATGTTTGGCATGGTCTGGGCTCCCCCTGAACCTCCTTGGCCGTATTATAATCTTTAAGATGGTCCTGCTACCGAAGTTTAATTATCTCTTTCGTAACAGCCCAGTGTGGATCCCGGTTTCCTTTTTTAGGGAGGTGGATAGATGCATTAGTTCATTCCTTTGGAACTGGCTAGATCCACTCTTCATCTCCCTACACAGCTGGGAGGCCTTGCTTTGCCTAACCTCATGGTATACATCTGGGCGGCCGTCTTGGTATCGGCATACTGGTGGTTTGAGGGAGCTCGCTCTATTGCAGCAATGTGCCTGGAGGCTGCATGTCTGGGTTCGTTGATGGACCTACGCAACTTGGCCTATAAGGGATCCCGAGCATATGAAACGGTTCTGACCCTACTAACACTACACTTAGGGTTTGGGGTGCTGCTAGGAAGCGTTTTTCACAAGTGAATAGGTGATCCCTCGTGCAACCTCTCTGGGGGAACCCTAATCTGCCCCACTTTAGAATGATTCCCGATCCACAGATTTGGAACTGGTATGGGGTGAAGACCCTACGTGATATAATGCCAGATGGCGTGCTGCTGCCGTATGCTCAGCTCTGCCGGGTGTTTCATCTGCCGGGGTGGATGTATTTTAGGTACCTCCAGCTTCGGCATGCGGCCAGAGCTCAGTTTCCTACTAGGCCTTCGCTGCAGCTGGATCCTGTTGAGACAGTCCTGTCACAGGAAGATCTTCAAAAACCGCTCTCTGTCCTGTATGGGACCCTGCTCAGGACTGACTCACCAAAGATAGAGAGACTCTGGGACCAATGGAAGAGTGATATCCCATCTCTGGATAGGGAGGACTGGGTGGACTCATTGGAGAACTGCCCCAAGCTGGTTATCTCTTCACGGGATAAATTACTCCAAGTTAAACTACTTCATAGGGTATATTTCACACCGGTTAGGCTCCACAGGATCTATCCAGACAGGGACCCCCATTGCTCCCGTTGCCTGATCAAAGTGGGTACCCTCATACACATGCTTTGGGAATGCCCCAAGATACAGGTTTTTTGGAAGGAGGTATTTGAATTGATTAATCTTAAACTAGACTTGGCGCTCCCTCTGTCACCAGAGCTGGCCCTTCTGGGAATACCGGATGATGAGCAGAGGCCCCACCACAGTAAACTGCTTATTGCATATTTGCTGTTCTATGCGAAGAAGGCCATCATTTGTAAGTGGTCCTCTCCTGATCCACCGTCTGTGTACTCCTGACTAGCTATGATCAATGCTGCACTGCCACTATACAAGCTGACGTATATCAGCAGAGGATGCCCCTGGAAATTTGATAAGGTGTAGCAGATGTGGACATCGCCATGAGTGATTTTCTCCCTCCCCTTCCCATCTCTTATTGGGTGGGTTGTCGTGAGGCCCTTGGTTCTGGACCCCACCTCCTCTATATCTAGTGTGTCCACTGTCCCTGTGGTGCTATTTATTCAGTAGTTGTGTTGGATCTGGCTGGAGGCCCCTCCCGTAGTGCTCCTATGGTTTGCCCTTATTGTATCCTCTGTGCCCGTACCCTGTTGTTGTTACACATTTTGTATGTCAATCGATTGTATTGTCATGTCAGTCGACTGTGTTAGCCGAGTTTTCTGTTTCTATGTTTATGTACTTATATCTGCTTAATAAAGACAACCTGATTGTTAAAAAAACGTGAGAGCACTAAAAAGAACAATCTTCTTCAAGCTTTTATAGTCAGAAAAAAAAGTTCAAACGCCTGTAAAGAGCACCTTTTTTTTTGAGCTGCAGTGTGCATGACCCTAAGGCACCTTTCACACTTGTGCGACTTGTCCTGGCGACTGCAAAGTCACATAACAAGTCGTAGCCTATGGCTTTCAATGAGTATTCCAATCATATCTGTGCAACTTCAAGTTGCAGTGACTTCAAAGTAGTCACTGCACTGCTTTGGTCCAACTTTGATGCGATATGAGGTCCACAGTCCTCAAGATTACACAGACATTGCTTCAAGTCGTGGCAAAGTCGTGTGGCAGCAAAGTTACGTGACATTCAAATGGTGGGTGTAAGGAAACAAATAGCAGTTCTTACTCACATCACATTATAGTTACATAGTTACATAGTTACATAGTTAGTCAGGTTGAAAAAAGACAAAGTCCATCAAGTTCAACCATAAAAAAAAATAAAAAAAAATCGTACAATCCCATATACCCAATTCTATACCCACAGTTGATCCAGAGGAAGGCAAAAAACCCCAGCAGACCATGATCCAATTTGCTACAGCAGGGGAAAAAATTCCTTTCTGATCCCCCAAGAGGCAATCGGATTTACCCTGGATCAACTTTACCTATAAATGTCAGTACCCAGTTATATTATGTACATTTAGGAAAGTATCCAGACCATTCTTAAAGCAATCTACAGATCTGGCCAGAACCACCTCTGGAGGGAGTCTGTTCCACATTTTCACAGCTCTTACTGTGAAGAAACCTTTCCGTATTTGGAGATGAAATCTCTTTTCCTCTAGACGTAAAGAGTGCCACCTTGTCTTTTGTGTTGACCATAAAGTGAATAACTCAACATCAAGTTCACTATATGGACCCCTTATATATTTGTACATGTTAATCATATCCCCCCTTAATCTCCTCTTCTCAAGAGTGAATAAATTCAGTTCCTCTAATCTTTCCTCATAGCTGAGCTCCTCCATGCCTCTTATCAGTTTGGTCGCCCTTCTCTGCACTTTCTCCAGTTCCCCGATATCCTTTTTGAGAACTGGTGCCCAAAACTGAACTGCATGTTCCAGATTATAGATGAGTCTGATAATGAGAGGCATCTTATTGGTACTGTGTTGGAGTATTATGCGGGCGTGGTTCTTCATGTAGTATCCATAGTTCACTGTGAGAAAGAATGAAAATGTAAAATATTTAGGTATAAATACATAGTTCTCTTTTGTGCTCTATGCTCCACCTGGACCTTTGTATACTTGCTTTAAAACATTTATCTTACATTTTCTACATATATCTGCCTTTTTGCCCTTCACTGCAATAAAAGTTTACATTTTGCAAATGTAAATGAACACCGTAATAGTTAGCATTATTTGTATTTATTGCAAGCACAATCATCCAGCATTTTAAACTGGACTAAGGTAATAGGTATTTGAACATAATGCTGGAGGATTTCCAGAATGTCTAAATACCAATAGCTGTCACACAAAAGACGCGTAAAACATGGAAAAAAAATCACAAGTTGTATGAGCTTTTCGTTGCACAAAAATGAATCTTTTGTTGGGCATTTTCTTTCTTCTTTATGATATCAGTACAGGTCATTACTACACCAGCTAAACGTAATTGTAAGCAGATAGGTTACCATAAAAGCAGCCTTTTACTTGTCCAGACAGCAATTCTAATGTATGGCATGTGACGTTCAAGTGTCATTAGATGGATTCCCTAAGAAATTGGAAGAGATTGGAAGAATCTGTATAGTGTACTATTGTTTAGATTAAAACCACTAATCAGTAATAACGTACAAAGAACTGTAAAAAAAAATAAGGGCCTGCTCAGGCCCGAAGTGCCAAAGAATTCCATTCACACATCAGCATGTATGCTTGATCAATTACGTATCTTTTCAGCGATTTGTAGTAATTTACAAAGTTTAAATTATTATTATTTTCATTTATAATACCCTCTCTTCTGCATTAAAAAAATAAAATAATAATCATAATGTGACACAGGTCTGGAAAACATCCCTTAGCTATGCACTATTTACTTATACAATGATAAAAAATTGTAAATACCATTGGTACAACTATCCCCACAGCAGCCCATTAGGGCTACCATGGAGACTAGGGTGGGAGAGCCAGTGGGACTCCAGGGATGCAAGAGGGTGGACGGCAGAGCCTTGCATGTTTTTCCCTATGTTACCATCCTTTTGCAGGGTCCAGCCAGCAACCATAATGCAAACAGTTCAAGAGCAAACTGATCCAAAGCCTCATGTTTTCCTCAGGGCAGGATCAACATAGAAGCATCTCCTCTCTAAGGTTAGTAAACACTAGCATCAATGCTTTTGCTAAGTCTTCCTCCTACAATCAACAAAAGATGCTCTTTCATCTTGCCACCAATATAAGTTTACATAGAAGTTTACAATTAGTTAGTCAGGTGGAAAAAAAGACACAAGTCCATCCAGTTCAGCCATAAAAAAAAATATATATATATATATATATATATATATATATATATATATATATATATGTATATATATATATATATATATATATATATATATATATATATATAAAGTTGCAATGAAAAGTATGTGAACCCCTTGGAATGATATGGATTTCTGCACAAATTGGTCATAAAATGTGATCTGATCTTCATCTAAGTCACAACAATAGACAATCACAGTCTGCTTAAACTAATAACACACAAAGAATTAAATGTTACCATGTTTTTATTGAAGACACCATGTAAACATTTACAGTGCAGGTGGAAAAAGTATGTGAACCCCTAGACTAATGAGATCTCCAAGAGCTAATTGGAGTGAGGTGTCAGCCAACTGGAGTCCAATCAATGAGATGAGATTGGAGGTGTTGGTTACAGCTGCCCTGCCCTCTAAAAAACACACACCAGTTCAGGGTTTTCTTTTCACAAGAAGCATTGCCTGATGTGAATGATGCCACAAAAGAGCTATCAGAAGACCTACGATTAAGAATTGTTGACTTGCATAAAGCCGGAAAGGGTTATAAAAGTATCTCCAAAAGCCTTGCTGTTCATCAGTCCACGGTAAGACAAATTGTCTATTGTGAGGGGGTTAGCTCAGCAGCGGGTGTGTGTGACCCCCTGGATGGGTTCACCACACAAAAACAGGCACAGCAGACAGTGGTAGGAGAAAACAAAAGGGTGTGGTTTTATTTGAACTATATACAGACAAAAAAATACAGCAAAAACAAAAGAAACATGAAAAGAAATCCTGGTCAACTTGACCGCTCACTACACACGTTGGTGTCCCTAAATAACAACTGGGTACAGCCTTGTGCTGTCCCAGTCCCTAGCTCTCTGCTTTTTAGAAGTTCTTAGCAATAACCACACAGGCTTTGGCTCACCGCACAGAGATCACACTCCCCAGACTATCCACACAGATCTGGTTCCAGGTTGGAGCATCTCCCTTAGCATGCTGGGAGTTCTTGTAGAGGCCCTAATGAGCCCACTTACTTCAGCTGGGCTTATTAACTCTTCCCCTGCAAGACTCCCAGCACTCTCCCTAGTGGTATAAATCGGCATAAAGCCTGAATCTAGGACATATATACCTTCCATCCTGGATGCAACCTGGTGATTTTACCTGCCTGCTGTCACACTATAAATGGAGAAAGTTCAGCACTGCTGCTACTCTCCCTAGGAGTGGGTGTCCTGTAAAGATAGAATGTATGAAATTATTGACACTATTTTTAAGTAGAAATGAACTTTTCAATATGTTTTGACATACTTCGTTTAACTAACAGTTTGCATAGAGACACACCCTGCTATTCATTTGTGGTTAAGCTGATTCATGGATCAGCCTGATTGTATAAGCAAAGTCATCTTTTAGCTCTTGTTAAACTAGATTTAGCAGTCTACATCATGATAAGAATATACTGAGTTTGTATAATTTTTAGAGACATATGCATTAATACACAGACCCTCCTATCTTTCTTTTGCATATAAGCTACTCTGGAATTTAATAAAGGTCAGAGATCTTATGAACACACTCTCTTTCCATGTGTCTCTTTTTGATTTCTCACGGATCCGGGGGTCACTGAAAATGATCTTGCATTTACCTGAAGTACACCTGGGTGGCGGTATTACCTGCTTCAGATGGTGGCAACGGTGGGGATGAAAAAAATCACCTTTGGTAAGAAGAATCTTTTTGTCTTTTAGACAGACTGTTTTCTCCTACCTTAGCTCTGATTTAAATTTCATCTCGAACGAAATTCATGTAGAAGAGGGATACGAACCACGCCTTGGTGTATAGGGGATTTTTGGGGAAAATCCGCCTTTGAAAGTACCTCTGAGAAAGTCCTAATTAATTAGAAGCATTTTGGGAACGCTGTAAAGTACCTCTCAGAAGGTCCTAATTAGAAGCGTTTTGGGAACGCTGTAGAAAAGTGTACACGACAGTCCTTTTGGCAAGGAGCTGAAATGGTTAATGAGGATTATATTTCGGTGACCCAACCTACTTTCGCTTTTCTGGTAAGTACTTTTGTATGTATGTTTATAAATGTTGTCGCTGTGGTGCAAATGGGACAAAGGGGTTTTAGCTATGCTATACAAGCCAAGGTTTTAAGAAGGGAAAGTTGTTGTTAGTATAGGAAATTCTCTTCCATCTGCTCAGAGAAAAATTCTTACATTTTATGTGTTTGTTTGTTGTTGTCTTGGAATTCCAATTTAAAGTATAAGTTGTTTTTTCTTCTGAATGCAAACGGTTTGTTGAGTAATTGATATATGTCCTTTGATCCTGCCAAGTAGGAGAGCGTTGCTAAAGTGGGCAGGTGAGAGGGAAAGAATAGGGTACTCATCTGTGTGTGGTGCTTTATTTGAGTGATTCCTCTTATCCAAAGTATTGTTTAGCACAATACACAGAGGTGTATGTCCGCTTGCATAAATCTGCTATTTCACTTCAAGTGAAAGAGGGGATCAAACAACCGACCATACCTTCGTCAACGCTTTTGCGCAAAGCATACTGCTATATTTGCATTCCATATTCAGCGAGTCCGAGAGACTTGCTGAGGTGGAGAAAATGTTAAAGAAGGATTTAATTCAGAAAAGTTATCTATATAGATTAAAAAATACTAGGGCTGTTACTGAATAAAATTTCCGTGTTCGATTAATCGTTTTTTTTTTAAATTCGATTAATCGACTAATTTTGATTAATTATAAACGCACATACAGATCCAACTACTTTTAGCTGATCTCCTTGCAGGCTGATTCCCAGTGCAGCTACCAACCACTGGAAAAATGGATAGCAGGATACAAAAAACACACAAAGGCAGCGCTCGATGGGAATAGCATTAAAACTTTTATAGTCTTCAAGTAGGTAACAAAATAAATATTGCACTGGAGATAAAATCGATGTAGCTACATAAACTGTAAAAATAGTGCGAGTAATACCAAACGGTAGCAAAAGCAGTCATAAAAACATGTAGCTAAGTATGATACTGGTATAAAAATGTGTACAACGATACCACTGCTGAATCCAGATGAGGAGGGGTTAACATCAGTCCGTCGGCATGTAGATGTCCCGTGAAGGGAACTATCACAACTCCCAGTGGATGACCGTAAGTTCCCAGGTAGATAGAGTGAAGTGATAGAGGGAAGTGTAACAGCCCTTGCGTGTGGCAGATAGTAAGGTCCCGCCGGCATGCAGATATGAAGGCACAGCAAAGGAGCCCTTCAGATGGACACGGCAAGCCCCGCCGGTGTCTGTGGCGTCACCGGATCTCCGACGGAACTCCCTGAGACCCGGAATTTTGATCGATCAAAAGAATTTTGATCGATCAAAAAACTTAATCGATTAATCGAGGAATTAATAGTTAATTTCCACAGCCCTAAAAAATACATGTTTATTGTTAAAATGTTGCAAATATTGTCAGTCTATTCATGAAATGTGTTGGGCACATATTCCCATGTCCAATGCATAGTTAATTGGAAACATTAAAAGGGGAATGTGACGTCACTGATAAATTACATGTATGCGCTGGTACCAAATGTTTTTTTTGAGGAATCTGATCAGATACAATTTTGTTTTAGAGTAGCATTTCAACTTATACATGGGGTATTTTGATTATTTCAGTTAGGTTCTGTTTCCACTATTGCAACCCCAGATTTGCGTGATTTGCAATGCGACTTTGCAATGCGATTTTTGATGCAATGTCATGCAAAACTGTGAGAAAAGGTTGCACCGAAGTAGGAACAAAATAGTGCAAGAACCTTTTTGCGTCGCTGCGACTTGAGTCGCACGAATTAAAACAGGGACCATTGAATTACATGGGTTTTTGACTTGTCATGCGTCAAGTCGCACAGCAACTCACAGTAGTGGAAACAGAGCCTTGGAGTCTGACTTTGGGGACTGTTTTAATTGTGTAATTGCCTATCCTTACGTTATTGAAGTTAAAAGGTGTTGTTTTCTTTTCAGTATCAACAAATTTACTATTGTTCGGATTGATATAATTGCCCTGGGCTCAGCCGTGTTCAGTAAATGGTATTATAGTTTTGTTGATGTTGAGAAAAAGAAAAAAAAGGGAACTTTTGCATTGTATAAGGACATTGCCTGTTACAAGACAAGGGAATGGTTATTTGTGCAAATGGTTTTAAATTGTGTTTAGGCTGTATGAACAATGATTGGGGGTTTTAAAATGTTTGATTTTCTTTTTTTTGGTTAAATACAAGTTTAGGGCTGGGTTCACACATATGCAGTGCGAGTTTGAGCTCTGTTTTCACAGGTAATTGACAAAGTAGTTGTTCAGCGCTTCATGTCAGTTTTTGATCAGGATCAGGTCAGGATTTTATATCAGGTCAGGATTTTATACTGTTCACAACTGAATGATATGTGCGATTCAGAAACATTCCCATAGAAGTCAATGGCCCTGAATTTGCACGTAAGCCGGACCGCACTGCCTAGAAAACGCACACCTTTTTGGGCAGTGCGGAGTGCGAATGTGTGTGGGCCAGCCTCATCCAAGGAAGTTATGTATTCCAGGCGCTACGCCAGAGGAATTGTGGTTGGTAAAGAAAAAGGAAGTAACTTAAGGTTTGTGTAATCCTATGCACTTGGGAAAAATATGAGAGATATAAAAAAATAAAAAAAAAGTAATGGTAAAGGTGTTTAAAAGCTGTTGAAAGGGCAAATATGAAAAAAAATTCTAAATGAAGAATGAATGGAGTGGCCAAATGGATGTGAATAAAAGGGGAAAGTGGTTGTATTGTGTTTAATGAATGCACAGGGTATTATTTGATTAGTAAAGTATCTTAAGTGTTTGTTTAAAATGTACACAAAGAGTTGTCTCATATTGTGTTTTTTTTGTTCATGGAGTAGAAGTTATTAAGCCCATGTTCCTGATAATATATATTTCCCTAAAAGTTTGGGTTAAGTAACCAGGATATACAAAATAAATTGATGCATATATTGAGTCCATGAGGTACTAAAATATGATAGGAAAGTTTGTTTGAATAACAGTCAAGCCCTGTACACACGATCGGATTTCCTATGGATTTTAAACCAATGGATTTTTCCATCGGAAATCCAATGAAGCTGACTTCCATCAGTCTTGCCTACACACCATCAGTCAAAAAACCGATCGTCCCAAACGCCGTGAAGTAAAACACTCCGACGAGCCAAGAAAAATAAAGTTCTATGCTTCTGAGCATTCGTCGACTTGATTCTGAGCATGCGTGGGTTTTTTATCCGATGGAGTTCCCCACAGATGATAGTAATTTAGTATAATTTTTTTTCCATCGGATAAATGTAAAACATGTTCTATTTTTTAACACCGATGGAAAAAAGACTGATGGGGCCCATACACGATCGGTTTGTCCGATGAAAAAAGTCCATCTGACTGTTTTCATCGGTAAAACCGATCGTGTGTACAGGGCTTCAGAGTGAATATTCTGGATATATTTACCTTTTGAATTCCCAGAGTTTCAATCGTGAAGTGTTAATGATGTAATGAAGTTTATCCATCAATGTTTTGTTTGTTGCTGATGATCAGATATATTTGAAAAGTTAGGAGGCTGACTTCTGAGTCAGAATATGTGTTTGGGTAAAATGTTCTGTTCTGAGTTCCTCGGGTCCACTTGGGTCCCGGGGATAGAAGAAACAAAAGTTGTTTAAGTTTTATTGAAGTCCTGCTGTAATACTGGATTTGAAATTTTTTTTATTTAAACATATTGAATCTACATAATGAACACTGTTGCTGAGAAACATTTTATATTTCTGCATACTTTACTGTACTTATGTTTGAGTTAATGAGGAATATTATTTTTAATACCTCCAATGGTTAAGGTCTTAATTGATCAGGTAGATTCTGTGATTATTCATGTTGGATGAGGAATATCTGCCCCAGCCAGCCAGAATTCACCCCTAGCCCCCTGCACATGAAGAAATGCCCATCCCATTCCTACCCCATATCCCATTTATACCCTGCCCTATACCCTATCCGGATGAAGAGATGACTACAGCTTTTACATGGAAATCTTCGTTGTTCATCTTTGTTGTTCAAATGCCATGGGAGATGCTGAGATGGGTAAAGGCGGACACCTGCTGGAAAAAATTCCTGGAATGACACCTTGAGGGTTAGCCATGACGCACGCCCAAGGTCTTCAAAATTTCAGTGAGCATCACAAGGGAGTGATCCAGATATGCCAGCCCGAAGACCCAAGTCTAGCCCAATGCATCAGTTCCCGTCTGTCTGTGGATATCGAGTTCTATCCTTACAAAGAGGCAGGGTTTTGGGGTAGAAGGATCTCTGTAAAATATGGATAAACACAGAATCGAACCAAAAGTTTTGGGAAAAGTTTAGGAGAATGAGAATTATAATTATAATGTGGACATTTCTTTTTCTTTCCCTTTCATGAATTTATTGGACATTCAGAAGCCATACAAGAGATTTTTTTGTGCTTTTCTTTGGGACAATTTTTTATTTGGCCTAAAGGCTGTCATGCCCTTCCCACTTGCTTTTAAGGACTGTCACGCCCCTCCCCCCTTTGTATTTCATGGACAATTGCTATGAAGCTGAGATTATCTGTTTATTGTTCTCTATTTTTACATGCTTAGGATAATAAAACATTTATGAGAAAGTTGTCCAGGTGAATGTCGGGGGCTTCAGGGTTTGTGATTATCACGTTCGTGATAAAAGAGGGGATTGTAATAGAATGTATGAAATTATTGACACTATTTTTAAGTAGAAATTAACTTTTCAATATGTTTTGACATACTTTGTTTAACTAACAGTTTGCATAGAGACACACCCTGCTACTCATTTGTGGTTAAGCTGATTCATGGATCAGCCTGATTGTATAAGCAAAGTCATCTTTTAGCTCTTGTTAAACTAGATTCAGCAGTCTACATCATGATAAGAATATACTGAGTTTGTATAATTTTTAGAGACATATGCATTAATATACAGCCCCTTCTATCTTTCTTTTGCATATAAGCCACTCTGGAATTTAATAAAGGTCAGAGATCTTATGAACACACTCTCTTTCCATGTGTCTCATTTTGATTTCTCACGGATCCGGGGGGTCACTGAAAATGATCTTGCATTTACCTGAAGTACACCTGGGTGGCGGTATTACCTGCTTCACTAACATCCCTGTTAGCGAATCTACGATACGTAAAACACTAAACAATAATGGATTTCATAGGAGGATACCACAGAGGAAGCCACTGCTGTCCAAAAAAAAACATTGCTGCATGTTTACAGTTTGCACAAGAGCACCTGGATGTTCCACAGCAATACTGGCAAAATATTCTGTGGACAGATGAAACCAAAGTTGAGTTGTTTGGAAGAAACACACAACACTATGTGTGGAGAAAAAGAGGCACAGCACACCAACATCAAAACCTCATTCCAACTGTGAAGTATGGTGGTGGGGGCATCATGGTTTGGGGCTGCTTTGCTGCGTCAGGGCCTGAACGGTTTGCTATCATCGAAGGAATAATGAATTCCCAAGTTTATCAAGACATTTTGCAGGAGAACTTAAGGTCATCTGTTCACCAGCTGAAGCTCAACAGAAGATGGGTGTTGCAACAGGACAACGACCCAAAGCATAGACGTAAATCAACAACAGAATGGCTTAAACAGAAGCCTTCTGGAGTGGCCCAATCAGAGTCCTGACATCAACCCGATTGAGATGCTGTGGCATGACCTCAAGAAAGCGATTCACACCAGACATCCCAAGAATATTACTGAACTGAAGCAGTTCTGTAAAGAGGAATGGTCAAGAATTACTCCTGACCGTTGTGCACGTCTGATCTGCAACTACAGGAAACATTTGGTTGAAGTTATTGCTGCCAAAGGAGGTTCAACCAGTTATTAAATCCTACAGTTGATCCAGAGAAAGGTGAAAAACCCCAGCAGAGCATGATCCAATTTTCTACAGCAGGGGAAAAAATTCCTTCCTGATCCCCCGAGAGGCAATCAGATTTTCCCTGGATCAACTTTACCTATAAATGTTAGTACCCAGTTATATTATGTACATTTAGGAAAGAATCCAGGCCTTTCTTAAAGCAATCTACTGAGCTGGCCAGAACCACCTCTGCAGAGAGTCTATTCCACATTTTCACAGCTCTTACTGTGAAAAAACCTTTCCGTATTTGGAGATGAAATCTCTTTTCCTCTAGACGTAAAGAGTGCCACTTGTCCTCTGTGTTGACCGTAAAGTGAATAACTCAACATCAAGTTCACTATATGGACCCCTTATATATTTGTACATGTTGATCATATCCCCCCTTAATCTCCTCTTCTCAAGAGTGAATAAATTCAGTTCCTCTAATGTTTCCTCATAGCTTAGCTCCTTTATGCCTCTTATCAGTTTGGTTGCCCTTCTCTGCACTTTCTCCAGTTCCCCAATATCCTTTTTGAGAACTGGTGCCCAAAACTGAACTGCATATTCCAGATGAGGTCTTACTAGAGATTTGAACAGGGGCAAAAGTATATCTCTCTCTCTGGAGTCCATACCTCTCTTAATACAAGAAAGGACTTTGCTCGCAGGAAACCGCAGCTTGGCATTGCATGCCATTATTGAGCTTATGATCTACCAAAACCCCCAGATCCTTCTCCACTACGGATCCCCCCAGTTGTACTCCCCCTAGTATGTATGATGCATGCATATTCTTAGCCCCCAAGTGCATAACTTTACATTTATCAACATTAAACCTCATCTGCCACATAGTCGCCCAATTAGACAGAGCATTGAGGTTGGCTTGTAAATTGGAGACATCTTGTAAGGACGTTATTCCACTGCATAGCTTAGTGTCATCTGCAAAGACAGAAATTTTACTTTTGATCCCAGACCCAATATCATTTATAAAGATATTAAAAAGTAAGGGTCCCAGCACTGAACCTTGGGGTACACCACTGATAATCTTAGACCATTCAGAGTAAGAATCATTAACCACTACTCTCTGAATTCTGTCTCTTAGCCAGTTTTACTATCCATTTACAAACTGATATTTCCAAGCCTGTAGACTTTACCTTACACATTAGCCGTGTGCAGAGGCGTATCTAGTGAAAATGGCGCCTATGGCAAGCACTAAAACTGCGCCCCTGTCAAAACATTTGAAACCCATCTTTCAGATAACATTAACAAAAAAAAACAGCTGACAAAACTACAAGTCAAA